>CM048936.1:2945913-3545913 GCA_026686955.1 Epinephelus cyanopodus
CGCTTTTTTTTCTCTTTTTGTAACAACCAATCACAGCTTTTAGACTGTGACTACTGCGTCATACCTAGCAATGGGGTCAACCACACCTCCTCACTAAGATAAAAGTTTCTGTCCCCTCCTTGCTCAGAGTTGCTCTCAGAAACTTCCTGAATCACTCTTAAGCTAAGATTCCTTGCTTGGAATTTTTAGGTTAAGCTAGGAACGCTCTGAGAGGACTCTGAGAATTTTTGTGAATATGGGCCCTGAAATTTAACTGACTTGTTAATAGTTAAGTGTTCCCTTCATTTGTTGAGTAGTGTATTATTACTAATAGTATATAAATGATTCTGATTTACCTCCAAGCAGGTATTAAGATGGCATATCTAACCTTGCTGGAATTTATTACAGTCTGTGCCTTCAGGTTAGGGCGCATCAGTTGCTGACATGTTTGAACGTGTTTGAAGAGAGTGATGAAAGCTTATCAGCTGACTGCCATTACATTCACAGACGCTTAATGATGGTCAGACACTGCTGTGTCAGGGCTTTAATATGTGTGTAGAAAAATCCTCACTGCTTTCTCCATGATTTACCTCTGGGCAAATGTATTTCCCTACCTAGAGAAATGTGGGTGTGGCAGTATAGGACACACCTGTCAGTTTAGAATGATTTTGATTCACCAACATATGCATGGTGGTAAGAACAAAATCAGCTGTTGTGCACGTGTCTTGAATCTCACTGTAATTTTGCGTGAGTGCTTATTTTATTTATTATTATTTTATGCAGTGTGAGAACATTCCTACCCACACATTAGTGAATGAGGCCCAATGTCCTTTCATATCTTTTCGTTATGACTGGAAGCATATTTCAATTCATGTTCCACATTCGCTGGAACAAAATCTGAACTTTTCTATTAAGAATATACCTTTCCTCACCATTTAACGAGATGAAATGCATTTTAAATACCATACCACTGCCACAGTGTTGAGTTAATTTATCAGTCTGACCCACAAGCAGTAGACAAGGTTTAGGAATCTAATTTCTTAACACTAGACTGAAGCAAAGTAGAGCCTGTGGGGATGAGAAAGTAAATGTGGTGCAGTCAATGTTAGCTCAGGGCTGAGTTAAGATTCGAGTCATGGAAGATCCATTGGCAAAAACTGAGAATCTAATTTCATTATGTTGAAATCGGCGATCCAGTATCTTTGCAAATGACTTCACATCACTCCTGGACTGTCTTGACATCACACATGTCAACCTCCCAACCCATAACGAAGGTCACACACTGGACTTAATAACTAACCTTGCTATCACTGATTTCCCCATTTCTGACCACAAAGCTGTACTTTTTGACATTCACGCCCAATTACACACAGCCAAAGAACAATGGACCATCTCCTTTAGAAACATCAAACACATCAACACCACAGATCTCTCCACCCTGATCAGTTCCTGCCCCAGCCCTCCCCCAGCCTCCTCCCCTGCTGACCTGGTGAATCATTATAATAACTGTCTCTCCTCATCCCTCACCACCTTGGCTCCTCCTAAAACCCTCCCTCCAGACATTTCCACTGATCCAGTGCTTCCTGGACTTCTTCAGCTCCAAAATCAACACCATTCACTAACAACTAGCCTCTTCTTGCACCTCTTCAAATGATCCACCCTGGATGATCACCACTGGCCAACCTCTCATCAACTCCCTCACCGACTTCGCCCCGGCATCAGAACACCATCTCTGAACTCATCCGTAAAGCCAAAACCACCACGTGTCAGCTTGATCCTCTTTCCACCTCCCTTGTCAAAGCCTGTCTGCCGTCCATTTCCCCCATGATCACCAACATAATTAACTCCTCCCTCACCACTGGTACTGTACCCCCCACTCTCAAACTGGCTGCCATCACACCCATCCTGAAAAAACCCGGTGCTGACCCTGCTGAACTTAATCTCTACCGACCCATCTCCAACCTTCCCTTCATCTCCAAAACACTTGAAAGGGTGGCTGGCTGGCATTGGGATCACTGGTGTTGCACTCTCCTGGTTCACATCATACCTCACAGATCGTCAACAATTTGTGTATCTAAGGAACCAAGTCTGGGTGATTGGGTGTTTCACTGGGTGTTCCTTAGGGGTCAGTCTTGGGTCCACTTCTCTTCATCATCTACCTCCTCCCTCTGGGCACAATCCTCCGTCACCATGGGGTCCATTGTCACTGCTACGGCGATGACACACAGGTCTACATTTCCTCCAAACCCACCACTACCACCCCCCGCCACCTCCTTCACCATCTGTCTTTAAGACATCCGGAGCTGGATGAGCAGGAAGTTCCTGAAGCTAAACGGCAATAAAACCGAGGCCCATCTGCTCATCTGCTTCAAATCCACTCTCACCAAGTCACAACACACCCCAGCTCCAACCATCATCATCTACGGATTCCCTGTACCCTTTTCCTCCCAAGTCAAAAGCCTCTGTGCCATTCTGGACAGCACCCTTTCATTTGCATCTCATATTCAAAACATCACCCGGACTACATTCTTCCACCTCCGCAACATCTCCAGACTCCGCCTATCACTGTCCCAATCCAGCACCAAAATCCTGGTTCACTCATTTGTCACATCCCGCATCGACTACTTCAACGCCCTCCTCACCGGCCTCCTTACCAAACTCATCAACAGACTGCAAATCATTCAGAACTCGGCCACCCGGATCATCACCTGCACCAAATCATCTGACCACATCACCCCTGTTCTTATCCAACTTCACTGGCTCCCTGTACAATACCACATGCACTACAAAAACCTTCTCCTCACCTACAAAGCTCTCCATAATCTAGCCCCCACTTACTGCTGTGACCTCCTTCAGGAATACACCCCCTTCCGCACCCTCCGCTCAACCTCTGCTGGACTCCTCACCATCCCCACCTCACGCCTCAGTGCCATGGGTGCTGAGCCTTCAGCTGCTCGGCACCCAGACTCTGGAGCTCCCTCCCCCCACACATAAGCCAGTCAGACTCTATCACATCATTCAAATCCCAACTCAAAACCCACCTGTTCAAACTGGTATATTCACTCTAACTGGACACTGTGCACTACATTGTTTTTATGTTTTTGTTTGGTTTTAATGATGTCTCACTGATCTTTTATCCTCTATGCTCTGTAAGGTGACCTTGGGTGACTTGAAAGGCGCCTCCAAATAAAATGTATTGTTATCATTATTATTATTATTACTGTTATTATTATCAACACTAAGACAATTTCTTTTGTCTTCTCTGCTTGCTTTCTGTAATTATTCATTTTTAGTTCCGCCACCTCTTCCCTGCATGCCTGTTTCCCAAAATTTCTGCTTTTCTTTTTACTTTCCTCAAATCATTCTTGTTCAGTGATTTTCTGTTCTTTTCTCACCATTGTGGTCTTCATCCTGTGCCCCTGCATGGGTGAGTAGGTCTGGTTTGTTGATAAGGCGGGAAGCATAGAGGTGTTTGAGGCCGAGGAATAGGAGCAGAATGGAGGGAACAATCTGAGCGGCGACTCCCTCTAACACTGCTGGCCGGTTGGGCAGCTCCATCAGCACGCTCAGGCCAATGATGCACATCTTACGGTCATGGAGCCTGGATCAGAAAAAGGAAGAAGCAGACTGAGAGGGGAAGCAATTGACGGTATCAAGTTCTAAAAATAAGTTTAATCTACAAAACATTGCATGTATGTAAAGGTATTTCCAGGTGTTGAGAATTTGTGATTAAAAGTATTAAATTGGCTATTACAAATATAGAATTGAGTGGTAAAAATGGTCAAAATCCTTCCAAATCACCAAATTAAGACACCAAGACCTTGAGGAAAGCCAGAGAAAAATCCATGCTGTGATTTGGTATCAAATAGTTTTGACATTGGGAGATTTCTGTAAGAGTTGCATTTTTTGCAATTGGATGATGAGCAATTCTATTCTGGAAGCTGCTCAGAAACCCCCTTATTGTCAATATGCCTATGAAAGCCATACATCCTCAGCATGCCTGAGGTCTCTAGTTTGGAGATGTGAAGTTTCATGCAGCTGTGATTATCATGAAGATCCAAATAGGTCATTTTATCTGTGAAGTCAAGGTTCAAAACATGGTCTCACTTCAATGAAATGGCTACTACGAGGACAAATATTAATTCGATTCTATATTTTCATTTCGAATGGTGCCATTTGTTCCCTGTGTTTAAAATAAGTATAAGTAGCTACTAAACTCAGAAACGAAGTTGGTTTATCATGAGGGATCTAGCTAAAACCAATGGTGTGTCTCTTCCGTTAGTACACTTCTATGTCGTATACAATGTGCACTATGTACTCATTGGCATAGTGCTCAAATTTCGACAGGGTAGTGTTGTCTCAAACCACACACGGCCGTTGTGCACTCACCGGAAATGACGACTGCAAATTAGCTAGTTAGCAAACTAGCTTTAGCATTTGCATTATCGTTCTCGGTACCAAATCTTTACAGACTGTTAAATTAACCCAATAAACATACTGCTGGCTTATACCCGACAACAGTATAGTGGTGCTTAGTGCAAAAACACATGCATTTGTAAAATGCAGTGACGTTCACGGTCGCACAGTCCTCGGCCGCTATTTCCAGTTTGAAAAGTGGTCCCTCCTCTTCTGCTATGTAGCCAAGATGGCGACCATTGAGGACGAGAAGTGTCCATAGTTCCACACTAAACTTTCTGACTGTTTTGAGTGCACCATCCGGGTATTGAGACACAGCACAAGTTATGGATGGAAGCCATTTTGAAAGACCAAGATGGTCACAACGAAGACTTTGAAAAAAAATTGAAAAAGTGATTTTGGGATATGCTACAATCTAAAAGTTTGAAAAATATATAGTTTATCAACTCCCCAATGGTTTTGAAATAAAGTTGCAATCAGGACATTATGAAGCTGACTAAGATGAGATACATATTTATTACTGAGCCTTAGATGTGTTAGTAGATGCTGATCTTTGGTTGAAGGCTAGCCATTTCCCTCTACTTCCATGATTTAGGCTGAGCTTGGCTAACCATGTCCTGACTCAAGCTCTGTAATTACTTCAAAGAAATGAGACTGATGTCAATCTTCTCATCTAACTCTCAGAAAGAAAGTAAATTACTGTAAATCTTCAATTAGTAGCCTAGGCTATTATTTGCTTGAATCACTGAACTCAACAGGTGTCTGGGACAGGCCTTTAATTCCTTTTACACAAAACTGTTGCTCAGCAAAGATGGGAAATACAATCAAATTATTTATTTAAAGCAGTGTGAATATTACTTGTATGAAAATTAGGCTTTGAATAACATATCAATTATGTGTTGTGTTATGACGCTTGTTTCACAGCACCTAAGGATAACGACACTTGGCATACCAACACAACACAACACAACTCAACTTTATCCTGTCAAAACAGTATTTATGATATAACCTGGATTAATTTTTTATGAAAAACCCTTTTGATCATTGGTCCCTTACAGACTAAAGACGTATTAATGACCTACCACGTAATCGAGGAATGGACAGATATTCTGACCTTATGACAACTTCAGAGGAAGGGAGTCGCCACCTTTTTTTTGTCATGCCAGTAAATCTGAATGAGTTAGGGTCCTCTCCAGTAATCGTGGTTTCTGTAAAATGAAATCAACCCAGCTAACGATGTTTAGCATCTCCATATTGACAAAAGTTAAAACATTTATATTTGTATGCACGATCGAAGCAGCAAACTAATGTTAGCTCAAGTGGGCAGTCAACAGTCAGGCTTTAAACATCCAAAAAACTTCTAAAAAAAATTAAGTGCTTGGCAACCATACCAGGCATCTCATTGAGACAGGCTTTTATTTCTCTAAATGTGTAGCGACACCAGGTTAGTAAAAGGAACTGGGCGTTTAATTGAGATGAGGCTTTCAACTGAAGTTTTATGTTAGTGTATTTAAAAACTAAAAAGTTTTGAATTTTCATTGTCTTAAACCTTTTAAATTTTTGTTGACTAAAACTTTTTGAATTTTCGTCCACCAAGACTTTATAAATTTTCATTTACTTAAAGCGACACTTACCTTTCTGGAAATTTTACACTTTTCTTTGTTTAGGTTAAAATGCTATTAATAAGCTGATGGCACACTAAAATGTAAGTGAATTCCAACAGAGATAAAAACCCATAATTATACCATTCTCATATTAAAACTCCGACCAATCATTGCATTCGGACCAAAAGCAATGATTGGCCGAGCATCCTGTCTGTCTTTCCCATGTGGAGGCCTCCATTGACATAACCGCTCGCATAACGCCCCCTGAAGATGAGACTGATGTAGCTTCATCCTGAGCTAAAAAGGGACGAGACGGTCGCAGAGTTTCTGCTGGACATTAGCATTTATGTTATATTATAAAACTCATCATTCATCACTGACCCCAGATAAGTTTCAAAACTCCGGGTTGCCTTTGATTGTGCAGGACAGGTAACATTATGTTTAGTTTGCTTCTAATATAACATATAACATTATATATCACAACACTGCATTCAGTTGCTAATGGCTAACGTTAGCCTACTCTAGCCTAACATTGCCTGAGCCTCCTTGTTTGTTGCCGGTCACCAGTACTATCTATGTTAGCGTTTACGTTATATTATAAAAGTCATCAGTCATCACTGACCCCAGATAAGTTTCAAAACTCTGGGGTTGCGTTTGACTGTGCAGGACAGATAACGTTATGTTTAGTTTGCTTCTAATGTAACATATGTTATATGGCAACACAGCATCCAGTTACTAATGGCTAATGTTAGCTTATTGTAGCATAGCCTCTGGAACCTTAACGTTATCTTCCTTGTGCGTTTCCACTTACTAGTAACGTTAATGCTACTATCTAACGTTAGCACTGTAACTTTATTCTAAAACTCATCAGTCATCACTGACTCCGGTTGAGTTTTAAAACTCTGGGGTTGCGTTTGACTGTCTTGGTTGTAACATTACACTCCTCTTCCGTGTATCTAATGTTACCTTGCCAAAGCCTACGTCTATCATAGACGTCATGAGGACGTAATGGAGGAGGGGGGAGTACACCTTTGGGGGTAGGTGGAGTTGTAGGAGGAGGGGGATGGGACTTTGAAGGGAGGCAGTAGTTGTGGATGTTAAAATTTTTTCGAAGTGCTGTGTGAAATGCAAGAAAGATAAGAGTAGCTTTAATCTAGATTAAACAAATCAAGGATAAAAATTAATAAAATGTGACTAAAACTAATAAGCATTTACGTCTCACGATTAAAGATAAAATAGTCAAAATTGGCACTGGGTGAGCTAATATTTTTGACTTTCATTTCATCCTAAATCAGTCTACCTTAAAGGGTAAGTCCGGTATTTTGCACTTTGAGCCCCATTTCTGGGTTGTTTCTGATGAAATAGAGTGCCTAAGTGAAATAGTGATGAAATCTTGCAAATTTTTGGAGAATTTGGCTTTCCCCTGCTTGGCTTAACACTGTTGCCTATGGCCATGTGTGAACCTGTCCTAAACCCACCCTAAACATTCGTTTTCAAAGCCATGAAACTCACCAAGTGGTCAGTGGTGTTTGGTGATGCTCTGACATAAAAATCGTAGCAAAATGTGGTTTCTGTGGTGATTTATTTGACATTTTGTCGAATACATTAACTTTCTATAGGAAGCCTCATTGTCTGTTGATGGTAATCTGCCACCGGAAACGGAAAGGGGGTTGTTTACGGCAGTGTTGTAGTCATTGTAGTCTTTTAGCTCAGCGAAAGTGCCAGCTCGATAGTACTGTGTGCGCTCCTGGAGGAAGAACGAGAACGGACGAAAAAGGTTTGTAATAAGTTTAAACAACTGCGCAATGGATTACGTGCTTTTAAACAACCTTTGCAGTACGATGCCTTTGAACACAACGCCAACCTTCTTCTGCTTCTTTTCTGTGTCCCATTATATTGCAATGGTTTCCTGCCGGTTGGCGACACCCATGTAAAGGAGCATTATTGTCATCAAGTGGGCTGAAGTGTATAAGCCCAAACAAACGATCAAGCGAAGTTTACATACGGGTGTGAGGCAGCTGAAAAAATAGTTCCACAATATAGATGAATAGCGAAAACACAGATGGAAACCACAGCTTGCTACAGTTTTTATGTCAAAACATCGACGAACACCACTGACCACTCGTTGAGTTTCATTGCTTTGAAAACAAACATTTAGGGTGGTTTTAGGACAGCTTCACACATGGCCATAGGCAGCAGTATTAAGCCAGGCAGGGGAAAGCCAAATTCTCTGAAAATGAACAATCGTCAGAATTTTGGTCTAAGGCACTGTATTTCGTCATAAACAACCCAGAAATGGGGCTCAAGGTGCAGAATATGGGACTTCTCCCTTAACTACTTCAAAACATCTTAAGTGTCCCTCTCACCCCAGGAAAAACTCTGTGTCGTTCATCCATTGGTTGATGAAGTGGGCAGTGATGGGCTGAGGGCTGTGTTGAAAGTGTATGTTGTCCAGAGTGTGGATGAGCAGGGCTGGGTTGTAGTACAGAGCAGCAATGGCCACCTGCAGGCACATAGTCCTCAGCTCACTGGACTTCACCCCCCGCATCAAACGCTCCAGAACTGCCTCCACAAACAAAGGGATGCACTGCATGGAGGAAGCACAAAGAAATGATGGTGCCATTTCACTTTTGGTGGAGTATTGGTCAGTGTCCTGTCTGGGAGTAGTAATTTCTTGTTTAATCCCTATCTTAAGTTTGTCTTTAAATATTGTCAACTCGTCTTTAAGTTCATGTTTTAGATCTGTTACGTCTCTGCTAATGTTAGCTAGTCAAGTTCTCAGTGCCTTAGTGTGGTCAAACTGGTCAATTTTTCTCTGCTGTGTTGTCCTTGGTTTCACTTTTGTTGTGCTCCCCTTTTACTGCAAGCTGCTTTTAAACTTTAACTTTGATTGTTTCTCCAGATTTTGTGTTCATTCTACTCACTCACCTCTTAGTTTTTTATAGCATTTGTATGTCAAGTTACATAGACTGAGTAGGTTTATTTAACCTGAGCTAGCTAGTAATTAAGCAACCATTTGATCCACAATGAAAAAGTATTTTAACAAAGACAATGTTTTTTAAGATGATTTTTGGGCTTTTGCCTTTATTAGACAGGACAGCTTCATTATGAGAGAGGGACAGAGAGAGAGGGGGGATGACATGCAGCAAAGGGCTACGGGATGGAATGCAACTTGCATCCACTGTGGCACAGACACAGCCTTTGCACATGGGGCACCCACTCTACCAGGTGAATTTATGTGTGCCCCAACAACATTCACTTTTTCATATTACATATAATAATATGTAAATATCTAACAATAGTATTTAATTATAATTGCCACCCCACAGTTGTATGCCTCCATGCACCAGTCAAGTTCCTCTCCCAATTTACATCCATGTGTGTGAAAACATGCATGCTTCACACCCACTTTCATCCCGGCAGCACAGAAGATCTACACAATCAGCAGTTTCATTGTGGACACACAAGCCTAGTGTCACCAGTTCAGTATATGAATAAATGTCTCCCCTTCTGTTCCAGAATTATGACTTTGAATAATGACCAGAAAACTGCTGTATGCAGAACATTATGATGTCACAGTGAAGCTGACCTTTGACCTTTTGGATATAAATGTCATTACTTCATTATTTTATCCATTTGTGTGAAGTTTTGTCATAATTAGCATGTGAATTCTTTTGTTAAAACCGAAAATATATTTTGTTAGGTCACATTGACTTTGACCACAAAATTCTAATTAGTTTGTTCTTCAGTCCAAGTGGATGTTTAAAGTTAAAGAAAATTAAAGAAATTCCCTTAAGGTGTTCTTGAGATGTCCTGTTCAGGAGAATGAGACAGATGCAAGGTCACATTGACCTCGACCTTTAACCAGTGAAATCTTATCAGTTCATTGTTGAATCCAAGTGACCTTTTTGCCAAAGTTAAAGAAATTCCCTCACTGTGTTCTTGAGATATCGCATTTACAAAGTGAGACAGACAAGGTCACAGGGACCTTGACCTTTGACCTATTGCCACCAAAATCAAATCAGTTCATTCTCAAGTCCAAATCAACCCTTGTGCTAAATTTGAAGATATTCCCTTTAGGTGTTCTTGAGATAACGCGTTTACAAGAATGCAACAGACAAGGTCACAGTGACTTTGACCTATGACCCCCAAAAACTGTTCACTTAATTGCTGAGTCCGAGTGGACATTTGTGCCAAATTTGAAGAAATTCCCTTGAGGCATTCTTGATTATTGTGTTCACAAGGATGGGACAAACAAGGCGTACAGACGTACGGATGGACAACCCTGCAAACTTTATGCCTCAGGCCACAGCTAGTACTGGCGCAGAGGCATAAAAAGCATCCAGTTTAAAATAATTTCAAATTAATACATTTGGAACAAGAAATGTGGTGTGAGTGAAGGAGTAATTAAATTAAAGCAGGGCTTTGGGGTATGTCAAACAAAGAAGGTTGGGAATTACTGTGTTAAATACATAGATTTTTTCAAAACTTGTGTTGTTTATGTTAGTCACTGATTACGTAGAAATGAATGTCTGTACTGTGTGCGGCTGCTTCTGACCTGGTCAATGCCTCTACCCCTGCACTGCAAGATGACGACTTCCAACAGTTTGGCAGCGTGACACTCTGCATCCTCACCTGCATCCACAGTCAGCACCTAAAACAGGGGAAAGGTCCAAACAGCTGACCAGTCAAGACTCAGTAGTATCGATGAGAAAACAGGATCTTTGCTCACATTTTATGTAACTCCAAACAGCAAGGGAAGACATTTAGAGCCTTACCTTTTTGCACATGCTGTAGATGACCTCTAAGTGCTTAGGGTTGGACAGGAGCATGTCTGTATCCACAGTAATATAGTTGTGCAAAAGAGGCATCATATCTGTAACACAAACAAAGAATATCATTAGAATTACCACCGTTTTCTGATGGTTACTGTATCAACATGCAAACAGTAACATTTATTGACCAGGTAAACAGTAGTGCTTAAAAATGTTAGAGTACTACAATTAACTTCTTTGGCTAGTAGATAGTTGTCTTTCAAAGAACTGTTTTTCATGTCTCACTATGGAATATTCACAGAGGCACTTATTCCATTACTCCAGCCGTGATTAACTGGCACTTACGACGCCTGCATCCACATCTGTTGCATTTACATACAGTGACATGCAAACATTTGGGCACCCCTGGTCAAAATTTTGTTCAAACTGTGAGTGGCTAAGTGAGTAGGAAAAGAACTGATCTCCAAAAGGCAGCTGGAAAACAGGAGAAGGCTGAAGAAGCAGGAAGGCTGTAAGATAGTGAAGTGTTTTCAGGTAGCTGTGTCCTCAGTAGTTAAGAATTGAGGTCTGGAAGACCAAGAAAACTTTCCGAGAGAGCTGCTTGTAGGATTGTTAGAGAGGCAAATCAAACCCTCTGTCTGACTGCTAAAGACCTGCAGGATGATTTATCAGACTCTGGAGTGGTGGTGCACTGTTCTACTTTGCTGCAACACCTGTACAAGTATGACCTTCATGGAAGAGTCATCGGAAGAAAACCTTTCCTGTGTCCTCACAACCATTATCACTTCAGGGTACTCCATTATCAGGGTACAACCATTATCACTTCAGGGTACTCCCCTTCGGGCTTTCCCTGTCTCCAAGGGTCTTTACTCGATGCGTTGCAGCAGATCTGGCACCTCTGCAGGCAGAGGGCATGAAGGTGCTGCCATATCTGGTCTGATGACGTTAAAATATAACTTTTTAGACAAAATGAGCAAAGGTATGTTTGGAGAAAAAAGGGTGCAGAATTTAAGGAAAAGAAGACCTGTCCAACTGTTAAACACAGAGGTGGATTGATCAGGCTTGACTTGCAGACAGTGACATGGGGAACATTTCACAGGTAGAGTGAAGAATGGATTCAGTAAAATTCTAGCAAATTCTGACAAACATCACACCATCTGTAAAAAAAACCCAAGTTAAATATGAAGAGAGGATGGCTTCTACAACAGGACAACGACCCCATACACACCGTGAAACCCCCAATGGACTGCCTCAAGAGGCACAAGCTGAATGTTTTGCCATGGCTCTCACAGTTCCCCAACCTACACATCTTTTAAAAAAAATAGACCTAAAAAGAGCAGTGCATGTAAGATGGTCCAGAAATCTCACAGAACTAGAAGCCTTATGCAGGAAGAATGGATGAAAATCCCCCAAACAAGAACTGAAAGACAATTAGCTGGTTACAAAAAGTATCTAGAAGCTGTGATACTTGCCAAAGGGGGCACTACTAAGTCCTGATTATGCAGGGTGCCCAAACTTGTGCTTCAGGCCGTTTTCCTTTTTTGTTATTTCAAAACGGTAAATGATTGAAATAAAAAAGTCATCTTGTTTAAAATATTGAAGAAATGTTTCAGCTCTAACCTTTTACCTTTTGGAAATCAGTTCATCTTCTACTTACTTAACTACTCACAGTAAACAAAATTTTGACCAGGGGTGCCCAAACTTTTGCATGCCACTGTGTTATTCATTATTCAAACATCTCTTCTTGCTTCAAGGGCCAGTCTATCTTTTATCGTTTTCCTGGGCTAACAACAGTAGCTTAACTATGGTCTGACCAAAAAGTAGACTAATTTAAAAAGCAAAGCAAAGCACTGCCAAAGCCCTACAAAGGGACGTTCAGCAGGCTACTGGTGTGCATGTTTCTGACCAAACTGTCAGAAACAGACTCCATGAGGGTGGCGTGAGGGACTAACGTCCCCTAGTGGGACCTGTGCTCACAGCCCAGCACCATGCAGCTTGACTGGCATTTGCCAGAGAAGACCAGAATTGGCAGGTCTGCCAGTGGTGCCCCATTTTCTTGGGAACAGGTTCACACTGAGCACTACAGATGTGAAAGAGTCTGGAAATGCTGTGGTGAACGTTATGCTGCCTGTAACATCATCCAGCTTGACTGGTTTGATGATAGTTCAGTGATGGTCTGGGAGGCATATCCTTGGAGGGTCGCACAGACCTCCATGTCATAGCCAACATTACCCTGACCACTGTTAGGTGCAGGGATGAAATCCTCAGAGCGATTGTCAGACCTTACGCTGGTGCAGTGGGCCCTGGGCTCCTCCTGGTGCAGGACAATGCCCCGCCTGAGTGTGTAGGCAGCTCCTGGATGACGAAGGCATTGATACCATTGACTGGCCTTCTTGTTCTACTGACCTAAATCCAATCGAGCACCTATGGGACGTTATGTATCGTGCATCTGACACTGCCAAGTGTTGCCACAGATTTTCCAGGAGCTTACTGATGCCCTGATCCAGGTCTGGGAGGAGATCCCCAAGGACATCATCCACTGACTCATCGGGAGCATGCCCAAACATTGGCTACATCTTCCGGTGTCACCAGGTGATCTGTTCCTTCATTCTACTCGCGACCGCGTGTCATAGTGTACATGAGTAGGTCAGGCACGGCCGTTTCTATGGCTTAGTGCTATCCTTCTCTACTATTGGTTTACACGTGCTGCTGGCTTTGTGCAGCCTTGTGCCTCTGGGGTAGGAGTAACGGGCTAGCGCTCGTCCTCCGAGAGGCTGTAACTGGCGTTTTGCACGGTTGTAATTTTTTTTTGCCTGCTTTGGATTACTGGGAGCAGGTCAGTGTTAAATTAAATTCTGATGACTGTTTTCTGTTTTGCAGTTTGGGATTCAAAGATTGAAGGAAGCAATTGTGTTGGTGAAGGTGGTGTTTCCACTTCCCTCTCCCAGCTCAGTTGTGCTTTTATTAAAAAAAAAAAAAAAGAAGAAAGAGAGAAGAAGGCTGGTAACCCTCGTGGTGACGGGTGTGTGTCTGCCCCCTCTCCCAACTTGGTCTGGTGTTTTCTATTGTGTTGACGTCTCCATTCCCGGCACTGTCACACTTTTCGGGGATTCTTGCTGGCTTTTTCTTCACCTGGTTACAGATGGCAGGCCTGTGGCAGCTGCATGGCCTCCTTTGAACCCGCTGTGTGTCCTGTCTTGGTGTGGAACACCTGTGGGAGGCCATCACTGAGGAGGAGTACATGAATTGTCATATCATGCCTCAGTCAGTGAGATTGGCTAGACCAGCTAAACTGGATCCCCTGGTCTGTCTCCCTTCATTCCAGTCTGAGGGGGTGGATTTCTGTGGGACCACTGCACAGAATAGGTCTGCCACACGGGGAGGTGATGGTGTTCCTGCGAAAAAGAGGAAGGTAGCAGCTACGGACCAGCTCTCCTCCAAGGTTGATCGCTTGGCTGCTGATATGGACCAAATGAAGGCGCTTCTTCTGAGTCTCCAGCCTGCTGGTGGGGTAGCGCCTCCTGCTGTAATGTCTGCCCAGTAGTCTGGCGCAGTCACCTCTAACAGAGGTGACCCGTAAGGTCCTCCGTAGGGTGCCAGCGGAACCTGGGGAGCTCTTTGGTTCTGCTGCTCTGGAAGCATTAGATCGCACCGCTGAGGCCCAGGGCTCGCAGGTCTCCACAAAAGAGCATCTGCTTCCATTAGGTTGGGGGCTTTTCCATCTTGCCCTATGGGTGACCCACACAACCACCTTCCCGGTGTGGCCATTGTCAGCCAGCAGGTGACTTTCACTCTGCGCTGCTCCACTCACCACGTAAGCCCTGGGACTCCAAGCCTGACCATGGCACTTCTGGCTCCTCAAGGGGCCGAGGGCCGGGTTCTGTCGTTTCATATGTTGACCACAGTGGACGTTATGCGAGTGATCAGTCAGGGTGAATGGTTCACATCCATAGATTTGGTGGATGCATATTTTCATGTGCCCATCGCGGTTCATCATCAGCTCTTCCTGCAGTTTGCCTTTCAGGGCAACCATTATCACTTCAGGGTACTCCCCTTCGGGCTTTCCCTGTCTCCAAGGGTCTTTACTCGATGCGTTGCAGCAGATCTGGCACCTCTGCAGGCAGAGGGCATGAAGGTGCTGCCATATCTGGACGATTGGCTGGTGTGTGCGCGTTGCCAGGCCCAGGTGGTAAAGGATACAGACCGTGTCCTGGCACATGTGGTCTGGCTGGGCCTCGAGGTCAACAGGGTGTGGTGTATGCAGTGCCACTGTGATGCACCAGAGCAGATGCTTGGTTAGGGGCCCAGGGTCAAGAGGAATATATGGTCAGGGTCAAGAAGGTATTTATAGCCCAGGCCAGGAATTGGTGAAGTCAACTAGACTGTCTATTTGTCCTCTGTTCATCTTTGTCTCACATTTCACAAAAACAACCCCCGTATTTAAGCAGGCTTTTGTGGCTGTTATTTAGAGCAGTTCATATTGGCTTCTAACCCTCTCCAAGCAATCCTAGGTGCTTGATATGATGCTGTTCTGCTTGTAATAAACCTTTTCTGTATACAAGCAAGACGGTGTCTGCAGAGTCTCCTTCATCACCTTCACATCATCGCTATTTCATAAACAACAAGGGCAAAGAGCTGTCTGGTCCCTACACAGTGGGGTGCCTACCTGGGTCTGACCCTGGACTCCGTTGTCATGAGGGCCTACCTGTCAGAGCGCCGCGTGGGTGAGATCCTCTGACTCCTCCCCCTCTTCAAGAGAGAGGCAAGCGGTTACCTTTTGTTCAGTTCCTGCAATTGTTGGGCAAGCTGACGGCCGCGTCAACTGCCATACCATCTGGCCTGTTGACGTTGAGCCACCTCCAGATGTGGCTGAACAGCTTTCATCTGGACCCCAGGCTCCACAGGCGCAAGCTGATCAGAGTGTCACAGGCGTGCATTCGCGCCCTGGCGCCTTGGAGAAACAAGGAATTCCTGCTGGGAGGTGTGCCCCTGGGTGCTATCCCTTCCTTTCATGAGACTGTCATGATGGATGCTTAATGCTCAGGATGGGGTGCAGTTTGGCACGGCAGATTACCTCAGGGGCGGTGGTCTGCCCTGGATTGTACACACCACATCAATGTGCTGGAGCTGCAGGCTGTCCATCTGGCTCACCGGCACTTACCATACCTGCAGAGGAGACATGTGCTGGTCCAGTCAGATCACAAAGCCGTGGTCTCCCAGATCAATCATCAGGGGGGCACCAAGTCAGCACGTTTGTTACGGGTGTTCCAGCGCCTGCTGACATGGGCTGTTCCCCAACTGTCCAGCCTGCGGGCAGTGTGGCTGGCAGGGGATCAGAATCAGGTGGCGGATTTTCTTTCCCGGCACAGGCCTCTGCCGGGGGAATGGAGGCTTCATCCGGAGGTTTCATCCGGAGGTTGAGGAGATGATCTGGCAGCAGCTACTGTCCCATTGGATTGTGGATACCATCTGTTGTGCTTACAGGGTCAGCAGTCGCCCATTGCCATCTGGGATCAGGTGTCACTCTGCAAGGGGTGTTTCCACATCCTGGGCTGCTCTGAGAGGCGTTTCCTTGGAAGACATCTGTGCTGCAGCCTCTTGGTCATCGCCTGCTACTTCCATTGCTTTTACTGGCTCAATGTTGCTGCTCCCCACCCGTTGAGCATGGTCCTTCACCCCAGGACTTCTGGGACAGTAGGACAGTAAGGTGTGTTTGGGGATTCTTCCTGACGTTGTTGGTATATGTCATCCAGTGCTTATGCACCGCCTCTGGCGGTCAGGAATGACGAAACATAACGAAAACTTATGATTCTAACTACGGTACTATGAGTACTGGATGACCGCCAGAGTGCTGGGTCACTCAGAATCCTTGCGTATTCGTGAGCAGATTTTTGGAACAGATCATCTGGTGACACCAGAAGATATAGCCTCCCGGAGTTCATGCAGGGGTCACAGGTGACATTACTGATATTCGTACTCGACATGCGCTAGTGTGGGCAAAGTTGTCCAGTGCTTATGCACCACCTCTGGTAGTCATCCAGGAACCGTACTTACAATCGTAACTTTTTGTTAGTTGCAGTCACTGGCTGCTTAGAAGTAATGATAACTAGCTTTGCTCCTGCTGATTTCAACACAGGTTTGTTTTTTAATCTTATTTTCTTTCTCTCCACATACACTCCTCTTAGTAGTGTAGTGGTAACAGAGTGTCCTCTCAGTAGCGTAGTAGTAGTTGAGTGGGCACCAGAGAGCTTTTGTCATTTTGACACAATAATGATACTGCATGTTTCGGGGTTCACATGACGTTGGATAACTTGCCCATCTCACCCAGAGAGCAGGTAAACTTTTAAGTACTGTTATTGTCATAAGTGTACATTTCCAGATACCAACAAAGAGTATCTCCCAGATGACTGAAATGTTAATGAGTGAGTGTGATCACATTCATGTAAGATGTACCTGTAAAGTAGTTGAAGCAGTCGTGCTGGAAGACCTCGTACAAGACACCTAGAAGCTGCCACATCTGGGGGGAGATGGTCTGACAGGTGAGGCCGAACGCCAGTGACAAGATCTCCTCGTAGAACTCTGCAGGAGACAGGAAAGGACTATTAGTGAATTTCCCGCATGCAAACACATTCAAAACACACCTTGAGTAACTTCACCTAGGGGAGGATAAGTGTAATGATAGGTGTTTATACATGTGAGCTTCCGCATACTGACTTTTGAAAAAAAGAAAAAGAATAATAAAACATAAAAATTGTGCATTAGAAGTAATATCAAAATTAGTTTCGCCTTGGCTAAATGCCAATGTAATTTCCAAATGCTTCAGTAATTATTTTATCCCATTTTATCCCAAGCAGCAGGTTTAAGAAGTTTGTTTTGTTTTTCCTTGTCCTGGTGATTGGCAGATTCGTGTGAGGCCGACAAATGTGTGTTAGCATGTTAAATGTTTTTCCATAGACCCTTTAACTGTCAGTTAGTTCGACTGTTAGTTTGACATTTTTTTGTGGGCGCGGCTTAGCTGGAGGCACAACAATTCTTCACAGACATTAGCTAGCGCTAGCTAGCAAGTTCTGTTGGCTTGTTTTAGACCATAGAGGAAGTGCATTCAGAAACACTCATTCAGAGTGCCGGAGTGGACTCTGGCACAAACTGGACTGTTCATGAATTTGGAGTGCTGTTGGAGTATACCATTCTGTTATCCAGAGCACCGCAGTCTCGGAGTGGCAGAGCCCACTCTGGGTACTCTGTCTGGGGAGAGGGAGCAGCAGAGCGCCGAGCGGAGTGAATGTGTGAGCAGCACAGAAGAGCTATACAATCAGCACAGTTTGAAGATTAGTGTCACCAGTTCAGTATCTGACCATATGTCTCCCCATTTGTCTCTGAGATATGACATTGACTAATGGCTAGAAAAGTGTTTTATGCAGAACATTATGATGTCACAGTGAAGTTGACCTTCAACCTTTTGGATATAAAATATCATCACTTCATCATTATATTGTATTAGACATCTGTGTAAAGTTTTGTCATAATTAGTAGGGATGCACAATATACAGTATATATCGGGGTGATAACTTATCGGCCAATAATGGGACATATTTATAATTATGCATTAGTCTGATAATTAAAATTATAGGCGATAAATAGCGCCGATAATATGAAGCCAGACTACTTTCATTGACTAAACAAGGGCAGCATCTACACACCCGAAACAGTGTGTGATGGTACATGTACCTTTAAACTTGGTTTGCGAGCCATTAATAAACACAGAGAAGAAGAACAACAACAACTGCAGTCGCTGTCTAGATGTCCTGTTTTGGACGTCTTTTACAGTTCCAGAGAAAGACAACAGGATTGCACCGAGGGTCAGATCTCTGACCGCTCGACACAGGTTAGACGCAGCGCTGAAGGACCGTCTCCAGAGTGTTAGCACGAGCTAATTAGCAGCAGCGGCTGACATCCAACACCAAGGTTTTAAAAGGCTCAACTGTTAATCTTATTAATAACCCCTAGCCATGTGGTGCTACAGTTGGTGATTATTTGTAACCTCTGGCTGCTTGTGAGACACAGCCTTGTGTTTGTCTGAGCTGAGTGATAATGTGTAAGGTTAATCAATAGTGCATTGCTATTCTATTTGGTTGTGGGAGGCTAGTCTGTCATGGGACGGTGAGATGGCGCCTGGGTGTGTTTATAAAAATGCAGTGTGGCGATATAAACATTTCATACACCAGATGTAATGTGAACCTGAGATGTGAATTCAACTCGTTCGTATGAGCCAGCTGTCACTGTTTGTTTACATACTTTACTGATACACCAAAAACTTACACAGTAACGCTTCATAATCTCCCTCCCTACCGTTAACTATAAATTCAATACTGATTAAAAGTCATTTTAGTTTCGCATGCTTGTATTTATTATGTTGATCTGTAGTGTAGGGTTATATGGGGGCAAGGACTTGAGTGGAGGTCATTTGACAATATCCCAGGAAATCTCCATCTTTTTTGCAGCCTATTGTTGGCAGGTACGAAGAGTCAGAACTCGTCTTTGTTTTTGTTGTGTTAGCAATAGTGATGTCAGTTTGATTTGATTGGGTCAAGGCTATGGAATATTATATCATCCTTATTTTCTCACTACATCTTAGCCTTTCTTACCCTCAGGTGTGTATAAAGTACAGGTCATACACTTCTTTTTTAAACATACAGAAATGTGAAATTATCGGTTATCGTATCGGTTATCGGACATGACAAGCAGGCAATTATCAGTTATCTATATGTGTTGAAAAAATCCATACCAGTGCATCCCTAATAATTAGCATATGAGTTCTTGAGTTATGGCAAAAAATATTTTTTGTGAGGTCACAATGACTTTGAATTTTGACCACAAAATTCTCATCAGTTTATTCTTCAGTCCAAGGGGATATTTGTCTCAAATTTAAAGAAATGCCCTTAAGGTGTTCTTGAGAGATTGCATTCACGAGAATGAGACAGATGCAAGGTCACACTGACATAACAAATAAATGATTGTGATAACCAACACTTCCACATTTTAAGGACGACCTGAGAATAGCAAAAATGCAAAAACAGCAGGAATCTGATTTAAAGTATGTGTGTGTGGGTGTGTAACTGAATATGTTCATGCAAAAACACTGGACCGCCCGTGCACACACACCTGCCATACCTATGATGGGCTTCTGCAAGACCAGACCGATCACCTGCAAACAGATCCCCTCCAACTGTTGAGTGATCTGTGAGGTAGAATGAAAAAATAGTATCAAATATCGCATACCAAACTGTGAAAGCATGCTCAATCGTTTTCTGTAATGGCTGTGTGTGTTTGTGTGTGCAAGTGTGACCTCCTTGTGGTCCTCCATGACGGTGAGGATCGTGTCGATGGTGCTGAGAATGCCCAGGGCCATGACAGTCTTGTCCTCATTCTCCTCGTACTCCTCACTCTGAAGGACCCTGGTGAAAATTTCTGCCTGCCAAACACACACACACACACACAGCGATTGCACACACAGGATTACATTATATGCCTGCAGTAACAGACAGAGACATCAAGGCACAGACATACAAACACAATGAATCTGCAGGTTTCAGAGAAGCAAATGAAGACATTTTAAAGCTATACTGTACAGGACTGTCGGTTATTGTTTGTGTACATGCTTGCTAGCGTTGTATTCCTACCAAGTTCTGCGTCATGTCAACAGCAATAACAGCCACCTCCTGGTTGTACTCGCAGATCATCTTCTGAATGACGTTGGTCAGGTCATCATTTTCCGTTTCTTTCACCACATGCAGTAGCTCCTGCATGACTGGCCGGATGTAGGGCCTGATGTACAGTTTGGCTACACCCATGCACACAAACACAGAGCATATGTCTACAATTCTCCATTACCAGTATTTCAATATGCTCATCATTTTATGTCATCCATAATCTGAAATAAAATTACATTTACTGGCAGTCCTGTACTCAAGCAGAAAAAAGGGGGCAACTTTTAAAATCATTAATTTTAAAAATAAATTTATATACAGTAACATGTGTTGCTTACTTATCCATTTATTTTAGTACCTGTACAGTGATGCAGACCAGGGCGTCATTTTGTTAGAACATTGCAAGGGACATATTTAAAGTAGGGGGTTGTCGAGTTCCTCACCCAAAAAAGTTTGAGCCTCAAACACTTCATTTCCTGCATTCTGGTGAATTTTCTAGCATCAGTTTATGGTGGAAATGCATTTATTCACGTAAAGGAAAACTAAATTCAGGTGTCAGGTGAAAAATCAAAATAAAAACATAATGAAACATAATGCAGTAAGACTCAGGCTTTCTGTACTGCTTTCAATTCTTTATTCTTTGGAAAGATCAACTTGTCTTATTTCATACTGTCTGTTCAGTCAACACATGATTTACTGTGTATAAATGAGGAAGCGTGTTCTGCA
Source organism: Epinephelus cyanopodus (assembly GCA_026686955.1). Lineage (NCBI taxonomy): Eukaryota > Metazoa > Chordata > Actinopteri > Perciformes > Serranidae > Epinephelus > Epinephelus cyanopodus. Next base: position 2,967,121 of record CM048936.1, read on the forward strand.
GTGAGGTTTAAATGAGTTAGCTTATATAGCACAAGTCTGATTATTTCTTGCCCTATCAGACTTTGCTGTCTTGATGCTGGCATACTGTATATTGCAGTTTCCCCTTGCTATAACCTTTATGCTAAAGTCCAGCTCTGTACTTAACACACAGACATAAGATTAATATCATGTCTTGTCATCTTACAAGTGTGCTTCTCAAAATTACTATTCCTATGAGTGTGTATGCATTCATAATAACATTTGCACTTTTAGCATTAGCTCTCATATTCATACAATAGTTTGAATCATCTTCATCTTTCAGTAGTTTTTTCCATTCACAATCTTATAGTAGAATAAGTTAATTAAAGGAGTAAAGAACTGGCTTCAAAGCACACACTGTGAAATAACATCCATATTCCTCCGCAGACCTTGTTCCTGGTTGCTGACCAGCGTCTGCAGAGCTATGGCGGCTTCCACCTTGACAGGCATCTCTTTGTCATCAATTAGATCCTGTTTGACCAGTTCCACAGCGTTCCTCAGCACTAGCTCATCATGGAAACGCAGTGGGCTGAAGCAGTGTAGCACCCAGCAAGACTGCCAAAACACAGCACAAAAAGCAAAGATGAATACAACACCCAGACATGGTTCAGAGCAGGGAGGGAGTTGAGTGTCCTGACATCTCGGTGTATGAAGCTGTCCCTCAGTCTGCTGGTCCTGGCCCGGAGGCTGTGACATGCGCTCCCAGGAACTCTCTCTACAGCAGCACCGTTATGGCAAGCCGTTTTAACATTTAATCGCTAAGTTTGACTATCCGGAATTAACATTATAGATATCAACAACATCATTTTGACTAGTAGTAACATCATTGTGACTAGTATGCATTTTAATTGAAGATAGTCAAAACTACAGTTACAGATATTTGTAATTCAGTTTTGACTAGTAACATTTTGACAACTATTGGCAACTATTTTTGCCATTATTGTGTATGGGGATTGTCATTACATTCTCTCCAATGTAGTTGCAGATATCTGCAATTCTTATTGCGGATATTCGCAACTGAATTGGAGATATCTGTAATTCAATGGCAGATTATCTACAAGGTCATTTTGACTAGTCATAATTCAAGTTCAAGATATCTACAACGTCAGCCTGACTATCTGAAACTTAATCCAAGATATCTAGAAAGGACCATGTAGGTATCTTTAACTGATAATAACGAAAGATATCTTGAACTTGAATTATGACGTTGTAGATATCTGCAACTGAATTACAGATATCTCCAATTCAGTTGCAGATATCCGCAATAAGAATTGCAGATATCCGCAACTACATTGGAGATATCTATAATGACAAACCCCATACACATGAATGGCAAAAATAGTTTGAATCTTACTAGTCAAAACTGAATTACAGATATCTGTAATTAGAGTTTTGACTAGTCAAAATCTACTTACAGATATCTTGAATAAGAGTTTTGACAAGGCAAAATTATGTTGCAGATATTAGTAATGAATATCCAGTCTAGCTATTAAATGTTAAAACGGCTTGCCATAGAACCGCTGATGGTCAGAGGGGAATGCTGGGTTTGTGCTCTCCTGAAGTCCACAACAATCTCCTTTGTTTTCTCCATGTTCAAAGAGAGATTATTGTGACTGCACCACAAGGCCAGGTGGCTCAGCTCACTCCTGTAGTTTGTCTCATCATCGTCTCTGATAAGACCCACCACGGTTGTGTCGTCTGCAAACTAGGATGTTAGAGCTGACACATTCATTTTCCTTGTTGGTCTCCAAACAGATAATGGTTTTGTCCGTCTTTGTAGGAGAAGAATGAAATCGGCATTTCATCGTTTATGCTAGATAGGCTCCTTGTTTTAGCCTACTAATGTGAGAGAATGTCGCCACCTGCTGATGTGGCAAATAACTGCACCTCACATTGATGTTTTTTCACTGATCCTGCTGCAGTAGGAATTGGCCAAAACTGTGCAAACAAACAGGAGGGAAGTCAAATATGTCCCATGCAAAATGTGCAGTCTCACATGTGAAAATGGATCCATAAATGCGTAAATATGACTTCATATGTATTTGCTGTGGTGAAACTGTTATCATTTGTAAAACCTGTAACATTATATGTGAAATGAAAGTATTTGTTTACAAAGTAAGTTATGCGCATCTGCATATCAATCTGTGTTTTTGTGGATATGACTTTACACAACACAAATGTAAAAATACATGTTTGTGGATAGTGAAATATTTGTGAATCATGGTACACATTTGTAGATTGTCTTGTGTGGGTTACAAATAATAAAGTCCAGTTAAAACCTCCATATAATCCCCCAGGTCCACTTTGTTTGAAACCAATGCAACAGCATCCAGTCAAGTTGCAGGAGAAAACCATGAAGAACTAACATTACGTTACTCAGCGGCAGTCGCACAAGAATGATACCAAAGATAATTGGTCACCAAAAAACAAATTATCACACAACAACTTGTAAATTCAATATATCATTATTCCTTTGTTAGAATGACATTACATTCAGTGAAGAGCACTACATGTCTTAATTAGGACTCAAAACTCAAAGTTTAGGACTTGGGTCTCATCAGTATTGATTTAGGACTTGTGAAAATGTTTCAGTTGCAGTCAGCATTAAAGGGCCAGTGTGTAAAATGGGTTGGAAACAGTGACATCAGTGGTCAAATTCTAGATTGCAGGGCTCACTCGCTCACCCCTCCCGTCAGGTAAATGACGGTGGTCTCGTAGGACCAAAAGCCTTGCGCAGACACAAGTTTTTCAGGAGTAGGTCTATCTAACGACGAGGTGAATATTTATTTAGAAATCTGTTACGATATTGTAATGAATCACTCATGAGCAGGAGACCAGAGTAGCGTTCGGGAAAAAGGCCCGTTTATTTGAGCACTCCAAAAACTCCAGTAACACTCCAGGAGGTAGCACATAAAAGACTCCGTCCCAAACTCTGTCTCTTCTAGTGTAACACGCACACTTCATACACACATACTCACTTACAGTACCCAGCGGGGCAGCCCTCCCCTCTCTGCTCCACCAATCTCCAGCCCACACACTGACTGACAGTTTACCACACTCACCACTAAATAGTAAATGTTCTGTTATAATGTCAATGTTCTGTGAGTTAATGGCATGTTTGGGACTGAATGAGTATAGGTAGGGGGGCGGGGTGTAAGTGTGACGGAGACAAGGGCTGTGTGAATGCGCTTGCTGGTGTGTGTATGAGCGAGCCAGAGGAGAGAGCAGCAGTGCACAGTTGGAGTTACAGCTAAGCTGTTGTTTGTTGGTTGTTTTGGCGTGGTTATGGCCAACAGTAACCTGTACTGTTCAGTAATAAACGGTGGTTTTAGCTGTACTGAATCCAATCAGCAGGGTACATAGGAGTAACGTTACTGCTATCCTATTGTCTGTTATTGACATAAGACTAAAATTTCAGTGTTTCCGCTACATTTGGCTTCAAGCCGCTGCTGAATTATTGCCGCCACTGCTGCTCCTTCAAAACATTTATTTTATATTCGGCCGAATATTGCAAAAAAACACACACATTCGGTATTTGGTGGAATACGTGAAAAGCAAGGCCGAATAATAGTGGCGTGGTTTGATAACGTGCGGTGACGGAGTAAAATGTTGGCCGTGTGGCGATATTTTACTCCGTCCGTCATCGCACTCGCATTTGCAACTAAAAATAGTTTTGTGTGGGCAAAATAAATCATTCAGCACACTGTGTGAGAGTACAGATTTCAACCAGCAGCAGAAACAAAACGGCAGTCACAGACACGGACTGGAATACCTGAAGTCCACCTCCAGCTGGGGGGGGCGGGGGATGATGTCTGTCACCCCCCGCTGCTAAAAAAAAATCCTAGAGGAAACACTGAATTTTCAGTATGTCCTGCGCTGTGATCTGCGGAGGGATACACCGGTGAGCAGGCACAGACGTAGCCTGTAAAAAAAACTCAGCTGTTTATTTAGCCTTGCAATATCTCCGGACTAAAGTAGATGCAATGGATGACTTTGCACGCGATTTTGAAGAGTTTCTTGTAGTGGACACAGATCCAGAGCCATACTTGTTTGAGCTGGAGCATACAGATAAGGAACTCCATATATTGGATGCTGATCCCATTTTGCTGCACAGAATGGGATTCGGTGCTACCATCGTTGGGGAGATATATCATCAGGAGGAAAAGTGCCGCAGAGAGTGCATCACAAGGAGTGAAGTTGCGTCTTCTTTTCCTCACAGATGACGGTTTGGGTTCATTCTCTCCTGTTGCGTGGTAAGTGTGGTCCATTCGCAAACTTAATAACTAAAAAAACTCTTAACTACTGTCTATTGAAGAACTACTAACACTCTCTGCTATTTCCTCCTTCTTCTGCCTTCCTTCTGCTGTCTTCGTTGGTTTATTTATACACGCAAAACACGTTCTCTGGCTGGCTGGATTGTCCGCTTGGGCTGCCGTACATACATGGCGCCGCAAGATGGCGACCTCTCTAAAGCAAGGCCCTTGCTATACATATATATATATAAAAGCATAATTATAAGGCTACGAAAACCAAACAAATTTTATTTTAGAGCGAGTATACACTTATTTAAACATATTAATGGGCAGAATATTCAGATTCAGATTCAGATTTGACAATAAACCATGCCAAATATTACACACTGGCCCTTTAAAAGGATTCAATATCTACTATAAGAAAAATAACTACAATATACACAGTTACACCAACAGCACCAGCATACAAACCATAATAAGTCAGTTCTTGTTTGCATAGACACTATCTGGCTTCAAAGCACTTTCCAGAGCACCGGTATATCTGTTATGGGTGGGTTAAAAAAAAAAATCGATACAGCACTGTGACAGTATGGTGATATTTATATTGCCATATCGTAACATCATATGGACGCCAAGTATCGATTATTTTATTATATAAATTGCTAACATTACAAATCGAAATTAAACTTTTGGTAGCCTACTAGAATATTATTATCTTTTTTTCCGGTCACTAGATACATTTTGCTGCAATAAAAATGGCTTAAGTGAGATGAACAGACTGAAAACTTTATCTTATAAGATAAAACTGTTGTTGACAAAGTTTTCCTTTGGGGACAGAATTTACAGTTAAAAAACGGTAATAAAGCACAATATATTGCAATATATTTTATTGCAATTCTCAGCATTTTGCAACACCCTTAAAATCACAAGAATATTATATTGTGATTTAAGTATCGTGATAATATCGTATTGTGGGGCCTCCAGTGATTCCCACCCCTAATATCTGTCTGTCTGGGTTATAATCTAAAACTGAACTAAGTGAAAAAAAGATTAGCCCAGTGAAGGAGGGATTGAAGGGTTCACTCACCCTAGCTCGCAGGTAACCAACAGGAGAGTTGAGCAGAGGGAAGACATAGTTTTGCAGCATCAGCTCCATCTGCTCCCTGTACATCCGCTTCTACCGGGTGAGACATGCACACACACAGCACAGAACAGAGAGGATTAAAACACTTTGAGGCAGCAAGAGGATTTAAATAACTTTAGGCTCATCTGAAGCAGAGGTGCATCTATTTATCCAAGTACCTTCAGTAAGAGCTCAGCCAGAGCTCCAATGCAGTGTAGTGCACCGTCCTTCTTTCGAGGGTCAGCAGATGGGTCCATCAGTATCTGGTGGCAAAACTCCATCACCTGAGGGAGAACCTGGACACCCAAAGGTTACATGGAGAAAAGTCTGATGCAGAAATTGTGCAGCACAGGTGTTTTCATCTCATGGTCAATTATTGTCATGCCTCATTATGGTCAAACTAACATGCTTTTAGGAACAAACCCCATGTAATTTTAAAATAAGACTTTAAAATGTCAAATTAGCTCTGCCAAGACAGCTAATTACACACCTGTTCAACTGCTTAAAACGCAAACAGGTAATCAGCCAATCTTGGCACACTTTGGGCCCCTTAGTACCACTTAAGCATTGTTTAAAGGCCACAGCCTACCTGAGTATTGTTGCTGACCATGTCCATCCCTGTATGACCACAGTGTACCCATCTTCTGATGGCTACTTCCAGCAGGAAAACGCACCATGTCACAAAGCTCAAATCATCTCAAACTGGTTTCCTGAACAGGACAATGGGTGCCCTGTACTCTAATGGCCTCCACAGTCACCAGATCTCAATCCAGTAGAGCACTTTTGGGATGTGGTGGAACCGGAGATTTGCATTATGGATGTGATGCCGACAAATCTGCAGCAACTGGGTGATGCTATCACGTCAATATGGACCAAAATCTCTAAGGAATGTTTCCAGCACCCTGCTAAATGTTTACCACAAAGAATTAAGGCAGTTCTGAAGGCAGTACGAGCAAGTACGAGCAAGGTGTCCCTAATAAAGTAGCGGGTGACTGTATATGTGCATATCATCAGACCAGGTACCTGCTCATACTATTAAAGCTCAGCACCAGAACCGATCCATTGCCCGTCATTAAGTCAAAGCTGCACCTGCACGCATGATTAAACACACACAGGCTTCAGTCACTCAAGTTAAGCTGAGTTCTCCGTTTTTGAATTTCAAATCCAGCAGAGGAAAAGTGTCTTTAACTGGCTGTGCTGGATGCCAGGATGGCGAAAACTTTCTGTGCAATCACTGCCAGGTAAAGAACCATTTTAGCATGCTCTTTCACCACTATAAAACCTCACAAGGATCCTTCTTGGGTGTCTTGAACTGAACCCCTGAATTGTGGCTTGATAAAATTGATTTAGATGTCAAAATATGTTATAATACTGCACATCTTTTTCATTTGTTTTATTCTGAAAAATAAAAAATCTATTTTTGTTTTCACCTGCTGCCCACCCACTCGTAGGTCATTTTTACCCGTACTCGTGAATTAACATACACAGGTTGAAGGAACTGAAAGGATTGCATTTTACTAGATTGACTGATTGAATAGTTTGATGGATTGATTGATTAAAGCAGCTGTGCAGAACTTTTAGTTTTTGTTATTATTATAGCGCCCCTTTGGTCGAAGCGGTATGACACCCACAGCCTGGTGTCATAAAGCCGGCAATTACCGCATGCATTTGTTTTGGAGAGCGAGAGGATTAACTAACATCAGGTCAGTCCAAGTAAATAGTGGAAACAGCAAAATTACTCAGTAAATTCTCCTGTCGTGTTTCTGTTCTGATCTAATCTAATCTGTTGTGTATTTTGAGCTACTAAGGCTACCGTAGTAGTGTGAGCCTCAAGTTATTCTGGGTAATGTAGTAACCGCTGTTGTGCTACTGGAAACAATAAGAAGCAGCCATGTACGTTCGGTGTAAGGAGGAATAAACAGTTAACAAGTCATCTGCTGAGTCCGTGTTATTATGTGAAAAGAATACTCCGACGATTTGGGAGTTATGCCCTTTCTCTATCATTTTCATATTGAGACAGCAGTTAGCAAGGCACTGTCAGTACATCTTGCGCAGAGGGATACACCAGTGAGCAACAGCTGCAGCTGGCTCTGGGACAGGTCGCCAGGTCACTTGGGTAAAAGCAAACAAAGAGACGACATGGACGATATTACTCACCCGACTGAAAGCTGTCTATCAGCTCCTGCAGGCCTGGAGCGTTTTTTCCAGTTCATCTTAGGAACATGAAAAAAAGTTTCAATCACGCCACGATTAGTGATTGCTGCAAAGTTTTCACTCCTTGTGATGCACTCTCTGCTGCGGTTTTCCTCCTGATGATATATCTCCCCAACGATGGCAGCACCGAATCCCATTCACCGCATTCAACACATGGAGTTCCACATCTATATGCTCCGGCTCAAACAGGTATGGCTCTGGATCTGTGTCCGTTACAAGAAACTCTTCAAAATCGCGTTCAAAGTCATCCATTGCAGCTACTAAAATCCGGAGATATCGCTAGGCTAAATGAACAGCTGAGTTTTGTTAACAAGCTACGTCTGCGCCTGCTCACCGGTGTATCCCTCCACGGATCACAGCGCAGGACGTACTGACCCACTATCAGCGCACTGCTAACCGCTGAGACCCAGCCACTGGACGTACAGACACAAAAAAGATATTGATCATGTTGTCTCAATATGAAAATGATAGAGAAAGGGCATAACTCCCAAATTGTCGGAGTATTCTTTTATGTGAAGATACACAGTGAAGACATAACATAATCTGAACACAGCAAAGCTGTTACCTGCAGCCTTCGCTTGCAAAGCTAATGCTACTAACGTTAGGTCAGTCCAAGTAATTAGTGGAAACATGCTAACATGCTAACGTTACACACAAGTCAGTAGTAAAGTAAGACCTGTTCATAAATGTTCTGGTGTAGCTCTGAATTTCTTAGAAACTGAGGACAACTCATCGAGAGAATGCCAAGAGTGTGCAAAGCAGTAATCAGAGCAAAGGGTGGCTATTTTGAAGAAACTAGAATATAAAACATGTTTTCAGTTATTTCACCTTTTTTTGTTAAGTACATAACTCCACGTGTTCATTCATAGTTTTGATGCCTTCAGTGAGAATCTACAATGTAAATAGTCATGAAAATAAAGAAAACGCATTGAATGAGAAGGTGTGTCCAAACTTTTGGCCTGTACTGTAAGTATAGACCCTTTTAGCGTCAGTTTGACAGCTGGGGGCAAAACACGACTCACCACCACAGGACTGTAGGTTACAAAGGAGTCTTAAAATGTCGTCTTGTTGTGTTATTAGGAACCAGAATAAAAGGGAGTCATGTCAGCTTTGGTCAAATGTGATGAGACGAAAAGACTGGACTGAGGTGGTCGTCAAAAATGCTTGCATGTGCAGTGCACACTTCATATCAGGTTAGGGAAAAGTATTTACTGATGAATAATGTTATATGTATTAAGGGTTACCATGTTCACCTAATCATAAGGAAGGTATTAAGAGGAATACTGGACTTCTCCGTAACGCTAAACACAGTGGAGGAAACTGTTCAAGTGTTGTGTAAGTCAACCATAAGCCAGCCATCCCACCTTCAGCAATCATGTCAAATTCTCCATCCGCTGAGTGAGAGCGTATGGGTCAGCCAGCCTGGTCCCGTTGGTCAGTGCTTACTTTTTTAAATAACACTTGCAGCCCCAGAGAGTGAATGACCTGACATGGTGTATTTGTAAATTCAGTCTGACGCTGTACACTAAAATGAGAACCCTGTTGTTCAAAGAAAGTGAGTGTTCTAGTGTAAGAGTGTTCTATTCTTACATTATTTAAAGAATTCACTCTGCTCGGCACTCTGCTGCTCCGTCCCCCCAGACAGAGTGCCCAGAGTGTGGTCCGGCCCTCGTGACAAGTATTTCTGAATCCACCACTTGCATTATCTTCCTCCATTGTTTAAAACAAGCCAACAAAACTTACTAGCAAGCACTAGTTAATGTCTGTGGAGAACCGTTTTGCCTCCAGCTAAGCCCCAACCACAAAAAATGCCATACTGTTTACTAACATTAAAAGGATCTATTAAGTCTCATAAAATTGATTTGATACTAAAAAAGCTGGTGTCTTGTGTAGTGCCATAGTTGAGTTTCTCAGTTCCTCTGGACTGATGCTAAAATACTCCTCCTCACCTCCTTCCTCTTGCGGGCAGCTTTACACAAGACACTCTGGGCAGCAGTGGCAGGTAGGGTGTGGTCATCATAAAGGTCTGAAACAAAAACACACTAACTCACACAAGAAATGGGATCATACATCATGTTGACAAACATGGCGGGCATTATTCGTCCACCACTAAGTACAGTAGTAATGATACAGCTACAAGGTCCAAACTACAAAGTGTACTTCATTAACAAAAACCCTCTCACTTTCTGTGAATTTTTCTGTGCTCTGATAATTTAATGTAACTTTCAAACAACTGCATAATGTTACCATGACATGGTGTGGTATCTGTTAGCCAACTAAGCTTAGTGATTTCCAGTGTCACATGTAGGTCTGAGTAATCAAGTCTGGTAAGAACACACCGGAGTACTCACTGAACTTCATGCGGATGTACTCATAAGGGTCTTCCTGCCAGAGCTTTTCATCTTCATCTTTGTAACACATGAGAGGGAATATGACTTCCTGGCATATGGTCTGTAAGAGATGATGGTTTTCATAAGGTTGGGAGGAAGATTATAGTGGCTTCAAACAACAATCCATCATAATAATAATAATAACAAGAAAAATGTAGTGATAGAGAAAACATTGCATCCATCTGCAGTGCACTTTTTATGAACTATGGACAGAGTGACTTGGGGTGCAATTGTGGTTTAGTGGTTAGCGCTTAGAGCGATTCAAGAAGACCCGCAGGAACAGGAATCAGGGTCAGGGGCATTGTGTGGTGGGCAACAGGCAGGGGCATGGTCCCGGATGTGCTGATCTGTGGCATCACAGACTGGCCAAACATGCTTGTTTTCCAACTTATTGTGTATTAAAAATAATCATAATTTAAAGCTGCAAGCAGCAACGAATGGGTACTAGTAGGACACCGGTCAAAGCAGCTGTGTATTTCAGTGAAAGTTGCAAACTGCACACAGGAGTTATATGCTAGTTCCTGCATATAGTGCAAGCACTGGAATTGACCTATTACAATTTGCATCCACAATGTGGTCCTGGAGAACACGCACTAATTATACACCAGTTTATCAGTTGTAGACTGAAACATGTAAATATAAAGTAAATAAAATGCAAAATGCTGATTGTCACACAAGGCTTACTTCCTGTTGCCAGTATGTAGTGTAATGACAATGACAGCTCATTGGCATGTTGATGTCTTTGGGCCTGGGGTCTTATCAAACATGTAAAAATTTGGGGCAGAGTGGACAATGTACACTACAGTAACAACTTCCTGTTTTGTGGCGAGTAATATGACGCCAAGGAAATGGCTGTAATAAAAAGTTTCATGAGTATTTGAGCGCCTTTAGCTACTTCAAAATGCAATGCGAATAATAATGATAATTATAATAATTCCTTCAGTTTCAATACGGTCCTTGCACTGTTTAGTGTTCAGGCCAAAATAATAATAATAATAATACTAATAACAATAACAATAACAATAATAGTAATAATAATAATCATCACCATCATCATAATTGTCATTGTCATCATAATCATAATCATAATTCCTTCAGTTTCAATAGGGTCCTTGCAACGTTTGGTGCTTGTGACCTAAATCTGATTCTGAACTGTTAAAAGTTCAAAGCTGTGATGGATCAAAACCTCTGGCAGTTTCTGACCCTGCATTAAAAACAACTAACAGGTTATATGATTATCAGACAGATGTTAATTCATGTATGCCCAAGTCTGTACTGGGCCATGCTTTTCTTTGGCAACACCATCTCCCCCATTGGTCAGTTGCAGAAACATTTTGTTGACATGCTGTAATCATAATCATCAAACAAAACTGCAAATGTCATACCCATCTACACATTCAGTCCACATTATATTCTTCCGTGATTGTCCTACCTGCATATGTGGCTTCATTTGTTTCCAGGTTAGTGAGTGTGACAGGCCCTGGTTGAGGAAGTTGAGACACTGCTGCAGGACACGAGGAGTAACATACTGCTTCTGTCGGTACTGGTCCACCACCTTTAGCAGGACCTAGACAGACAACACATCACAACAGACAACAGTGAAACCAAACCTGTCAGAGCCTGACCAACAAATACACGGGAAATTTTCAACCACAGGTCCACAACCTATGACATGACCAAATTTACATTTAGAGAAACGATGCAAAATTCATGTTGAGTGGTCCCTGTGCTGCTAACCCTCCTGGTTCATACTTAATCTCTTTGCCTTTTTCTAGCAACCGAGAAATCTAAGCTTGCCACAATATATCTTAATAGATTGACATTTAAAAAAAAAAAGGATGTAAAAGGTGTACTCAATGGGTCTCATTCATGAAAAGTGAGTAAATCTGTGTGTAGATTTTCACATAAAATCCTACTCTACTAAAAACCTACTCCGGATTCAGGAACGCCGTGGGAAACTCAGATTTGATCGTAAACACGTGTGTATGATCATGAATGCCAATCCATCGTAAAGTGACAGCGCGCTCCCGGTAATCATCAATTAGCATAAATCCCCGCCCATGAATAGCTAATGACCACCATATAAGGAGGTGTAGGTGCATCCTGTCGACCTGTCAGTCATGGTGCAGAGAAAGAAAAAAGATTTTTTTTCCGAAACGGAGATCAAAATCATTTTGGGTGAAGTGGACAACATGTGGAAAACATTTTATTTTCTTCAGTCAGTGGTGGTGTGGCAGGGACAGGCAAAGCGAAGACCTGGAGGGAGGTAACTGATGCTGTTAATGTTGTCTCCATAGTACAAAGAACCATGTCAGAGGTGAAGCGTAAATGGTTTGATATGAAACTGGAGGCAAAGAAACGCATAAGCACACACACAAAAATACAGCGGTCACCAAACAAACAGAAGATTCATTTGTGGGGTTCTGAATGAAGTGGAAATGGGAAACCAGAGATGTTTTGTGCATAATGGATAAACTAAATCAGTGATTGCTGTCGGAATGTAGAGCTATTTAACATTTATTTTATCAAATGATACGGATAACATATAGCCTACAGCAGTCTGTATGCATCATCCTCAAATTATTTGAATCTTAATAGCCTAAAGCTCTGTTTGATACAACGTAAATTAATCATTTTCAAATTAGATTTACTCATTCAAACGATCGTCCTCCTTCCACCTGCTGCCCCTGATGAACCCAGGCATTGAGGCCGAAGAGGCTGTGATCCGGCTGTCCTCACGGATATTTTTATTATCATCATTCAACGTGTAGAAAGAACGTGTAATCTATTGAGTCGATTTACGTAGCTAATTCACAATCATGAACCTAATCTGGATCTTAAACCTGCTAATTGCCAAATAATTTAACTAAATGTGTTATATTTTTAATATTTTGTCATGTTTAGATTACATGTTTCAAAGGCATCTGTGTATTGTGTACATAACAGAGCGCAATACGAATTAAAATTGTCATTTCCAATCGTGAAAAGCAATATTTATGTGCTTTACTAAATTTACACAAGCACTACGAGTGGTCAGGAGCAGGAGTAGATTTTGTTAGTAGCTACGAAAAGATCGGAGCTACTAAAATATTGATGAATGCGGACACGCACATAAATTTCCGTCTGCGAACAGTTTACACACAAATTCCTTCTGCTCACGTTTCATGAATGAGACCCAATGTTTTTGTGTTCATATGGCATAGAATTAAATGCTCAAACAACAAGAAGAAAAGTTTGTTATACTCCATAAAATTCCTTTCAGACAAGGGTCGTGAAACATTTATTTTGTGTCCGCTGTAGCCAAAAATTTTATATTACTGAATTGTACTAAACTAAAAGTTGAGTGCAAGCTGTTTCCAAAAAAATTAAGTTGAGTGAGCAAATTAGGGTTTACAGTATACAACTCTATCATTGTTATTATTGTAAATAAATTCAATCTTCCAGTAATAATGTGACATATGTTAATGCATTAAGAATATAAATGACTCGCACATTAAAAAATGCCACTGGCAGACCGGTCATCTTCATCTTTGTAAACTGACACTCTGACATCCTAGAAAAGCTTGCCGATTCCTAATCTCAACCAACATGTTCATGTTTCAGTGACACATGCTAACCTGCTGTATGCCCATTGCATATGTCTTCAGGAAAAAGTCTGCAAACTCGTAATACTCCTTTGTCACATTGCCTGGGCTTCCATACCTGTAATTCAGAGCAGAAGCATGTAAATGGCTGCTAATGTCCCTCTGCTAAATTCAGATCTGCTTTCTGGTAAGAGCAGCTCTGGACTCACCGTTCAAACATTCTGGTGATGATGCGTAACGCCCACTTCTTACACTTCCACCATGCCAGTTCTGGACGGTCGTCCTCATCCACCTCCAACGTCTCCTAACAAACAGACGCTTTATGTTCAGCTTTTGGAACTTGTAAACCCAGCAGAGGAAGAGAACAACACAGCCAGATTTCACTTAGATTCAGTTACATTTTAGTGTCCATTACACTTTGCTCACCTCAAGATAATGTAATTAGTACCATCACTATTATAAGTATTCATAATAATAAGAATTATAATAATAAGAATTATGATAATAACAACATCAATAATAACTGTGGAGCCATTAGGGAGATATTTGATTGTGTACACTGCAAATTATTTCCAGGAAGTTAGAATATGCAACTGTAGTATTTCACAATAAATTACATTATTATCACCTCGCAGGCTTTTACTGTGATATTTAACTAAATACAGAATTTTATTGTGAAATTCATGCAGGTAAATATAGTAATTTTATAGAGATACACTGCTATATCATAGTAATATATGGAGTTCAACTGTGACATTACAGTGAAATACAGTAATTCTTTGGGAGAATATTGTTAAATCACAGTAATCAAATGTACATGAACTGTAAAGTTACAGTACTTGGTAGTTACAGAATTTACAGGAACGTGCTGTTATATCACAGTAATGTAACAGGCTTTGACTGTATGGTTATAGTTCAACATAATAATTTTGCAGGAGCATGCTGATAAATCACAGTAATATGAAGGCATAACTAGTGTGACATCACAGTATACAGCTGCCATTTCACAATAATTTACTGTAAAAATTACAGTAATTTACTGTCAAAGCAATGTAACTAGTAGCCAGCAACCTACTGTAAATGTACAGTCAAATATTTTACAGTGTAGGTTTGCATGTATGATTACATGTCATCTGTGGATCAATGTGTCTGTGTGTGTGTGTGTGTGTGTGTGTGTGTGTGTGTGTGTGTGTGTGTGTGTGTGTGTTTCTGTGGGCGTGCGCGCACACGTGCAAGCGTGTCTTACAGCTGGGACGCCTCGGTCCATTATGGTTCGGAAGATTTCCATCCACTGAGTCATCACTGTGTTGTTGATCAGCTGTAAGGGCAGCGAGTACTGCAGGACAATAAGGTCAATGCTGTCATCATCATCATCATCATCATCACTATCACAGTGACACACACAACAGCTCATTACAAGCATTTATATTATACACTGCTGACTTCATCTACTGTTTTAGTGAAGATGATAGCTTTAGTTTTGATTAGTTTGTCATTCACTATTCTTAATTAAGGGTTCAAGCCCAAAAGCCTATTGTTTTTGTGCTAATTTATTTTGCTAAGCACAAAAGTGAAAGTACAAGAACCCTGCTGTTTTTGTGAAGCTTATAAGGGCCCGAGTACCGACCAGTGCAAGGCAACAAACATAGTAAACTTTAAAAACTCATAACTCCTTCACTGTAAGTTAGATTGCTTTGAAATTTAACAGACAAGTCCAGCTCAATGTGCCCTACCAAGAAACCTCAAGAGCAAGGTCTGCCGATTAGATTTTCAGCCATTTTGAATTTTTTGAAAAGCACATTTTCAATATTTCCTCCAAAACTATAGGTCTGTGGACCATTATTGGACCAAGCTTATCAAAAGTTATCAAAACCCCATAATATCCCACTGCACTTTGAAGTGACCAACTAATGAACTTAAAGAGACATGGCTTAGCACATAGCACATAAAAAGACCCAACTCTACAACTATTAGGCCAATCATCATGAAACTTGCAGCGCACGTCCACACAAGTACCTGAAAAATAACCTGAGAATTTCATTCAAATCGACCATTAGGGGGTGCTACAAATGTGAAAAATAGATGTAGCAGATCAGACAAATCAGAACTTAAATCAGAAATGGTTTGTCCAGTCATCACAAAACTTATCATAATAACGTTGAATCGTGCGTCAAATTATTTTCAAATCAGTTGATAAGGGGCGCCACCATTTTCAAACAAGTGCAATGGTGTGGTCATAAATCAATTTGTTGTTTGTCCAAACATCACCAAACTTTCTAATTTAGTCGTTGAGAGGTGTCCTCAAACTGTGTTTGGAATTAACTGATAGGGGCAAAGGCAGTGCTGCAGAAGGGAGCAGCCCAGTACAGATTTGGTCGTAAATAAATGAGTATGTCCGATCAAAGGTGTCAGTAACGACCAAGGTCTTGATCCTTCGCGGCTTCATCATTTAAAGATCTGTGCTGGCTTGAACACAGGAATCGCCGCTTGCAGCTATAGTTTGAACATGAGACCTTCTTCTTCATAAATATAATTTTTAATAAGCTGTCTGCCCACACTTCTGCACAATGTGTTCTGAATCCTGCAGTCACTGACCCTGCCTTTCGCCATGTGTTGACACAAATGCTCACAGGCAGACATACACACCTGTACAAGAGCGTGGAAGATCTTGAGGATCTGTTTCTGGATAAGGACAGAGAAGATGGTGGCGTCCGCCAGCAGCTGGCTGATGAGCTGCTGAATCCTTGGCAGAAAGATCTGCATGGCTGCCAGCAGCGGTTCCCTCTCATCTGCCTTTTTGTACCTGCGGTACACGGACAAACACAAACACACCATGCAAGCCCAAGTATTTTAATCATACTTGCTAGTTATATTAAAATCTGGAAGGAAGGAAGTGTTAAAGCCTCCTTCCAGGATTCTCATTTAAGAACAGATTCAAAAGTACACCTGAACAAATATCTATAGTTTGCGAGATAATACACTGGATCTTGTTGGTTCCATCTTTACACGGCCTGAAATGTAAATATTGATAATTTATGGTTTTAGGGCGGCACGGTGGTGCAGTCGTTAGCATTGTCGCCTCACAGGGTTCCTGGTTTGAACCCGAGGTGGGGAGTTTCAACCCAGGCTGGGGGAGCCCTTCTGTGTGGAATTTGCATGTCTGCCCGTGTCATGTTCTCCAGGTTCTTTGGCTTCCTCCCACAGTGCAAAGACATGCATGTCAAGTTAACTGGTGACACTAAATTGGCCTTGGGTATGAATATGATTGTGAATAGTTGTCAGTCTCTGTGTTAGCCCCACAATATCCACGGTGTACCCCACCTCTCGCCCAACTTAAACTATTACATATTACATTTGTTGATTAACAACAGATACAGTCAATGACGAGCAACGGAACTTGGGGGCTCAGCCTCCCCACATTTACATCCCTTTCCCATGTATAGTTAAGTGTGCTGGGCAGAGGGTGTGGCTGCCCTGGACCCACAGGTCTCTCCTGTTACAAGAGGACCTAATCTGCCTAACTTTACATGCCTGTTTATGTTTAGTTGAATATGTTGCATGAAGTTTGTGTCTTGATTATGAAAAAAAAAAGGGTCAGACTCTGTATCCTCTCTGTTTTTTGCAGAGAGGATACAAGCTCCCAGCACTGCCAAGGGGTTCTTCTCTTATACAGAAAACAGCACCCAAGGGCCACTGTGGATAGTCTATTGTTGTTGACTCCAACCCCTTCGTACCACCCAGTTCAGTTCAATTCAACAGCCTTTATTGGCATGATATTTATCATGTGTTGCCAAAGCACAAGTACAATTAAAAGGTAGTGAATAAACATCTGATTTTAAAAATGACGAGTCGACAGAGCAAATGAGGTAATTATATTGATTTGAGTGGACTCCTCAAACTCAACTTTAATCGATCTTATTTTCTCTAATAGAGTTGATAAGATTGTAGGTACTGAAGTTTTTGGGCTGGGCAGCAGTGATCACTGCCCCATAGCATGTGTGAGTACAAAACTAGAAAAGACAGGACCTCGCATAGTCACAAAGAGGAACCTTAAGATTTTTGTTGAACGATTCTTCCTTGAAGATGTAGCTTGTGGTTTTGCCAATCTTGCAGAGAAAAACACTGATGTTCAGGTTGCTCTTGATAAACATGCCCCTCTCAAGAGGCTCAGAATTAAGGAAAGGATTGCACTTTGGTTTACCAAGGAGCTATCAGCCTTACTCTGTGAGAGGAATAAAGCCTGGTCCCGAGCAAGGTATTCAGGTGATCCTTTACACTGGCTGCATTTCAGACAACTTAGGAATAAATGTACTTCAGCCCTGAGAAAATCAAAATGCAAGTATTATCTGAATCTCATCATTAGCTCCTCCTCAAACCCAACAATGTTCTGGAAAGCAGTAAATACGGATAAAAATAAAAATAAGATGTCCAAAATCCCCCCACTAAATATTATAATGGGTAACCCGGTTGCACTAGATGACTGTGAAATCTGCCATGTCTTAAACAAACAATTTGGAGAAGCTGCAGCTTCATTTGATAAAGAATATCCGGAGCTCCCCCTTGTTAACTCTGATACAAGCAGTGGTACTGACAATGTTATTAAGGCTGCTATGGGTCACATTCCTAGTTTTTCCTTTCACCCCTTTACATGCAGTGAGGTGCTTGATGCATTACAAGCCATAAATCCTAAGTGCTCTATCAGTGAGTACAATCTGCATTCTTTTTTCTTAAAGCTTGCGACGCCGATCATCACCCAGCAACTAACAAACATTTTTTATCTATCCATCTCAAGTGGAAAATTTCCGATACAATGGAAATCTGCACATGTGGTCCCCTTACACAAAGGTGGGGCTAGAGATGACTTAAACAACTATTGCCCTATTTCCAAACTACCCTGTCTGGCAAAAGTAATGGAATCCTTGGTCAGCTCTCAACTTAAGCTTTTTATGTCAGACTACTCACTTTTAAATCCTTATCAGTCTGGTTTCAGGGCCAACCATAGCACAGTTTCAGCAATCACACTGGTGACAAATGACATCATATCGGTATTAGACAGAAGGCATCATTGTGCTGCTCTTGTAATAGATCTGTCTAAAGCATTTAATACAGTCAATCATCACTTGCTCTTGAGGAAATTAGATGCAATGGGGTTGGATGAAAATGCATGTGCATGGTTTCAGAGCTACTTGACTGACAGACATCAATGTGTTAAGCTTGGCCATACAAAATCTGATTTTTTTGTCAGTTAGTGGGGGTGTACCTCAAGGGTCTGTCTTGGGTCCATTGCTTTTTACTGTCTATATTAATGATATTATTCCTTCTTTAATTGGTTGTCATGCCCATTTTTGCCCATGCCCATTCTGTTCAGACAGCCATCAATAACTTGCAAACTGCTTTTAATTCTTTTCAAGAATCTCTTATCAAATACAAACTACTTCTTAATGCAAATAAAACAAAATACATGTTGTTTACCTGAGCCAAGAACATTGATTTCAATAGTGTGCATTTACACACCAAAACTGGCTCAGAAATCGAGAGAGTCACAGAGTACAAATATCTTGGCATCTGGCTAGATGAGGATTTCTCATTCAAATATCATATTAATGAACTTATTTTAAAGTTGCGACAAAAAATTGTCTTTCTGTACAGAAACAAATCTTGTTTCCCTGTGCTCTCAAGAAGAGTAATAATTGAAGCAGTGTTTATTATGTTTGTTATGGATTATGGTGATATTATCTATAGACATGCTGCTGCCTCAACTTTGAAGCGTCTGGAATCGGTCCATCATTCAGCACTTAGATTTATTACTGGTGATGAATATGATACTCACCACTGTGTTCTGTATGAAAAAGTAAGTTGGCCCTCTCTTGAGGAAAGGCGCAAGAGGCAATGGCTTTTATATATTTTTAAGGCCTTTCTAGGCAAATTACCACAGTATATTGCAAATTTGTTGGAGTGGAATTCAGGCACTTACATGACGCGTTCAGCTGAATTACTGCTACTCAAAGTTCCTCGAGTCTGTAAAAGTATTGGTAAGACTGCCTTTTGTTATGATGCTCCTAGCTCTTGGAACGCACTACAACACATCCTGAAATCAGACACACTCCCTTCACTCACAGAGTTTAGGACCTTAATCATAGATAACTGTGTTTCTAATTGTAATTGTTTCAGATGACTGTCTTTCCTGTTAAATGTATATTGTTGTGTGTAATCACTGTCAATATTTTAATGGCTTGTCAACTCCACGGCATTGGAAATGAGGGTCACCTCAGTGTCTCTCGAGAATAAATAAAGGTTATATATTAGTAAACACAATAGAAAAATATATATATATATATATACAGTACATATATAGACATTAGTGTACACTGTGATATAAAAGTTGTAGGTTATCATACTACGCACATTTGCTTATCTATAATACTGGAAAAAATGCAACTGAACAGATAATCATCATCTGTGTGCTGCATCACCATGGACCGCCGTGCGCAATAGATGCATTGAGGTGCGCAGCCCGCTGTGCCAAACCTGTTATGGACAAGGCTTGGACAGGTTGTGCAGGTTCAGATAGGTAAACTGGGCCCTATGAGAGCTCTCGGCTGCATAAGGGACACTACCTACCCCCTCTGCAATGACCACAGGCTCCACTCTCCACTCTCACACACACTTTTTGGACCCCCCACCTATGAAGTGAATCCGGCACCACTGTTCAGTGATCACAGACTTTGGCTTTGGTCACAAAGTAGCCCTACCCATAACTTAAGCTAAAACTTAATTGTTACTTTTGCATTCTTTGGACAATGCCAGGCTACCTCTTTCTCTATTGCCAATCTTAATGTTAAACTAGGTTTACCACATCCTGATGCCTTGATATCCCATATTCTTGATATCATCTTAATGATGAACTTTACCTTTGGTTCTCAGTTATTTTGGAAACACATTTTATGCTCTAACCTTAAGTGATAAACACTTCATCTTTTAAGAAGTGCTATAGAAGTGGGTCCTGTTTCCCAAATCCATCTTATAGAATAACATCAGCATTTTTCAACCTGGACCCTATTTCCAAATATAGATTGGTCGAAGAGACCGATATGAAGAACAGTTTTTGAAATTGGTCCAGTATTGAGGAACTGGGCAGCAGCCGGGAGCCACAGGACAGGCCGTAGGGTTTGTGACCTTCTTTCCCTTAGGTAGCACTGCATTAAAAACAGACACAACTGTATGAAGGATATTACTACATGGGCTCAGGAAGACTTTGGAAAACATTATCGGTAATCACAGTTCATCTCTGCATCTATAGATGCATGATAAATCTCTGGCATGCATTGAGAGCCATATATCAACAAAATCCAGAAACATCACTTATTTCTCTGAACCTGAGCTCATCTTAGATGGACTGACACAGAAGCCCTGTTTCCACAAAGCAGTACTGTATGGTTAGTTCAGTATGGTACATATTTTTAAAGTTTCCACTGTGAACAGTTGCGGATGGTACCAATGGAACCGTTCCGTACCGTCCTCGGTCACCCCTCTGTTGGGGTACCTAGCACACAGATCTGGTACTAACAGGTGGCCCTAGAAACATTGTAGTCCATTGATTGGTTAATAGAGGATGGTCACTCTTGCTCAGGGCCGAGTTGTAGCTGACTTTATGTAACCTCTGTTCATACCGAGGCAAGTCTTACAAACATAAGTAAAATATAACTATAAAATAAAAAAATGTTCTGCTGCCTCTCGCAGCAGCTGATGACTAAGAAAAAGAAAAACTAAGAAAAACTTAATTCAAAAAGTTCACTGCTGGCAACTTTTAAGGTGGAACTTTTACTTGTTAAGTTACTCAGTGCATTATTTGACGATGTGAATCCATCAACACACCTTAAATTTCAATATGACAACTTCAACCATTCCATTAGTTTTTATTGTCTCTCCAGGAAAAAAATAGTGTCATGAAACATTGTTCCTGTGGGCTATGGCAACACTAAAAGGATTGGCTGTGTATGGTACGTATTGCGGTAAGCAAGTTGTGTCATTTCCGGTGTTTCTGTGACAGCGACTCTGTGCTGCTCTGGTGAATTCTACTAGCCTGCTTTCTCACTTTAGTTGTTTAAAACGTCAACTCCAAGTCTTAACCCACATTCGTTCTGTTTAAGCACTCATAGCTCTCCTCCTTTCTACGACTTTCTCGCTAATCTCTTAGCTGTTGTTTGCACGTTACTAGCCTTGGTAGCTACATTAGCTTTACTGCTAGCGATGGCTTCTCCCTCTGCTCTCTCTTGCCCGGTGTGCCACATGTTCAGTTATGCCTCTGCCTCCTTTAGTGACAGTGGTAATTGTAACAAGTGTAGCTTATTTGTTGCGCTGGAGGCGAGGCTTAGTGAATTAGAAGCGCGGCTCCGCACCATGGAAAATCACTCAGTAGCTGCGGTAGTTAGCCAGTCCCCTGTAGCCGGTGCGGAGCGACATAGCACAGCCTTAGCTCCTGCTAGCGGTCCTCCGGTAACTCCCGTCAGCCGGGACGTTGGATAAGTGTGCGCCAGAAGCATAGCTCCAAGCCGAAGCCCACGGCTCACCACCAGCCCGTTCACGTCTCCAACCGCTTTTCCCCACTCAGCGACACACCCGCTGACGATAAAACTCTGGTTATTGGCAGCTCTATTTTGCGGAACGTGAAGTTAGCAACACCAGCGGCCATAGTCAAATGTATCCCTGGGCCAGAGCGGGCGACATCGAGTCAAATTTAAAACTGCTGGCTAAAGCTAAACGTAGATTCAGTAAGATTGTTATTCACGTCGGCGTTAATGACACCCGGTTACGCCAATCGGAAGTCACTAAAATTAATATTGCCTCGGTGTGTGAATACGCAAAAACGATGTCGGACTCCGTAGTTTTCTCTGGACCCTCCGTAATCTGACCTCTGATGACATGTTTAGCCGCATGTCATCATTTAATCGCTGGCTGTCCAGGTGGTGTCCAGCAAACGATGTGGGTTTCGTTAATAATTGGCAAACTTTCTGGGGAAAACCTGGTCTCATTAGGAGAGACGGCATTCATCCCACTTTGGATGGAGCTGCTCTCATTTCTAGGAACCTGGAAAATTTTATTAGCAAATTAAATCCCTGACAACCCAGAGTTGAGACCAGGACAGAGAGTCGCAGTCCTATACGCCTCTCTGAACTTCTAGTTCACTTACCCAGCCATAGTTTCCATAGTTTTATACCAACGGTGTCTGTCCCCCGACCACCTAAATTATTTAAATCTAAAATTAAACAAAGAGGAGTTGTGCATAACAACCTCATAAAATTAAAACCTCTCTGTGACAGAAAGACAAAACAGGAGAATTAAATGCGGACTGTTAAATATCAGGTCTCTTTCGTCTAAAGCAGTGTTAGTAAACGAATTAAGATCAGATAATCATATTGATTTACTCAGTCTCACTGAAATCTGGCTGTGTCAAGATGAATATGTTAGTCTAAATGAATCCACTCCTCCCAGTCATAATAATACCCACATTCCTCGAGGCAGCGGCCGAGGAGGGGGAGTTGCTGCCATTTTTAACTCTAGTCTGTTAATCAGCCCTAAACCAAAACTAGATTATAATTCATTTGAAAGCCTCGTTCTTAGTCTTTTACATCCGACCTGGAAAACCTCGCAGCCACTTTTATTTATTATAGTGTACCGTGCTCCTGGCCCGTATTCTGAATTTTTTATCCAGTCTAGTTCTTAAATCAGATAAAGTTATTATTGTAGGCGATTTCAACATTCATGTCGACGTTGATAATGACTCCCTGGCTACCGCGTTTATCACATTATTAGACTCCATTGGCTTCAGTCAGGGTGTACATGAACCCACTCACTGTTTTAACCATACCCTCGATCTAGTTCTGACGTATGGAATTGAAATTGATAACCTAACAGTCTTTCCACAGAATCCCTCGCTATTGGATCATTATTTGATTACTTTTGATTTCTTTTTACTCGATTACACACCACTCAGCAACAGTTACTATACCAGATGTTTATCAGATAGTGCTGTCACAAAATTTAAGGAAATGATTACTCCGTCGTTAAATTCAATACCAAGTCCTTTAGTAACAGAGGTTTCCCGCACCGACTTTAACCTCTCCCGAATTGATCCAATTTGTTGATAGCGCCGTAAGCTCGCTGCGAACAGCACTCGACTCTGTAGCTCCTCTTAAAAAGAAGTTAACAAAACAAAGAAAGTTCGCTCCTTGGTATAACTCTGAAAACCGTAAATTAAAACAAATATCGCTAAAGTTTGAAAGGAATTGGCGATTAACCAAACTGGAAGAATCTCGTTTAATCTGGGCAGACAGTCTCAAAACTTATAAGAGGGGCCTCCACAATGCCAGAGCAAACTATTACTCAGCTTTAATAGAAGAAAACAAAAATAACCCCAGGTTTCTTTTCAGCACTGTAGCCAGGCTGACTGAGAGTCAAAGCTCTATTGAGCCTTGCATTCCTTTAGCCCTTAGCAGTAATGATTTTATGAGCTTCTTTAATGACAAAATTCTAACTATTAGAGGCAAAATTCATGACCTCCTGTCCTCAGATAGTACCTATCTAACCTCAAACACAGCTGTAGCACCTAATATTTATTTAGATTGCTTCTCCCTAATTTCTTTTCAAGAATTGACTGCAGTGATTTCTTCATGTAAATCATCAACGTGTCTCTTAGACCCCATCCCAACTAGGCTACTCAAGGAGGTCTTACCTTTAGTTAACACTCATATATTAGATATGATCAATATATCCTTATTAACAGGCTATGTACCACAGTCTTTTAAGGTAGCTGTAATTAAACCTCTACTAAAAAAGCCCACCCTGGATCCAGAGGTGTTAGCCAACTATAGACCAATATCTAATCTTCCCTTTATGTCAAAGATCCTTGAGAAAGTAGTCGCAGACCAGCTGTGTGATTTTCTCCATGATAATAATTTATTTGAGGAATTACAGTCAGGATTTAGAGTGCATCATAGCACTGAGACAGCACTAGTTAAAATTACAAATGACCTTCTGATTGCTTCACACAAAGGACTCGTCTCTGTACTTGTTTTATTAGATCATAGTGTGGCGTTTGACACTGTTGACCATGAAATTCTGCTACAGAGACTGGAACACTTAATTGGCCTAAAAGGTTCTGCACTAAGCTGGTTTAAATCTTATTTATCTTATCGTTTTCAATTTGTTGACGTTCATAATGAATCATCCGTACGTACTAAAGTTTGTTTTGGAGTTCCGCAAGGTTCTGTGCTTGGACCAATCCTATTTATTCTATATATGCTTCCTTTAGGCAACATCATTAGAAATCACTCTATAAATTTCCATTGTTATGCGGATGATACACAGCTGTATTTATCGATGAAGCCAGAAGAAAGTGATCAATTAACTAAACTTCATAATTGTTTTAAAGACATAAAAACTTGGATGAGCACCAATTTCCTGACGTTAAATTCAGACAAAACTGAAGTTATTGTTCTTGGCCCCAAACAACTCAGAGACTCTTTATCTGATGACATAGTTTCTCTCGATGGCATTGCTCTGGCCTCTACCACTACCGTAAGAAACCTCGGAGTAACATTTGATCAAGATTTGTCTTTTAATTCTCATTTAAAACAAACCTCACGGACTGCATTTTTTCATCTGCGTAATATTGCAAAAATTAGGCCTATCCTGACCCAAAAAGATGCAGAAAAATTGGTCCATGCTTTTGTTACCTCAAGGCTGGATTACTGTAACTCTCTATTATCAGGTAGCTCTAGTAAATCATTAAAAACTCTCCAGCTAATTCAGAATGCAGCAGCATGAGTACTAACAGGAACTAAGAAACGAGATCATATTTCTCCTGTTTTAGCTTCTCTGCACTGGCTCCCTGTAAAATCCAGAATTGAATTTAAAATCCTACTGTTAACTTATAAAGCTCTAAATGGTCAAGCTCCGTCATATCTTAGAGAGCTCATAGTGCCATATTATCCCACCAGAACTCTGCGCTCTGAGAACGCAGGGCTCCTCGTGGTCCCTAAAGTCTCCAAAAGTAGATCAGGAGCCAGAGCCTTCAGCTATCAGGCTCCTCTCCTGTGGAATCATCTTCCTGCTACGGTCCGGGAGGCAGACACCGTCTCCACATTTAAGGCTAGACTTAAGACTTTCCTCTTTGATAAAGCTTATAGTTAAGGCTGGCTCAGGCTTGCCCTGTACCAGCCCCTAGTTAGGCTGACTTAGGCCTAGTCTGCCGGAGGACCACCTATAATGCACCGGGCTTCTTCTCTCTCTCTCTCTCTCTCTCTCTGTCTGTCTCTCGCTCTCGCGTATCCTATTACTGTATCTTGTTTGCTCGGTCATTCTGGATGTCACTAACTCGGCTTCTTCTCCGGAGCCTTTGTGCTCCACTGTCTCTTAGGTTAACTCGTATTGCAGCGGTGCTCGATAGTGTGACGTGTGTGGTTGTGCTGCTGCCGTGGTCCTGCCAGATGCCTCCTGCTGCTGCTGCTGCCATCATTAGACATTAGTCATACTTCTACTGTTATTATACACATGATTATTATCATACATGTATACTGCCAGATACTATATACTTTCAACATATTGTACCACAGTAGCCAGAACTATAACGACAATATTATTACTTTCATGAATGTTGTTGTAAGCTACTGTCATTATCGAGGATGTCATACAGATTATTGTATTGTGTCATACAGATTACTGTTAATTTGTTATGCTGATCTGTTCTGTACGACATCTATTGCACGTCTGTCCGTCCTGGAAGAGGGATCCCTCCTCAGTTGCTCTTCCTGAGGTTTCTACCATTTTTTTTCCCCGGTAAAGGGGTTTTTTTGGGGAGTTTTTCCTTATCCGCTGTGAGGGTCCAAAGGACAGAGGGATGTCGTATGCTGTAAAGCCCTGTGAGGCAAATTCTATTTGTGATATTGGGCTTTATAAATAAAATTGATTGACTGATAGACTAAACCCCTGCAATTGCCGGAGAAGGACTAAATGCACAAACCTACTATTTTTAAATATCCCATTGAGAGAGACTCTCAGTCCGGCCTGTACTTTGTACTGAAATTGTTGGCGCGTAACCCCGTTCTGTGGATGATAAATGAGGTGCAGACTTCCCTCTGTTAAGTTAAGAGCAGTAAGGTGGTATAGAGGAAAATTAACAGGTTACTCACTCATATGTTTTGACCAGCTGATAAAGAGCCAGCAGGCTGCCGTACCAGCTGCCGCTATTGTGAGACTGCAGATACATGCTGATCTTGTCCACTATGGTGGTCCAGCGGCCAGGGAAGTCATGCTTGATGATGGCTCTCAGACACATGGTTAGCTGGGCACTACACAGGGTGCAAAACATATGGAGTCATTTATTGCATGAATCAGTAATGCAAGGTTATCTATGAAGTGTCTGCATACCATTCAGGAATCCCGTTGTGCTCTCTGTAAATTATACAGGAAAGCAGAAACACTGTATTTACACTGAACAAACATATAAACGCAACACTTTTGTTTTTGCTCCCATTTTTCATGAGCTGAACTCAAAGATCTAAAACTTTTTCTATACACACAAAAGACGTATTTCTCTCAAATATTGTTCACAAATCTGTCTAAATCTGTGTTAGTGAGCACTTCTCCTTTGCTGAGATAATCCATCCCACCTCACAGGTGTGGCATATCAAGATGCTGATTAGACAGCATGAATATTGCACAGGTGTGCCTTAGGCTCGCCACAATAAAAGGCCACTCTAAAATGTTCAGTTTTATCACACAGCACAATGCCACAGATGTCGCAAGTTTTGAGGGAGCGTGCAATTGGTATGCTGACTGCAGGAATGTCCACCAGAGCTGTTGCCCGTGAATTGAATGTTTATTTCTCTAACATAAGCCATCTCCAAAGGCGTTTCAGACAATTTGGCAGTACATCCAACTGGCCTCACAACTGCAGACCACGTGTAACCACACCAGCCCAGGACCTCCACATCTAGCATGTTTACCTCCAAGATCGTCTGAGACCAGCCACCTGGACAGCTGCTGCAACAATCAGTTTGCATAACCAAATAATTTCTGCACAAACTGTCAGAAACCATCTCAGGATCTGCATGCTCGTCATCCTCATTGGGGTTTCGACCTGACTGCAGTTCGTCATCGTAACCGACTTGAGTGGGCAAATGCTCACATTCGATGGCGTCTGGCACGTTGGAGAGGTGTTCTCTTCACGGATGAATCCCAGTTTTCACTGTTCAGGGCAGATGGCAGACAGCGTGTGTGGCGTTGTGTGGGTGAGCGGTTTGCTGATGTCAACGTTGTGGATTGAGTGGCCCATGGTGGCGGTGGGGTTATGGTATGGGCAGGCGTATGTTATGGACAACGCACACAGGTGCATTTTATTGATGGCATTTTGAATGCACAGAGATAGCATGACGAGATCTTGAGGCCCATTATTGTACCATTCATCCATAACCATCACCTCATGTTGCAGCATGATAATGCACAGCCCCATGTTGCAAGGATCTGTACATAATTCCTGGAAGCTGAAAACATTCCAGTTCTTGCATGGCCAGCATACTCACCAGACATGTCACCCATTGAGCATGTTTGGGATGCTCTGGATCGGCGTATACAACAGCGTGTTCCAGTTCCTGCCAATATCCAGCAACTTCACACAGCCATTGAAGAGGAGTGGACCAACATTCCACAGGCCACAATCAACAACCTGATCAACTCCATGCCAAGGAGATGTGTTGCACTGCGTGGTCACACCAGATACTGACTGGTTTTCTGACCCCCCCCAGACCCCCCCATAAAGCAAAACGGTACATTTCAGAGTAGCCTTTTATTGTGGCCAGCCTAAGGCACACCTGTGCAATATTATTACTTTCATGAATGTTGTTGTAAGCTACTGCCATTACCGAGGATGTCATACAGATTATTGTATTGTGTCATACAGATTACTGTTAATTTGTTATGCTGATCTGTTCTGTACGACATCTATTGCACGTCTGTCCGTCCTGGAAGAGGGATCCCTCCTCAGTTGCTCTTCCTGAGTTTTCTACCATTGTCTAATCAGTATCTTGATATGCCACACCTGTGAGGTGGGATGGATTATCTCGGCTAAGGACAAGTGCTCACTAACACAGATTTAGACAGATTTGTGAACAATATTTGAGAGAAATACGTCTTTTGTGTATATAGAAAAAGTTTTAGATCTTTGAGTTCAGCTCATGAAAAATGGGAGCAAAAACAAAAGTGTTGCGTTTATATTTTTGTTCAGTGTAGTTTAAATAAAGCATTGAAATATTGAAATATGGAGGCAGTCTATAGATTTCAGTGTTACTTTTCTCAAGAGATAATTGTTAATGCATGACAAAAAGTCACATAGCCTACTTTGTCAAAACAGGGGCAGTAATAACGAGTTGCAGTGATTAGAGAGATGGAAAGAGATGTGTGTGTGTGTGTGTGTGTGTGTGTGTGTGTGTGTGTGTCTGTGTGTGTGTTCAGTCTGTGTACCGTATGGACTCTGGACAGCGGATGATGCCCTCCACTATGTGGTCTCTGATCTGCTGCCGGTCATTCTCATGGATGTTGAATGGAAAGACTACCTCGCCCAGAGATGGCTCCCTGTCCTGCCAGTACTGACTCACCATGTTCTTCAAGTAGATGGCAGCTACACACAGAGTCAGGGAGTCAGGCAAACATGCACATACAGACATAATTTTACTGTACTCATTCATGTTGATCTTGTTGGGATCTATGCCTCACCAAGTGGTGTCATTATTGGGACTATGCCTTAACACAGGCCTGACCTCGTAACGGATCTCCAATTAAAATATAAAAATGGCTATTGGATATAATCAATAATTATTAACAATAATTATTAATTATTGTATGTTACTGTCTGACTTTATATTATATCACCTTCCCAAGAAGGGAAAAATGATAGCCAGTTAATGATATCAGTCTCATAAAGTTCACTAAAGTATCAATTTAGAATTCTGATTAACAGTTAAATTAATAACCATAACCAAAATTACCATAGAGTTCTTGACATAGCAGAAGTTGACTATTCATTCACTCTTGTGCAATATTAAACAGACAGCAGGTATGATTCCAAATATATTTATTCATAAAGACAGCAAAGCAAATGAAACACACAAATGTGTATAATTGGGGGTGTGTGTGCGCGCGCGCGCGAGAGAGAGACAGACAAAGGCTGGTGTGTGAAACAAAGGGCTGTTTGGCCTACATATAAAATGGCTGACAACAGAGAACTACAAGATGGCCGACTCAAAGATGGCTTCAGATTGGGGAAGGTTTGCCTGACCATGTGGTCAGGACAAAGACAAAGGGAAAGAAGCAGGAACTTTGAGTTGCCTTTTTGGGGTGTAGCTATGTTGAAAGCCAATTTGTAAGTGAGTCTATGTGAATGTGATATGTGTTGCAAAGGGTCTGGGTTAGTGCAGAGGATGTTTAGTTGCTTACAAGACTCTGTCTGTGCAAACTAACATCACTTAGCTTTGGCCAAACCAACTAACCAATAAACTAACTGCAAACTATCACAACAATAACTCAATAAACAGCATTAAATCGCAACTGACAAAGTTAAACGGTCTTGGTTAGCCTGTACAACTGTAATAATGCTATGACCAGTTGTTAAGTCCTCAGGACAGAGGGATGTCGTATGCTGTAAAGCCCTGTGAGGCAAATTGTGATTTGTGACATTGGTCTTTATAAATAAAATTGATTGATTGAATTGATTAAGTTACCAATCCTTGAATGGATGGAGGGAAGAGTTGCTTTGTGGCATGCTGTTTTTGTTAGCCGGCAGATGAAGGCTGGAAAGAGCTGTGGTTTCAGGTGCCGTCTTTGCTGTGTTCTAGTTCTGAAATTGCAGATCTCAGGAGGCCGCTTGGTGTCTTTGCAGAGTTAGACGTTGGGGTGGTAACTCAACTTGGTTCTCCTTGTTGCTGGAAAGTTAGGTGCAATCCTTGTGTTTGGCACACTAATTTCACCAGGTTTTACTCCTGCTGTGAGCATGAGCAGATCGTGGTCCAGGAGAAAGACAGCAAGAGAGTCTCAGGAGCAAGAGATGGTCAGCGGCTCAAGAGAAAGCGCAGCAAGAGTCTGTAAAGCAAGTGCCCCCTTCGACGGTTCAGGGGCAAGCCAGAGTCTGAGCCAGTCAGCGGTCTCTCACTTAGGTGTGACAGTGAGGCATCCTGTGGAGATAGCTGTACTTTGTCACTTTGATGAACAAAGATCATGCAGTCTCAGTCACCATCTCAGATGACAAGACCCAGAGAAAAGCTTTCACACGTCCAGTTTAGATTTTAACAAATGACAAATCATCTGTGGTCGAGTGAATCCCAACAATGTCATGAGACAAAGATAGGGACCGATTGGGGCCGAAGCCGAATAATATTAAACGCTTGGCCGAATACCGAGTACCGAATACCGAATATCATTGTTTGGTTATTCATTAGTTTTTGCAGATGAACCCCCTCCAGATTAGTGTACCAAAATTGGGACCCACTGTACAATACCAATGAAAATATCACGGTTCTGAGTAGTATCACGATACCACAGTGAAAATGAGGCAGATGTGCCTTTTGTCATTTATAAAAAGATAAATCACTTTTCTATAATACAATGATATTTCAATGGAGGAAATTACTTATTGACTTATTCATACTTCAAAAACAGCATCAATAAGTGATTAACATAGAGGGGATTGAAATAAAAAAATAGAATAAAAATCAACCAAGCACCCTCCTCCCCTGACAGTCCCTTCATAAGTAAAGAACAGTCCCTTCATAAGTAAATGACAGTCCTTAAAGTGCGGTGAGGTTTGTGGGCCTTTACCTGCCACCGAGACAGAAATGTGAAGGGCTACGAGCCCGGCCAGGTGACAACAGGGACCTGTCACGGATTGGTCAGGGCTCCACCACGGACCAAACAGACACACACACATAAACACACACACACACACACAGGTGAGCACACTAGAGCTGACCGAACCCAAGCTGAGTCCGAGACGCTGTCTATGGAGTGGAGCCTGTGTTGCGTTCAGGCATTGTCACGTAAATAACAAATTCCAGGGTTTGAATAGGCCATATCACAACACAGCAGCATGTCAAGTGGGCCGAACCCAATAATTACTGAATCAAGATGGAAATGAGCACTGTTTAATGGCCAAGAAAAACTCAGCAATGAGATGTGAAGCAGCAATCCATGAAGCAACATCATTATTGTTTCATTGGCTGATGAGAGTCTTACCTGCCTGGCGAACAGGAAACTCCACTTGCTCAGACACAATGATTTGAAGCAGGGTCGGGGCAAAGTTGATGATCTTGAATGACTGCAACAAACAGAGTATTCAGCATGAAACATCTGTCTGCAGAGGACAGACAGAAAATTTTAAACATTTTGTTATAACATGTTGAGGACCTCTAAAGTGACAAAAGCTGTCACACTACCTATGTTTCTTAATTTAAATAAGTGTATAATTTTTATTCATGTAACTTTTAATTAATCTGACAAATTGGTGCACCCGATGTTTAGAGACTAGAATCACTAGAATCACAAAAGACATGAAAGGCTAAAGACACTATTTTGTTTTTGTGTGAATGCTGATTTAGCATTAACACTAATATGATCCAAAATTAATATTACTTCATCTTCTGTACTGTTTCTGCTTGACGACTACTTCTGCATACTTAAAGCTACAGAAACCATTAAAATAACAAAATGTTCAGCTCTTTAAGGACATTTGTGTAGTCCATTGTAAAATATCTTAAAGTTTATTTACAGTGCATTTCTGGCTTCTAGTTGCATCACTTTCACAGTAATCTTTTGTTTCACTTTACAGTAAATTGTGAAATGACAGCTGTATACTGTGTGATCTCACAGAACTTTTGCCTGCATGTTACTGTGAATTAGCAGTGTGCTTCTGTAAAATTACTATATTTAAGTGTATCCTCACAGTAAAAGGCCATCACATTACTGTAACATAACACTATGACCTTGTAAATAACTCATAACTTAACTGTAATTTAACAGTTTATGTACATTGATCACTGTGATTTAGCAATATGCTCCCACGGAATTACAGTGGCATAGAAAAATTTGGGCATCCCTGGTCTAAATTTCTTGTAATGTGAATAGTTAAGTGAGTAGAAGATGAACTGATCTCCAAAAGGTATGGCGTTAAAGATGAAACATGCTTTTCAACTTAAGTAAGATTACCATATTAATTTTTGTTTTGTACAATTTTAGAGTGA
This sequence comes from Epinephelus cyanopodus, assembly GCA_026686955.1. NCBI lineage: Eukaryota > Metazoa > Chordata > Actinopteri > Perciformes > Serranidae > Epinephelus > Epinephelus cyanopodus. The sequence continues at coordinate 2,999,989 of CM048936.1, forward strand.
AAAAAGGAAAGAAATACCATGCAAAATGTGGACCCCCAAGACATTTGAGCTCCCAGACAACTTTTATCAGGGTCTCAGACTATAATTAACTTGTTAGAACTATGGCTTGTTCATCATCAATGATTGTTAGGAAAGGCCAAGTGATGCAGATTTCAAAGTTTTATAAATACTCTGACTCCTGAAACATTGTCCCAACAATCAGCAGCCATAGGCTCCTCAAACAGCTGTCTAGCACTCTGAAAACTAAGATAACTGATGCCCACAATGCAGGAGAAGGCTATAAGATGATGGCAAAGTGTTTTCAGGTAGCTGTTTCCTCAGTTGGTTATGTAATTAAGAAATGGCAGGTAAATGTACAGGTCAAGTTGAGGTCTGGACAACAAGTAAACTTTCTGAGAGAGCTGCTTGTAGGATTGTTAGAAAGGCATATCAGAATCCCTGTTTGATTGCAAAAGACCTGCAGAAAGATTTAGCAGACTCTGGAGTGGTGGTGCACTATTCTGCTGTGCAGTGACTCCTGTACAAATACGACCTTCATGGAAGTCATCAGAAGAAAACCTGTCCTGTGTCCTCACCACAAAATTCAGCATCAGATGTTTGCAAAGGAACATCAAAACAAGCCTGATGCTTTTTTGTAAACAAGTCCTGTGGCCTGATGAAGTTAAAATAGAACTTTTTGGACAAAATGAGCAAAGGTATTTTTGGAGAAAAAAGTGTGCGGAATTTCATGAAAAGAACAACTGTCCAACTGTTAAACACGGGGATGGATTGATCATGCTTTGCGCTTGTGTTGCAGCCGGTGGTACGGGGAACATTTCCTGGGTAGAGGGAAGAATGGATTCAGTTAAATTCAAGCAAATTCTGGAAGCAAACATCACACCATCTGTAAAAAAGCTGAAGATGAAGAGAGGATGACTTCTACAACAGGACAATGATCCTAAACTCACCTAAAAATCCACAATGGACTATCTCAACAGGAGCAAGCTGAATGTTTTGCCATGGCCCTCACAGTCCCCTGACCTAAACATCAATAAAAATCTGTGGCTAGACCTCAAAGACCTCAAGTGGCCACATACAGATACTTAGCAGTCCATATTGATAACCTTCTTTGCTAGAAAGCACACATTGACAACTTGTGCAACAAACTGTATTTTTTGGGAAAACTGAGGCTGTATGGAGTTAGCAAGCAGATTATGCTGACTTTTTACAGAGCTATTTTAGAGAGCCTCATCAGATATGGAATCAAAGCCTGGTATGGCAACCTGTCAGTGAAACTGAAAAAAAGGTTGGCCAATATGCACAAAACAGCAGTGAAGATAATAGGTATGAGACAATATGAGTCCATAGAGAATCTGTAAAATCAGTCGGTCATGAAACAAGCAACAAAAATCTCTTCAGACTCTACTCACCCACTGTCCCCTGAATACGAACTTCTCCCATCAGGAAGAAGATTTCGTATACCAAAGCGCAAAACAAATCGCCTCAAATTATCATTTGTTCCAGCCTCCATTAAGCTGTTGAACAATGTTAAAAAGTAGTGCAATAGAGCAACAAGCAACGTGCATTACACACACTGCACGTTGGCACTCAGCAGTTTTTCTTGCACTTAAGACGTCTCTGTATGTTTCTGTGTTGTGATTGTTAAATGTAGTCCATGTCTGTTTTACGTGATAGAACTGTCATTGTGATGATGTTTTTATCTTGTCCTGTGAAGCAATGAAATGTAGCAGCACGCTCTGGAGGACAGACGTGTTGCAACTTTTTCTCTTTCTCTGTCATGTGTTGTCACATGTCTGTTCTCCAGAGCGTGCTGCCAAAGTACCTGGAGAAATCGCTTAGTTTACTGTTTCCTCGTCCCTTGGATACTTTTCGTGCCTATGAGAACATATGTTACGATGTGGACATACACTTTCGATGTCAACCTTAAATTCGGGGAGGTGCTTTCCATTAATATAAATCTGACGGCTCGCACTTATCACACTGTTGGATTGACTTCGTGTACTTCTGTTGGTGGTAAAGATGATCAAAACAGACTAGCCGACAGCATGCCATGAACGTAAGATGACGTTTCACGGCCAAACCAAATAACCAATCGGAGGAGAGCTCTTCTAGCCAATCAGAGGCGGAAAAGGCGGTACCTTCCCCTACCATACTACAAAAAAAAAATATCGCGTTCGGTCCGGTTTAAGAGCTCCACCCAGTTTAATTCACATCAACCGGATGAACCAGAGGTTAAAAAAGGAAAAAAAAAGCTTTTCACATCAGCAGCATGTCAAGGGACTATATTCAACTTATCTTGCATTGTAACATGCATTATGACAACTTAATAAGGTTTATGTTTGTTTATAAATGAAGTGGAGGGGCCTACAAGTGTTTAGTTTGTCTCAGAGGCTTCAGAGGGAGTCCGCAGCTCGCTCCGCTCAGCTGTCTGCTGCTGCTGCGAGAGATCAAATTTCATTGGGAAAAGTGCGAGGGAGTCAGCAGTCATTCAGTTTGTGGCCCTGGTAACCCGTAGATATATATTTACATAGATGCCGGACCCTGGCTTGTGCTGCGTCAATACCGCTGCCATCTTGCCTAGGTGCTCTGACCGGTTCAGACCCGTGTCAGACTCTGCAAAAATGCCACATTTTTGCTCTGCATTTAGGTGTGCTAACGAAAGAAGTGTTAAAACCAAGCAGAAGGGGATAACATTCCACAGGTAAGAAATTGTTTTACAATATGTTACTGTTACGAACATGTTTAATGAGATATAGATCTCAAAAAGTGATCCTTCTTTTAAGCTAACGTTAATCAAGTAAAATAACTGTTCTGATCTGGTCCTAATGCCAAATTAAGCTAATGCTATGTCAAACAACTTAAAAGAAAAAAGACATTCATAAAAACATTTATATAATAATAACTTACTTATAAAATTCTGATGCTTCGTCAAACAGCTATGTCGGTGTATGTGTTATTCCAAATTGTCAACTATCTGTTTCATGGCACCAACATGAAATAACACAGTATAACGTTAGTAGTTAACCTGTGACCTGAACTGTAACGTTAACTACAAATTATGCGTTTTTCTGACACATTTATTTTGAGTGTAGTTTCCCAAAAAACACAGATAGAAGACAATGAGGAGAAAGGACTTTGTCCCGAATGAATTATCAGTCATCTGCAGCTGTCACTTCTGACCTGAGGACTTCAACAGGACTGCACAGACCGTCCCTGACTCCTTCTGTATTCAATTTTCCCGAGCATCTCTGAGAGTACTCCTAAAAATAATACTACTGTACACTGTATATATTTTTTGTAAATATGACATAATAATGTAAACAGTTATGTGTCCAGGCTCCCATGAACACTGTGGTGTTATACATATCAGATTAAAGCAAAATTTTGTGTAAACATGCAGCTCTAAGTCATTTATTTTCACTTGTACAAAACCAACCATTTGTTAATCAGAATGTGTAACTACACTGCAGCTCGGCATAACCCTACTATACACTATTTTTTTTTGCACATTGTGTGACTTAAAATGTGAATAAAAACATATAATCAAAATTAATTATTGAATGATGGGCACTGTACATCTAGTAAGAAAAAAGAATATTTCTTACATGGGGAAAGTTTAGTTTAAATGTGTTGCAGACCTATTACTGTTACTTTATCTAAGTTACGTAAGATCAAATATTTTGGTATGAAAAGCTGCATTTTTTTTATTTAACCAAGTATCCTATATCATAACTACATGTCTGACGATTGTAACAAACCAAACCGCATGGAAATCGGTTGAAATTTCAGCGATTAATGATGATTTTAATCATAAATAGTCTCCTGCCTCAATAGACATACATGCTTTAGGCAGCGCGGCTCCACCTGGGCAAGATGGCGGCCGCGTTGACGTATCGCTCCAATGAGCAGCGCCGTTGAATGCGGCATCTACGTATCTGCTAGTAACCCGTTTCCACTGAAGAAGTTCCTGGTCCTATTTGGGGGGCTGGAACTACTACAGGAACGTCCTCTCGCTCGGCCCTCATGTCTCCACTAGGAGTCGGAGGAAGGTTCCCTGCGGAATCCGGGAAAAATTCGCAAAAGTCCCGCCCTCGAGTGCTAGGATTAGACAGGCAGCCTGTCAGTCAAACTCGCACCCCAGCCAGAGCTACGTCATCATGCCTTCATTCATATCTTCTCTACAGCCAGTCTGCCGCCGTTACTTAGAAATGAAAATCTATGTCCAACTTCGCCTTCACACACCAAACAGCTGTAACGACATATTTCTATAAAAGAGAAATGTTGATTCATTTGTTTGCTCTTTTGTTTGATCATTAGGCTGTGTTGATAGGCCTATATTGTAAATAGTTCATCGTTCTTCTTAATTACGCCATTACTGTAATTCCATTATGTAGAAATTATTTATATATTGAATAATTACTATAAATCCATTATGTAGAAATTATTTATATATTGACTAATTATTCTAATGTGCTTGGCTTAGACCTAGGCTATTTGAAATGTGGTAGGTGATCAGATCAGCCCGCACAGCATTGCAAAACTGGATAATATAATGTCAGGTCAGACTCTGAAGTCAAACTAGTAGCCTACACCATGGATATATATAGAACAATCATGGATAGAAGGGTAGAAAAAATTGTCAATCTAATGAATAATACACACACGCGAATCAGAGAGATTCGTTTGACTAACGTTATTTCGCTCCCGGTTCCTTGGTATCCTTCTGCGTCTTCTTCTTCTTGAGTAACCTTGTGTGTATTGGCGGTTAATACAGCATTACCGCCACCCAATGGATTGGAAGCGCATTACACCTATAATTGGCTTTTATTGGATAAAATAGCTCAAATGCGGCCCCCAGTGGTAAAATTAGATATATAATTCGATATATCGGTTCGGTTAGATATTTGGCTTTAAATCAAACCGGTTGGAAAATTTTCAAACTGGCACAAGCCTAGGAGACGTCAAGAGACCTCTGTGAAAATGGGCATGCTGTTTTAATCTCACCAAAATTTAGCCAAATTTGGATAGTTATTTAGCCCCTTTTCTGAGTAGCCAGCACAGCATTGTTGGTACCAATGGATTCCTTACATCTTCTAGTTTCACACTAGCTTTAGAATTCAGCTATCTACAGTATAGTCTCTTAAAGTCAGGCAGTGGTGAAAATAGTAGCACAAGATAAATGCAATTATTAAAAAAAAAAAAATAAGAAGAAGAAATAATAATCGGGTTATGATGGATGTCCACTATATGTGACAAGGCGCAACCAGAAATTCACTCCCATTCATTGCATATTATAAGCAACTGAATCGCTGCACACAGCATGCTGATGTACCTGTGATGCGGACCACGTTGGCAGCATGCTGAGAGGGTGTGACTATTTAAAAAGTTGAAACAGTGCTCCCATCAAGACAGCCAATCCAACTGCCACCACAAGTGACCGGCGATGCAGGGCGGACACCGACTTTAGGCAAATTGGTCGGGTATAGTGGGCACGTAATGTTACATTCCAAACTTAGTCACATCATGATGAACGTGTTAACACTGACAACCCTAATATTTATAATTCATACTACAGTGTTTGCATCTGATCCACAGTGTGTACTTCAAATTCTTACACTTTAATCTGTATTTATCTGTATGCATTATTTGTAGTGAAGGGGTTGGCAATCTTCTTGACTTAAGTGCCATTTTTGAATTTTCTTGCTGATCAGTAGGGGTGGGAATGACCAGCGGACTCACAATACGCTATTATCATGATACTTAGGTCACAATACAATATAATTGGGATATTTAATGTACTGCAACATGCTGAGAATTAATGTTAATGCCACCCTTCCTGCTGTACTCAAAGATTCCTCAGCTTTATGCTTCACTTCTCTGTAGAGCTTGAATACAGCTGTGTCTGTGAAAAAATGTTTTCAGCAATGCTGTATGGATGCAGATCTTGCACATGAAGTGGGTGATGGACTGTTATTTTCTCAGCTCTCTCAGAGTTGGATAGTAGTTTGTGTCGAGTGCTGGTTGATTTTTGGGCAGAGTAGGTTTAAGCTTTAGCTTGGCCATCAGCAGGTAACACTATCTCTGGATGGCTGAGCCCTCATGTTCGTAGTATTCCCAGAGTATTTTATTCTCATGTGACACTGCTTGCAAATCGTACGAGTGATATCCAAGTCCTCCTTTCCTTCTCTGTTAAAGACTCCAAAATAAGTTCTGACTTTTGATTTAACATCTACAGCACATTTGTGATTTTCTTCTCTAGTGCTTCCATCTTTGTTTTGATAAACTTCCTGCCAAATGCTGCTGACTGAGACCTCTGCTGACCTCACCAGGAAGGGGGAAAAAAAAACATCAGCACCATCTAGTGGACCAAAAAAGCAATTGATTTCATTATTCTTGTACCAAAAGTTGTTTTAAAATGTGTACTTGCAAAAATTAATAATGTATATAATGAAAGATCTATACTTGGCGTCGTGTATCAATACAATATTGCCATGCAAAATATTGAAATACTGTGCTGTATTGATTTTTCACCCTCAACCACTTTTTATCAATATGCCACAGCAATATGATGTCAATCCCTCACTCTGCTATAAAAACTTTGGCTATGTCCTCCCAAAGGAAAACTTTGCTGCTCACAAGCCTTTTCTTTGTCTCATCAGAAATAAATCAGCTTCTTGTCTGGAGATGACTAAACTAAATTCTTAATCTCCCCTACACTCTCATGAAGTATAATGTTGATGTTGCAAACTCTCCATATGTGTGTGGCTACACCAACCCCTGGTGTAGTGTCTATTAGGGGTGGGAGAAAAAATTGATACAGCATAGTATCGCAATATTTTTGTATGGCAATATGGTATCATCACACAGTGCCAGATACAGATTTTTACAGATACAGATTTTTTTTATCATATAAATATATAATAATATATAATATTTTATCATTATTAATATGACAAATACAAATTAAACTTTGGTTAGCCTACTAGACTAATATAATCAATTGCTTTTCCAGTCAACTAGATACACATATTGCTGCTGCTGCAAAAAACAAAACAAAAAGACGAACAGATGAACAGACTGAAAACTTTGCATTATTAGATAAAACAGATGCTGACTAAGTTTTCCTTTGGGGACATAATTTACAGGTGAAAACAGGAAACAAATCACAATATCTCAAAGTATATTTTAGAGCAATACTCAGCATATCCCAACATGTTTGAAATCGCAATAATATTGTATCATGATTTAAGTATCGTGATATATCTTATCTTATCTTATCTTATCTTAAAAAACAGTAAAAATTTAGAGAATAATTCCCGGGGGGGGGGGGGGCAAGGAAAAAAGTTATAGCCTGTCTTTTTTACTGACTAAGTTTTCCTTTGGGGACATAATTTACAGGTGAAAACAGGAAACAAATCACAATATCTCAAAGTATATTTTAGAGCAATACTCAGCATATCCCAACATGTTTGAAATCGCAATAATATTGTATCGTGATTTAAGTATCGTGATAATATCTTATCTTATCTTAAAAAACAGAAAAAATTTAGAGAATAATTCCGGGGGGGGGGGGGGGGGGGGGGCAAGAAAAAAAGTTATAGCCTGTCTTTTATACAGCATCCTTTACCGCAATTTGACGCTTTAATCTTTTCTCTATCTCTCCAACAGCCAGAGTGAATGTCTATACTTATGAGAAATGGCTTAACAACTAAACATTTCCTGCAATTAAACTGGTAAACTGGTTTATAAACAATGTACTGTGAGATCTGCCGCTGCGCACCTCACAACCGTGTGTATTAGTCATGCATAATGACTGCTCCTCGTCCGTTAAACTGCATGTCTTTCATGTTTGTCTCACTGACAGGTGGAGAGCCTACAGACAGGTACCCATTAGCTACGGGCCGCTCCGCCACTGACTTGTCCTGTCCTCTCCCTCTTCTTTCTCTCCTGTTCTTTCTGACTATCACTAAACTCTGAGCTTAATCATTAGCTTTTAGCTTAGCAGCAATTGAGTAGTCTTTTGAACAATGCAGGAGAAATGTTGCAGACAGTTTATATTATCAGCTTGGGCCTGGGGCTTGTTGTAACAGTAAATGGAATGTGTTGTAACTTGTGTAAGTTAAACTGTGAGCGATGCGCAATGTGGGCAGGGGGTCCAGCCACACACTGCTACTGCTGCCAAGCAGCCCCGCCCATTGGAAAGAGTGTGGGATATACCACTACTAGGAATGGGAGGGGGGGACTACATCTTTTAAGATTTAAATAGCACATTATTGCGTGATTATAATGAGCTCTGCTTACATTGTGCTTTCAATAAATACTGCTGCATTGTTCAAAAATTATTAATTGTGTCTCAAATTATTCTTGGGGGGGGGGGCAGCTTTACTGAAGGGGGAGTCATGTCCCCCTGTCCCCCCAGGATTTCCGCCCCTGAGTCTGTGGTAACTATAGAGAAGTTGATCATTTTAGTGCAGGGCTGCCAGAGCTTTACATCTGTCCTAATACTTACAAAACTTCACCTGGAAGAAGATCAGCTCTGCACTCAGGATTTCGGGTAAACTGGCTATGATACCGTGCTTGTTAAGGTTGCTTAGCAACCTCAGACGCAACCTGCTGCTGCATTCTAGAAAGCTCTCACAGAAAAGGCACAAGAGTGGCACCAGCGTCTGACCTCGTGTTTTCCGAGTGGTTAAAGATGCGGCATGTGTACGGTCCTAAGAAAGGACAAGTGAGAAACGAACAGGAGGAAAACGTAGCTAGGCTCCCAAAATCCGTTTCTTTGGCATTTTTATAAAAAGTTGCCAGTGGTGTGTGTGTGTGGGGGCCTTATAACTGGTAACTAGCGTGTACTAGGACCTGTCACAATAGAGTGAAATTACACCTCCATAGTTAGCAGTGGCGTAACTACTTTATGCCACTGCTAACTATGTAGGTGTAATTTATTTACTGTAATGTGATAGCTGCTGCATCTGGTAAGTTTTAATATTATCATTATGTTTCATAGATTATCTGATCACATTCTTGGTTTGAAATGAACGTAGAAACAGTTGCCTGACTGAAATATAGTTTATTAGTTAACTCTTTGATAAATGTTGTTTTCTATCCCGGTGACAACCCAAACTCACACTGTTACAATTAAGACTCACATGAACTTCATTTGCAACATTGGACAGCACCAACTTCTGGTTTAATTACTCACGACTGGTTTTTGATAGCAGACACATGTGGGTTGTGTAAAAAGTGTAAAATGTTACAACTGTGGCAGCTCTCCTCAAGTCAGTTGTCCATTTATGAAATACAAAATCACAGAGAGCAAATGGCAATGACTGACATTGCTGACTTTCAGGCTGTTGCTTGAACTAAAAGCTGTACTTGTGCATTTTCGTACTGCCCACCACCCATGCCACCAGCGTCGACACAAAAAGTATAAATGCAGATCCAAGAGACAGACCCACCTCTCTCTTGCTCTCAGTCTCAAACTCAGACTGAACTCCGCTCAAATGGTGAAACTAGGCAGTGCTGATCAAACGTATAAAAAGATTATCTTCCTGCATTGCATATTTCTCACCTAGAGTGTGTTTTGAAACACATTTTAATACCTTATTTAGCTGTAATAGTGAAAGTTTAAAAAAAGGAAGTGGAAGCCATGCTGTTTCCTGCACAGTGAACACAGAGGCTAAAAAAAACTGAGATCAAAAAGTAAAACTAAGCAGCGCTGATCAAATATAAATCAAGATTCTGTTAAGCCCTGTTTTCCACCAAGAAGCCCGGTTCAGTCCAGTACACTTTTGTACACATTTTTAATGTTTACATTGTGAAAAGTTGTGGATGGTAACAACAGAACCGTTCCCTACCCAGCACACAGATCTGGTAAAAAAAAAAAGGTGGAGCTCGAAACACTGCAGTTCATTAAACAACACGAAACCCCTGCACTTGCCTGAGAAAGACTAAATACACAAACCCCCTGCTTTTATATATCCCATCCAGAGAGACTCTCATTGCATCCTGTTCTATTTTACTCTGAAAATGTAGGTGTACATCCCCGTTCTGTGGATGATAAGCAAGGGGCAGACTTCCCTCTGTCACTGATTAAGAGGAAATACAGCAAATGCTGAACAGAGCAGAGAGTGATAACAACCCGGCCCACATTTAAGAGTATTGTTTGCAGTGGAAACACTTAACAGACCTAGGGTCTAGGTACCACATCTCAAGGGTTACATTTGGTTCCAAAGGTACTACATCTTGCCGTGCCATGGTACTATACCAAGAGTGTATGGTGGAAACAGGGCTTTACTAAGTTGTCTATTTCTTACTTTAAATGTTTTCAGAAACATGTTTTAGCTTACTGTTTAACTGTAAAAAGAGATTTCTTGCCAGCCAGGTGCCATTGTTTCAAACAGACGTCTTTGCACTACGTTACCCACCAGCAAGAGCATTAATTGCAGTGCCGTGCATTCTGGTAGTTGTAGGTTTTCTCCCTCTTGAGCACCTACCCGATGACAAGAGTGTCCAAACTTTTTTGAATGGGGGCCAGATAAGATAATGTGAAAATACCTGGGGGCAAGCTGCTTCTCACATTACGATTCTTTGCTGTGGCCATGTACGTCTGCTGCCTTGCATGAAGTGTCTGCTGCTAGGTCCATTATATTGCTTGTCTATTGTCTTTTATTGAAAACACATTAGTTCAGCCTGTGCAGCTCCTACTTGGTGCATGTCTGCAAACTGTAGGATAGCTCTGCCATTGTAAGATGAATGGAAAAAAATGCAAAGTGATCTTGCTTGATTAACCAATATTATATGGCTGGTCACATATAGACCCTTTTTGTGTTTGTAAACAGCGATGACATATTTTGTGGGCAGAGTCGGACTGATGGCAGAGAGGGACAGTACTGGTGTCAGTGCGAGCACCAAATAAAACGTAAAAAGCACTCTAATGTTTATATTCCTAAACCGATTGCAATGAGTCAATTTTATTTCCATGAGTTTATGATCTACCTGTAGGGGTGGGGGAAAATATTGTTGCAGCGAAATATCGCGATATTTTGCGTGGCGATATTGTATCGATTCAGAGACACCAAATATCGATATTTTTGGTCACATACATCCTTAACTAAGGCTGCAAATATAAACTCAACTCTTTATTATGCACCAAATTAAAATTAATTGCTGCTTTAGTCCACTAGATAGTGCTAACCGGTCACTGTCTGGTGAGCTCAACACAGGGAGGGTGCAGCTGCCGCGAGATTTGGCTGGCACGTGACGTAGGTCATAGGTGATCACAGCACAGTAAGATGGAGGAAGGAGAAACAAATGAGAAAGAGCTAGTAAACGCGCCTTCAAAATTCAAGTCAAACATCTGGAGTCATTTTGGATTTTTCTCCAAAGGGGGAAAGAAAGACATTGACATGACACACGCGATCTGCAAGGAATGCCGTGCGAAAGTGAAATACTCCGGCAACACTACAAATATGAGAGTTCACCTCTCCCGCTACCACCCAGCTGCATTGGCAGGTGATGCCAAACGAAACCAGCGCTTGCAAAAAATCAACCGACATTGGACACACTGAGCGTAGTGAAGCTACCTCCACATTCTGAGCGTGCAAAGAAGATAACGCAGTCCATCGTTTACTTCATGGTGAAAGACTTACGTCCATACGCGTGGTGGAAAACGTTTGGGTTTGCACATGTTAAAAGATGCTTGAGCCCAGATATGCGATTCCTTCTCGCCGTTTCTTTGCCGAAACCGCTGTGCCTAAACTCTACCGAGGGTTTAAGCAGAAAGTTGAAGAATCTTTGAGAACAGCAGAAAGGGTCGCGTTAACCTGTGATGCTTGGACGTCGAGGTCAGTGGACTCATAGTTCAAGTCTGCATTCAGTTAAGTTTGACTAGACTGGAATTCAAACGGATGATGTTTTGATTTGTGTAACATTTGACTTGTAGTTGTCTTGTAGAAAAGACAGTCATGTTTTATTTTTCTATTCAGTTTATTTTAAAGTCATTTTACTTTGAAAGTTTTTAAAAGCTGCAAAGCTTGTGTGAGTTGCAGTGTTGTAAAAAGTACAATAGTGTGCATTCAGTAAAGTTTGACTATATGATGGCTGAAATACAGTCAAGTTTGTCAGGTAAAAGAGGCAATTACAATGAGTAGTAGACAATGTTTTAATTTGTGTAAGATTTGTCTTGCAGTTGGAAAAGACAGACATGTTTTATTTTTATATTTGGTTCTAACCAAGCTGCTATTTGTGTTTTTACACTTGAATGAGCTGCTGCTTTAAGTCAATTTTATTTGAAAAATTTTTGAAGTAAGATGAATAGACTGAAAACTTTTTTTTTTAACAGATGACACATGTTGATCAAGACGAAGTATGTTAACATCTTTTGCAGCTGAAAATTTTGCTATATATCGTGATATTGTTGATATCGCAATACGCAGTATATCGCCATATCGTGATAATATTGTATCGTGACTTAAATATCGTGATAATATCGTATCGTGGTGTCTCTGGTGATTCCCACCCCTATCTACCTGTTGTAGAAATATTTTTTTGACTCCAGTTAATTAGAATCTCAATATTTAGGCTAATCACTACTGCTCAATGCTTGGTAAAGGAGCGTGTTACCTCATATCGCAGCAGTGCCTGGATCGTCTGTTGTGGTTACGCTGCTGCCGTGGTCCTGCCTGATGCCTCCTACTGCTGCTGTTACTATTAGTCATACTTCTACTGTTATTATACACATATGATTACTACTGTCACATACATATACTATCATATATTAATATATACTTACAACGTATGCTGTAAAGCCCCCTGAGGCAAATTGTGATTTGTGATACTGGGCTTTATAAATAAAATGGATTGCTTGATTGATTGATTGTTAGGCTTATATGTACTGAATTACTGGCGTGGTAAAAGATAAATCGTCATCATAAAGAATTGAAAAAAAAACTTGGATTTGGCTCATTGTCCTTGATTAATAATTGTGGAGATGTCCGTATAATATAATTTAATGTGGAAGGACAACTTATCAACTTGCTAGTGGGCTAGCTAGCCAGCACTATCTGCTTATGCAACACTAACATAAAGCCTAGCTTTTTAAGACATAAACATGTCAAACAACTACACACTGATGGCAAACTGCACTGGCTTGGCCAGTATGAACTTCTTTTAATTGTTTTTAATTGTTTAATGCATTGTAGAACAATGCAAATACTGCTGCCACTAGGTGGGTGTAAATATAGGCCTAAATATTATTTCATGCTGTAACTATAGTACTATATGAAATGCCTATGTGAATATTAAGTAGATTTTCGGTTTACTTCAATTCTAACAACCATAATCTTCTTTGTTGAGCTTCAAAAAGCATCCTCAGTAACAGTTTCTATAAAAATGAAGGATGTCTTTTTTGTATTTCTGTTCTGACATCCAACAGCACACCAAGACATTTTCATTCATGGTATCTCAACTGTTTCTCTTCGGAGTTCGCTGTTTTTCTGCAACCATGATGCACACGCAACTGCTTTGCTATGACTATGACGTCCACTCCAAATTGGTCAGATTTTTAAAGACAAGCTGGGGACTGTGACAAATTGGTCAGAGGGCCACAACTGCCCCCAAGGGGCTGGACTCTGGACATGCCTGCCCTATCTATCAATCAATCAATCAATCAATCAATCAATCAATCAATCAATCAAATTTTATTAATATAGCACCTTTCAAAACAAATCAATTTCATTTACAGTGCTTTACATTTTGATTGAAAAATACGGAGAATAAAAAAGTAAAATCAGAAAAAGGATCAGGAAAGTAATGCACACTGTGTCATACAATAATATATATATATATATATATATATATATATATATATATATATATATATATATATATATATATACATACATACATACATATATATATATATATATATTATATATATATATATTTTTTTTTTTTTTTTTTTTTTTTTTTTTTTAAAAGATATTTTTTCGGGCATTTTTTGCATTTAATGGACAGGACAGATAAGTGTGAAAGGGAGAGAGAGAGAGAGGATGACATGCAGCAAAGGGCCACAGGCTGGACTTGAACCCGGGCCGCTGCGGCAACAGCCTTGTACATGGGCTCTACCACTAAGCCACTGACGCCATGGAGAGATTAATTAATTATGATCTGTAATTAATTGATCTAATTAATCTCTTTTTAATCTCATCTCAAAATTGCTGAGAAAAGTATTTTCATTTAAATTCATTACATTATTGTGGCAGATGATCAAAAGATTGATATATATTACAAAAAGTGGTTTTATAAAGTCATAATTATTGTTTTCAACAATAACACACTTGAACACAAGCAGTACACCCAGCATTACATTCTATTGTTTTTGAGATCAGTCTCCATAAAGAGTGCTGCAACTTTCAGTCTCGACCACCAGGGGGGTGCTTGACTGTCATGACATGTCAGCATGTTCATTAAAAGCATAGCTGCAGATTAACGCAACAATAGATGTAAAAACACAGAGAAACAATACGTCTGTGATCAGTTCCATAATTTTATTTTAACAATTTTCTAAATTATTTTCCTCTTTTCCAATTTCTCATTTTATTTCATGGAAGTGATCAATGTAAGAGCACTTGTCCTTTAAACTTAATAAAAAATAAAAGCTAACAAAATAAAAGACACCTGGTACATTCGTTACAGCTGTATCAGTTTATAGAACAGTTTTGAACAGTTAGAACAAGAGGCTGCACTGCAACGTGCAAATCACTCCTTCTCGTGGCTGCCTGCGCTTCCCTGTCCTTGCGGCTGCAACTTGCGCTGTCTTCTCTTCTTCAAACTACAACACCCATAATTCATGTAGGAACTGCTGCAGCCAATGTGCAGCCAGTGTGAGCTGCATGAAAACTCAACCACCATCATCAGTTTATAATGTTTTATCGGGCAATAACTACTCCAGACTCTGCTCTAGTGTATTTTCCAGGACAATCAGGGCAGGATTCGGGATTCAGGACAACTGCTTGGATTTCGGGACTCGGCACAGTCCCAGGCAGGTCAGATACTTGCGTGCTAGGGCAGACAGCTTTTCATACAATGCTGATGCTTGGCTCTGCTCTGTAGTGCTGCAGCTCCCCCATATGGGGTGCCGTTTGTAAAGTGGCTCACGCTGAAAATAACATCAACAATTTGCCACATTTAGCTTCAAACAATGTTTAAAAAAGTGTTGTGAATTTTTTAACACCACCTTTTACCACATTTACAGCAATATTTGTTAACTTAGAAATATATTCAATAGTTAAATCTAAATATTAAATGTGGCACCTAAATGTTAAATGTTAAATCTAAATATTAAATCTAAATCTAAACCTAAATGTTAAATCTAAATCTAAATGTTAAATCTAAATGCTAAATCTAAATATTAACTCTAAATCTAAATGTTAAATCTAAATGCTGAATCTAAATCTAAATCTAAATGTTAAATCTAAATATTAAATCTAAATCTAAATATTAAATCTCAATGCTAAATCTAAATCCAAATCTAAATGTTAAATGTTAAATCTAAATGTTCTGGGTGAAACTAAATATTTAGCTAATATGCAAATTCACACTGCCGGTCACCGGAAGTACCAAAATAAAAGCTCGAGATGGAGATAAAACCAACTTATTGTGGGAAATGAACACTTGAACATATATTAGCATGATAATAACTACCTAAAATAACTAAAACATGTTTGGAGAAATTTTATTTGACGTGTACTTTGAGTTGTTAGTGTCCGTTCGGAGGGAATCGCCTTGTTGTTCTCAAATACTTCCGGGTAGAAAACCAGCAGTGTTTAGCTACATACAGTACAGGCCAAAAGTTTGGACACACCTTCTCATTCAATGCGTTTTTTTTTTATTTTCATGACTATTTACATTGTAGATTCTCACTGAAGGCATCAAAACTATGAATGAACACATGTGGAGTTATATACTTAACAAAAAAAGGTGAAATAACTGAAAACATGTTTTATATTCTAGTTTCTTCAAAATAGCCACCCTTTGCTCTGATTACTGCTTTGCACACTCTTGGCATTCTCTCGATGAGCTTCAAGAGGTAGTCACCTGAAATGGTTTTCCAACAGTCTTGAAGGAGTTCCCAGAGGCACTTGCTGGCCCCTTTGCCTTCACTCTGCGGTCCAGCTCACCCCAAACCATCTCTATTGGGTTCAGGTCCGGTGACTGTGGAGGCCAGATCATCTGCCGCAGCACTCCATCACTCTCCTTCTTGGTCAAATAGCCCTTACACAGCCTGGAGGTGTGTTTGGGGTCATTGTCCTGTTGAAAAATAAATGATCGTCCAACTAAACGCAAACCGGATGGGATGGCATGTCGCTGCAGGATGCTGTGGTAGCCATGCTGGTTCAGTGTGCCTTCAATTTTGAATAAATCCCCAACAGTGTCACCAGCAAAACACCCCCACACCATCACACCTCCTCCTCCATGCTTCACAGTGGGAACCAGGCATGTGGAATCCATCCGTTCACCTTTTCTGCGTCTCAAAGACACGGCGGTTGGAACCAAAGATCTCAAATTTGGACTCATCAGACCAAAGCACAGATTTCCACTGGTCTAATGTCCATTCCTTGTGTTTCTTGGCCCAAACAAATCTCTTCTGCTTGTTGCCTCTCCTTAGCAGTGGTTTCCTAGCAGCTGTTTGACCATGAAGGCCTGATTCGCACAGTCTCCTCTTAACAGTTGTTCTAGAGATGGGTCTGCTGCTAGAACTCTGTGTGGCATTCATCTGGTCTCTGATCTGAGCTGCTGTTAACTTGCGATTTCTGAGGCTGGTGACTCGGATGAACTTATCCTCAGAAGCAGAGGTGACTCTTGGTCTTCCTTTCCTGGGTCGGTCCTCATGTGTGCCAGTTTCGCTGTAGCGTTTGATGGTTTTTGCGACTCCACTTGGGGACACATTTAAAGTTTTTGCCATTTTCTGGACTGACTGACCTTCATTTCTTAAAGTAATGATGGCCACTCGTTTTTCTTTAGTTAGCTGACTGGTTCTTGCCATAATATGAATTTTAACAGTTGTCCAATAGGGCTGTCGGCTGTGTATTAACCTGACTTCTGCACAACACAACTGATGGTCCCAACCCCATTGATAAAGTGAAAACCATTTCAGGTGATTACCTCTTGAAGCTCATTGAGAGAATGCCAAGAGTGTGCAAAGCAGCAATCAGAGCAAAGGGTGGCTATTTTGAAGAAACTAGAATATAAAACATGTTTTCAGTTTTTTCACCTTTTTTTGTTGAGTACATAACTCCACATGTGTTCATTCATAGTTTTGATGCCTTCAGTGAGAATCTACAATGTAAATAGTCATGAAAATAAAGAAAACGCATTGAATGAGAAGGTGTGTCCAAACTTTTGGCCTGTACTGTATATATATGTATATCTCAACTAACTGCGAGGGTCCTAAGGACAGAGGGATGTTGTATGCTGTAAAGCCTTGTGAGGCAAACTGTGATTTGTGATATTGGGCTTTATAAATAAAATGGAACTGAATTGAATTAATGTAGGACACTACATAAAAGCCAGACTAAAGAGATTGGTTTTTAGTCTATGTTTAAACATGTCAATGTTTCTGACTCCTCTCAGATCCTCCGGGAGATTGTTCCACAGTTTTGGAGCATAGTGGCTGAAAGCAGCATCACCAAATGTCTTTGTTCTGCTCTGTGGGACAGTTTAAAGAGAGGAGCCAGAGAATCTGAGGGGCCCTCCAGGTTCATAAAATAAAAGCATCTCTCAGATATAGTCCGGTGCAAGCCCATGCAGTGCCTTAATAACTAATAAAAGAGCTTTAAAATCAATACGAAAACTAACAGGCAGCCAGTGCAGGGATTTTAAAACATGCGTAATGTGTGCTCTCCTTCTGGTCTGAGTGAGAACTCGTGCTGCAGAGTTTTGAATCAGTTGCAGCTGATTAATTGTATTCTTAGGTAGACCACAAAGGAGGGCATTACAGTAGTCTAGCCTGCTAGTTATAAAAGCGTGCGTTTTGTTTTCTGCCATCTGCGCTCTGAAGCTCTGCATTCTCTTTTTAGTTTCATGGTGTGATTATTTTCCCATGGAACAACATTTTTTGTAGTTATTTCTAAGCTTTAATAGGAGCAGTTGCATCAAACGCTGTTTTCATTTTGTGGTTAAAATCAATCACTAAATCTTCACAGGATGATGGCAGAACTGTACTATTGTGAGCTGCAATATGCGATGTGAGAGTTGTGGCTACCTCAGGGGTTATATATCGCTTTTTAATAATGCGTTCTGTGGTGTTTTGTAGAGAGTGGACAAGACTATTAAAAAATAAACAATGGTGGTCAGAGAGAGCCAAATCAGTAATAGATAATATGTTGATGTTCAGACCATATGATATAACTAAATCTATTGTGTGTCCATGTTTGTGAGTGGGTAAATTTTTATGCTGTTTAAAATCCATACATTCCAATAAGTCTAGGAAATCCTTGGCTCGGGTATCTGCCGGGTATCAATATGGATATGACTTCACAGAGTTTTAGCTTTCCAGGTTCTGGATTTGGGAGAGTCATTCATGTTTAGCTATGTTTTAGGACCGTCTTAGACCATATAAGTAACGCGTATTCATTTTGAAAACGGCTATAGCTCCCCTTTAAAAACGTTAAGATGATCAAATTTTCATTCATTAGGTATTTTGGCGCTGTGCTAACTTTACTGAGGTCATTCAGAGAATTTGTGTGGGTAGATAATTTCACTGCAACGCCAGCACTGTGAAGTATAAGAGTTGGTGTGAACTCTGTTGACAAGAGAAAGTTTGGACAGCCGCCATAATCCCGATGGATCGTGATGGCTGTCAGACCTGACTCCTTTTGTTCTTCCACGCAGCTGCCTGGGTCAGTGCGAGGAACAGTTTAGTCAAGCTGCTGATCAGAGGCCTGATATAAACTCCCTTACCACTATCACACACAGGCCGACGCCGAGCTCAGTCATCAAAACACGGCCTCTCATCCGCCACAAACATCAGCATCGTCTCTGGGCCAGAAACGGCTCCGAGATGGCTCTCTTACGCAAAGCCCCTGTGAACAAACACAAACAAAAAGCAACTACTTGTGTTCGCCCACCTGATTGAGTTCATTCTCCGCCGCTATCCTCAGGTTAGGGTCGATTGTCCCTTTCAGAGCCTGGATTATCCGGTTGGGATCCATAGGTTTAACTGCACGTTTCCTCCTGTGTTTTAAGTATCCCGAACATGTAGCGTTAGCTTACGTTTCTGTCTTATATTCAGCCAAGCGTTATGGCTCTATTCACTGTGGCTCAAACTGGGTCAAACTTTCCAGTTAAACATACAAGCCCCGGTCGCTACATTCAAAGTAAATGGCTCATTAGCGGAAGACTCGTTGAAAATTTCCTCTGAGCAGCGGCGGTGCGTTTATTCTGAAGGCACTGTCACTGTTTTCTATTTGTCAAACTCTCACTAGCTTGACCGAGATGGTTGCCCCTGCCCCCTTTACCGACAACCAGCTGTCGGTGGACGTAAAGCAAAGTAAACAGACAGTTTACGGTTTTCCTCCTCTTCTTTGTCGACACACTGGTACAGTGGGAATGTTACTGCCACCTTGAGTGCCGGCGCTGCTGTTGTCAGAAACGAGACAGCAATGCTCTACCAAGTGTCTATTCTGTCCATACAGCAATAATCTGAGTCAAATAAGAAGCAGGTAGGCTATATCATGAACGGTGTCTTCTATTAAGAATAGTCAGTCCTCTTGGTTTAGTTAAACAGTCTGCTTTCTATCAGCAGGTCCTTCTCTATTGGAAATGAATGTATGGGGCGAATTAAGAGTGACTGCTACATAAAGTCAAATGGGATAGTATAACTGTACAGGGTTTATTTTCTCACCTGATGAGTGATTTTTTTTCTGAGCTGTTGCTCTGGAACTACATAATCAAAACTGTATGCCCTCATATGTGTGACATCACATAGGTGGTTGGGGCAAGACAATATTCAAACAGGCTAGACAAAAGCTTTGGCAAGGTTTCTTCATATAGTCATAAAACTGTCATTCACCCAAACACACGGTTTTGGGGTGATTGGGACAGGACAGAAATTGATCAACCTTGCAATAGAGAACCATTGTGTATGTCCTGTATGCTAGATTAATGGTTCCCAACCTCTTATGTGTGCAGACCCCTTATCAACCATTAAATATGGACTAGCTGGATTTTGCTAGGTGTTTTTTTTGCAGCATCAAGTTTACACTAGTACACTATCCAAGCCAAACCCAACACTTAGTCCTCTTAACCCAACCCATACTAATCATAATTAGCTTTTTTTTAGCCTCAGATAAACGTGTTCATGTTTTTAACTAATTTTTGTTAAACCAAATTAAATGTATTCAATTTATTTAGGATGTTTTATGTTGTTGTTTTTTAAATCAATTCAATATGTTCAATGAAATTTGGTGGGAGAGAATTAAGGGAGGATGTGGGAGGGAAAGTTGTTGTGACAGTAAGGAAAGAAGTTTTATATTGTATGAACTGTGGACAGACTTCAGCAATAAAGTTTAACAAAAATGTACATGGAGTTTTAATTCATAACCATGAACGTAAAAGTAATCTGTGCATGTTAAATTATATCAAAGTATGTCATCAACTGTGCAATACATATGCTTACACTGGCCTTCATCAGTGAAAAGATGTGCTGTCCCAATCACCCAAAGGTCCAAAAAGAGATTTGGGGTCAGCTTACTAAAAAAGCAAATGTCATTCCTCTTTGTAATATGACAAAACTGTCTTTTCTCCTTAACTGGATAGGTACCATCTTCAGAATTAAAGAATTGTATCATTAGTAAGGGTAGGCTATTTTTTTTTTTTCTTTTTTTTTTTTTTTATCTATGGCAAGAACGCTTACAGAAGGAGGAAATTTATAAATAATTAAACCATTCATTCACCCTAAACATAATTTCACACCACATAACATTCCAGTTTGGAACTATATATTTCGCAGTAGAAAATCTGTGTATTTAGAGGAAGTGGAGTTCCAAAGGGATTTGGGCTGTTGCTCATTTTATGGATGAAAATGGAAATATGTTACAGTATGAGGAGTTGTGAGAAATTCCAACTCCAGTGTTCTGTTAAAAACTATTATAGACTGATAAAAGCCATACTACTCTCTCTGAGATCACTGCTTAAAGAAAACATTCTGCACTCAGGTCTCTCCTGGGCTGAGACAGCGTTGCATCAAAGTACTTGACATCTGTGACAACAAATGTAATAACAGAATTATTAGAGAATTTTTATTTAAGGCATGTTTCCCTATCCCATAAGAAGAAAGTATATTTGTAAAGAATTCAATGTTGAAGAGGTTAAAAATTTAAGAAAAAGATATATTTAGTTTCTACTAAGGTAAAAGAGGTGAACTTCAAAATCTTAAATGAGATTTATCCAACTAATTCTTAAGATTGAGAAATTTTAATTTTAATTTTCATGCAAATAACTACATTTTGTGACAGGGAAATTGAAAGTTTGGAGCATTTGCTTTTCTACTGTGAGCCAGTGCAGTCCTTCTGGAGAGATATGCAGTGTTGGCTGCAGTCCAGGGATATTGAGTTGTCACAGTGAAGACAATCAAATTTGGTGTTTGTGTTGAAAACTAACAAGGAGACAGACAACCATTCACATTCACATTCACGCCTACAGTCGGTTTAGAGTCACCAGTTAACCTATCCCCAACCTGCATGTCTATTACACTTAATCAAGAATTTTTTTTATAAAAAGGAACAAGGTACCTGTCTCTTCCAACTCCAACTCCAGTTCACTTTAAACTAATGAATGACATTTACATTTGTAATGACTTGTTACACAAAGGATTTCATTTGAACTTGATAATTTGTACTTACTGCAACTGTAATGATCTAAATATTATGACTCTAAATTATGAAAATGACTTGATGACATGAGGTCTGTTCACAGCCTTTAGCAGTATTTTATTGTAAGCACAGCTTACAACTTGTGAGAGTTTGAACACTAGAATATTTTGTGTTGATGTGTCAGCCGGCATGTGAAATTGCTGAATCGACTAATAAACTTCTGCCAGTGCCTCCTCTGCATCATATGTCCCCAGAGGAGCTCAGTGCTCATTGGCTACCGCAGTGTGAATTAGTCGCTGAAGTTCAGATTTTTCAACTCGTGAATATGCGTATGACAAGAATTCGTGCTACTTGCTTCATTCACACCACTGAATTCACATGCAACGTGTCCATTGCATCCATCGCGCCACTCGGGAATTCACATCTAATTCACCCGCGCGAATTGTATGTGGACACAACATAACTATAAAATCAGAGCCGGTCCAAGGCATAAGCGAACTACGCACCTGCTTAGAGCCCCATGACCACTAGGGGGCCCCCAAGAGCAATTAACTTAAAAAAGTAAAAATTATAATTTTCCATGTGTGAGTATGGAGACCGGGAGGTGACATGCACATGTAATTTTTTTTAAATGCACGCACACTATCTAATTTGTGTGCGTTTTATAAAAGCAATAGTTTAAAAGGCTGTGCATGCAATATTGGTCCATTTGGAAGAGGGGAAAGCTACAGAGCAGAGGGAAGTGTTTGTTTTAAATGCTCAGGTGGACCTGAATAATGTGAATGATGAGGGAAGAGTGAAGAAATAAAGAAACATAAATATGTCATATGAAAGTTTTTTCAACGTATTTACTGAAAAACTACACTCAAATCCAGGTTACAAAACCTGTACAGATGCTTCTGTCAGAACCACAGTATAAGAACATACATGTCAAACATGTAAAACAGTGGACTAAACAATGAACTAGAGCACTCAGAGAGCACAGGCATAGACAGATGGTATCCGTCCTCTTGATGTCCGTCCTCCTGCTGCAGTTGGTGGGACTATGATAGCCAGGCGTGCACAGGTTTTAATAAAACGCGCGCACGTTTTATAAAATGTGCGTGCGTTTTCTGGCACTGTGATAAATTGGTCTGAGTCATATTTACGAGACAAAGACTATTTTGCCTCAATTATGAATCAGAGAGAACAAAAATTACAGAGTTCCTCAAGGACCCATTCTCGGCTGTCTCCTATTAGAAAAACACGCTCCCCTTGCTCAGATTATGGAATATTACACTTTAACAAATTGCTGTAAAAATACAGGCAGATTCAGTAATGTACCATTCCAGAAAACAGTAAAACACTGTAAAGCTTGATGTTTTTTGGAGCCAAAAACAACACTTAATATAAACAGCTGTATGAATGTACAGCATTATGCAGTAATTATCTCGGCCATATGTAAATTATTTTGTGTCCTCTGCGACTACAACCTCTCATCCACATCACTTTCAAACATGTAAATTTGTGTTTGATACTCCCCTTCTTTGTTTGAATTTTTTTCAGTTAATTTATAAATTATCTTGTCTGTGGCTTAGAGGCAGAGCTAGTTGTCCACTAATTGGAAGATCAGCAGTTTGATCCCTGGCTCCCCCCTGTCCCCCATGTCAAAGTATCCTTGGGCAAGTTACTGAACCCCTAATAGCTACTGATGGCTGCTAAATAGCAGGTGGCACCTTGTAAGGTAGCCTGGTCACCAGTGTTTGAATGTGTGTGAATGGGTGAATTTAACATGTAGTGTGTAGAAGCACTTTTGAGTGTTGGGAAGACAAGAAAGGCGCTATATAAGTGCAGTCCATTTACCATTTACTCATTTATGAGCTTTTCAGTGGACTTTTTTTTTTTTTTTTACATAATACTACCAACAAGAAAAATACTTAAAATTTGAAAAATAACTGATGTAGATAGTTGTAGATTTTGTGCTGATGAGGACGACATTTTGCATTTATTTTGGTATTGTCCTGATGTCACATTGTTCTGGCAGCAGGTGGCTTATTGACAAGCTGAAGAGGCAATCATTCTAATCCCCTTTCAATATTATTTGAGGCTTATGATGATCGAAATATGTTATCATTGTAGTAATTCGCAAAATGTATGTAATGCATTGACTGAATGGATTGGCCATAAAAAAAGGATATAGACAGTCATGATCACAGAAAACAAATCCTATGCCTTTCGTGATCCTGACCCTTCTGTAGTGCTACCAGCATGTTCCCAATGAAGTGTCAAAAACTACTGGAAAATGAAATTTGGCACAGATATCCATGCCCCCTAAGGTTTATTGGCTATCACTCTGATGATTTCATAATCTTCTAGCACCATCTATTTTATGCAGAGAAGCTGAACAAAAATGTAATTTTGGTACTCCATTAATTTTCCAAGTCTGTTGAGTGGCATTGGGGACTTCTGCATATGTCAAAGAAGTTGCAGAAGCAGACAACTTTATTTTATTCCAGTGTCTGGAATGTCTCAGCCAAGTGAACGTACTGTGCTGTAGGCAACAGAAAGTAGAAGATGCATGTCTAATTTAAACAAGCCACCCATTTGTAATTGTTAATACATGACAAAAATCATGATGAAGCATCCAAACTTCACTGCTTATCTTTTTATTTAGGCACATATGGGGACCGCTTCCATCTCTTCACAGAAGTCTGTTAGTGCAACAATTCAGCATTAAGTGTTCAACACCATACCCACCACCAAGAACGCAATCTTTACAGCTTCACATTCACACAAACAGTTAGGTGAGACTGAATGCATAGGAGCCCAGCAACAAGCGAAGTGCTGACGGCAGAGTGAGTTTAAATTCACTGGATGAATCAACCAACGATTGTGTTCATTAACTGTTAAACGGCTGGTCAGTCATCCAAAGCCATTCAGAAAACAAAGGCACAAATTCATAACATTGCATTTCTCGAGTTCTCACTGAAATCAGTGACCTTTGGGCTGAAGTACAGGTTGATTTACAGCAACACCATGAGCGACACATTCATGGGAAATCAGTTTATGTTGTTTATGTAAAATGTAATCACAATCCCCATTTCAAATGTAGATAATAGCTGTAAGCGCAGATCATACCATTTGGTCACTGATGCACCTTATGTTATGAATGGGCTTTATGGTGAACAAAGGGCATCTGCATGCAGACTGACCACACTATTGAAATGTCAGTTAAATCACCATTAAATACAGTGTAAACAATCCACCACCTGGGAGAAGGGAGCCGTTTGCTTCAACAAAAGTTCAATCCTGGTACAGCAGGAAGCCAGAAAAGGTGCTGTACTTCCATGTGCTGCCATAGATGGCACCGCGGTGCAACCGAAGCCACACCTGGTCACCTTGGAAGAGAGGCAGGATGGCGTGGTTGCTTGCCGTCTCATGATCCGGGGCTCCATCGTTGGCGTACGCAGAGACCATAACCTCTTCGTTTCGCATGAGATTAATATAGAGGGGCACGTTGATGGCAAGCTTCAGGATGTGGAAGATGAAGACGTAAGTTCCATTGATGGGGCAGGTAAAGCGGCCGATGTGGGTGTCGTACATCTCCCCTAGGTTGCTGTGCAGCTGGTCAAACACAATGGGCTGATCCAGGTTGCCTGGGGCAAAGTTGGCAGTGCGAGAGGCGTTAAAGGCCACTCGCAGTGGCTGGGAGAGTGGATAGAGTTGCATGGGAAGCAGGGCATGATGTTGGCTGTGGGGAGTGAGAGGGACCTCAATGGTGGAGACCGACAGGGAATCTCCATGACCTGAGTCCACAATTGTAAACGCTTCCTCCCTGTCCGGGGTGCTCACTTGGGAAGAGTCACTCCAGGCTGCTGCAGAGTCAAGACAAAAAGCACAGTAAGGGATAACACAATGGACTCTGGTGCACTACATGTTCAATCCGGTTGAATTAGATGGTTTGTTTTTCCCCTTGGTACACTTATGTGTTGAGCAGACCAAACCAACCCAAGACCCTTTAGGGGAAGTAATCTAGGTCAAGTCACTAACAAATTCAGGAGGGATTTGTCTGAGGTGGGAACGTGATTCAACCCCAATCTGAAAATACAAACAAACTGTAAGGCGTACTCAATAAGTTTGAGGAAAACAGCTGTTGATGGTAATTTCACAACCCATGAAGCAAGTCGCTAGCTGGAGAATTAATTAATGTCTGATCTGGACTAGCAATAAATAATGTTGCCTTCTTGATATACCTGCGATATACCTGCGATCTGCGGACTTGGGCCTCCTTTCAATTCCCTGCACTAGAAGGCAAACTTTTGGGAGCAGGGCCTTCAGTGTGGCAGCTCCCACCCTCTGGAACTCGCTTCCCCTGGAGATTTGCCAGGCACCAACTCTGGACTCTTTTAAATCACAGCTAAAGAGGCACCTTTTCCTGCTGGCTTTTGCCAGCTAGTTGTGTTTTCTGTTTGTTTATGTCATGTGACTTTGTGGTTGTCTGTGTGATTTTGTGGTTGTTTGCAATTGTGAAGCGACCTTGGGTTTCTTGAAAGGCGCTACATAAAATTGATTTATTATCATCATCATCATATATGGGCAGCTAAGACCTTCTTCCTGTGGTTGCTTTCTCACTCTCAGAGATATAACCAGTGAGTTTAAATTCTGACCAGTAGGGGTGTGCCATATTATATTGATCCTAATAATACCAGAATCATTTTTAATGATATGACAAATTAATACGTTTAATCTCGCAATATTTCGATCTGTTGACTTATTGACGTCATACTTTCAAGTGAAATTAGTACAGATACCATGGAAGTCCCAAAAAGAGGAGCAGCATCAGTAGCGTGGAATAAACTGGGGTGCCCTGGGGTCGCATTCAAAGATTCTGAGAGTACTCTAAGAGCACTCCTAACTTAGCCTAAAAACTTTTAATAAGGAGTCTTAGTTTAGGAGTGATTTAGGAAAGTTCTCAGAGCAACTCTGAGCAAGGAAGGGACAGAAACCTTTACCTTAGTGAGGAGTGTGGTTGACCCTGTTGCTAGATGTGATGCAGTCTTTTAACAGATATGATTGCTTGTCACAGACACACCCCCTTGTGAGCCTGCAAGGTGTGGACACCCAGTGGAAATGAAATGAACTGCATCACAATATGAGACTGTAAAAGTGTTGTCATTGTTAGTGTGATCACTTTGCTGATCTAAGGTTGAGAGAGACAAAAGTCATCGCTGCTGCACTCTTGCATTTTTCCAGTATTTCAAATATCTTAATATTGTGATAATTTTATTTCTGGCATTATAGCATTTTTTTGTAAGGTGGGAAATGTGTGCATATCCCAAACGTGATCGACCACGAATATTGTCCCTGCATTTCATCTGTAGCATTTACTCACCATCATTTTTTTTGTTTAGAAACCATTTGTGTGAGATGTGTGAGCTGTTTCATCTTTACAAGGACCTAGTCTTAACTTCAGGGGGAAATTCTAAGAAAACCTCACAATTCTAAGAATTCTCTTAGGATTTTGTCACAAGGAGCAACTCTCTGCACTAGGAAGCTTTGTGAATACGGCACCTGAATGTTATATGAACAGCCCCGGACTTCTTAAGACTCTTTTAGTGACTTACCGCTCAGATGGAACTCATTCAGCGGCTCCAATAGCGTCAGCACAGTGTCTCTCCCTCTCCTCTCTCGCCACACTATAGTCTGTATCGTAAAGTGATTTTGTCATAAACCTTTGGTACTGTAAACATATGCTTGCGGCTCGACAAAAAACTACATATATGTGAATGTGCAATAGTTATGGTAGCATAACGGCCATAGGTTACAGCGTGATGATTAGATGAGAAATGGCAGAGCATAAAGGTCCAGGTGGAAAGAAAAACCAACTCAATTATTTAGGATTTTGCTAACAGAAAAGGAAATTGATGATGAATGACGATAAATATTGTTTAATTATTTTAGGGCCATATTGCCCACTCGTACCGGCAAGGCTTTTGGCGTTGCATTTTGATTAGTTTAAAATTTTTCTCTATGTGCAAAGAAACTGACCCAAGGGAAAATTAATCAAATTCACAAGCTCATACACTGATTTGAGGAAGTAAACTGTAAATTTGAAAATGTTTCTGGCTCTACACTTGTTTACCATATCATTTTGTGTAGAAACACATCAATTCCATACACTTTTCTAACAAATGTAGTTTATTTTAAGATGACAGCCTCCTAAATTCTGCTCTATACAATCATCACTAATATTTTTTTTTTTAACCTCATTCCAAACTGAGTTTTAGGAAGACTACAGTACTCTTAAGTCTAATGGACATTTCCATGGAGGGACTTGAGACTTTATCCTGGTCTCACTCTGAAGTCTTCCAAATCTAGTGCTTGGTCAGTGACTTCCGGCGTCAGACACAGACGAAACAGCTGTCCTTTGACGTCGGCATGATATGCAGCCTGGTGGCATCAGGGGGAAATGCAGAAGGACAACAATAAAAGTTAAGGTGGTGGAAGTCCGAGTAGGGCCGGCAGATGGGGTGGTGAATGGGTCCAACAACCACCGACTTTCACCCAAGAAGCCAGTGTTCACTTCCTGTATGAGTGTTAAGTTCTTCTTTCCTAAACCCAAACACATGCTTTTGTTGCCTAATCCCAAAAGTGTGTTGTACTGATGTAGTGTGTTTACTTTCAAGGACTGCAAACTGTATATTTCCTGTGAAAACAGAAGTGTATTTTGAAAACAGACAATTCAAGTTGACATGGTGTCTCAGAACATGAAAAACCAACGCTCTAAAAGGTACCTTGCACATTGTATCATGTAAAGTCCATGACCAAATGTCGATATGTAATGAGGTCAGAGTAAGAATGTGTTGGAAATTTATATGAGGCAAAACATACAGACTTGTACATTTGTCTTCATCCCAATAAACTGTATTTACACCTCCCCAAATGTAGTCACTCCATTCCCCAGGGGCCTTTCTTGCACACACAAGTGTTGCATTTGAGACATGAATGATATTTTCAACGCAGGATCCCTGGCTGATAATATTTTTTACCCCAGCTACCAGGGACAGTCAATTTTGTAATACTTGATAGCAAAGCATATCCAATTTGTTATCCTCCATGAGAAACTGTACATAGTAATACACTACCAGACAATTAACAAAACTGTATACTAACCAGGATTTTCCTGAAAAACAATGTATCGACTGATACAAAAGCAATCCCTCTCAATCATTGCCTGTAACGCACTCGGTGTATGGCAGTGTATTTATCTGCAGAAACTCTGCCTAGCCTGTTTTTATCTTATTTTTTTTTTATTTTCTGTGCTTGGGACGTTTATAGGTGTTTACCCACACAGTGCTCAGATGAGGCTGGGGCCTTATAAAAAAGGTATAGACCAGGGGTCCGTTTCACAAAGCAGGTTCAACAAACTCTGAGTCTAATCCTGAACTCTGAGTTGATCTACTCAGAGATAGGAAACTCTGAATTTCTGGTTCCAGAACAGCTGATTTGAATCAGTTTAATCAACTCAGAGTAGTTTCACCTGGAGTTAAGCGCGTGCACCACAACTATAAAAAGCCAGCATCAATGAAGCCCTGATTCGACGATCACCATGGCAACGGGGAAGAGGAGGGCTGCGTTTTTCACCCCACTAGAATTAGAAATCTTGCGCTCATACTGCGAGTTTGCACACATTTTCAAAAAGATGTGCAACACTGCTGCAGCTGCAAAAGAGAGGGAGACGGTGTGGGAGAACATTGCTGCTCGGGTCAGTAAGTAAGTTTAAATGTAGTCCTTTGCAATCACAATAATATAACAGGGGAAAACTGCTTGAATGGTAGCCTATTAATTAATTTCATTTAGGTGCAATCCTGCGGGGGAGAAGCGCACTTGGCAGCAGTTTAGGATGAAATACAAAAACATTGTTCAAACAGGTAAGACCTCGGCATAATCTCATGGGGGTACCTCATTTTGATGTTTTACATTGTAAACTAAATATTAAGTGGCTGTTTGACTGTGCAGTTATTTTATCCCCAACATAATGCTGTTTTCACACACATAAATGTCTTCTCATCTATATCATGTTCTGTTAAATAATTAAGCCTATTTAAACTAACTCAGACTTCGACTCCGCCAACAGAAAGAAGGCAGATGCCTGTAAAACGAGTACACTTTTCTGACCGCCCTGCATACAGTTGCCTTACTCAAGCGCTCAGCATCTCCGACACTGTACAAAAAACTTCCATTTGCAAAGAAACGCAGCGCAACACACGTGAGAGCATGACTATGATTGGTAATGTTGCAAATGTAAGCACGGATTAGGTTGTGTATGTAGACAATGAACTGTGACGTGAAACGGTACAGCTCAAAAAGATAATTGTGTGGAAATGCTAGAACATCTATGCGCGGTCTGATAACCATCTCCCAACGAATAGATTTAATTCTCTGCGCAGCAATGCTGC
Source organism: Epinephelus cyanopodus (assembly GCA_026686955.1). Lineage (NCBI taxonomy): Eukaryota > Metazoa > Chordata > Actinopteri > Perciformes > Serranidae > Epinephelus > Epinephelus cyanopodus. Next base: position 3,030,299 of record CM048936.1, read on the forward strand.
ACCTTCATCCACAGGATCGTTATCAAAAGGACATGCCATGTTAGTGAACAAAGTTGCCACCTACTGTGCCTAATGGACTTCTAATATACGGACTCTGATTTTTTTAATGATTTTTTAAAATGACAGACGGCAGAACTACGCTACGCCAAAACTCGCCTGCTGACTGAATGAGGAAATCAAATGGAGTGTGGGCTCTGAAAGAGGGCGGAGACAGAGAGAAACTCAAGGTTCATTGAGAAAAACCTGGTCCCAACGAGGTTAGGTTCATAGAGTCTGTTACTACGGTAACTGACTGAGAGCTTAAGTTACTTCTCTCTCTGAAACAGGCTAGAGTTATCCCTCTCTCTGGTTTGAGTTACCTCCCTTTTTGAAACGGAAAACTCAGTTTCACTCATTTCAGGGTTAACAGACTCTGAGTTTTCACTAAACCTGCTTTGTGAAACAGACCCTAGGTGCCAGACTGTAAGCGGTTTCTAAGAGACACTCAAAAAATGCAATTAAAGTGAGGCAAAACACCAAACGAGAATGAATCTAGGATTGGATTTTACCTTCGCTGGCAAGCGTTTTCACAAACAGAAACCAGCAATCCTGCATTGTCTGCCTTTAAGTAGTGCTGATAATAACAGCAGAATCAATAAAAATTCTCATACCTATCCCTTCCAGGTGCCATTTGTCCAAAATATCTACAGTGGTTTGCCACAAAAGCTCTTCCCTGGGGGATAGATTAGAGTTGGAGCTTGCGTTCTTACCACTTGAGTTATGCCTCCCTCCTCCACGTCTATAGCTGTGTTGGTATCCAGAGTCCTGAGAAAATACAACAGATGACTATACTGTAAAACAGGCTTCTTGGCTTGTGCTTATGTTTGTTTAATTACCTGTTTGCTTGACAGCTTTTTGTTGTCTTTAGAATAGTGATTTACCTAATGTACTGGTATTTTACTAGTAGTGGTTTCTCTAGTTTAAAGACATACAGTGACATGCAAGAGTTTGGGCACCGTTTCACCGTTTAATGTAATTAAGAGATGTCAGTTTACTGGAACTGTGGAGGCCAAGTTAAGGTCTGGAAGACCAAGAAAATTTTCAGAGAGAGCTGCTAGTCAGTTTTGCAGGTCATAAGACAACCACTAGTCTACTGAACTTGAGACAGTTTCCAGCAAACTCTAATGTTTGACTGGATTGTACGAAAGACAGCAATAGCGTCTTTGATTCAAGCCTCGTTCAAATAGGTCGCAGAGCCAAAAAAGCCACTACATAGAGATTATAGTGATTCACTTACTCTAGCAGCATAGAGGAGAGAGCCAGAGTCCCTCAGATGAGTCTGGGGAATGTAGGATCCTCCTAAGGAGTAGAAATCAGTGATAAGCTTCAGTACTACAGTCAAATTCATTTCAGCCCAAGTTTAAGCCAGAAAACGACAGGACTACTCTACAACACCTGATTCTGAACAGATATCTAGCAAAAGGAGGGAAAAAATGAAAAGGAGAGCCGAGGATAGATACCTCGATGCCAACCAGAAGAGCGAAAGGTTTGTGCCAGTCCCTTGCCGCCTCGTGCCATACCTCTCACAGATCCTCTGTGGCCTTGACGACCCATGGTTCCCCCAGACTGGCTAGGGGACAGGAAGATCTGTCCAGTATTACCCACTGTCTGATCTGACTGGTACGCTAGAGAGATGATTCAGCACAAATGGGTCTCAGATAATTAGCTGTTGACAATTCAGCAAATGACAGTTGAGTTTAGGAACAAACATTTGATCAACATACCCTGCTGTGATTCATCTTCTGAGGGAGCAAACTCAGGTGGCGTTTGGGTACTGGCAGTGCTGTACTTGGACTCAGCAAAAACTGCAGAATCTAGTTTGTAGTTCAATTCTCCATTGTGAGGTACTGAGGTATTCACCTTGAAAACCTACAGACAGAAAAAAAAGTTCTTCAATGAAGCTTGCAGACAGTGTGTGAAGCCCTGTTCAGATTACATCTACAGCTAGTTAATACAGACGTAGTTCACATCATAATTGAGTGGCCACAATAGATTTTTCTGATGGGGTAAGGGCATCTGCATTTAAGATTCAAGACCTTTATTTGTCCCCGAGGGGGACAAATAAAGGTCTTGTATAAAGGTCTTGTAATTGATTCTGCCGCAGTAGCAATAAAAACAACAACAACAAACAATGACAACAACAAGGCTGACACACACAAGGCAACAGTCCCATAAAATCAGTTGTAACTAAATAAATAAAAACGCATACATGACTAAAATGTGAACTAATGGTGATACTACCTGTACTGTACAGAGTTAAGCAGTGAGATGGCAGAGGGTATGAAGGAGAATTTGTATCTGCTAGTTTTGGCTAATGGTTGTCTGAGGTGGGAACCAGAGGGCAGGAACTTAAATTCTGAACGCAGGGGGCGAGTGCTGACGGACATGATGGATTTTTCCTTCTTTGATAGCTGGTTATTGTACAGTTATGAAAGGGTTTTTTGCTGAGTGCCAATGATTTTACTGCTGACTTTTGTTATCTTGGTTAATGATTGAGTGACGCAAACCAGCAAATAAAAGAAAAGGTGACAACAGACTCAATAAAAGATTTATAAAACATTGTCAACAGAGATCTGTCAACCTGGAACTTTGCCAACTTCCTTAGACAAAACAGACGCTGCTGGCTTTTCTTGATCAGCATGTCTGTGTTTTTCTCAAGAGTCAGTTTATCATCGATTATGATGCCCAGGTACTTGTATGAATCGACAATCTCCACTATTTCTCCATTTACAGTGGCGTTTACAGGGGCAGGGTGGTTGCGTCTAAAATCAATGCACATGTCATTTGTTTTTGTTACATTCAGTTCCAAAAAGGCTTCATTGCACCACTTTAATATAAATAAGTAAAAATTCTATTTACTACAGGGACTTTAGCATTTCCTGTCAGATACAGACTTAAAAAAAAAAAAAAACAACTTGCTTTACTTGACCAGAAGAGGCCAATTCACTGTGTTTGAGGTTTGTCATGCTTTAACTGTGGTAAAAAATAGGCAGCCCTTCCATGATTGAAAGCATTTGCATTTACACTGACATGACACATTTGGTGGCCATCACCATTTACACCTTACGTGTCTTGGGCAGATCAGATAGCTATCCAATATCAAGGTAGGCAAGTGTAAATGCAACCAAGTAATATAAGAGAATTTGATTGATTGATTGGTTATTCAAGTATTAGTAGGGATGCACCGAATATTCGGTGACCAAATATATTCGGCCGAGTATTGCAAAAAAAACACACATTCGGTATTCGGTGGAATAAGTTAAAAGCAAGGCTGAATAATAACGGCATGTTTAGATAATGCAATCAAACAGCGTGCCATGACGGGCGGAGTAAAATGTCGGCAATGTGGCGATCCGTCTGTCACCACACTCGCATTTGCAACAAAAAAAAGTTTTGAGCGAGCAAAATAGGCTTAAATCATTCAGCGTGCTGTGTGAGTACAGATTTCAACCACCAGCAGAAATGATAGGCGAATCCCACCGGATGTGGGTTGAACGGGGGTCACAGACACAGACAGTCATGTATTCCTGTCAAATACAGCGGCCATCGGCTTACTGGTGGCGACGGAGAAGTCGGCTCCAATAATATCCTCTTCTTGGCGTCACGACTGCCCAGTAGTATCTGAACAGCCGAGCCAGCCGAACACAGGTATGTGGCGTGTCAGTGGAGAAACGAGCCGTTCACATTTCTGTCATTGTGGCAGGTGAGGGCCCACAAACCTCACCGCACTTTAGGGACTGTTCTTTACTTATAAAGGGACTGTCAGGGAGGAGGGTGACTGGTTGATTCTTATTTTATTTATTTTGATCCCCCCTATATTAATCACTTATTGATGCTGTTTTTGAAGTATGAATAAGTCAATAAGTAATTCATTCCATTGAAATATCATTGATGTATTATAGAAAAGTGATTTATCTTTTTATAAATGACAAAAGGCACATCTGCCTCATTTTCACTGTGGTATCCTGATACTACTCAGAACAGTGATATTTTCATTGGTATCGTACCGTGGGTCCCAATTTTGGTACCGTGACAACACTAATCTGGAGGTGGTTCATCTGCAAAAACTAATGAAAAACTAAACAATGATATTCGGTATTCGGTACTCGGTATTCGGCCAAGCGTTTAATATTATTCGGATTCGACCCCAAATTCTCATTTCGGTGCATCCCTAAGTATTAGCAAATGTTATTATTCAGGCTTTTCTTAGCGATTACCAAACAGCCTCAGGTGCATTAGTACTCTGGAATGGAGCAACTGATTTGCACACAACCTGGTATGCAATCAGAGTTGTTGAACAAAAATGCATAAATGTGGCTGAGTAGGGCAAGACAATATTCGGCAGGATTGTGTTTTGGGTCTATTATGTTTGCACATGTTCCTCTCTCAGTACTGCCCTTCCTTGCTCCTCACCAGTGGTTGAGCGCACCTGCTCTTAAAAAGGTAAGGGTACTTTGCCAATTTTCAACCAGATTTATATCAAAACAATGTTGGTATTAAGTGTAAATGAACTTTGTTAATCTTCCTTGCATCTAACCAGTGCCTAGATATCCCTTCTTGCCCCCCGGCAAAACTCTGCTGGATAACATAATTTACGTAATCCAGCGAAGTTTGGTTGGCTCTCAGGCTGTTGCTCAAACTACAGATGGTACTTCTGCATTTTTTGTATTGCCCACCACCCATGCCGCCATTGTGGACAAAAAGAGGATAGAAACAGATCAAGAGACAGACCGTCCCTCTCTGGCAGCTCTCTCTCAAACCTGGACCGAAATCTTATCAAATGTTAAAACTAGGCAGCACTGATTGAATACATCAAGATTATGTTACTGCATTGCCTAGTTCTTGCCTACAATGTTTTTAGAAACATATTTTAGCACTGTGTTTAGCTGCAATAGCAAGAGTTTGTAAACAGGAAGTTGGCGCCATACTGTTTCCTGCACATTAAAAACAGAGGGTGAAAAAAACTGAGATTAAATAGTAAAACTAGGTAGAGCTGATCAAATATAAACCAAGATTCTGTTACTGAGTTGCCCATTTTTTGCCTCAAATCTTTGCCACAAACATGTTTTAGCGCACTGTTCAACTGTAAGAGCTTGAGATCATATCTTGCCAGCCGGCCATCATTGTTTCAAACAAATGTTTACATTATGTCACCAACTAGCAGGTGCGTTTATTGTACAGGTGTGAGGCAGTGCATTCTGGTAGCTGTAGGTTTTCTCCCTCTCGAGCAAAAGAGTCCTTTTTCTCTGTTTTCTGGCTCTAATTAGTGGTTCTGTAGCACCAATTTTACAAGTATTTGCATCTATATTTACCTGTATTTTAAGTAGTGATTTAATAGCGTATGCTGAAGTTTGCTTGATTTAGAAGTTGAACTGTGGTTTGCCTGTGTAAGTCACTCTCCTCTTGTGTTTTGTAAAGTAGTTTTCAGTTTGTCTTTGAGCCTTGGTTTTAACATTTTATTTACTGTTCACAAATTCCTTTATTTTTGCTTATACTCTGCTTCTATGATTCTTGTTCCCCAGTTTAATTTTGTTGTTATTCCCCAGATCCCCTGGGCTTAATCGGGGAATGAAACATTCACATTATTTTTTCCATTTTCATCAATATCAGCATTTATCATGATATGTTGATACAATGATATATTGATAATGCTGCCAGTTTGAGGACTATACTAATAATGACTGAATGGACCACAAGTGACTTGCGAATGTCAAGTTTGTAATAAAACACTTGCATGCAATGAACTTCTGGCACATAGCTTTTATTTCAAAGTGCCATTTCCTGCTGTAGATCAATTGACTAATGGACAGCTACTTCAGAGATGGCAAACTAGCTTGACAACATAGCCAAACCAAATGATGAATATATTAAACTGTGTGAGCCTTGAACAAACAACTAAGGAGAAATGTAGACCGGCTGGGAACCACTGGTTTAGAATATATTTTGAAGAAAAGATGAGTTTATTCTTCAGTCCAAGTGGATGTTTGTGTCAAATTTGAAGAAATTCCCTCACAGTTTTGAGCTATAACATTCACAAAAATGAGAGACAAGGTCAAAGTGACCTTGATCTTTGACCACCAAAAACTAATCAGTTCATTGTTGAGTCCATGTGGACATTTGTGCAAAATTTGAAGAAATTCCTTTGAGGCATTCTTGAGATATCATGTTCACAAGGACAGGATGTATGTATGTATGTACGGACTGACAGACAACACAAAAACATATGCATCTGGCCACATGTTGCTCCTCCTCCTCTTTTATAATGGCATTTGCTAGAATCTACTGCAGCTGTTGGAAACAACCTTTCAAGCCGAGTAGTCTCCAACACAAATGTCAAATCAGCAGTACCTAGTTTGAAAGTTTGATTGCAGTTCATGAGCAGCGACTGACCGCTGTGATTGATTGTTTTCGTTCACGAACAATAAAACCATTTTGACTCATTTGTCTAAATGAGTGATAGGATGTTCAATATCTGTTACCTTTAACTGGATAACGGACATGTTCCTCTGCCTGTTGCTGCTCCCTCTCTCTCCTCTTCCGCTCTTCAATTTCAATGAGCTGTGTCCATGTACGTCCATGTACTCCGTGTTCAAATAAATACAGGCAGTCATCAAATTCAAGTGACTCATTCAGATCCAGTTGGTCAAAATAGGGTAAAAATTCGGACATGTTTGTTGTAGCAAGTCAAAATGCTCACTTGGAGAGTGAAAGTCTGGCTCTGAAATCTCACGTCTTGTGAGATTTGAGTTGTTGCAGGAAGTAACCGCTGGAGTGACCTTACAAATGCGAGGAGTTAGGTTTTTTAACCGATTTTGACCAACTGGATCTGGGTGAGCCATTTGAATTTGATGACTGCCCGTATTTATTTGAACACACAGAGTACACGGACACAGAGCTCACTGAAATTGAAGAGAGGACGAGGAGAGAGAGGGAGCAACAACAAGCAGAGGAACATGTCCGTTATCCAGTTAAAGGTAAACAGATATTGAACATCCTATCACTCATTTAGACAAAAGTAGATTGGAAAATTGTCCCAGGTTGAAAAAAACATTAGTTCCCCTTTCAGGCTTTTCATGTAGGCGCATGGAGGGAAAAGGTGTGCCATCTCTGCCTTACAGTACCCATGGAACAGGGCCATACTGCCAAATATTATATCAAAAATGGAAATAAAGTCCTTTGATTAGAGTTGAATTACTTTTAATGTACAGTCAGCAAGGCTACTTTAAGAAGGCCTTTGGCTGATCCATGACCCTCGCGTCCTGCATTGCTTCCCATGGCCTGGAATGCATCATGTCTATGACCTGTCTGCCATCTCCTCATAGCCTTCAGCATAATAAGATCCAACACAGCACTAGAATCAAGATGAGGAGAAGGCGTTGCAGTGCAAAGTGTAAAAGCTAAGGCCCCATGACTGGATGTCAAAATATATTCAGAGACCTAAAGACATTTGGGCTTTGATTGCATAAATCCCGAAAGAAAATGATGCATACTGTACTTCTGTTAAGACTTACTGACTGAATGTTCTGAAACTGTGCACATGTCAGAGTTTGCCTGGTGGGGGGTGTAGAGAAGGTCTGTCCCGAGGGGGGAGTTGAAGTGCAAGATGCCACCCCATTACAAGGGGCCTGCTTCCCTGACTCAGTTACTGGCATCTGTGGAACACCAAGAAAGGTTGAAAGTTACACTTAAAGCATTGGCAACACTTAACATTGGTACTTGGTCTGATGACATGGCCAAGAATGCTCATTTACACGAGGATGGCTCTTCTCCTCTAGACTGACTGAGATGGTTGACTCCATGTGGTACAGCGGTGGTGAAGGAAACTTCTGTCTTTCAGCCAATGGCAGTGGCTTCTGCAGAGACAAGACAGCTTCAACCACTTAGAAATGCAGGGTTAAAATTATGCTGCATCTTACAGCCCATGTGCTGTTTCTCACATGAGGTAGGTCCTTTGAGGAAAGCTTCAGGTCACAGGTCTCCAGGCACTGATCCCCATTTGCCAGACTGCCTTTGCGCTCCATAAGCCTGGTAGGAAGTGGGGTGGACTGAGCAAGGGAATGAGGGTAAGATGATGGCAAGCCTATGTTATTACAATTTTGATTACAACTGACTTATTACAGGAAGAAAAATATGACAGCTTACATGCATTGTTTTGGGCAGGACATCAACTGGGCTTCTCAAGTCTGTGTGACCTGGTTAGATGTGGAAAAAATATAAATGAGTAGCTTGTGGAGGTGTCTTGTAAACAAATATGTAAATTCAGCGCTTTAGAGTCTTGTTTAGACATCTCACCAAAACACCCATGCATTATGGTGAGAGGACTGAACAAGAGGTTATACTTAGGAGCAGTGGTGCTTTAAGCTAAATTCTAACATAGGTGTGCTATTATACTCATTATACTGGCCAAACAATTGCATAATGGCATTGCTGATATATTAACCATGTTCACCATCTTAGTTTGGCATGTACATTTGACCTTGGATATACTAGTTTGACAAAACAATCCCAACTCAAGGACCCGTACCAGCTTGTCCCTCTGCATGCTTAGCTTTATATTAGGGCTGTCAAACCATTAATTTTATGACCACAATTAATCTCTGAATGTCAGAATATACACATCACCTGAAAGCTGGAATCAGTGCAATGCAGTTTTCCTAGTTATAAATCTGTAATAAACATTGCATGAAAAAAGTGCATAGTTTGTGCCCAAAGCTGTACAGTATTAACATGAGAAGCCATTTTCATTGAGATATCTTGAGGTGAGAGGCCAAGGGACCTCTGTGGAAAATGGCCATGCTGTTTTTCTCACATCAAAATATTGGGTGTGTTTGTAATTGCACACTTTTCTTTTGGGTATGTACTGCAGCCGCTCTTAAAAAGTACATACTGATGCATACAGTATTTTCTCATACCATTATGCCCAGACCCTCTAGCTTTTATATCTGTTACCTTAGAGATAAAACAAACACCACTCACAGAATATTTTATTTACTTTATGCTTTGTGATTGACAGCGCTTTGCAATTTGAGCTCAGTCCCATGTGAATATTTGCGAGTGGGGTCTTCTGACAGAGTGCTGTCCGGAGTTCCTCATTTCCATAAGTGATATAGCTCATTTTAACCATTTCTACAGTACAGCTCAGGTGTTTAAACCCATCTGGAAATCTTTGAGATGTGTTTTGCTGTGGTTCTATGGCATGAGAGTGGTTGAAAAACGGCTTCAATTAAACGTCCCTTTTATAAGTTACTGCCTCACTACAATATGACAAATTTTATGATGTGAACTTAAAGTGAGCTTCCCCTGTTTGAAAGACCAGCAGCTGCCACTGATCAGCTGTCGGTGAGCTGTCAAGCGGTCATCTGTGACTCAGTTGATGTAACGTGTCATCCACTGTGCAGAGGATTGTGGGTCAGAATAGCCAGAAAGCATGCTGGCTTGCATACTGCAAAATCTGACCAGCTGTAGTATTTTTGGTATACTGTATTTGACACACTAAATCTTTCTTTTGGCATACTATATAGTAGTAGTATGGATACTGGAACCCAAAGTTAGCCCAAATTAGGAGCTTTATTTAGCCTCCTTGCTGAGAGGCTAGCATAACCACTGGATTCCTTAGGTCTGCTAGTGTCATATGATACCAGTATCATCACTAAGGCTTTAAACCTTAGCCATCTATAGCCTCTGGAAGACAAGCAGCTGCAAAAATACCAGCATACAATTAACGCGATAAAAAGAGGGTGGGACAATTTGAAAAATTCAAACGGTGCTCACATCAAGACAGCCAATCAAACTGCTACCGTAACCAACTTGCGATGCAGGGCAAACGTGATTTTGGGCAAAGTGTCATGCATGGTGGGCATGTACCCTTACATTTGGACCTTGATTTTATCACGAGAAATGGGTTATGGTTATGTTCAGACTTTATTCGGATCATGATTAATGCGTAAGCGCTGACAGCCCTAGTTTCAACCAAATGATGTTGGGCCTGTACCATGAAGCAAGACTGGGGGTCATACCAGGCTTTCTAGCTCCCTTTTACCCAGGGTGGATCACTGTGGTAACTTGCTCCAGAACAGATTAACTTCTGAAATTCAGATCAAAACCTTTCAACAGCACAACCACTGACCAATGAGATCACTGGAAAACCTCAGTCATCTATCCTACAAAATCCTGACACAGAGAAGAGAAAAAGAGCAACAGATGTGTCTAAGTTAGTAGTAATGATTTTGCTGTTCTAGGCTTTTCATGTATCCATTTTGGTTTTGAAGCACGGTGTCTAACAAATGGGACAGTTTACTGCATAAAATGACGACATGAAGCATAACTTCAATTGTTTCTTTAAAAGGGGAACACCTAAATTAAGAATTCCAATTGGTTACCTCCATGGCCTAACAAAGTTCATCATCATTTGTTAACGTGAGCTTCTCTCTCCAAAAGCCAGAAACCAGAGAAGTAAGTCTCAACCTTGTGACGTCATCAAGTATTAAAAGGGAAATTTCGGTTTATTTCAATCTGTCTCCTATGGTCCTAAATTTGTTTCAAGTGACTAGTGACATAAAAATAATAGTTAGCATGTTAGCCGTTAGCCTAGATACAGCCGGGGCGCATAGTAGCCTAGCTACAGACCTGTTAAAACTTAAGTGAAAGGGCATACTTCAAGTACAAAGTTAGTCCACTAAACAAGCTTTTTTTCCCACAAAGACCGCCTTATATCATATATATGTAAGGTACTTTTTTTTTAAATTTTGTTTTATTTTTATTTATTTATTTGGTTTTGTGTGTGTGTGTGTGTGTGTGTGTGTGTGTGTGTGTGTGTGTGTGTGCGAGCCAGGTCAGTTTGCATCTCATTGTGCAATTAGTGTGGTATGTGTTGATGTGTTTTGTATGTTCCTATTGAAAATCAATAAAAAAAAAAACACTTAAAAAAAAGAATTAAGTTTCAATTATGTTACGTTTAGATGTGTCCCGATCAAGTATTTTTTGCCCCTGATCCAAATCAGAGTAATATTGAAAATCTGCCGATACTGAGTCCTGATCCGATACTTCTATTATAATAAAGCTGCACAATGCCCATTTTAAGTGCTCTAAAGTTATTAAACTCAATCCAGTGTAGGCCTGTATGCTTGACAGTTAAATAGCTCTGCAATGCATTAAAAAAATCCCTGCATCCAAGCTGTTCTGTATTTTTTTTTTTTTTAATTACAAAACAAGGTATAAAATTAAAAGCCCTCCCTTTAATCTTTTTGGCCTTGTCGCTGTCTCGAGGGAATGTCGCTTTAACAGAGTATCCACCAGTGTTTGTTGCTGTGGTGCAGCCTGTGTCTGAGACACCTGAATCAGCTGTGTTCCACTGAGTGTTTATTTTCATCGTCTGGACTTCTTTTGTGTGGATTTATTAAGGATTTACTCTTATTTGCTTTTTGCTAGTGGGGCTTTTATTAAGTTTGCAGTGGCGCAGTGTGTGTGGTTGTCATCAGCTCTATGCTGTCTGTATCTGTCGTCTCCTCCCTGAGCAGGGCGATGAAACACTATGCACCAATAATGGCAACAAGAGGTTTCTTACACTGAGCTGAAATGAAGTGCTCATAACTCCAGTAAAAAACAACAACTTATTCTGCTTTTTTTTTTTTTTTTTTAAATCAAGACAAAAAAACGACAGCATAGCATAGCAAGATTTTACATGGCAATATTTTATCGATACACAGCAGCCAAGTATTGATCTTTTACTATATACACATTACTAAATTTTGTGAATACACATTTTAATGCAACTTTTGGTACTATAATAATAATATAATTGCTTTTTTCGGTCCACTAGATGGTGCTAATGTTTTTTTCCTGGTGAGGTCAGCAGAGGTCTCAGTCAGCAGCATTTGGCAGGAAGTTCATCAAAACAAAGATGGAGGCACCGCAGAAAGAAATCAGAAATACGCCCTATGCATTAAATTTAAACATCTAGACTTATTTGGGATTTTTTGACACAGAAGGAAAGAAGGACTTGGATATGACAAATGCGATCTGTAAGCAGCATCTGAAACTAAAATACTCTGGCAACACTACAAACATGAGGGCTTACCTCACACACACCACCATCCAGGGATGACATTAGCTGCTGATGGCCAAGTGAATGCTAAACCCCATTCGCTAAAAAAAAAAAAAATTTACCAACACTGGATGCACTTAACTTGAGGCTCTCTCAGAGTTGGATATTAGATAAGAAAATAACTCAGTCCATCACCTACTTCATATGCAAAGATCTGCATCCATACAAACAAAGGTTTTATTACATGCTAAAAACACTGGAACTCAGGCATATGACTGTCGAACATCTGACCTAAGTATTGTGATAATATTGTATCATGGGTCCTCTGGTGATTCCCATCCCTACTATGGCCTAATAATCCCATTTCATCTCATCTCATGAGACATCCATGCCTTTGAGCATTTACGGCTGGAGCGAGTGCTGGCCCCTCCCGGTCTTGATGCAATTAAGAGTTAATAGTCGTTTAGATGATCAGAAATTAATGTCACACACATTGCTAGTGCTAGGCTTGCTACTTAAATCTAGTGAAATTATAATGACCATGTCTGCATGTAGCAAAACAGACAAAGCACGCTTTCGGCCATGCAGCAGCTAACCCCAGTCTATGTTTTAATAATCCTATTCTATAATCAGCAACCTTATGCCCCTAATACAGAAGTAAACCGGTCCTTCATTAGTTTTTTTCTAGAGCACAAACTTCTTGTGTTTATTTGAATTCAGAGCTAGCCCAGCTAGTGACTGCTGTGAACACGGCAGCTGACAACAAGGGAAAGACCATGTGACCGCTTGGAAAGACAGCTGACAGGAGGGAAAAGACCCCATAGGTGCTGGCATGGGTTAGCAACCCATGTTAGCAGTGGTGAGGCCTAGCAGCCCTACTACAACCAAAATTAGCTACAGCCAACATAAGGAAAATACCCCAAGAGTCAGCGAGAGCAGGGGTGGAAGATGACTCACAGGTGGATTACATGGTAACAGACATTGGAACGGACACGACTATGACTTGGATCTGTGACTCAGTGAAGGATAGGGGCACGGACTTATCCTCCAGGGCTAGAATTAGCAGCACTCTGGGCAAGGCGAGCGCATCTGTAGAGGATAAAAGTAGCACAGTTGAGAACAAGATGCTTCAGGTTTGTCCTTGTGGCTGGCAGAAAGTAACATCAGTGAAAGGCCTCAGAACTCATCAGGGAAAGAAGAAGTGTGTGGCAAAGAAGGGGCAGAGTAGCCGCATTGATCAGTACTTCCTAAGAAGTCAGTCGAGTCAGTCGGATGAAGTCCAGCGGCAGGTAGAAAACCACAGTTCGCAGGATATCAGTAACGCTGTCACTGAGGAGGAGGAGGAGGGGGTATTAAGAGAGGATGCAGGTGACACTGAGGCCAGTACGCCAGTCAGAGAGAGAACCATGGAGCAAAAGGTTAGAATTAGATGGCCTAGAGCAAATGACAGGAAAGAATGGGAGATAGTTAATAGAGATTTATCAGTAATCTTGAGTAGGCTTAGAGGAAATGCAATAGAAAGGTTAGAAAAGATGGGAGATATAATGTATTCATATGGTGTAGAGAGGTTTGGGGTGCATGAGAGAAAGAGGAGTGGGAGGGTACAGGCAGTTAAATCTAGGCGGCAAAGAGAAATAGAGAGGTTAGTCAAGGGAAGGAGACAGATAAGAAAGCAGTGGAAAAAGGCTACAGAAGAAGAAAGGGAGGGAATTAAGGTGTTGCAAGAGGAGCTGAGAAGCAGGCTAGCGGTTCTTAGAAGGGCAGAGCATCTTAGGAAAAAGAGGAGGAAGAAGGAATATGCTAGGACAGGTTTTTTCAAGGACCCTTTTAAGTTTGTTAAAGGATTGTTCAGCCAGGAAAAGGGAGGGCAGCTTAAAGCAGAAAGGTTAGAGGTTGAAGAATATTTGAGAAACACATATTCAGATTTAGAGAAGAACAGGATAGTCGGTTTCCCACCCGATATCCCTCCATTAGGAGCAATAGAGCATGAAATGGACGTTAGGCCACCTAGGTGGAAGGAAGTTCAGGAGGTGGTCAGGCGTGCAAAGGCTTCCTTGGCCCCAGGGCCTAATGGAGTCCCCTACCGGGTTTACAAAAGTGCGCCTGATACACTTAAATTTTTGTGGAAACAGCTAAGAATAGTTTGGGAAAAACAAGTTATACCAAGAGCATGGCGTAGGGCAGGAGGTGTCCTCATTCCTAAGGAGAAGGAGTCTGTGGACATTAGCCAGTTCCGGATGATTTCCCTTTTGAATGTGGAGGGGAAGATTTTCTTCAGTGTAGTTGCGCAGAGATTAGCTAGCTACTTAGAAAGGAATAGATTAATTGATACCATGGTGCAGAAGGCAGGAATACCAGGTTTTTCAGGGTGTTTAGAGCACACTAGCATGATCTGGCACCAGATTCAGGCAGCGAAGATTAACAAAAGGGACCTACATGTAGTATTCTTAGATCTTGCAAATGCGTTTGGTTCAGTACCCCACAGCCTAATTTGGAGTGCGTTTGATTACTTCAGAGTGCCACAGGTAGTTGTTAACTTAGTGAAAGCATACTTTCAGGATATTAGGTTGTGTCTAAGTACGGCAGATTTCACAACAGGTTGGCAGAGGCTAGAAATAGGCATCATGGCAGGGTGTACAATTTCTCCATTAGCATTTACTATGGCGATGGAAGTAATCATCAGGGCTTCTAAGTGGGTGGTAGGTGGGGAGAGACGGCAGAACGGGTTGCATCTTCCACCAGTTAGGGCTTACATGGATGACATGACACTGGTGCCCACAACAATGCCATGTACAAAGAGGCTACTAGAGAAGGTAAATAAGAACCTGAAGTGGGCCAGCATGAAGATCAAGCCTAGTAAATCTAGAAGCATCTCGATATGTAGAGGGAAGTTAAGTGATAGGAAGTTTGTCATAGATGATGAGGACATCCCAACAATTAGGGAAAAGTCAGTGAAGAGTTTAGGTAGGTGGTACAATGTAGAGTTGAATGATAAGGAACAGGTGGTGACATTTAGAAAAGAGGTGGCTGAAGGATTGGCTAGAATAGATAAATCAGAGCTTCCAGGAAAATTGAAGTTGTGGTGTTTACAATTTGGACTATATCCTAGGTTAATGTGGCCATTGTCAGTTTATGAAATCCCAATATCTGTTGTGGAGAGAATTGAAAGGTCGGTTAGCTCCTATATTAGGAAGTGGTTGGGCGTTCCTAGGTGCCTAAGTAGTGTTGCATTGTATGGAAAAGGGATACTTCAACTGCCAGTATCTAGTTTGACAGAGGAATTTAAATGTACTAAGGTCAGGACAGAGCTTTTGTTGTCTGGGAGTAAGGACGTAGTAGTTAGGAGTGTGGTTCCAAATCCAACCAAGGGGAGGAAGTGGAACCCAAGAACGGCAGTTCAGCAGGCAGAGGCAGCTCTTAGGCATGCGGAGATCGTAGGTAATGTTCAGTTTGGCCGGGGAGGCCTGGGGCTTGGCTCAGGCAAACCGGTTTGGAATACAGCAGGTCCCAAAGATAAAAGAAAGCTGGTTGTGGAACAGATACGTAGACAGGAGGAGATAGTAAGGGGTGCAAAGGTAGTGGCCCAGGCTAAACAGGGACAGTGGTTGAATTGGGAAAGTGTAGAGAAGAGGAGGCTTAGTTGAAGGGACCTGTGGAGTATGGAGGAGAATAGTATTAGATTCCTAGTAGGGGCTACATATGATGTGCTACCAACTCCCCACAACCTAAAACTGTGGGTAAATGAGGACCCATCATGCCCATTGTGTTCAGGTACCGCAACCTTAAAGCATATTTTGTCAGGCTGTAAGGTTAGTTTATCACAAGGCCGATATACATGGCGACATAACCAGGTGTTAAAATGTTTAGCTGCAGGAATTGAAGGGAAACGAAGAGAGGTCAATTCAGAAGGTTACAAAGATAGGAATTTAGCAATTCAGTTTGTCCGTGAGGGAGAGAAATACAGAAGGGATAAGTTAGTAAGGAGGCAAGGGTGTGGCTGCCTAGTAGGTGCTTGTGATTGGGAAATGCAGGTAGATTTAGGGGGAAAGCTTGTTGTTCCCCAGGAAATAGTTTGTACTAAGCAGAGGCCTGACATAGTGTTGTGGTCATTGAGTCAACGGATAGTTTATTTCATTGAACTGACAGTTCCCTTCGAAGACTCAGTGGAAGAAGCCTATGAAAGAAAAAAGCTTAGATATGCAGATTTAGGAGCAGAAGCTGAGCAGCGAGGATGGAAGACTAGGATTTGTCCAGTGGAAGTGGGGTGTAGGGGATTTATAGCAAGATCAGCTATCTCGCTCCTGGGGGAACTCGGAGTGCGGGGACAGAGTTTGAAGAAGACAGTGAAGGAAATGTCAGATGAAGCCATGAGAACCAGCAAGTTCATTTACTACAGAAGGAATAATGTTAGTTGGGGGCCAGCAGGGGGAACTACTAAGCAGGGCACATAACTCCTTGAGATCTGGTGGAGAGATCCACTTCCTCTTAGGAGGAAATCCAGGAAGAGGAAGGCTATTTAAGTGTGGGAGTGGCCTATTTGAATCCCTTTTGCTTGAGGCCATGCTGCAAGGTGAGTGTGTTTGCTGATCCTGTGAGTTCATTTATCTCCTCTAGCTTTAATTGATAGTGTAGTTATGTTATGTAGTGTGTGAATTAGAGTGTGAATTAGGGCTGTGAAAGCCATGTGTAAGTAAGGAGGAAGAGGAAGGTTATTTAAGTGTGGGAGTGGCCTAGTTGAATCCATTTTGTTTGAGGCCATGCAGCAGGGTGAGTGTGTTTGCTGATCCTGTGAGTTTATTTATCTCCTTTAACTTTAGCTTATGTTAAGTAGTGTGTGAATTAGAGTGTGAATTAGGGCTGTGAAAGCCATGTGTTAGTAAGGAGGAAGAGGAAGGTTATTTAAGTGTGGGTGTGGCCTAGTCGAATCCATTTGGTGGCCATTTTGAGGCCATGCGGCAGGGTGAGTGTGTTTGCCGATCCTGTGAGTTCATTTATCTCCTTTAACTTTAGCTTACACTGTAGTTATGTTATGTAGTGTGTGAATTAGAGTATGGTGAATGTGCTAGGAAAGGTGGCAGTGTTGTTTGGGCTGTGAAAGCCACATGTAAATAAAGAGGAAGAGGAAGGTTATTTAAGTGTGGGAGTGGCCTAGTTGAATTCATTTTGTTTGAGGCCATGCAGCAGGTGGGGAGGTAGACTGTACGGCCTAACCCGGCGGGGGAGGGTGATAGCCTAACAAGGCTTCCTTCCCTGGGTCTACCTCCTGTGTGGTAGTATAGGTAAGGTAAAGGAGGTTGTGTGGTCAGTGTGTGGAGCAGTGAGACCTGGCATTAGGGGAGTGTCTCTGGGACGCCAGAGATCACTGTCTAGCCTCCTGGAGGTGTCGTGGGACCAACTAGACGAAACACTGGTGAAAGGAGGTTCCCACCCGATGACCCCAAAGACATGTTAGTTATCACTGCTCATTGGTCTGTATAGTTAAGCCTTGCCATAATAGCGTATCATAGGGTTTAGGAGAGTATTCACTGAGTGTTGATCCTTTTCTAGAGCACAAACTTCTTGTGTTTATTTGAAGTTAATTTTGGGGCGGCAGTAGCTCAGTCCATAGGGACTTGGGTTGGGAACCGGAGGCGTCGCCTGTTCAAGCCCCTGTCTGGACCAAAATATGGAGCGTGGACTGGTAGCTGGAGAGGTGCCAGGGCACTGCTGAGGTGCCCTTGAGCAAGGCACTGAACCCCCCAACCGCTCGGAGCGTCTGTCATGGGCAGCCCACTCTGACATCTCTCCACTTAGTGCATGTATAGGTCCAGTTTGTGCATGTGTATGTTCGGACCTGTGTGTAATTGACAAAAGAGTGAAAAATTGAATATATATATATAAGTATATAAAATTTTAAAAAAATTAAAATTAAAAAAAAAAAAAAAAAAAAAACACTTTCATTTCAATCCTACATATTATCTAAGGCACACATTACCTTAACTTTGCATGTAAGGTACTGGTGCAAAAGGCCAACGTGACCAGTGGAGGTTACAGCCATCATCAGCTATCGGTTCTGCCAACCTCACCAAGAAGTTGCTGGTGACCTTCTATTGCTCCACCATTGAGAGCATTCTAACATACTGCATCTCAGTATGGTTCAACCACTGCACTGAGGCAGACCAGAAGAGGCTCCAGAGTGTGGTCAAGATGGTGCAGAAGATAATCGGCTGCCCTCTCCCCTCTCTGATGGACATTTACACATCCTGCTGCCTCAGCAGAGCTGAGGGAATCATCAGAGACAGCACCCATCCTGCTTCACACTTGTTTGTCCTGCTGCCTACTGGCAGAAGTCACAGCTCCATCAGACCATCAGTCATCAGTAACTTAACATGAGTCCTACACAGCTGAGGGCAACCATGAAATTGTAAAATAAAGCAGATATGTCAAGTACAAACAGGGTCGCAGTAGAGAAATTAAACTTCAAGATTCAGCTAGATGCTTCAAAAAAGCTGAGAGCTGAGCACTCAAATTTAAAACATTTCTCTCTGCTCTCCCTCACAGACATGAGTTATGTCTTGCTTGGGGGGGATGTCAGGGATTGGCTGCAATCAGCGAGATATCACTGCTAACCCAGTGGAGGTGGTCAGGTGTGCTTTTTTTGCCCGACTCCAGAGATAGTCCATCATTGGGCATGGCACATGGCACGCTTAAACTGACAATGAAACAGATATCGGTGCAGCATAATTTGGCCAAAAGTGGTAATGAAAAAAGCTCTACATGTGATACGGTTTAAAGCTCCAGAAAAAGCTAGTGAGTGGATCTAAGTTGCAATTGCCTTGTCAAATTACATAGCTTGTTGACTTGTTCCAAGTTACCCAAAGGAGATGGCGATCCAGACGGCCGTCTCTTCATACTGGGGTGGCCATTCGTAGGGGAGATCTCGCCGTCAAGAAGAGAGTCCTGAACACAACAGGATAATTTTTTTAACCTTCAACCGTCTTAAACGCTTATTTTCAAATATTCAAATCATTGTTTCATCTTTTACAGGGTGGTTAATAAGATTTTAATGGATTTGCAAACAGCCAAACTCCACCTGCATAAAGCTGAAGGAGCCGTGGATCTTTGTCATGAGGTCCTCTAGCTGCTGCTTCCTAAGGACAGGGTCTTTGGGTAAGGCAGATGGAGAGTTGAATACCTCCACAGGCATATCCGTTTGAACTGCCTGTTAGGGGTAGGATGGCTTAAGTCACTGTTTAATGAATGGAATAAAAGCAAAACGTGCATTTTTTTCTACAGTGTCCCTGACTACCAAGGTTAGATCTGTAGGGACACTGCTGTATGCAGTAGTCAGAGGGGCAAGAATAATTTGTAAATTGTTTACAGTAGAGATGTCTGTAGATTTGAAACTACTCGTTTGGTACTCACCGACTTGGCATGTTGCTCTCCTTTGGCTCTCCTCTCTCTTCTCTGGGGAAAACATCATGTATGAATTATTGTGTGGGCACCAATAACATCCTGTTCGTTGCAAAAATCAGACCAGCTCCCCAGTTTGCAGTTTAAAAAAAAAAAAAAAAAAAAAAAAGACACAGACTCCCATTTCTTTCCCGTTGTGGGTTTATCTTGAAGAACAACTGTACAGTATGACCTATACAGTGGCAAGTTTGGGCACTCCTAAACAAAATGTTGTTTACTGTGAGTAGTTCAGTAGAAGATGACATGATTTCCAAAAGGCATGAAATTAAAGATGACACATTTCTTCAATATTTTCAGCAAGATTACTTTTTAATTTCAATCTTTTACGGTTCCAAAAAAAAAAACAACCAAAAAAAAACAAAAAAGGGCCTAAAGCAAAAGTTTGGTCAGTACTTAGCGCCCCCTTTGGCAAGTATCACAGCTTCTAAGAACTTTTTGTAACCAGCTACAGTAATAATCTTTCAGTTTGTTTTTTTTGGTTTTTGGTTTTTTTTTTTTTGGGGGGGGGTTTCCACCCATTCTTCCTGCAAAAGGCTTCTAGCTCTGAGATTCTTGGGATATTTTGCATGCACTGCTCTTTTGAGGTCTATCCACAGATTTTTAATGATGTTTAGGTCTAGGGACCGTGAGAGCCATGGGAATATAGCTTGCTCCTCTTGAGTTAGCCCATTGTGGATTTTGAGGTGCATTTAGGATCACTGTCCTCTTGCAGAGGCCATCCTCACTATATCTTCAACTTTTTTACAGATGGTGTGATGTTTGCTTCCAAAAGTTGCTGGAATTTAACTGAATCCATTCTTCTTTCTACCCGTGATATGTCCCCCACTCCACCGGCTGCAACACAAGCCCAAAGCATGATCAATCCAACCCCATGTTTAACTGTTAAACATGGAGGTGGTTTGATCAAAATGTGAACATTCCGGGGACTCCAACTCAATCCTTGCAAGATCAGAGCAGTCCATGACAGGACGGTATTCCTCTTCTCTATGCCGCGGGAGGCAGAGGAATTTTATTGTGAAATTCAACCTAAAGGATAAACTTTGCTGTACACACCTGTTGTCGACTTTCTGAAACAGATGATATCAGTGACGGAGCTTGATTACCAGGACTGGTGGTGTGAGTATTACTAGGTCTGTCATGATAACAAATTTTGCTGGGCGATTAATTGTATCAGAAATTATTGCGATAAGCGATAATATTGTGCTAGAAGAAGAAGCAACAGACAGCATTTTGCCTATATATATCATTATGAAAATAATGTGGGTTGCACAGGGTAGTATATGCAGTAAAATCAGACTATCAGCGTTTACATAGGTTGCTTAACGACTTTGCAATAAGCTTCTGCCAACGGGGACGAATTTTAGCGGGAAAAAAATCTGTTTTACGGCAGGAAACGCATTATGTATTGCCAAACTGGTCGGTCAGCCAATCAAAGACTGGAGCTGGTCCTTATGAGGAACTGGCCAGGGCATGAGATAGTTAAGTCAGGAGCACAATGGCAGACGGACAAAGTTTGGAGATAAGTGAAAAACGGCCTCCTAAAAGAAAACGAGCTAATCTGTCTGAGGAGGCGAGGATGCACAAAAAGGAGAGTGATAAAAGAAGAGGAAAAACAAGAGTAAACCTCAGTCAGGTGTTCAAGAGATGGAGGGAGCTCCGTGTCCAGCTAGCTTTCCTTCTAATGGATCAGTAAGTAACACGGCTAAATGTTAGCTAGCCGAGAGAGGGTTGTACTGTACTGGCTGCTAGTTCATTCCTAGCTGGCCAGCATCGCAAATCGCCGCAACCAGGGACCGGGTAGTGAGTGTTGGTCGGCTGACATTCTGGTTGCCATTCTACGGCTGCCCTCGGACAATGATTACCCCCCCCCCCCCCCCCAGCACACCGGCTCATCCAAATTACTTGGCTCCCCTCTGTCCTTTGGTTTAAATCCAATATACCACACAGGGGCATGGCATTTGGTTTAGGAACAAGTTCCATGTCTTTCTCTTCAGCTCGACTCTTCTTTTCTTCTTCTCTGCCTCATCTCCCCCTCACGCGGATCACATTGTTTGTGTAGCCCACAGCCCCACCTCCCCCACAGAGACCAGACACTGATGACAAGAGCTTTCCCTCCGTTCATTACGCTAATGAACCAACTCACCTGGCTGCTAGATGATGCACGGCAGTGAACGCTCTTGTCGTCCAGTCTCTTTGGTGGAGAAAGACAAGGAAAACAAACATGCATGGATATGACAATTCATTGCGGCCGGAAAAGTTACCATCTCCCTTTAAATTTACCATGCAATTAACCAACTTATCGCATATCACAACAGGCCTATTACAAATGACCTGATGTAATTAAATTTAAAGAAATGTAAAACCTATTGTATATTAATAATGATTAATGATTCCTCCCTCACTCTGATTCTGATAAAGAGGTTGTAATTAAGAGAAAGTATTATCTGCTTCCAGCTAATTTCCTTTTTAGGCGACTTCAAAAGAATGACAAAACTGTTTGGAAGGGAGGGGTAGGTGATTTTTTTTATTTTTTTTTCCCCCTTTTGAGTAAGAACACAGGTATAATGGCCAGGTTTATAGCACTTCAGTTGAGGGAGTGCTCAGGGTAGGGGGGAGGGAAGATATCTGGACAATGTTCAGTGTTAATAGGTGTTTTTTGTTTTGTTTTTTTTGCTGATTTTTCATATCAGCAGTGCATTCATTTAGGAGTATCTTTATTTATCTATTTAGTTGTTTTTCTCCAACTAGACATGACTACATCTTATCTAAAAATTAAAACACGTCAGCTGGACTGTTAGGGGGCTGAGAGAAAACCAAAATAAACCAAGTTTAAATAGAATTAAGCAACTTAAGTCCCAAATGGTTTTCTCTGCAAGAGATATTTAACAGCTGCAAAAATTGCTAGATTACAAAAAAGATGGCTGGGTTTGGTCTTACATGCCCCATACAATAATCATGCTTGGGGTGTCCTGACACAAATCCGTGTTGTTCCAAATCGCTAATGTTATATTGATCTGGTAGATACGTCATTCAGGGTAACATATCAAAATGATTCTGTTTTTTTATTTGATGAATCCAATATTTTTTCAGAATTTGTTCCTCACTCCGTCTACTGTATGTTGCAAGCTACGTACATTATAGGTGGTGATTTTACCTGCACTTTAGTGCCTACAAAAGATCGTTCAACTAACCTTGACTCTACTCAAGAAACTGAGTACTCCTGTTATTCAAGCAAATATGGAACCCACTTTTGTATTTATTATTTGGTCTCTTTTAGACTTTTGACTAAAATTAAATAATGTTGGTATGATAGCATTGTCATAAGTGATCATGCAGGTGTATTGTTAATGCTATAGTGCATAACTTCTACAGGTCCGTAAATGTCCGTTTCACCCAAGCCATTGCTAGAGGAGATGACACAATGCTGATTAAGCCGATCAGCTCCTCTAACATCTCTCTGTATTTTTCAATATATATCATTTTTAGTTTGCGTGTCGACTGGTGACATTCCCGCGCTGGCACACAGGAAATGCTTCCTCACAACAACAAGGGAGGGGGAGGAAGAGCGGAGAGTGTCATAGCAAGAGGTAGAGCGCAGGTGGAAAGAGAAAGCAACATGGCGGAGAAGCGGCCGAGACACGGTTCAGAAATGGACCCTTCCACAAAGAAAAAGCCTGGACGTTCGGCTGAAAGTCTATTAGCAAAGAAGGAAAGTGACCGACGGAGAAGGCAAACAAGGAATTGTATTGGCGTCACTTTTCCTCAGTAGAGAGCCCTGAAGGAAGACATTGGGCTGAGGGCAGACACAGATGTTGCCTTGCTGCTGTTGGATAAGTAAGTGACTTGGTTTATAATTATATAATGAGTAGTATGTATTGCTGTTACATGTACTGGTCCTAGTGCTTTATTATTTTCTTAGAAATGGTGCTATGAATGTAATGTAATGTTAGCAGCCTGGTGTTCGCCACGTTGTATAGCATTGTGTACACGGTGTGAGGCGAGTGTTACTCTGTGTACATGGTGCGCGGCGAGTGTTACTTTGTGTACATGTAGGTGCCGCCGGCTTATTAGTTGTAATAACGCATTATCCACTGGGAGGAGGCAGAGGTTACGCACTACAGCTTTAAATTTGCATATTGACAAATTTAGTCACAGCTCTACGAGATGGAGATTCCCAGTTAAAATGAAACAGGACACAGTTTATAAAATTTGCCGAGGGACGCATTGACTTTGACCAAACTTTGTCCGTCTGCTTTTGTGCTTGTGACTCAACTATCTTATCCCCAACTCCTCAAAGACTCGCTCCAGTCCCTGATTGGCTGACCGAACATTTTCACAATACGTGACGCGTACTCTGCCGTAAAGCAGATTTTTTTCCGCAAAATTTCGGCACCGGTGGCAGAAGCTTATTGCACAGCCACTAAGTAACCTATGTAAACGCTGATAGTCTGATTTTACTGTGGCCACTACCCTGTGCAACCCACATTATTTTCATAATGATATATTTAGGAAAAGATGCTATCTGTGGCCTCTTTAACTGGCTTTTTCCCTTTTCGGGAATGGTGCAAGACAAGGTGAATTAATGAAAATGAAGTCACATTATTTACAATCATCATCACCATCATTAATAATAATAACAATAACAATAATTAAAATAATTATTTCCGATAGCCATTTTCATACAACAAATGCTACCCCGCATTCAGGCTTAGATCTCAACACTAACGTGTAAGAAGGGAGGCATTCAAGGTGTAACATTGGAAAATCGTTGCTGTAACAAGACTTGGATAATGATTACAACCAATTACAAATAAGATAAGTTATTGATGGATAAAGTTGGTAAAAAGTTTGATATGGCTTAAACAATTCTCATATGATCAAGGAGAAAAATGTAGTAAGTTATTGGCTTGGCAACTTAAGGAAAAACAATCAGACAGGGCAATGAATACCATCATGACACCTAAGGGGAACCTAACCTTGGACCCACTGGAGATCAATAATTGTTTTAGCGATTTTCATGAGATTTTCTATACATCAGAGTGTTAAGATTATTTAGTCAGTCAAAATTCATTTTTTATTTAATCAGATGCAATTTCAGACTTTGTAAGATAGCAAACAACAAAAATGAGACTGCAGTCAAACAATAAAGGAATTAGCAGAGGCTGTCAAAAGTATGCAGAGTGGGAAAGCACCGGGTCTTCCTATCAAATTTTTTAATTTGTTTGAGGAAAAACTGGCTGGCAAGAATCGGCATGCCACACTTGACTGATCTGGATGGGGCCTGTGCGATAGGACAACTTCAAGCTGGTGTTGCGCAAAACCAAGTTGCAGCAGTATTTGGAGTGAGCCCTAGTACCATCTGCAAGCTGAAGGCCAAGTTCCACATAACGGGGGATGTCAGAGACAGGCTGCGAAGTGAGTGTCCCAAGAAGACAGCACCCCAAGAAGACTGTTTCCTCAACCTGTCAGCACCTGTCAGAACCGTAGGAAGTTTTCTACAGATTTTCAGTCAAGGTTTGCAGGATGATATGGTCGACGGCTCTCTGCCCAGACAATCCAGAACAGACTGCATGCAGCCAATCTCCGCTCTCATAGGGCTGCCAGGAGGCCTGCCATGACTGCCATTCACTGTCAGGCCCTTTTGCGCTGGTGTCAGCAACATGTGGACTGGAATCTGAACATGTGGAGTAACATTATTTTCAGCGATGAGTCCAGATTCTGCCTATGGCAGTTCGATCTTAGGGTCAAAATGTGGAGAAGAACACTTTGCTGATTGCTGCACCGATAGTGTAACACCTTTGGTGGAGACAGTGTGATGGTGTGAAGTGGCATCTCCCTTACTGGAAAACCAAGGCTTGTCATCATTGGAGACTCTGAAACCCGTAAATTAAAACAAATATCGCGAAAGTTTGAAAGGAATTGGCGATTAACCAAACTGGAAGAATCTCGTTTAATCTGGGCAGACAGTGTCAAAACTTATAAGAGGGGCCTCCACAATGCCAGAGCAAACTATTACTCAGCTTTAATAGAAGAAAACAAAAATAACCCCAGGTTTCTTTTCAGCACTGTAGCCAGGCTGACTGAGAGTCAAAGCTCTATTGAGCCTTGTATTCCTTTAGCCCTTAGCAGTAATGATTTTATGAGCTTCTTTAATGACAAAATTCTAACTATTAGAGGCAAAATTCATGACCTCCTGTCCTCAGATAGTACCTATCTAACCTCAAACTCAGCTGTAGCACCTAATATTTATTTAGATTGCTTCTCTCCAATTTCTCTTCAAGAATTGACCGCAGTGATTTCTTCATCTAAATCATCAACGTGTCTCTTAGACCCCATCCCAACTAGGCTACTCAAGGAGGTCTTACCTTTAGTTAACACCCATATATTAGATATGATCAATATATCCTTATTAACAGGCTATGTACCACAGTCTTTTAAGGTAGCTGTAATTAAACCTCTACTAAAAAAGCCCCTGGATCCAGAGGTGTTAGCCAACTATAGACCAATATCTAATCTTCCCTTTATGTCAAAGATCCTTGAGAAAGTAGTCGCAGACCAGCTGTGTGATTTTCTCCATGATAATAATTTATTTGAGGAATTACAGTCAGGATTTAGAGCGCATCATAGCACTGAGACAGCACTAGTTAAAATTACAAATGACCTTCTGATTGCTTCAGACAAAGGACTCGTCTCTGTACTTGTTTTATTAGATCTTAGTGCAGCGTTTGACACTGTTGACCATGAATTCTGCTACAGAGACTGGAACACTTAATTGGCCTAAAGGTTCTGCACTAAGCTGGTTTAAATCTTATTTATCTGATCGTTTTCAATTCGTTGACGTTCACAATGAATCATCCGTACGTACTAAAGTTTGTTTTGGAGTTCCGCAAGGTTCTGTGCTTGGACCAATCCTATTTATTCTATATATGCTTCCTTTAGGCAACATCATTAGAAATCACTCTATAAATTTCCATTGTTATGCGGATGATACACAGCTGTATTTATCGATGAAGCCAGAAGAAAGTGATCAATTAACTAAACTTCATAATTGTCTTAAAGACATAAAAACTTGGATGAGCACCAATTTCCTGATGTTAAATTCAGACAAAAACTGAAGTTATTGTTCTTGGCCCCAAACAACTCAGAGACTCTTTATCTGATGACATAGTTTCTCTCGATGGCATTGCTCTGGCCTCTACCACTACCGTAAGAAACCTCGGAGTAACATTTGATCAAGATTTGTCTTTTAATTCTCATTTAAAACAAACCTCACGGACTGCATTTTTTCATCTGCGTAATATTGCAAAAATTAGGCCTATCCTGACCCAAAAAGATGCAGAAAAATTGGTCCACGCTTTTGTTACCTCAAGGCTGGATTACTGTAACTCTATTATCAGGTAGCTCTAGTAAATCATTAAAACTCTCCAGCTAATTCAGAATGCAGCAGCACGTGTACTAACAAGAACTAAGAAACGAGATCATATTTCTCCTGTTTTAGCTTCTCTGCACTGGCTCCCTGTAAATCCAGAATTGAATTTAAAATCCTACTGTTAACTTATAAAGCTCTAAATGGTCAAGCTCCATCATATCTTAGAGAGCTCATAGTGCCATATTATCCCACCAGAACTCTGCGCTCTGAGAACGCAGGGTTACTCGTGGTCCCTAAAGTCTCCAAAAGTAGATCAGGAGCCAGAGCCTTCAGCTATCAGGCTCCTCTCCTGTGGAATCATCTTCCTGTTACGGTCCGGGAGGCAGACACCGTCTCCACATTTAAGGCTAGACTTAAGACTTTCCTCTTTGATAAAGCTTATAGTTAAGGCTGGCTCAGGCTTGCCCTGTACCAGCCCCTAGTTAGGCTGACTTAGGCCTAGTCTGCCGGAGGACCACCTATAATGCACCGGGCACCTTCTCTCTCTCTCCCTCTCTCTCTCTCTCTCGCTCTCGCTCTCGCTCTCGCGTATCCTATTACTGTATCTTGTTTACTCGGCCATTCTGGATGTCACTAACTCAGCTTCTTCTCCGGAGCCTTTGTGCTCCACTGTCTCTCAGGTTAACTCGTATTGCAGCGGTGCCTCGATAGTGTGCGTGTGTGGTTGTGCTGCTGCCATGGTCCTGCCAGATGCCTCCTGCTGCTGCTGCTGCCATCATTAGTCATACTTCTACTGTTATTATACACATGATTATTATCATACATGTATACTGCCAGATACTAATATATACTTTCAACATATTGTACCACAGTAGCCAGAACTATAACGACAATATTATTACTTTCATGAATGTTGTTGTAAGCTACTGTCATTATCGAGGATGTCATACAGATTATTGTATTGTGTCATACAGATTACTGTTAATTTGTTATGGTGATCTGTTCTGTACGACATCTATTGCACGTCTGTCTGTCCTGGAAGAGGGATCCCTCCTCAGTTGCTCTTCCTGAGGTTTCTACCATTTTTTTTTCCCCGGTAAAGGGGTTTTTTTGGGGAGTTTTTCCTTATCCGCTGTGAGGGTCCAAAGGACAGAGGGATGTCGTATGCTGTAAAGCCCTGTGAGGCAAATTGTATTTGTGATATTGGGCTTTATAAATAAAATTGATTGATTGATTGAATTGAATCTCAATGCAGAGAGATGGAGATGAAATTCTGCAACCAGTGGCAATTCCATATCTCCACAGCCTGGGACTGAACTCCAAGATGAAAATGCTTGCCCCCACAGAACGGGGTTCATCACAGACTACCTCCAGAATTTGGGAGTGGAGAGGATGGAATGCTCTGCCAGCAGTCCTGACCTCAACCCCATTAAACACTTGTGGGATCAGCTTGGGCATGCTGTTTGTGCCAGAGTGACCAACACAACCACGTTGGCTAAGTTGGAGGAAGTGTCAGGCTGTTGTGGCTGTGTATGGTTCTTCCACACGCTACTAAGGTTCCCATTTGTTAAATGAATATATTGTTAAATTGCCCATATGTCTTGTTTCTTCAGACTTCAATAATCCAATCCATCAAACAAGAGTCAACAGCAAAAAAAAAAACAAAAAAAGCTGTTTGGTACATAAGATTTGGCAAATTTTTCATGGGCGCAACCCACACACTCAGCTCTGCTGCTCATCTCGCAAATGCACGTTCCTTACAATGCTAGTCTCACATAAAATTTTACAGCTCTTTCAGTCACTCCCACTGCTTCAGCTTTTTCACAACATTGATGATCTGTTGAGCAAATTCATCTGGAATAATAAAAAGGCCAGATTCCAACTAAGATTATGCTTACCATAAGAAAGAGGGGGGCTTCAGCTACTCAACTTAAAATGGTATTACTGGGCTGCCCAGTTAAGATCAGGAATGTATTATTTCTCAGTGGCTCCCTTTCTAGCTTTGGTATCTATAGAGCAGGTATCCACATCAGGACTTCCTGTTAAGTTTTATTTATATTGAGCAAGTGTCAAAAAGCTATTTAAGCAGACAAAAAAAATCACATTCTCAAAAACACCATCTCAGTGTGGTACTCTGCACAACAACAGGTTAGTGATACACCTGCATTGTCAGTTGTTTTATACCTGGAGCAGATTGTGGATTCAAGATA
The DNA here is from genome assembly GCA_026686955.1 of Epinephelus cyanopodus. Classification (NCBI taxonomy): domain Eukaryota; kingdom Metazoa; phylum Chordata; class Actinopteri; order Perciformes; family Serranidae; genus Epinephelus; species Epinephelus cyanopodus. Next base: position 3,059,412 of record CM048936.1, read on the forward strand.
TGGTTTAATAAAAAGGTGTAGAGAAAATTTCAGATTTATATGTGGAAGGCAACTTGCTGTCAGATATCCATAACTTTAAAATACTGAGAGCGTAATGGTTTCATCTTATCTACACAGAAAATTGTTTTCTATATCTCCATTGTCTAAAGTTGAGGAATTAACTTTATGCCACATAAATGGTAGAGGTTAATTTTACTTGTTCTATGAGCTATTATTAACATATTCAAGAGATTCATCCTTCAAAAAGCCAGAGGCATGGAAAGTTGATATAAAGGAGGACAGCAGACTAAGATGGCTTGTTTAAGTCCCAAAACCAGTCTATTAACACAAATTAGACTTGAACTGATTTTTTGGGCTGTTGAAGATTTTGTCCGCTTCCAATATCATTTTTTTCAAACCACTTTACAGCACACAAGATATTGCAATATTTTCTATCTATACTTTATTAGAATGCCCAATTTTAGCCTGGCAGGTGTTGCATACTGCAAACTTGTTATCCTCCTCAGACACTTAAAAAAAAATCCATACAGCCGACATGGTGTATTGTAGGTCACCTGTATGAAAGCCCTTAGCACTGAGGACGCGCCCGCCAGTAAGTGTGTGGACATGCGCATCTTCGGCACGCAGACATGCGCCTCGTCAGTTTCAAGCGGCACAGTGCAGCAAGTTTAACATGGACAATAAACAACTCTCTTTTGATTTCTGTGCATGAATGATGAAGGTGAGAAGCCGCTCATGTTTCAAGATTGTATATGCATATTTGTAAGAATTGAGTGTAAAGCTATTTTTCCTGTTGTTTATTTCAGAACTGCACACATACACACTTGTTGTGAACCTCCTGCATTGAAGACTAAAATATCCTCTCGAACTGGATTCGCTGGCCGGGATCATTTACGCCATAGTTGCCCTACCCAAACCAGTGTGTCCCTGAGGTCCCTTTCCTCACATTGCTCAAGCCGTGAGTTGCACATGTGCGTGTGAGGTGCTGATGTTACATGATGTCAATCATGCAGTGCGCTTGGAATTTGATCGGCGTTTTTAAATCGGCATATTTTAGACCGACCGGCCGGTCGCAGGTCAAGGCCAGTCACGATCGCAATCGGTACAAGTTTAACACAAATTGAAGCTATTACAATATGAATGGCTAATGTGAACCTATTTTCCTCCTAGCAGATTAAGTCGGTTGTTCCCTAATATTCCAGATATCTGTGTGAAGTGTAGAGAAAAAAAAGGTCCATCAATTCATCATTTGTGGGAGTGTACAAAGCTACAGCAATTCTGGAAGAGTGTGATAGAATGTATAAGCTTCATAATTGGAAAAGAAGTTCTTTTTTGTGCCCAACTCTGTATATTGGGAATAACACCCTGAGGACTTTGTTGTAACTTTGCAGCAGTTGCTGCTTATTGACTTTGGACTTTTATAAGCCAGAGGGATAATTATACTTTTATGAAAGAATATGGATAGAATGTGGTCAAAGGAAATGATAGCCCATCAAGCTTTGGAGAGACTGATGTATATTCCAAAAATGAAGGACAAGAACTTTGTTCGTTTTAGGAGCCCTTATATGGACTTCTTGGAAACTCATGATTTTGAATAATTTGAAGCTTTTTGCAAATTATGCACTGCTGTGATTATGATTTTATGTTATGTCCTATATTTATTTATGTACCAATATGTATTCTTATTTAGTCTTCTCCTTGTTATTATTAATAACAATACTACTAACAATACTAACAACAGTAGCAATTATAATTATCGTTATTAATATTTTCTTGCCAGGGTTGGACTCTTTTTCTTTGCTTTTTCTTTGCTGAAATGTAACTGTTCACATTCACAAACAAAAAAAACAAAAAAAAAGTAAAAGTAAAAAAAAAAAATTCTAACTACTGTAACTATACAGTATGACATATAGTCCTTTCATTTAGGGCAACTCCTACATTAGCAGTCTAATCTTTAATGTCAGACAACATTAGAATCATCTTCGCTTCTTTGCTGGGGTTGTGGTCAGATGATAGGTTCTGAAAATGTTTATAAGTTCCTGAAACAGAGGTTATGTCCAGTTTGCGCAGCAATCCATATTTGAAAAGTTAAAAGAAATCTGCAATTGCATGTAGTCGTCATTTTTTCAAATATATTTTTGGTACAGTCTCAAATTTGGATAGCACAATTTTAAAGACATGAAATTATGTGACAACTGTGACGAAGATTAGAAATACTGAGCAGGGCAGAAGAATCTTAAAATAAAAGCTGTAAGTGCTTCCTGTTAACAAGCTAATGGAGACATGTTTTGAAAATGACCACAGACAAGAAATTTCTTGTTAGTTATGGGCTGACATACACCTTTACATCTGCAATAAGGTAATATCTCAGCCTGACCAATTTATTTGTCTAGCTCAATTAAGCAGTGATTGACCTGGGGTCCGTTTCAGAAAGGAGGTTCAACAAACTGTGAGCCTAACCCTGAACTCTGAGTTGAGTAACGGAGATGGAAAACTCTGGGTTACGGGTTTCAGAACAGGTGATTTCAATCAGTTCAATCAACACAGTTTGTTCACTCTGAGTTAAGCGCGTGCACCACAACTTTAAAAAGCCATCATCCATGGAGCCCCGATACCACGATTCACCATGGCAACAAGAAAAGGTCTGCATTTTTTACTCCTCTGGAGTTGAATATTTTAATGCGCTCATACAGCGAATTTGAAGCCGTTTTCAGGAAGAATGAGTAACACGGCTGCAGCAGCGAAGGAACGGGAGTCGGCGTGGGAGAAAATTACTGCTTGAGTCAATGCATAAGTTCAAATTTATTTTATACATTTATGCAATCACAATAATAGGCTACAGATGCAAACAGGTGGAATTGTGTTTAAGCTAAAATTTAGTTCACTTAGATGCAATCCCACCAGCGAAAAAAGAACATGGAAGCAGCTCAAGATGAAATATAAAAACATCGTTCAAACAAGTGACAGGTGATTCTGCAAAACTTTAGGCTGCTTACCATGTTCCAGTATGTTGCTGATTTAGACTCACGATACATCTATGAGTCATGTAATGACCCAGGCCACTTTGCCTCCACATTAGTGATAATCACATATGATGATGATCTTGACAGTGCAGAGAATGACAGATATTAGTTGCTAGTCTACATTTCTCATTTCTAATCAAATCAAAAGTCTTTACACTTAAGACACATCACCTAAAAAGTAACTTGTTTTTAGACAATTTTCACTTGTTTCAAGCACATTTTCAATTGAAATAAGTAGTAATAATAAAACTTGCTCCACTGACAGATTTTTCTATTTATTTGTCAAAAGAAACTGTGCTTGAAACAAGTGAAAATTGTCTAAAAACAAGTTACTTTTGGTGTGATTTGTTTTGACTAGAAATAAGATAAATATTCTTGGTATGATTTTGAGTTTTTGCAGTGTGATGCAGTCTGACATTTCGAGACAGTCAATCTACCTGCATTAATGCTGTGAATGGACTTCCTATTCACATAGTCTCCTTTATTTTGTGAAGGAGCAATGATGGGAATGTGGGTTCCATCAATGTACCCTATCACACCGGGAAATCCTAAAAGAAATTAGAATGACTAATCCCAGTCTGAGGTTGCAGCACCATGTCATTAACTGAATATGATTTATAATCATAAATTTTCACTGATTTCTTCATCATTCACCTGCAATCCTGTGGAACACCTCCTTGATGACCCTCACAGGTTTATGTCCAGGGATCACAACAAAAGTGTTAAATAGACGTTTCAGAGCTAGGGACACTTTTCTCACGGCTCTGCAGACAGTGGCCCTACTGATATTTTCTGCATCTCCGCTATTATAGAGAAAACTCCTGTTTGCAAAAAAAAAGAAAAAGACGAGCAACACAAAGAATCTGGGTAGATGAAAGTGCACGTCCGCGGTTGGTGACGTTGGTTATGTCACGTTGGATGAGGTTATGGATATAAATGATGGACTGTGATGTGAAACGGTACCGTTCAAAAAGAAAATGTTCTGGAAATGATAATACGTCAGTTCTGGGCCTGAGAATAATCTCCCGACGAATGCGTAACTCCCTCCACAGTAACACTGCCTCTTCGTCCACAGGGTCCTCTAAGAATGGACATGCCATGGTCGAAAAAATTTGGTTTAGAACTAAAACACACTTTAGGACCCAACTTTACCTTGAGGACAGACTATCAAACTTGAGCGACACTAAACTAATGAACGAACGAACGGACGAATGAATCACACTGCGTGTGTGGCATAAGAGGGAGGAGACAGCTAGAAACTTGAGGTTCATTGAGGAAAACCTGCTCCTTACCAGGTTTGGTTCAGAGTCAGTTGCCATAGTAACTGACACCGAGCCTCTGTTACCTCCCTTTCTGAAACGGAAAACCCAGAGTTTCCCTCATTTCCAGGTTAACAGACTCAAGAGGTTTCACTAAACCTGCTTTGTGAAACAGACCCCAAATGTGTGGAGGTGTAAAAACAAGCATGGTTTGACACTCTAAAAGCTCTCTTTCCATTCTTCACACAAATGCCTTGTCATATCTCATGTTAATATGCCAGTGCAACATCACAAAGACAAAGCAGAGACACTGATACCTTTAGCTGTGGTCAGATGATGTTGTATGACCTTGTTTACAGTGTACATAGACATCAACAGCTGTGGTAGCTTAAAATACAACTCTTACTTTCAAATTCTATTGTTAGAGTTGCAATGTTTTTGTTTAATTGTGGGAGTTTCTTTCAATTACTTCAGAATAAAATTACAATTTAACATTCAGCTGTAGGGCAAAATTATTTAGAATAATTGTACATTAACTGGAGTGCAAATTTGAAAATGAAAGCTGGGCAGATGGGTCAAATCAGAGTGCAGAGCAGCATTCAAAAAATACAATAATGAGGGCAGAATAACTACATGTCCCAAAACACCATTTAAGATTACTTTGCCCATCTGCAGTTCCCAAGATCAAGAATGAAGTTTTGAAGAGATATTTCAAGATTTCCTCTAGTTTCAAACATGGTTAGTCGCTGTAATAAATGCTTGTTACTCTGGTGCAAATTAAACCTCCAGGATGTGAAGACATGCATTTGACTATGATAAATGCATACTTTGTAATCTTACTGACCAAGCAGCAACCTCAGATGCTGAAAAATACAGCCAATGCAGAAGAGCCATAAACTGCAGTTCATCAAATGGCCATGGAAACTGGTTAGAAAACACACGAGTAAATCCTTGAAAACCCCTATGTTAAAATGAGCAACTTTACAGCAGAAATGAACATGTTTACAGCCTGGTAGAAAAAAAAAGTTTTGGATTATCTGGTTAAATGGGTGATTTATCTAATAACCACCGATTTATATTTTATTGAAGGCTTAAATTTACGGATATTTAAAGGGAGGGGCCGCTCGAGTGACAGGCTATTTGTGAGGCATCGCTACAGTTTGTGCAACACCTCGCGCACACACTGCTACATCCCCTGGTCCAAATATGGTCACTTTTGGCTTAAAAAAAGAAAAAAGATGGCGACAGCCAAAATGCCCAACTCCACATTTCAAGTTCAGCCCACTTGAAATGACATATGTGGCCTCATTTTGTTCATCAGTCAAAAGGACTGACAGCCAAATGAACTCATTTTCCCACAGGCCTTTGATATTTCATGCTTTAGTGCGAAAAACCTGCTCATTCAATGACAGTCAGTCACTGTGACATGACCATGAAATGTCATCAAGCTGACAAAAAGAGGAATCTTTCCGTTCTGTCTTCTCACTTTTTAGCCTGGGATCTTTTCAGAGAAGAGTCATTGGTGCTGGAGAAACTGCTACGCTCTTCCCCACCTTTTCTTTCCTCAGTTCCCAACAGGACCTGAGGCCTTACTCTCACATGCGTGAACTGCTCAAAACCAGCAGACACAGAAAAATCTTCTAAATGGTAAAAAAAGACTATGCAAGTTAATGCAAGGCAGAGACAAAGTTTGCAAGCTAACTTTCCAAGCAAAGGAGAACAAAGCCGAGTTGGTGCCAAGCCGCTAACTCTGAAGGAGACAGACACCAGATTCCTCTGACCTGCAACAATGGAAGACAGCACAGCAAGGACTGCATCAGGAACCACAAATCTTTCCAGCCTTGCTGATCCACAATACAAGACTGCCGGCTTACAAGCAGCACAACAAAGCAACCCTTCCCTCCATTCATGAAATGCTAATGTAACAACTGGGCATAATGTTAGTGAATTACAGGCAGTGTTGGAAATGTTACTTTAAAAAAGTAATTAGTTGTAGTTAATAGTTACTTTCCCCAAGAAGTAGCTGAGGTAGTAACTGAGTTACTGCACTATAAAAGTAATTATTTACCTGGAAAAGCAATTTTAGCGTTACTTTTTTATAAGATGCTCAAATATATGAAGGAGATATGCGAATGAGTACATATTTCACACAAAATCTGAATCTGCACACTGCCTTTGAATTGTCCACCTCTACCTCCTTTTAATCTCCTCTCATTCTACAAATCTTTATTGTATTCTTTCCATATTTCGCCCACTTGTTAGCGAACATCCATTAATCGCGCAATTTAAATGTGAAAAGCCTCATTGACTGACCGTCACTTGTGTGTATGCGGAGAAGGAGAGGGGCGGAGGGAGCGGAGCTGTGGAAACATCCTGCAGTCCGACATACTATCATGTTTAAATAACTTATTAGATTGACAAAGGCGACGTTTAGAGAGCAAGCCCAAATAAGCAACTCCATTTTAGAAACAAGCCCAAAATCTGCAACCTGTGACTACCAATATTTGCAAGCGACTTTACAAAAAACAATTAAAAAAAAAAAAAAAAACGAGCCCAAAGTCACAACTAATCAGTGTACCTGACAACCCTGCTTGTGTTCTTGTGAATACCCGCCTCATTGGTTTATGACGAAATTTTACTCTCCCTAAGCCAATCATCATCACTTGCGGTTGTCTCCCTCCTTTCCGCCTCACCAAAGAAAAAAAACTACAACAACTTTAGAGCTCCACTGAGAAGGAACTTGCTTGAAAGCTGCTTCAGTGAACTCAAGTAAAGCCGAGTAACAGCGCATTTTATTGTGAGTAATGGTAACAGCGTTATAACGGGGAGACAGTAACTTTTTTGATTACTCGTTACTGAAAAAAGTAGCGCTGTTAGTAACACTGTTTATTTATAATGCTGTTATTCTAATCACTGAGTACAGGGTAAGCAAGACTATTACTTTTTGTCGCTTTTTGTGTAACATATTGATTTGATGTTTTTTTGTGAGTTTTATTGTTGTGATCTTTGTAATAAGGTTTTTGGGTAGCTGGCTTTGCCAATGTTAAACTGATGTAGTTAGCGAATGCTTCTCACAGAGTCTTGCATGCAACTTAACATCCCTTTTACTAACCTGGCACCTTTATACAACATGGATGACACACATATACTTGTATAATTCGGCTTTCAATATAACTACACTCAGAAAGGGAAATCAATGAACACTTTGCATTTTGCCATTGTTCCACTACTATATACACATGTGCTCAGAAGACTGCCTCCTGTGGCCATCTTTGATTTGGTCATCTTTGTAGTTACAGTGGCATGCTAAAGTTTGGTTACACCTGCTCCATGTTTCTGTGAATAGTGAAGTGAGTAGAAGATTAACTGATCTCCCAAAGGCATGAAGTTAATGAAACATGCTTCAACATTTTAAGCAAGATTAGTGTATTAATTTTGTTTTGTATAATTTTAGAGTGAAAAAAGGAAAGGAGCACCATGCAAAAGTTAGGGCACAACTAATTAGAGATGACATGATAGCCAAGTCCTTAAGTTTACACAGTCTGACAAAAATTAAATATATTCATTTTTACTTGCTTTCATACAGACAACATTTATTGTTAACATTTAGTAAACATCATCCTAAATCGCAAATACTACAAAAAACAAAAAAGGAGATGCAATAAAAAAGTTTTAAGAACCAACAACTAAATTCAAAGCTGTGATTCCCCCTCCCAAAAAAGGTGTGCTGTAGCATCTTTTTTTTTTCCTCCTACCTGCCTAATGTCAGTAGGAGTATCCTACCTGATAGGGGCTTTTGATTTAATTTATTTTTTAATCTGAGGTCATTAATATGATAGCAATACAATTGGTCACACACCTGTATATATTTAAATTACTTTGTCCATAGACATAATTGCAATGTTAAGTCCATTGCCCAGAGGGTTTAACAATACCTACTTGTTTGCAGTCAACCTTCTTGGTCTTGGTGGTGACTGGAATTTTGGGGATAAAAGTGGCAGCTCCTCTCCATTGTTTGCGGACTGTAGCTTGGGGTGAGGCAGATCCTTCTGAGAATTCCATATCCCAGCAGTCAGGAGGCTCCCGCTCCCTTGTGGTCTGGAAGTCCCCCTTCCAGTTCTTGGTGGAAGGAGGCTCCATGTCAGTCAGGTACAGTCTGTTGAAAAACTGCCATATCACCAACACAGCATCAGTGGATCCTGGAGCATGCTTACAGTCAAATGCACAGCACCGAAATTCAGCTGTAATTTTGGTCTTACCTCTTCAGAATCTTGATTTGGTTTTGAATTTGATGTGGCTAACAGAAGGGGAAAAAATATATAAAGCTGCAATTAAACACATTCAGGCTAGGGCAAAAGGTATAGAGTAGTTTTAGTAGTACATTTAACTCAAAACTGGCACAGTTTTTAATGCCCAACTCCAATTAAGTCACATAGTAAATATAAGCATGATCAACTTACAGTTATGACTGGTTGACCTCAGCAACACCTCTGGAGACTTGTTGGGTGGAGGTGGAGGACAGCTGAAGTACTTGCTGTTCAACAGCCTGGTGAGCTCCTCTTTGAACAGCTTAACTGAAAAGATGATCAGTTAAACAAAAATCCACTTCAGAGGACCCTACAGGCAGTGATGAAAGCAGATTGAAGTTCTTGTCTGTACTATAACCCCTTTAATCCCTACACATTATTCTCACACCCCCATTATTATATAAGCGGAAATGGCAAACGTCTAGTAGCGAGTAGTGGTAGTGCAGGTAGTGGCCACAGACGATTGCTCTCTCCTTATCCTTACTGTCCAGCCCCTCCAGGACGGCACATCTATATTCGCAGTCGCAAGAAGGTTTTGCTGTGTCTCCCAACACAGTCTAAAGACCAATATCTGCTCCTTTGTGCAAGGAGGAACAGGCAGAGCACTGCCAGAGTCCTACAGACTGATCTCAAGCAGGCTACTGGTGTGCATGCTTCTGATTAAACTGTCAAAAACAAACTCCATGAGGGTGGCTTGAGGGCCCAACATTTCGAGGAGTGGGTGACCACAGGCCAGTGGTCATCCACAACCAAGCCATTGCCCAGGTGCTGTCATACAAATATCTGGGTGTTTTTATTGACAACGCACTCACCTGGAGCACACACGTTGACATCCTCTGTTGCAGACTACAGCAACGGTTGCATTTTCTATGTCGTCTGAGAATTCATGGTGTTGATCAAAGACTTATGTTGATTTTTTATGAGGCAGTCTTAGAAAGTCTGATCAGGTATAATATCACAGCTTGGTTTGGTAACCTCTCTGTGCAACTAAAGAACAACTGTTTCAGCTAATTCATGCTGCTGGAAAAATTATTGGTGTTAAAGAGCACTTCTCCATTCAGAGTATTTATGAACAGGCCACTCTGCAACAAGCAAATAAAATTATCTGCGATCCATCACACATCATGCATGGCAAGTATGAGCTGCTACCATCTGGGAGAAGGTTTAGAGTTCCTTACTGCAGACTGAACAGATTTAAAAACTCGTTTGTTCCTGTGTCAATGAAGCTGGTAAACAAGGTCAGATAAGATCAGAGCTCAGATGACTTGCATTTGTTTGTTTTGTACAGGTTAGTATTTTTTACTTATTATAATTTTAGCATTCTATTAGCCCTATTAGGTCTTATTGATTCATTCTTTTATTTGTTCATTTTTTTAATTCACGATGTTTCTTGCACTTTTCGGCACCTTGTATGATATGGAATGCGCATATCTATTGTATGTTTAGTATTGTGTTGTATTGTATTGTATTGTATGTTCTGTGTTGTGGCTGCAGCATGGGCGAATGGCCCAGAACAAATTTCTCACTTTGTGAAACAATAAAGTTAATCTTGAATCTTGACCTCTAGTGGGACCTGTGCTCACAGCCCAGCACAGTGCAGCTCGACTGGCAGTCGCCAAAGAACACCAGAATTGGCAGGTCTACCACTGGTGCCCCGTTTTCTTCACAGTTGAGGGCAGGTTCACACTGAGCACATGTGATAGGCATGAAAGAGTCTGGAGACACCGTAGTGACCATTATGCTGCCTGTAACAACATCCAGCATGACCTGTTTGGTGGTGCGTCAATGATGGTCTGGGGAGGCATATCCTTGGAGGGTCACACAGACCTCCATGTCATAGCCAATGGTACCCTAACTGCTGTTAGGTACTGGGATGAAATCCTTAGAGCGACAGTCAGACCTTACACTGGTGCAGTGGGCCCTGGGTTCCTCCTGGTGCAGGACAATGTCTGGCCTCATGTGGCCAGAGTGTGTAGGCAGGTCCTGGTTGACAAAGGCAGTGATGCCATTGACTAGCCCTCTTGTTCCCTTGACCTAAATCCAATTAAGCACTTAAAGGTACATTATGTACCAGTGCATCTGACGCCACCAAGTACCACCACAGACTGTCCAGGAGGTCACCGATGCCCTGATCCAGTTCTGGGAGGAGACCCCCTGGGACACAATCCGACAACTCATCATCCAGACATTGTTCGGAGTGCATAAGGCACATGAAGGCCATACACACTACTGAGTCAAATTATGAGTTGGCATGATAAAATTCATTTTCATTCAAATTGATTTTCAGTGTGATTTTAAATTAAGCCCTAAATGGGGTGATTTTGGTTTCCATTGGTTGTTCAACAAATAACAATTAAGACCTATATATGTTTTTATACTTACATGTGGATCCAGCCACCGGCTTGTCTTTCCCCTCTAGCAGGTCCAAGTAGGCCAGAGCCGCTTGCTTCATCTGCTCCTCTAAACTACAACACACAGGATGGTGGATGTTAGGATGTTAGCTTGTTTGCCCTCATCTCATGTTGTACTGTCATGTTTGTATTTGCTTCATTACATTCAATTAGATTGAATCAATTTATACAATTTGCTTAAAAAGAAGCGTTACAAATTGACAGAGAAACCACCAGCTCACCTTCAATTCCACTCCATTAACAGTTTGATGTACAAATACAGCTTCCGGCTTTCTTACAGTGCAGACGCTCTGCTGCTTGCGCTCCGCTTTGCTTACATTCTTTTGCTTTCATTCTTGTTTTTCCCTGCTAAAAGCTACAGAAAGTAGATCCTGGATACTTTAAAGCATTGGGACCTTAATTTGTGAGAGATATAGATGACTACTGCCATATTTTCACAACTCTAGTACTGTGTGAGAAGGGCTGAGATACAGTGCAAGCCTGAGTGGAGCCGACTTGTGAAGCAACCTGCGGCAACTTAGCTTGGTTTGCTAAACTAATGGCTACATCCAGCCCTCCCGATGAAAACCAGCAACTTGTTAAGAAAACAGGATCATTGCCAACCTCAAGGAAGACATCCGAAGGCTGTCAGCGGAACTCAAGTCCCAATCTGAGCTGCTGACAAACACCCTGGACGTGGCTCACGAGCAATCTCTACAGATCGCCTCGTTAAAAGCTGCTCTTCAGGACACAGTAGCCTGGGATCCCTCCTCTCCTCCGCAGCCCAGCAGTTCAACGCCCCGTTGTAAGCCGCAATGGTCGGAGGTGGTGTTACGGAGCAAAAAAAGGACCTCACTCAGCGTCGGTCTCTCATCCCACCTCAGCCTTTCCAACAGATTTGAGCCTCTGTCATCGCGGGTCGAAGCGCTGGACTCCGATGAGCTCAAGGATGATGCAGCCCGTCCCACGTCTCCCCAGTCCGGGAGTCATCCTCTGCCGGCAGCTCCCCTCCCGGCAGCTCCCGGCTAACACAGGCTGGCAGCCTCCCCGCGCGGACAGCTGTATGTCCCCCCCTCGCACACACCACGGAAACAGAGCGGCAACAGAGGAAACAGAGACGCTTAACTCATAAAGGTGAGACTATGAAACTGAGCAATAACAAAGTTAACGGGTCACAAGCCAGTGCCAGGCCAAGAGCCAGAGAGCATTCTGCCAAAAACAAAGCTAAGAGGATAGACACTATTCTGATTGGGGATTTTATAACGAGGCAGGTGGAAATGGCCAGGACTGAAAATCTAACTGTGAATAACAAATCAGTCAGAGAGGTGGCAGCTATGCTACCAGACATTATGTCTACACGGCCACATATTAAGAAGATTGTTATTCATGCTGGCTCATTTGACATCCTCATGAATAAATCTGGGTCTGAGACCCTAAAGAAAGACTTTTTGTTTTTATTGGAAACACTTAAAAAACTTCACTCAGGAGTGTCTTTCATCTCTGGACCTATCCCAACACTCGGCAGAGGTTGTGAGTCCTTCAGCAGACTCCTTGGCTTAAGCACCTGGCTGTCATCAGCTTGCCTCAAGCAACAGGTTGGATTTATTGACAATTTTAATATTTTTTGGAACATAAAAAGCCGCTTCATGTCAGATGGGATTCACCCAAACAACCTTGGCTCCAGACATCTTGGCTGCAACATACGTCACACCATCGAGTCATCTTATCAGAACATATATGCACTACTAAGCAGGAAGGTCAGCCCACAGGGAGCAGACAGACAGACAGTTACTGCTCCAAAAACAACCGCCTCCCATGATGATGACGTCACGTTCTGTGGCTCTGTCCTCCACATTACAAGAAAGCTGCAGAGATTGTCTCTGTCCCAGCAAAAAATGTCAAGAAAAGAAGAGATAGGACAATCAATCAATTCAATCAATCAATTTTATTTATAAAGCCCAATATCACAAATAGAATTTGCCTCACAGGGCTTTACAGCATATGACATCCCTCTGTCCTTTGGACCCTCACAGCGCACCATGCCGCTTTCCCCCTTATGCCGGCAATTTCATTCAGCCGGCGGCATGGCGAAAATAAAAACAACTGTAGAAAATCAAGGACAGTCAACCCATCAAATCTGATATGTATCTCATGTCAAACACAGTCTGTCTCTAAACTTATGCCAGATAACGTTTCACAACTAGCACTTCTAAATATCAGGTCTCTGGCTGGCAAATCCTTCTTAATCAATGATTTTATTAAGAAGCACAAACTTGATTTTATGTTTTTAACTGAAACTTGGCTAGGTCAGGAAAATAGTGCAGCAGTTTTAATTGAGACAGCCCTTCCAAATTTTAGTTTCCTTAGTGAAGCAAGAATACATAAGAGAGGAGGCGGAGTTGCCACTCTGTTCAAGGACAGCTTCCAGTGTAAGCAAATGTTTTATGGTCAATTTGACTCCTTTGAATATGTTGCCACTCAGTTAAATCCCCCTGTCAAGCAATTTTAGTGACCATCTACAGACCCCCCAAATATGATGCAAGGTTTTTTGATGAGTTTGCCAAATTGCTGTCTATTGTGTGCATGGATTTTGACTGTGTTGTTTTAGTGGGAGATTTTAACATTCATGTTGATAATCTTACAGATGGGGGTGCTAAGGAACTGTTAAATATTCTGGATAACTTTGGGGCTTTCTCAGCATGTCACAGAACCGACACATAACAGAGAAAATATTAGATCTAATTATTTCCAAAGGTCTTAATATCTCTGAGGTTGTGGTGAATGATGTCGCTTTATCTGACCATTACTGTGTTTCATTCAAAATGACCACCCGTGCTAATCCCATGAAAGTGAAGCAGAGGTGATCAGAAAGCGTTATTTAAATGATAACACCTGTGCATTATTATTCACCCAGCGTTTTACACCATCACAAACCCTGCCCTCAGCTCTAGTTGATGACCTTGTAAGCAGTTTTAGTTCCAATGTTATGACTGTTATTGATTCTATCGCCCCAATTAAGACCAAAGTTATGTCAGGGAGGAAAAAGGCACCCTGGAGAAACGCCATATTGGTTAAAGAATACAAAAGAGTATGTAGACAAGCTGAACGCAGGTAGCGAAAAAACAAACTCCAGGTATACTACGACATTTATAAAGAGAGTCTTCTCAACTATAACCAGGAACTGAGGAATGCAAGGCAATCATATTTTTCAGAGATTATCAACAGAAACAGTAATAATGCCCGCACACTTTTTTTCTGTAGTGGACAGACTGACCAACCCCACAACATCATTCCCTCCTGAACTACTGTCTAACAAGTCATGTAATGACTTTGCAGTCTTCTTCACAAACAAAATATTACAGATAAGACAGGCAGTGTGCAGCTCCAGCTCAGGAATGATAACAGTTGTGCCTTCCTGTCCTCCAGTTAATCTAGGACATTTTAGCCTCCTAGATTACACAACTCTAACAGAAACAGTTTCAAAATTAAAGCCCACAACATGCTGCCTTGATATTCTGCCTTCAAACTTTTTTAAAACCATTTTTAACTGCATAGCTCCAGATGTACTGCAGATAATAAATACTTCTCTTATAGCAGGCCAGTTTCCCCAGGCCTTGAAAACTGCAGTAATAAAACCTCTCCTAAAAAAAATCAAATCTGGATGCCACAACAATTAGTAACTATAGGCCAATATCAAATCTGCCATTTTTGGGAAAAATCATTGAAAGGGTTGTCTATCAGCAAATCCATACTTTTATGATGCAAAACAATCTTTTTAACACATTTCAGTCTGGATTTCGGCCACATCACAGCACTGAGAATGTACTTATCAAAGTCTTAAATGATATTCATCAGAATAATGATGCATGCAAATCCTCTGTCCTGGTATTACTAGATCTCAGTGCTGCATTTGATACAGTTGATCATAATATACTACTTAGGAGATTGGAAAAGTGGGTGGGACTCACCGGCACTGTGCTACAGTGGTTCAAATCTTACTTACAAGATAGGGACTTTTTTGTGTCAATTGGTAACCATGAATCTGAGCGAACTACGATCACATGTGGGGTTCCTCAAGGGTCCATTCTCGGACCACTTCTATTCAACATCTATATGCTACCCCTAGCCCAGATTATGGAACATCACAACATCTCCTATCATACGTATGCTGACGACACACAACTCTATATCTCAGTGTCATCACACGACTATAGTCCCTTACTCTCACTGAGTAACTGTATTCATCAAATCAATGACTGGATGTGCCAGAATTTTCTCCAGCTAAATCTAGAAAAGACAGAAGTATTAATTTTTGGCCCTAGAAATGAAAGGGCAAAGATCAGCGCCCACCTTGGCTCTATGTCATTGACAGCTACAAATCAAGCCAGAAATCTTGGTGTTATTATTGACTCAGACCTGAACTTCAACAGCCATTTAAAGTTTATTACTAAATCTGCCTATTACCACCTGAAAAATATAGCTAAAATTAAGGGGTTTCTGTCTAAACAAGACATGGAAAAACTTATTCATGCATTCATTTTTAGTAGGTTGGATTATTGCAATGGCTTACTTACAGGCCTTAACAAAAAATCAATTAGACAGTTGCAGCTGATTCAGAACGCTGCCGCCAGGAAACTGGACCATATTACACCGGTCATTAAATCGCTACACTGGCTTCCTGTGAGTCAAAGAATAGATTTTAAAATCTTACTGCTGGTCTACAAAGCCCCCAATGGTCTCGGACCAAAATACATGCTTGATCTACTGGTTCCCTACGAAGCATCCAGACCCCTTAGGTCATCTGGAACAGGTTTGTTGTGTGTTCCAAGAACAAGAACCAAGCAAGGTGAGGCAGCATTCAGTTATTATGCTCCTCACCTGTGGAACAAACTTCCTGTAGATCTGAGGTCTGCTCAAACTGTCAGCTCCTTTAAATCAGGGCTAAAAACACTATTGTTTACTGAAGCGTACTCTTAGATTAAATACTTACCTGCTGTATTCTACTGCCTGCACTTTTTAACTACACACTGCTGATTTATGTCTTTTATTATTTTACTTCTTTTCTTATCCTGAATCCTTATCCTAAATGTATTGAGCCTGCTTTTATTTTATGTCACTATATTTTATTATTATCACTATCATTCTAAATTTCTATTTCCCTTTTTAATCGAATGTTTTTATTGTTTTAAATTGTGTCTTGTTGCTTTTAATGTCTCTGTAAAGCACTTTGAATTACCTTGTGTTGAATTGTGCTATATAAATAAACTTGTCTTGCCTTGCCTAATGCAAGCAGAGATTTCACAGTGGCAAGATATCAGTGTAGTACAAATTTAGCTTTTTCATTTGCTTTTGGGCCGAGATCGTAGCAACATTGTCAAGGCTTATAAAAGCCTCAAACAACAACCACCACCACTCAAATTGTTTCAAAAGCAATCATTCAACAACTATATGAGCAGCCTGTGTGGGTGTTTAAAGGTTCAAGGTTCAAGATATCGTTATTATCCCTGAGGGGTAATTTGTGTCACAGCCAGCAGTTAAAACAAAGACAACAATCATCACAACAAATAAACAACCATAAAATAATGCACAATTACATATCTGATTTATGAACTGATTTGTTCTGCATCAGGGGAGATTATATCTGCGCCCTAATGGTAGCAGCACAAAATTGTCCTTTAGTGGATGGCCTGGGTCGGACAGGATATATTTAGCTTTTTTCATGCACCTGACCTGATACAGGTCATGGAGGTCGTTTAAGGGTGCTCCAGCAATTTTGCTGCACAACTTCACAATGCCTTGCAGGCGATGTTTTTGATTAAAAGATAGTGACCCATGCCAGCAGATAAAAGACAACGTTAGAACAGATTAAATAAAACAGGAATAAAACATTTTCATAAAAGGGCTGGTTTTGGGCTGGATGAGATGAAGCTGGAACTGTACTGAAACAACAATGTTAGAGAATGTGGCCCAGAACATTAAGAGGTTGTGCAGAAATTACTGCACCTGGTGATGCTGAGTCACTGTTATGAATGACCCCATCACAATTCTGCAGATATTATGGTGACACTGTGTCACAAGTCAAACCCTTACTCTTACCCTTACCCACAACAAATGAGTTGGCAGCTTATAACACTGTCTTCTCAACCACAAGGTGCTAAAATGACTCACCTCAGTCTGTTATCTCTCTCAACTCCCAGCAGGGCAGTTAGCTGACTCAGGCTTTGCAGCCGTTGGGCTGGGATATGGGGTGCCTGGTTGTGTCCAGCCAACAGGTCTTTCCTGACATGTTCCCGCTGCAGGCTGTGGAGGAGGTGCTGGACCTGCAGCACAGTGCTCAGACGCTTCCTTTCCTCCTCCACCTTTGCCATCTGCTCCTTCTTCATTGCTTTCTTCTGGGCCCTCAGCAACTGTAAGCAAAAGGTCACAAGAGAGATCTTAATTTAGGACCACAATAAGTATATGCAATATTTTGATAGGCCATTATTAATTGCTGGGTGCTGGAAGACAAATCAAGGTTTAAAGATAAACAACAATGATACAGCATAGTATTTTTGTGTGGCAATATCGTATTGTTACACAGTCACACAATCATTAATGCTACAAATGCAAATCAAACTTTAGGTAGCCCACTTGAATAATATAATCAGTTTCTTCTTCAGTCTACTAGATATATTTTGCTGCTGCAAAAAAATTGCTGCAGTGAGATGAACAGACTGAAAACTTTATTTAATTAGATAAAACAGATGTTGACAAAGTTTTCCTTTGGGGGCATAATTTACAGTTGAAAAAATTAATAAAAATCACAATATATTGCAACATACTTTATCGCAATACTCAGCATATCTAAACATATTTAAAATCCCCATAATATTGCATTATGACTTAAGTATCGTGATAATATTGAATCATAGATCTTCTGGTGATTCCCACCCCTAATTAACATTGGCAAATATTTGCCTCCCATTCACTTCCATGCAGTGCAAGTGAAGGGAGGAAAAAAAAAATAAAATAAAATGTGTGCTCACAGTGGCCAAGGGGGGAGTTCTAGATGCATCCTAAAACCAATCCTCCTTGTATTGCAAAAACCTGGATGTTCACCAAAATGGCATCACTTTTGAGTGCAGAGGCTTGTGGACAGGGATATTTTTGTATTCACTGACTAGGATATTCAGGCATGGTATTTGTTCCACCCACCTGAAGTAATGCAGCGCAGAGTGTTTGAGGCCACAGCTGGGCCAATCAAGAGGGCATTGCTGATGGGGGACCATCCAGAACCTAAGCTGCCAGGAGCAAACAGCAACTGCCCTCTTATGTCAGAAACAGAATTATTCTGCTTAACTGAATTTCAGAGTGAGCAGTTTTTTTCCAGAGGCTGTGGCCAACTGCAAACCAGAGGGAGCCTGTGTGCACATTAGGCTACTACACATTTAAGTACCCCCCCCCCCCTTTTTTTTACTGAAAGATCTGTACTTCCACCACCTCTGAATTAGCTTAAAATTGAACATCCATCAATTAAGGTTTATTTCTCACCAGAATAGCCGATGTCCAGAGTTATGACTCACCAGGCAATACCTTTTTAGACACTGTCTTTATAATGACGAGATTGTGGGTCATTTAGCTCAGGATATTTCCTCGACCTCAACGAATCTCTCCTCATCCATTCTTTGTCACACAAGAGACAGCAACAGCTACAGACTTCTCTTTATGCATGTATGGTAAGGAGGAGTCAAGCTGCCATAGGAGCAGAGAAAAAGAGCTGCAATGGGAGCTAGTATTCCATGTTTGTGGTCACTGAAAATATGATTTCTTAGCTTTCAACCAGTGACAAGACGGTAAGGGGTTTCAAGTGCGTTTTTTACACACATATGGTTGAGGTCATACTACATTTGTGTTTGACCTTGTAAGGAAATTGCTCAACTTCAGCAAACACTGAAATGAAGAGACTCTGAGAACCACAGAGAAAAGTTACAGCCAACAGGATTACTTTATTTGCAAAATGCAGCTCAATAGAACAAGATGTAGATCACAAACAGTATGACAGAACAGCCGAAACAGCCTCGCTTATCCAACTTCCAAAAGGCTTTTGTACTATTGAGTGTGTGGGCGTCTGTTCATTTGTGTGCATGTGTGCATGCGCGCGCGTGTGCGTGCGTGGACAGGTCTGGGCTTATGGCCTAGTTGTCCCTATAGGTTTGATTTCTCGGGAACCCCAAGTGTTTTCCGTTCTGTTTGATTTCCGAGAATTGGAACTGCGCACAAACCTCAATTTATCAAAATAACTCCTTTATCGGAGTTTCCCTAGCATTCTGAACGTCACTTAACTCAAAAACAACTTCTCATAAGGATTCTTTCCTATTGTGAAACCAACGGTCAGGTCACCCTGACCCCAAAATGTTCTACTCCATTTGATTTCCCAGAGCTTAACTACGCAAAAACTACTCAACTTACAAAAACACCTCTAAAGTGTCCTTTTTATTGCCAAATCTGACATTTGATCAACTGCTTCCAAAACGTTGTGTAATTGACCTTATTTTCACCTTTGGTATAAAAATGATACATTATCTGCCACTACAACCTCACTCTGAAGGGCTGCAGCTAACATTTATTTCATTATCAATTAATCTGAAGATATTTTTCATTAATCATTTCATGTATACAAGGTCAGAAAAATCTTAGGTATACAATCCAAAACCTTACATATTAAAATCACAACATAAAGCGAAGAAAAGCACCAAATATAAAAAGGTGGAGCTAGACATTTGCCATGTCTCCTTAAAACATAATTCTGTAGTAGTTTCACAAGTTTGACAAATACTGGATCAACACTAGTGCATACCTGTCAAGTCTCCCGAGATAGATAGATAGATAGATATATAGATAGATAGATAGATAGATAGACACACATCAAGCAAGATCACTTTGTATTTTTTTTCTGTTCACCTCACGATGACTATCATGCAGTTTGTAGACATGCACCAAGTAGAAAATGCAGGAAGACCTAATGTGTTTTCATAAACAGACAATAAGCAAGCCAACAATGGACCTAGCAGCAGACATACATGGCCACAGCAAAGATGTGTAAAAAGGTTTGCCACTTTCAGGAGTGATGGGAAGTCAAATACTTTTTCATCGAAAGATTAAAAACAGTTGTATTTTTTTATTTGTCATTTGAAGAAAAAAAAAACATGACAAGCAGCTGGCCCAACGGTATTTTCACATTTTCTAATCTGGCCCACTATCACTATCGGAATTTCTAATATATTAAAACATATCAGTATGATCATGAAAGATATGATATGGCACACCCCTATTGTCCAGGTAAACTTTGATTTGTGTCTAGTAAACGCGCTATCGACATCTCTAGTCTTTAGTGACATGTAAAATTACATTGAAGCGACATTTATACTTCTGTGTTGAATTGATGCTGTACTTACGTCATAGGCTCTGCATCTACACTGTAGCCTACACCATAGCCTGACATGGACCTCCCAACGGAAATGTAACTACACGTCGGTGTATGCTACAGTGTAGGCTCTGCATAGAGTGGACACACAAGTATAAATCCACCTTTAAAATGAGCACAACACATCAGAGGCTCCAAACCATACTTGACATGCCATTACAGCCCAACCATTCTCACTTGAAAAGAAACCAAAGTAAGCCAAAGACTTACATTCTGAGTCAAGGCATCTAGGGTTTTGTGAAGCTCCTGTGCAAATGCCAGGTTATGCAGTACCTCCTCGTACTTTTCCACAGCTGCCTGTAAAACAAAGTGGGAAAAAAAACCCTCAGTACAAACCCCAACAGCATGCAATTATATTCATAATGCCTATGTTTTGTTGTCAATGCAGAGCCCGGTCTTACCATCTGATCCTTGTTAAGTGCCTCACCCCAACACAGCCTCCTCTTGTAGTCTTCCAGTTTTAGCTGTGGGCACACAGGACATGTCACAAAATCCAGGTGCCTGCCTCAACCTGGCCATTTTAATACCTGTCATTTACCCTGATCCATCATTATCCTACCTTTTTTTTCTCTAAGTTGCGGATTTTGTGTTTGAGGCAGATGAGACCGTCCTCTATGTAGGTGTCATAGCCGTGGTAGGCGGTGGAGGCCTCCAGGCTGAGCTGCAGGGCGCTCAGACCAGTGGGTGAGCCCACCTTTGGGCTATCAGCCATCACCAGGTCCTCTTGTCCTTCCTCTTCCTCCTCTGAGCGCACAGGTGGAGGGGTGGTATCCAGGGTAGGGGAAGGAGACAGCTGCACCATGTTGAGCTCCACACTGGAAAGATAGAGACACATTTTAGTAGTTAAAACAACAATTCTAATGGTGGGCCATACCTGTTTTTATTGCAATGCATCGAACAGAGCAAATATGCTGCTGGTACCAAGCTGAGTGTATCAATGGAAATGGACTCAGCCCAGTTTGGGCAGCAGCCAACCCCGTGACAGTGCATATACAGCGGTAACTGAACAGCCTGCTCATTCTGGATCAATCATGAAAGCAGCAAAGGCAGACAGCATCAGCTTAGCAGCCTTTGTGCACTCTCGGCTTCCCCTGAATTAAACATCCCTGCGTGCATGCTGCATCTTTTTTTCCGCAAGTCATACTTCCCTAACGGCTGTGTGCGCCTCCATATGAGCAGAGGTGTAAAGCTGGCAATCAAGGAGGATATAATGAGCGGTTAGAGCTTTGGCCCGGGATCAATCATGCTGCAATCAAGTCCCGATGTCAAGCAGTCGATTAAAAATTCACACAAACTTTGCTCTAAATATCCTTTGACAAGACAAGATAATCGCTCAACGTAGCAGATTCAAAACTACTGTTCCATATTTGAATGTTTTCGAGTTTAATCACATAAACACGTCAGCATTTTCACAAAAACAAAAGCCACGCCGACAAACAGCTGACCCACCTCTTATCTTTGCTCCGTGTGCCTTAAATGTCCTCGGGAAAGCCGCTTAACATCTGAAAGTCCTGAATCTGATCGACCCCTTTTCCAGCCGTGATGTTTAACTGGCAGAGGCCACGCCGATGTCAGCTCATACTTTTATATACCCCGTCGGCCACAGGAACGACCACATCCGGTTCTAGCACCTGTCACGGTGCACGCGCACTTGATTCGGACTAAAAAAAATCCTCAGTACATTAATAAAATATTCATACAGGGATGTAATAATTAGGTGGTGGGGACTGGTTAACTTTTTTGTGATTTTCAAAAATAATTTGATTGTATCACTACACAAAGTTGTACACTTTTTGTTTTCACCGACATTTGACATGACAAGTTAAGAGAAATAAAACATTTAATCGCCTATATGCTGTGCCTTTTCTCGCCAAACATCTGCTCCCATATGTAGGGGAGACTGGGGAGGGTTGCAACAGTTCTTATTCCTCACCATAATCACACTCATGGTGCAAGAGCTCAGTTAGACCCTCCTCCCAACCAGGAAGACAGAGGGCACGGCACATTCAACATTGGGGCTGCAAATGTGATTATAACATAAAAAAGACAGTAGTTAAACAATCCAGTTATCACCAATAAGTCCTCTCGTGTTGGCAAAGACCGTACAAATACAATTTTAGTCAATTTAAGAAACCTTCTTTTCAAAAATTAATCACTGTTTTAAAAAGAATGGATGGATAAAGGCTATAAAGATCTTAGATGTCTTAGATCTGATGGATACAAATGGGATCTTGTTAACATATGATGATTTCCCGAGGTGGGGGAGTCCAACTTGAGTCGCAAATTTGAGGACTTCAGACTTGCTTGACTAACACTAATGAAAGACTTGACTTTACACTTAATATTTATGACTTGAGACTTGACTTTGAATTGAGACTATGTACAGTATGTACAGCAGCATCACAAGCTTCACCGTGTGCTTTTATTCAGTTCTTTCTGCGTGATACATGTGATTTAAGTTTTCAACAACTCATTCAGTATTGAAAGTGCTTGGCAACCAGCAACATGATGTCAGCTCCGAACATATTACGCACACACTGTTGCCCCTGTGAGAGCACATATGTACGCTGCTAGCTTTATGCTCAGGCTCTCCTCTTATTTGTGGGAGGTTTTGATACTGCCACAGCGTGTAATGACTGTTCCTGCCTGCTGTCCCAACATAACTTCATTATCTGTGAGTGTGTGTATGTGTGCTTGCTGTGCATGTTGGCCTCCTGTTCCTGCTTGGCTTGCATTTGGGGATTTTAACAGTGTATTATCTCACTCTCACAGAGGCAGGTGGGGTGTGTGAGTTGAGTCTTTCACTCTGACCAGGGGGCTTGGAGCAGGAAGTATTTAATAATTTACTCTACTCAAAGTAACCAATACCGGCCTGTAAAAGGTACTGTAACAAGTGAAATTCCTGCATTTCAAATGTTGTTTAAGTAAAAGTATGTAAGTATAATCAGGAAAATGTACTGAAAGTATTACAAGTAAAAGTACTCTAAAAATGTAACTGTGACTGTTGTAGTCTACGACTACTGTATATAAGATCTCATTAGATGATTCTAATTTATGCATTAATGTAAAAGCAAGATTTTGCTGCTGGAGTTGGTTGAGCTGATTTTGAACTATTAACTAATGATTATTTTAAACAGGATCTGCTGATTTTCACCATAGATTAGTTAGCTTTTATTGGTTTGTAAAAAATTGTGAAAGTAGTGAGAAAGTTCTGTCACACTTACCCAGAGCCCAAAGTGATCTTCATAATGTTTGTTTCGTCCAAACAACACTAATAATCAAAAGCCAAAGCAGTAAAAAAATAAATAAAAAAATATGAAGCTGGTATCTTGAAATGTTTCTGCATTGAAAATGTCTTAGATGATTATCATTACAGTGGCAAATTGATTTTCTGTCAATTCTATAACTGACTCAATGGTTCCAGCTGTACTGGTACATTTTTCTATGTTTCGAGTGCAAAATCTCAGTTTGTAAGGTGTAGGAGAAATACCGCTTTGAGAATGTTTGCACTTGTAATAAAGAGCAACTGAGGAGGGATCCCTCTTCCAGGACAGACAGACGTGCAAAAGATGTTGTACAGAACACATCAACATAATAAATTAACAGGACATCCAGCCCCGCCCATGCCCACCTATGTCAGGTACATTACACATCCAGCCCCGCCCACATCCACTACGTCATTGTGGTTTGTTCAGGGAAAGTCGGGATTTCAGAAACTCGGCCGAAACAGCGCAAACTGACTGTCAGATTTCATGATGTTCTTCCCTACTACATAAACATTTACTACACAAACGCTTAAAGATAAATGGAAATGTTGAATTACTTGAAATGATTATTGATGTGAGGACCCATTATTCCACCATGGAAACAATGTATAATCTACTATTTGACTGAAGGCTGATTTAAAAACATTCAGTGATCACAATGAACATGAAAACTGTTTTCAGCAGATATTGCAAAGTATGTTTGTCACCGTTTATAACACTAGTAACGGAAACCCGTAAAAAGAATGGTCTAGCAGAATGCTAAGGAGTGGAGAAGTGAGTGACTAACTGTAATATTATTTATCAATTACACACAATCATATAGGCTACATCAATCAACAGATTGTAAAACAATCAATAAAAGATCACATTATATAATTTACTTATCTTCCAATGATGTAGACCTACATCAGTCTAATAATATCAGACTGAAAGAAAAGACCTTTGAAAACTTTTTACCACTATTTAGCCAACCTCAATCTATTAACCTTTCTGTTTATATTGGTTGTATTTATATTGACTATTTTATTTACTCAAATAGGTAGTAGGCCTACCTCCTGACCAGGCCTCCCTCTACAATTACATTTCTATAGAGGACATCCAGTACACCACCATCTTTTGTACTGTTTTATTTTTTATTATTATATCTGACGTTTTCTCACCTATACTGTGCTATGTCATGTCCTATGTCTTGATGTATCATACTAGCCTTCAGTACTGTATGTGTACTGTGTGTGTTTGTGTGGATTGTATTTTGGGACTTGTCCAGGTAATCAAGGACAGTGGTTCTCAATTAACTTTGGCTGGTTAAATAAGGTGAAATAAATGATAAAAAAAAATGCAACCCATTTAATGCAATATCATAATGAGTGAACAAGTGTCAGTGATAGCAAATAATGCAAATCATTACCAAAGGAAAAGTTTTCTATTATTTGGCAACAATGAACAGACTCTTCTGATCAAATTATGGAAGCAATAGTTAGCAGTAGGTCGGGCAAAAAATTATAATATGGCCTCAGCCTCCATGCAGACCAAGCCATTTCCCTGCAAAAAATGTACAATTATTATCTTTTCATCCTGCGGTGAAGAAAGGGGAGACGTCCACCACTGCCGTTTTTTTTTTATCCATCAAGATGTTATCAAGTGGATGATCCTGGTGGTTGTTCTGAATGGCCTCTCACATCTTCAGTGTACATCTCTCTACCACCAAGTAGTTTACCCAGCTGCCTTGCATCCTTGTGTCTGAAGCTGCCTCCCCAGACTGCAGCATAAAACACACTTGCCACCACAGACTGATAAATCATTGACTCAAGAACATTTTTTTTATTTCAACAGTTTATTCAAGCAAAACAAAACAAAACATGACCATCTGACTGAACTTCTTGAACTTCTCTGTCACTCCTAAAAGGAACGCGGAGCATGTCACTCAGTTTGGATACAAAAGTAGAATGTTTGTCAATGATAACTAAAGTTATTAATTTAATCATGAACACATTTACTCAATCTGGAAGAAATAGAGAAAGGACAGGTATTTGTTGTGATAGCTTGTAGTCATTCTGTCTTCAAAGTAACTAAAATGAATGAATTTGATCGTAATCACTTATCTAAGAAAACTGAAAAATCAACACAGCTAAGCCTCCTATTCGACATCAACTCCTGTGCAGAGACTAGTAATATAATATGTATAATATAATATGTTACAGTAAATTCAGACCATACCTCCATGGTGGACTGCTCCATCTAAGTGATTTTTCAGATGGTAAAGAATTTTATGATTTAGTGGCATCTGGAAAGGACAACAGGGACAATCATATGCTTCTGCTGCCGGAAAAACAGGCCCTTCAGTGGCCAGGAAATGGGTGGGATGCTGTGGACATATCCACAAAAAAAGAACAACTGACCATTAGATTCAAGATACACAAGGCCTATAGCATTAGTGTTCTTTCACATTCAGGTTAATTAATCTGTTCAAATAAGCTTTAAATGCAATGACAATAAAGCTTCTTAATTAATTAATTTCCACGTTAGATAACTTTTTTGTTACGTTACATAACTTAGCGTCACTTTAGATATATACATACGCAATGAAAATGCCACACACACACACACAGCTAAATTAGAGTTACAACAACGCTAACGCTAACAACGCTAACGCTGACGTCGTGTAGGATAATGTTACCACACAAGCTACATGTTGACCATTAACCTACCAAGATACCCTAAAGTTATACAACAACAATATACAGCAACAAAAGCGCCATGAGATGTGAATAAAGTTTTTCATTTATTGCATTTATTGTAGCAACGTAATTTCACTTAGCGACATGACTTTCCCGCTTGGTTTTTCCAATCTTTTTGCCGAGAGGGAAGATGGGAAGAGGTGGAGTAACTTGGGGAGGATTTCTATATTTGGGATTGTTGGCCGGGGCTGGACCTTTGAGGGGGGGCTAGACATCCAGCCCTGCCTTCCCGCAGGCCGGGACTCATGCTCTGAGCGCTCTGTCTGCACAGAGCAATGCACTGCCTTCCAGAGTGGGTGATATGTGGCACATTTCTTAACTTCTACCACTCAATACCAACACATTATCATTACCAGTCCTCATTTTTGCTGCATTTAGGTCACTGTTTATGTTGTTAGGTAGGAGTTAGCTGACGCTTTTTCTGGCTAGTAAACGTTACAGGGGGTCAGTACCGCTGTCCTCTGTTTGAATTGGAATAAGAGTAGCTAGCTGTTGTGTCATGTGCATGTGTTAATATTAAAGGTAAAGGTAAAGGTAAATATTAAAGGTGTTACTGACAAGCTAACTGACTGGATGCCCATTAACATTATAACTCCTGTTGTGTGTGTGCATGTGTGTACAAACAGACAGACAGACAGACAGCCTCATCATGGATATAAGATTGTTGTTTTTTTTTTGAGAGAAAAAAAAAAGAGCCAGGTTTAGGTAAGAGTGTAAGATCAAATGGTCTATCTATCTAGAATGATGTTGTAAGTTGGATAAATGTATCAGTTTATATCTCTTATTAGAAATAAAACGCATTGTTTGGTTATTTGCCTTTTGGTTGACAGTACAAAGAGAGAGAGAGGAGCAGAGAGAGGACTTTATTTATTAGTATTCTTATTAATATGTTTGGTACTCACCATAGGGGGCAGGTTTACTCCAGAAACATACATACTGTTTATGTGTATGTTGAGGAGCTGCTGTATCAACAGGGCCGTGCCTGACCAATTTGGCACCCTAAGCAAGATATTTGCTGGTGCCCCCCTGACTCACAGTTCGGTTCAAACCTTGGTTTTCAAAAACTACTGAAGAAACATTTCAAAAACTTCCTGAAAAAATGTCTGGATTTTATTAATAATTAAATAAATGTTGCATTGCAATAAAGAACATGAACATTACTTAAATTATATTAACTTACAGTTCACAATAAATTAAAAAAAACTTGTTAATCTCTTAACAGTCTACATTCTCTAAATAATCTTATTTCTTCACTGGCAGTTTGTGTGTGGGAGGGAGATGCACATGAGGCTGCATCACTTGGTGCTGAGGTGGATGAGGTGGCTGCAGTTACATTAGTAGGCCCAGGATTTGCAGAGGTGGGGCACAAATACTTCAGAAGTGCATCTAAAAAGAGGAGATGCATATATTTGACAAACTGGGCTTTTACAATATATTAATGAAATAGCTGTTGATTGTGAAACCATCATGGCATAACCATAATAGCACCTATCAT
Organism: Epinephelus cyanopodus; assembly: GCA_026686955.1. NCBI lineage: Eukaryota > Metazoa > Chordata > Actinopteri > Perciformes > Serranidae > Epinephelus > Epinephelus cyanopodus. The sequence continues at coordinate 3,087,353 of CM048936.1, forward strand.
TACAGTCTGCCTTGATCTAATGACATTTTAAATACAGCAAACAGCCAAAATATAAAAAATGCAACTGTAACATCAAAATCTGAAAATTGGAAAACATAAATATACAGTATATGAATATATCAGTGTTTCCCATACATTCATTTATCTGTGGCGGTGCGCCAACATAGACGCCGCATTGACTGCCGCTGCCTATTGGAGCCGACGTCCCAGCCGGCCGTCATCTTGGATGGGTCTCGCTTCGCCTCCACAGTGTATTCACTTCTATTGAGGAAGGAGCTGTATCCATAAGTAAAATAGAATAACTCACTGAATTTTCAACTGATTTTCACGCGGTTTGGTTTGTTATTATATATATATATATATATATATATGTATACCGTATAAACACAATATACACATATTATGTATAGCACACCTTTGTGCACATATTCACTTTTCCACCAGCTGTGCTGCAAATATCCCCTGCTGCTCATCCTTCTGTATCTTTTTTCAAATTATCTTGACCACAGTCCCATTTTCATAGTTATAATACCAATACCAAAATTAATTTAGTTTATGCAAATATTGAAAATGTTTTTTTACTACTTTTGAGGGATCACAGCAGTCAGTGTAATAGGAATAAGAAGAACTTTATTAATCCCCAAAGGAAATTTCAAAGAAGTCTGTAAGATCATCTATTTAACAAAGAATTATTAAGTCTGATGGCTGTGGGTATAAAAGAAAGTGAGTGTGTGTGAGAAATAAATTCAATCAACAATCAAGCATTTTCTTTATTAAAATATATTAATAAATGTATTAATATGCTATACTATGCTATAAATGTCCCCGATTTTGACATTGAATGGGGGAAAAATGCGTGCAGACTCAAACCCCAGTTATTACAGGAGTCAGTAAATGCATCGCCAGAGAAGACGTTGTATGACACAGACGTTATCAGGACGCATGACCGGACGCAGCAGCATCAGAGATATTGGCTTCGTCCGAAGAGCCCACTAACATACTGCATACTACTACCACGTACTACCACTAGATACTACTACCGACTAAACATGTTGAAAAGATTGGTGGGAAAACACTCCATCTGCTGGCAGAGCACAGGTACTGCACATGTGGATTTTGGTGCCGTACCCATCAGCCAAGCCGAGGAGGGTGTGTCTGCAGACCTGGAGACTGCAGATTCAGACCTGCAGATGTGGACCTGCAGTTTTAGACCCCTTGTATTTCATGACAGCGCCCTCCATTTCAATGGAAGCCAACATACTATTACAACTATTGAATATGGACGACGACGATCCGTTTAATGTCATCAAACTATTTTGTTGACTTGAATTAGACAGCGAAATTGATATTTTACGGTGATATGTTTAAAATGATATGACTGTCTTTACCATGATAGTCTGACTGAAAGGCACGTCAAATATCCAACCGAGCATTTTTCGGTCTAATAGACGTCTAATAGACGTCTAATGGTCCTTAGACGTCTGGGCTAAAATCGGTCTACCACTGGTCTAAAAATGAAAGTTTTTAGCCGTCTAAGCTTAGACTAGCCGTCTAATAGACGTCTAAAATACGGCTATGTCTATACGCCTCGTCTAATCTTAGACGTTTAAATAACCGCTAAAAAACTAAACTACACTGTACATTGATCAATGACTGTTAAAAATGTTTTAATCCAACATTTGGCCATCATTTATACAACTTACAGTTGTTTTTTTATTTAATATTTAATAATAATGGATTACATTCTATCGTCTACATTCGGGCTAAAATATAGACCAATTATAGACGGGCGAATTTCGGTCTAAACTTAGACGAGACGTCTAATAGACGTCTAAGGCTCAGTGGGATGGGTTAAAGTAGTAGGTAATAGTTTAGCTTGTTAGCAATGAACTGTTTGACCTGCACATTTTGTTTCATGAAACCGAAGCACGATGATGAATAATTTTAGCATGTGCTTTAAATTAAACATGAATAAATGATTAAAGCAATGAGGTGGGTGATATGAGAAAAACATGTATAGGCTTACGTTTTCATACAAGCATGAAACGGTTTACATATTGGCAATTAGTGTACTTTATCCTAAAAGTTAATTCTGTATTCATGTATATCAAGTAATACACCTACACACACGTTTTTCCTTTATTATTCATAATATTATATAGGCCTATCACATGTGTTTATTAACTTTGACTAATTAGGCACTATCTATTTAAGGTGCACATAACAATCCATAAAGGGGAAACCTTGCCCCAACTGGAGAAATGCACAACAAGGAAGGAAGGGGCACTATTCAAATGGTAGGTAATGTTGTTAATAATGTATTTGCTATGCTCCAGATTCTTCAGTATTTCAGTGTAGACTGTGGTAGGTATTTATTTATCTTTTTTAAGTGTTTCTGTATTCAATTGTGTGATATCTTTGATTTCCTTTTTTTCTCTGCAGATCTCCCTGATGTGTGATGTAACCACTGCACACAATAAAACATTTCAAACCATTTCAGTATTTCACAGCCTTTCTTAAAATTCCCACAACAAAAGTGAGGACTGGACACTCAAGACCAGACATTTCCTATTATATGTTGTAGCGGGTTTGATTAATGCAGCAAGTTTTTGGCACGCCAGTCAAAGCAGTCCGATGAATATTAAGAAATAAAGAACGAAAATAGTTGGATCAAACCATACAAAACAACCAGCAAACAATAATAATGCAGAACAACACCCAGGCATAAATCAACAATTAAATCTTGGTATTTTTATTCGGGTGTAATAAATTTCAAAATTGTAATAAAGCATTAAAAGTGTAACTTGTTTCAAACAGTGGTGTTTGGGTGAAACGCTGATTTAGTTGCTGTTATACAGCCGTCCAGTAGGGGACACTGTCGCGAAAAACAAGGGGTCTAGAACTGCGGGTCCAGAACTGCGGGTCTGAATCTGCAGTCTCCAGGTCTGCAGAGACATACTATTGGGCCAAGCCAGCAGATAAAGTGCTTTCGTAGGCACTCCATCTGCTGGCAAAGCAGAGGTACTGCACCTGTGAATATTGAAATTGCCCAAAAATGAAGCTGCCCACTCTTTACCCACCAGCAACATGTCTGCAAGCTCTTTCATGCTTCTCAACATGCAAAATGCGAGGCGTAGGTGAGCCAGAACTCGCAGACGCCTCCTTTTGCACATAATAATTTATTCACTGCCACAGTAAGCAATGACATGACATGCCACACCAAAAAACTTAAACTTTGCACTCTGAAGATCCTTTATATTGTTTTTGAAATAATCCAACCTGTTATGGTTAGCGATGTGAATCTTTGGGTGTCTCACGATTCGATTCGATTCCAATTCTTAGGGTCACGATTCGATTCAAAATCGATTCTCGATTCAACCGATTCTCGATTCAAAAATTGATACAATGCATAGCGTGTTAAGGCATACTGAATGATTCATGTCGAGCTGCTGTGTCCCAGGGAGATAATAAAACCCAAAATGAGTCCAAACTCCTGCCTTCATTGAAGATGGGACTGGCTGAATTTGTTGCTCCTCCATAGCTCCTGCCCCCTCTTCACAGTAGAGTTGTGCTGCATTTTTTTTTTTTTCAAGCTTGCTGCAACGCTGTGTACGGTAGCCCGTGGGGGCGCACAGAGAGAGGGGGCAACGTTAATAAAAAAATTGATTTTTGAAGTTTATGAATCGATTCAGAATTGTGGATGATTAGAATCGCGATTTTGAGCCGGAGTATACAGATGAGGAACTCCATGTGTTGGAAGCTGAACGGGCGAGAAGAGAGGCTGAATCTTCCGCTCCCATTTTGCTGCACAGAATGGGATTCGGTGCTACCATCGTTGGGGAGGTATATCATCAGGAGGAAAAGCGCCGCAGAGGGTGCATCACAAGGAGTGAAGTTGCGTCTTCTTTTCCTCACAGATGATGGTTCATTCTCTCCTGTTGCGTGGTCCATTCGCAAACTTCATAACTAAAAAAACTTTTCACTACTCTCTATCGACAAACTACTAACACTCTCTGCTGTTTCCTCCTCCTTCTTCCTTCCTTCCACTGTCTTCGTTGGTTTATTTATACACGCAAAACGCGTTCTCTGGCTGGCTGGATTGTCCGTTCGGTCTGCCGTACATACATGGCAGGGCAAGATGGTGACCTCTCTAAAGCAAGGCCCTTGCTATACATATATATATATAAAAGCATAATTATAAGACTACGAAAACCAAACAAATTTTATTTAATAGCGATTATACACTTATGTAAACGTATTAATGGGTAGAATATTCAGATTCAGATTCAGATTTGATAGTAAACCATGCCAAATATTAAACACTGGCCCTTTAAAGTGAGATACCCCACTCAGCTCACTTCCTGATTCAGTGACATCAGCGCCACGCCCCCGTAGGGGACTTGCAGCAGCTCTGAATGTATTGTCGTCAATGAGGAAAATTAACGTGATCACGATTTATGGTCAATTCTTTCGCCCTGTAGTCACCAAAGTAAATAATGGGTTCATTTTCCATCTTGATCTTGATAAACAGGCGGTAAAATCAGGCGCAAAATCACAGTTAGCTTACAAACAGTTATTTACCGCTAGTAATAAATAAAAAATACCCAAGCTTTGTGCAGCAATAGGCTGCAATAATAGGAAGAATGTATTTTCATTCCAGTTATTCCTCGATCCACATACACAGACATCCACAGATCCTCTGTTCAACAAGGTGGTGGGGAGGGGGGGTTGAGGGAGAACAGGCTCTGATTGGAGGGAGAACTAACCACGCCCACTTAGGAGACAGGAAGAGTAACCGTTTTCTTAACATTGGATAAGCCTACGGTGGGGTATCTCCTTTATCCAATATCTCTGGCAGCATCAAAAACAACAATCTATGAGCTTTCTAAGATATGATGGAACCTTACCATTTAGAGCTTGACAAGTTAACAGTAGGATTTTAAATTCAATTCTGGATTTTACAAGGAGCCAGTGCAGAGACACTAAAACAGGAGAAATATGATCTTGTCTCTTAGTTCCTGTTAGTACACATGCCACTGCATTCTGAATAAGTTTTTAAAGACTTATGATCAATCAATCAATCAATTTTATTTATAAAGCCCAATATCACAAATCACAATTTGCCTCACGGCTTTACAGCATACGACATCCCTCTGTCCTATGGACCCTCACAGCGGATAAGGAAAAACTCCCCAAAATAACCCCTTTAATGAGGAAAAAAAAACGGTAGAAACCTCAGAAAGAGCAACTGAGGAGGGATCCCTCTTCCAGGACAGGCGGACGTGCAATAGATGTCCTACAGAACAGATCAACACAATAAATTAACAGTAATCCGTATGACACAATGAGACAGAAAGAGAGAGAGACAGAGAGAGATGCAGGACAGACGGTAATGACAGTAGCTGACAACAACATTAATGAAAGTAATATGATAATTAATAATAATATATTAATATCTGATAGTATACATGTGTGACAATAATCATGTGTAATAATAACAGTAGAAGTATGACTAATGATAACAGCAGCAGCAGGAGGCATCTGGCAGGACCACGGCAGCAGCACAACCACACACGTCACACCATCCAGGCACCGCTGCAATATGACTTAACCTGAGAGACAGTGGAGCACAAAGGCTACGGAGAAGAAGCCGAGTTAGTGACATCCAGAATGGCCGAGTTAGTGACATGCAGTAACAGGACGAGAGAGAGAGAGAGAGAGAGAGAAGGTGCCCGGTGTATTATAGGGGGTCCTCCAGCAGACTAGGCCTAAGTCAGTCTAACTAGGGGCTGGTACAAGGCAAGCCTGAGCCAGCCTTAACTATAAGCTTTATCAAAGAGTAAAGTCTAAAGTCTAGTCTTAAATGTGGAGACGGTGTCTGCCTCCCAGACCGCAACAGGAAGATGATTCCACAGGAGAGGAAAATATTGAAAGTGTATGAGAGGCCCGAATCTGGCTCGTTTTTTTCCATTTTCCATTTAAACAGAAAATTGGAAATTGGAAAACGAGTCGTTAGCCGTTTTTTCATTTTGGTTCTGGACACAAATAATGAAAAACAACTCATTATTTTGTTTTTTCGCATTTGGTTTTATTTTGAAAAACGAATGAACAAATGATACACGGATTATACACGGATTTTCTTCCAATGCCTGTTTTCATCTTTCCTCTTGAAAAGAACGTGAGGAAAAGTAAGACAGGTGAGCTTCCTGGAATTCCAACTAAATATGGGCCTTTCACAATAAAAGCCAAGAGAATACAATAGCCATTATGTAACATTAACGTTATGTGAGCGCATACCATGGAAAAGTCTGAGGAAAAATACATTAATATAAATTAATCAATCATACAAATTAATAAGTAAATCAATAAACCAAAAAATGGACCGATGGAAACAAGGATTGATTACATGTAGATTAATATTGTGCATTTGATTCATCTACACAGCATGAGTAAAGTCTTATATTAATGATTTGCATTTTTTGGTGCAATACAGTTCGCAATATAGTTTACCAACAATTACCAGCAATTACTGTGTGTGCATAGTTGTTACTGTTAGCAGTGGTTTTAACTGAGTTTCCACCATAATAAGCTGCTGCCTGAGCGAACCAGAGTGGAAGTAGGTTAAGCTGACTCTCCACCAGTAGATGGCAGTATGAGTAATTAAATGTATGCCTGGTTTGTCTCTTTGTGAACTGATGGCTTATTTTCCAGGTTATTGATGCAGATGTATTTCATACTATTCATTTAATTTGATATTTGATGTTTATGGTTTATTTACAACCTAGTTATAGATAGCATGCATTTACTTTTCATTTCAGAGCCACACGAAGGCCTACCTACATGGAAAATGAGCATGTGTTGATAGTGAGGCAGAAATGAAAAATTAGCAAAAAATACAGACACATTTGGACACGATTCAGTGGATCAGGCTTCAGTTACCAGCCAGTCACAGGACCACCTGTACACTATACCATTATCATTTACTCTCAGCTCAGAGTCAAACCTGTAAGTACTTCTATTCCAACTCTGCTGTTAGCAGCTTACATCAGAAATTTCTTGATGTAGGCTGTTTGGTCTAAAGAATGATTTACAGGACTGCAGAAATACAGCAACATAAGCTGACAGCTCCACCTGGTCCGCTGTTGTCAGCCATCTTTGCCTTTGGGGCATGCACGTTTGGAGGAATCGCGGTTTGATTACTGCATTTCAGTGGCTGCCCTCCGGACGCAGACTCTGCTGTCCTGGCTGCAGGACACAGCGGAGGAAAGCAACCTTTGTCCCCAGGGCTGTCCAGCTCCTCAACTCTGAACCCTGAAGCACTTTACAATCGCACTACACTAAGCACTTTACTTGTTTTTTTTGTTGTTTTTTTTAAATTTTGTGTTTTATCTGTATTTGAATGAATGTCTGTAACATGTGCTGCCTGTAAAACTACCTTCATGCTCCTTTTAAATTGCCCCCCGGGGACGAATAAAGTCTTTTTTGAATTGAATTGAACTGAATTCCCCTGTGACCTGCCTGTGACCTCAGTGATGTAATTTCAAGACTTACAACTCGTACCCACAAACTTGAATTCGTGTTCACAGTGAGGACTTTGTAGTCGTAGAAATTAGAGCTGTATTCACAAGACTTTGCACTCACAGCTTTTAGATTCATACTCACATAAAAACAATCCTAACCTGAACAATTTTACAGACTCACGTATATGACATCAGAATTTTGTGTATAACAATTTTATCAACATACAAATATTTAACATTACGAATATGAATGGTTAAAATTATGCACACATCTTTCTGATAGTTGTTTTACACCATACATCAACACACAAAGGAAGCCATCCATGGCACCATCTTGATCTGCCTTTTACAGTAGTGAAGGATTATTTCACCAAAAATGTTGTGAGTCTGCTCAGATCCCTTTTAAAAATCTACTCATAATTGCATTCTTTATCAGGAAACTTGATTGTGTCGTAATACCCTTCATATAAAACAGTATGAACATTACTTGTATAAAAAATAGGCTTCGAATAACATAAATTATGTGTTATTACACTTACTTTATGCACCCGAGGATAACAGCATTCAGCATATCGACACAACACCACATTATCCTCTTAAAACAATACTCATGATTGATGGACCTTTACAGACCAAAGGAATAGAAATAACATGCCGAGTAATCAATGAATAGACACATATTGTGACTTCATGACAGATTCAGAAGAAGGGAGTTACCACTTGATTTTTCGTCATGCCGGTAGGCCTAAGTCTGAATGGCTTAGGGTCTTCTCCAGTGCCCATGGTTTCAGTAAAATGAAAACAACCAATCTCACAATGTGTAGCACCTCCAACTTTACATAAGTTATAGCTCAGCCTGTGAAAACAAGTGTATTTTGTCTTCTGCTGCTTTCGAGGGAGCTCTCCATAGCCTCTGGAGAAAACCCTGATGACATAATTATTTTTTTTTCTTATCTCTGTTTGAAAAATGCATGCATTTACCAGGCTGGGAGGGTCAAAGAAAGTGTGTGATCCAGTGCCTCTGGAATTTGCCAAAACTAAAAACCCAGTGTCAGGATATCTCTGCCTTTGCTAACATTGTGGCAGTACAATTCTATGTCACCATAGTATCATTTTAAAGTAAAGCGTGGTACTGCACAAACTGACAAATAAAACCATAAATGGTCTGACTTTGATAGTATCTCTTTTGTGAAGGGTATCAGCAGTTCATCTTGGTCCTCGTAAATAAATTAACTCTACTGTGCTATTCTCTCTTTCCTTAATGATAAAAGAAATAAATTGTCATGGACACCGCTGAGGCTTCCTGCTCCTCTTAATCCCCGCCCTCCTACAGCTTCTCCTGCTCACACCCCTCTGCTCAGTCTCCAGTGAGGATCTGCCAGCTTTTTCCCACCACTATGTGGCTTGTTAGCTCATTTACCTGTCAGCATTTATACCAGTCAGTTTGTGAGTCAGTCGTAGTTTGGGCTCCAGCCTGCTTTTGCATCATTGCCTTTTTGGAGCCTTTTTGACCTGTGCCTGTTTTCGTCTTTTGCCATTGTCAGATGTCTCTGTGCCTTTGCCTGGTTATTTGTATTTTTGGTTCAATCTCTGGAACGGTTTGTACTCTGCTCTGCCTGAGACTTTAAGTAAAGTGACTGTTTTGCCTTACTCCTGCCTGTGACCCGTGATTCTGCATTTCAGTCTTCTGGTGTGTGACAGAAATATCTTGGGAGTCAGTAAGAAACAGTTTTAGCATTTCTTTAAGTATAGCATTTATTTGAAGTAGCTTCATGTTGGCAAATCACAAACATTTCTAATATAAAATATACAAAATTCAGTTAATGACTGATTCAATTTTAGATTTTTAAATTCTTTCAGGTTCCATTTTAACATTAAAACAGCATGTTAATATATGTCACCTATTGGTGTGCATGTAGCGAATGCAGTGAGTAAATCCAGAAAAGGCATGAGATTTCAGGGGATGTGTAGTCATGATGTCAGGTATTCAGAGCAGGACAGTCAGTGTGGACTCAACACTGAGCATTGTAAACACTCAACACTCAGGATCGTAAGGTGGAGGGTCACTCAGAACGGTAGGTCTTGGTTCCTCTGGGTTTTTATAGCCTGTCACTATCTGCAAAACAACACAGCATAAGTGGTGGCGACACATGATTCACATAACTTTACAGATTCCAACAAACCAGGCAGCTGACCTGTGAGGGGACATTAGACACTGAGACAGATGGTCCTTGGAAAGTGGACGCAGCATGCGTAGTCACTGGACCATTCTCGAGTACAGAGACGATTGATGGCCGCTACAAGATAAACAACACACAGGGTACATCTCAGCTCCAGTAGATACTTCAGCACTCCAGATACTCCAGTAGAACTTCTATAGAAATGAATTGCTTGGCAGACCAGGGGCCTCATGTACAAAGACTTGCGTGGATTTCCTACTGAAACATGGCGTACGCTTAAATCCAGAAAATGTCGTACGCACAAAAATATCCAGATGTATGAATCTGTGCGTACACATGAATCCAAGCACATTTCCTTTGTACATCCCAATCAACGTGGAATTGAGCGCACATGTTGGACTACCCGGCCCCTCCCTGTTCACGCCCCCATTTAAATATGCAAATCATATTTAAATGAACCCTGCTCCTGAGATTCCCCTCTCTGCACGATCAGAAAACTAAAACAAAAAAATGAATAAGACAGGAAAAAAGAAAATCTTCACAGAATGTGAATTGGAAACGCTACTCACTTAAGTGGAGGCGCGCTAAGATGTACTTTTTGGCACGCTGTCCTCCGGCACCAATACTAAACGTAAGCGGAGTAAGTGGGAGAGTGTGTGTGAGGCTGTCAATGCTGTGGGGACAGAAAAGTGTATACACGCAGAATTAATAAAGAAGTGGTCCGATATTAAGGTGGACGTGAAGCGGAGGGCGGCTGCCCACTGCCAAAATGTGGCCAAAACAGGCGGGGGGACAGGAGAGGAGGAGCTCACCCCGTTTGAACACAGAGTTGCCTGGGGTCAATTCAAAGCAGACAAATAATAATGTGAACTGGATTTCCATTTCGACTTGTTAATTGTATACACCACTTACACGGATCAGACACTATTGTTGTAAATTAACGCAGAAGTGCGCCGGGGAAAAGATGAAGCTGATTAAGAAATGTCACACCTTACGCACGGGTTTATTGACATAAGTACTTTACACACAGAGACAATCAGGGGCTTGTTAGAAAGCTCTGAAGCTGCAGTTTAACCAGCAAAAATCAGCAAGTCACTAACTTTAACCACTGACTAGTACTGATGCTGTGAAGACAGGATAATATTTGGGGGCGCACATGCTCAATGCGCATCAGTGGGATTAATATTAGGATAATTAAACAAATAAATTATTTATTCACCATAAATCCACCCATCACGCACAGTGCCAGCTAGTAGTCTGTTCCCAACCATGCTGCCACTCAGAATGTATGAATCGTGCGATAAACCAAGCCACCCCGCCACAATGTTTATTAATTGCATTTGCGCATCACATATGATCTGTACATTGATCGAATGAAAATGCTTCCTGTTGTCATAAACAAATTCATCCTGTGATGGCGCTTTTATACTGTAGCCATGTGTTTGCAGTAGATAGCTCCGATAATATTAGGGAAATCGGCTGTTGCTGTAAATTGCGCTTTAATGTTGGCCTGTTCAGCTGCATTGTATGGGAATTTGATATACCTGGCTGACATGCGGATAATTCCGTCCCACACAGCTGACATGACTCGGCTCAGGGTCGACTGGCACAGTCCCGATCGGTCGGCCAGCTCCCTCTGGAATGCCCCTGTTGCTAGGAACCCCAGTGTGGTCAGCACCTGTATGGATACAGGCAGCGCGTGGCTCCTCGCCGTGTCGCGCTGCCGACTGCAGCTCTGCGCACAGTTGCAGGAGGATTGGCCTCGGAACCTAAGCAGCTGATGAGCCAGTTGTTTCATGTGCCAGTGCCATCTGTCTCTGAACACACACTCTCTTCGTATTGCGCCATTTACAAACCTTCTAATACTGCTAAAGCAGCTGTTGTTGTTAACGGTATTTTCTGCACCACTTTGCGCATGCTTTTATATCCACTCATCTTATTGCAGACACGTGGGTGTGGTAATTGTTCATCAGCGTTAATTGTTCATGTTTCTCTGATATGCACATCACTCTAAAGACTAATTGTCTTCAGATTTATTTATTATAACAGTTTCCCAGCATCACCTCTAAGTGTCGCCAAAGGATCAACAGCTGTAGAAACGTGCGTACGCCAGCCATGAAGTTGGCGTGAGGCACCGCACATTTCCACGGTCATTTCACTCTTGATACATCTGAACTTTGCCGTGGAAAAGGACGTACGCCACGTTTTTGTGCTTACGTACCCTTTGTACATGAGGCCCCAGGTGTCTAACTGAGACAGGCCTTCATTTGTCAAAATGTGTAGCCACACCCCGCTAGTAAAAGGGACTGGGCATTTAATTGGGACGAGACTTTTAATTGAAGTTGTATGGTATTTGCCAAGCATCTTCACACTCCTTTAAAAAACTGTGTTCTGTATTCATACTACACTGGACTTCACTGATCAGATATTGAATCCACACAAGCAATATCTGTGCTTTATGTGACTGCGTTTTTTGATATTATGTTTGTGAATTCATTATTTTATAATTCAAGTTAGAATCAGAATGTCATACTTTGTAGAAACAATTTAGTAGGCAAAGTGTTTTAGGGAAAGTAGAAATTATGTGAATAGATCTCACATCAAACTATTTTTTGTATCTGACACAAAGTTTTTCAGCCTCACTTCACTGAATAAAAATTAATGATTAAATCGTATGATTACTGGTGTCTCCTCCTCTCCCCAACTTAATATTCGTTATTCATTAGATCTGATTTATTATTTTTTTTCAATAGATATGCTAAGTCTGGCAAGTCTACTGATGATGTATCAGAGCAGGCCAGTCATCCTCATTTCCTCCTTGAAGTTCAGTGATTTAAGTGACACACACTGAATTCCTCATCAGTATGTGGCAGACTCACCTCTGCGCAGCAGTTGCAAGTAGCATTGCAGGCAAATGCTGCGACAGTGATTGAAACAATGAGCTCTAGAAAATGAAAAATAGCCAAGACCCCTGAAAACCCCTGCATCCGACTCTGGCAAAAACAAGCATAAGAAAATCTAGTTAGTAAAATGAACATGGTGAAAGTGACAATTGTGGCAGATTGGGCAGCTTTGTCAGCGATCAACTTGCCTAGTTGTTAAGCTATAAATGGACAAAAAATATTCTGTGGAAGTGTTCAGCCAAAGGTCAACTGATCATTAACCTGACAGTAACTCATAACTGATACATGACTTATATCCACGCTGTATAGTTTTGATTAGCCTCCAAATGTTGTGAAAAAGTATCAAACTGAATACCAAATACAGGTCGCAGATGGACTCCCAGTAATCGTAGCATGAGTTCATCAATCCTGCAGCATCCAGACCGTAGAGGATGGTTGCAGTAGTGGAAGCAACTGCTGCTACAACACTGACAGCCAGAGCACCCCTCATCTTCAAGAGAGACAAGACATCAGGACGTGGCCATGCAGTGACCTGCCGCACAACTCAACAATGTTGACATTTGTTGCCCATTTGCATGGAAGATTTTTTTTTAACTAATGGTAAAATTTTATTTTATTTCTTTATTTCTATTAGTTAATTTTTCTCTTTCTTTTCTTTTTCCAACTTAATTTTGCTTAATCTAATTACAATCTACCCTTGACTCTTTCCCTTTTGTCTGTTCCTCTTATTCCAACTCATTCCCCCTTTTTACTGCTACATCAACTTCAAAACACACACACACACACACACACACACACACACACACACATACTCACCAAGCTTGCTGTCTGTTTAATGTTGCACAAGAGTGAATGAATAGTCAACCTCTGCTTCACCAAGAACTTTGAAATCCTCCCGGCTTCACTGTTAAGTTTGGTTATTGTCATTAATTTAATTATTAATCAAAACTCCAAATTAATAGTTTAGCATATTTTATGAGACTGATACCTTTAACTGGCTATCATTTTCCCTTTACTGGAATGGTGCCCCACGAGGTGATTTAATGTTAATTAAGTGACATTATTAAACATAATTAGTAATTATTATCAATATTTATTAATTATTTCCAATAGCCAATTGACCCCAACATAACTGGTGCCTTCACCTGAAGCCCTAATTTATGTTCACAATATATTTGGTTCCCCTTGGTGAGGCCTAATATGTTGATCTCTACATATTTGGTGGCGCCATGCGAGACCTAAAATTATGTTCCCAACAATTTTGATTTGGGAAACTGTAATATAGCGTGGGCACATTTTAGTTGTTGATATGTTAAAATATGGCAGCTGTTATGAATCATAAAATACCCAGAATTACTTGTTTTTGTTGTTTGTTGTTTGCTTGTTGGATAGCATTTCCCAGCATACTGAGAGCATATTGGTTACATTTTTCATGCCTCCTGCTGTTTTCACAACACATGAGGAACCACTGATCAATTGCAGTTTGTGTTATAGCTATTTTCTTATGAAAGGGTGAATTGGTCAAACAAGTTAAACACTACTTTGATGGTATAAATAAATGCATTTTCTAATTTTCAGCTAGGTTTCTGTCTATTGCATGACTAGGGTCATAATAAAAGTAGCTGAGTTTTGTACATAACACCATCACCAACCTAGAAGCTCAGAGATGTATTGAAAGGATTGTTCAAAGGCAAGTGTAAGATACAAACCAGGCAACGGTTCATAGAATTCCCAGCAGCCACTGTCAGAGATCCAGCTGCAATGTACTGTAACAGAGAAGGATATATGTATTATGTATAACATACATATTACATGTATTACATACTGTCTGGTGAAGACATTTTGTCCACAACAGCAGGACAACAAGATGTGAACTAAATACATGATCACTTGTGTAATCTTGGCATATCAATCAATCAATCAATCAATCAATCAATCAATCAATGTTATTTATAAAGCCCATTATCACAAATCACAATTTGCCTCGCAGGGCTTTACAGCATATGACATCCCTCTGTCCTTTGGACCCTCATATTGACATGCTGGATATGAGGGTCCAAAGGACAGAGGGATGTCATATGCTGTAAAGCATGTCAATATAAAACCCGTGTATGGTTCAGGTTAGAATCAGGATATAAACACTGACATGATAACTGCTTCCCAGCAGTAACATCAACGTGTTTTTATTACTCTCTTGTGACTGGTTGCAGTTTCGGTAATTAACCCCCTCATAACTGTCAAGTTAATACAGTAGATAACAAGTCAACAGGGAAACTACAATTCTAATTTATGGAAAATGCATTTTCCCCTCAAAATGTTTTTTTCATTTGAATATTTTTTTCCAGACATATATATCTATCTGATTAACAGCTGAACAAGTGGTTTGTTTTTTTCAGGCCTACCCTGTCCATTAGTACAGATACATCAACATAACTGATGACTTCCTCGGCATCAACTGTTTTCTGTCTAATCTAACCTACCCTGCAGCTTGAAAGGGTAAGTTTGGATGATGTTTTTCTAGTGGTATAATACTACTTACATGAATGCTGTAATTAGTTAACATGATTTCTCCTTTTTCTTGTATTGACCTAAAACTGTGTGGCTTTGTTGTAAGAAATGGAGACTGACTTTACCACTGACTTTTCTTTACTATAAGGTTCCTGCATTGCCAGAACATCATGGGGTGACTGCGGCTCAGGCAACTCGGTCTCATTCAGTGACTTCCAGCATCAGACTCCGACAAGAAAAAGCCTGCATCATCTGCATGATACACTGTTGGCCGCCATTATTGTTTAAGGGCACTGGGCAGCATCAGGGGGAAACATGACCTGACAATAACATAAGTTAGAGTGGCGGAAGTCTGAACATGATGGGCAGGAGAGGTGTTGGATGGGTCTAACAAACAATGACTTACACTTGGGAGGACCGTGTTCCTAACCCCCAAACCCTAACACTTACCCTAAGCCAAAACCTGTTCTTTTTTCTTAATCCCAACCATGTGCTTTTGTTGCCTAAATCAAACCACGTGTATATGATGGCCAGATGTAATCATGTGTGTTCGTTTTTGATGGGAAGAAAAAGTCAATTAGTGGTGTTGTGCCAATGTAGTGCATTTATTTTGAAAGAGACTGAATGCAAATTGTGCATTTACTGTTAAAATGAAAGTGTATTTTGAAAACAGACAATGCATGTAACAGGCAGAACTTGACAGGGCATCCCAGAACGTCAACAACAGATGCACCCAGGATACCTTGCATGTCGTATGTTGATGTGGAAAGTCCATGACCAAATGTTGATATGTGATGAGGCTGGAGTGAGCGTGTGTTGGCTGAGGAGACTGAGCAAGTCATCCACTAATAACAGGGTTGGTAGTGTTTATCCTTCTGTCAATATGTCTTTGGGTAAGACAAGAAACCCCTTCCTGCTCATGGTTGGTGTGTATGTTTAGCTGTATTTTTTAATTTTCTTTGTGATGCTTTTTGTCATTGTTGTTGCAACTTTGTCCTAATTTCCATATATTTAGAACAATTTAAACCAGCATATGAAGTCCCGAAAGCATGACATCACTGTAAGGCTGACTCACAAACAAAGCTCCCCAGACAAAAATCCCACTGAAGACTGCGATTGTATCTGCATAAACTGCCATAGCAACCCCAAACAGCAGCACCATCAGGCCGATCATGATCTGAACAGTCTGGAATGACAAATACAGATTGAGAAGTTACACAGATGGTAAAAAAAAAACAACAAAAAAAATGAAAAAACAAACAAACAACTTTGTGTCAGACAAACTAAGAAAGATGAAGGCAAACCATAGGTGAATTTTAGCAGTACAAATGTTTTCTGATTCTTAGTTTGTGTTGATGATCATACAACATATAATAAAATAAGACCATCACCATGATGAAAACTTTTCCTATCAATATTCAACATTTTAATAAAATTCTGCGATTTGGTACATGTCCTCTGGCTGCCAGATTCTTATTACAATTGGTTACATACCAAATTAGACACAAAGAAATTGTAAAACCAAATAGAAAAATTACTTTGGCTGGTTTGAAAAAAATGGAGTGGACTTAATTATTTCTACTTAGTTCTAATGTAGAAAGAGCAGGGTTTAATTTTTCAATTAATCTTTAAAGTTTTGTACTAGATGGTTGTTTATCACTACGATGATGGGAACTGTGTTTATATTTGATATGGCATGCTTCCACATGGTATTTTATTTTTGACTATTGCACCTTTAGATATGATATCTCGAAGACCATCATCAGGAAGTTAATAAATGATTCATTTTAGAGCAATCAAAGCTGATTGCTCTGACTTTAGAAAGAGTTTAATAATAAAGATTAAAATGAAAGATCACTAATAGAAGAAAAAAAATGACAATTTGGAGGCCACATGTCCCCACGCAGCTCCGCAGATTTCCTGGGCCCCCGGAACCCCAACATTCACTCCTCTGTAGAGAATCTCGGGGTGGTTTTTGATAGCCAATTCAAACAGATCAGTGCTTTTGTCAAGACTAGCTTTTTCCAGCTATGTCTTTTAGCCAAAACCAAGCCCTATTTCTCAGCTGCAGACTTTGAAAGGGTGATCCATGCCTTCATAACCACCAGATTAGACTACTGTAACTCCCTTTATGTTGGCCTGGATCAGTCCTCCCTCAACCGTCTACAGCTTGTCCAGAATGCTGCTGCTCGCCTCCTCACAGGCAAGAAGAAGCGTGACCACATCACGCCAGTTTTAGCCTCCCTCCACTGGCTCCCGGTCCATTTTTGTATTGATTTTAATCTTCTTTTAATTGTTTTTAAAGCCCTCAACGGTCTGGCCCCTCTGTACCTCTCTGAGCTCCTTTTATGCCACACCCCAACCAGAACCTTAAGGTTTTCGAACCATCTACTGTTGGTGGTGCCAAAAACCAGACTGAAGTCTCGAGGTGACAGAGCCTTCGCAGCGGCTGCCCCCAGGCTTTGGAACAGCCTCTCCCTTTACATTCGATCTTCCCAGTCCCTAGAGACTTTTAAATCCTCCCTAAAAACCTTTCTCTTCCACCTGGCATATCATTCAGCCTGAGCACGATGATCTCAAGTTTTTTTGGACACATAATCCACACAATCCCTGACATTACTATGAGCTAACAAACAAACAATGTTTCTCCACCTTATTGTAAACTGCAGAAAATATGTATGTATCTAAGCTGAACTGTCTACCTCCAGAAACTGATCGTGGCTCTTACCCCAAGCGCCAGTGGCCGGCCCTTGCTGAACCTCCCCAGAGTATCCACATAATGCTGGTGTCCAAGACCCTGGGGTAATGGGTGCACATGAGTGACCACCACCACACTTCCTGCTGCAGCTGAAGCCATGTTTAAGGCAAAATGATTCTCTGCTGCTCTGAACTGTAGAGTCTTGATCAGTCAGAGGGAAGTACAGAAGTTAATTATTCATCAGTGAACCATAAATACTGAGTGCGTCTTGCTCTGATGCACTGAATTATCGTCAGTATGCTTTGATTAGACTGTTGCTTATTAACTAAACCATGGAAATTTGTGTGTGTGTGTGTGTGTGAGAGAGAGAGAGAGAGAGAGAGAGAGAGAGAGAGAGAGAGAGAGAGTGAGCGAGAGTGTGTGTGTGTGTGTGTGTGTGTGTGTGTGTGTAGGCTTATGAATGTTTGTTGGTTTTGCATGTGACTGTCATGCACCTATATTCTGCTGAAGTGCGCTCACAGCTTGTGTGATGATGTAGAGCTTTTTTTTATTGACAGTTGTAATGTCACAAACTGAGACTTTCCATGCCTTAGTGGGTTGCCTGTAACATTATTATTATTCTTTCCTACAAGGCATTCCGTATGTATATGTTCTTTGGATGTATAAAATCTGGGCCCGTATTCACAAAGCTCCTAACTTAGCCTAAAAATTCCTAGCAAGGAATCTTAGTTTAAGAGTGATTCAGGAAGTTTCTGAGAGCAACTCTGAGCAAGGAGGGGACAGAAACTTTTATCTTAGTGAGGAGGTGTGGTTGACCCCGTTGCTAGGTATGACCATAGTTCGGGTATGATGCAGTCTTCTAAAAGCTGTGATTGGTTGTTACAAAAAGGAAAAAAAAGAAAATGAAATGCGCTTCTAGTGAATGAATGGACAGTGAAATTAACCGATCATAGAACTTAGACTGTATTAAGAAATGTGTAATCGTGAAAATAATTTTATGTCATGATGATGAAACTCAGCAAAATTAAATTAATTGTTAAACAGCTTCAAAATGTTTGAACGTACCTCATTCACATGCCGATTATTATATTGATTTGCTTATTGTTATGTTTACTCGCCATGCTGGTAATTTTACTACTTAATCTATTTGATATCAATGGTGGACGCAGACTGTCAGCAATTAGTGATTGCTGGCCTCCTTGTTTAAAGCGGTTTGATTTGGCAGAATGACTAAAACAATGAATGAAATGGAGAAAAAAAAGAACGAGAAAGCTGAACTGGATAGAAGAGCAGTGCCTGCTGCTGGCACAGCTCGTGGAGGAGAACAACAGAGTTTTGAGAGGGAAATTGGGTGGAAAAAGTAAGCTCATCCCTGATGAGGTCAACCACAACCATTATCCCTGCACGATCAAGCCGGTAGCGTCTTATTAAATCACTATTGTTCAATATACGGAGAATATCTCTCCTTCCTCTCTGTCTTTCCGCCATCTTCTCTGTTTAAGACACTCTTCTTAAAAATTCCTCCTCCTTCCTCTCAACAGTTTTTCACCTTAGCAGCTCTCTTAAGGCCTAAAATGCTTTGTGAATAACTTTCATCTTACCAAGGGAAAATTCTAAGAAAAATCTTAGAATTCAAGGAATTCTAAGATTTTTCTTAGAATGACGTCACTAAGAGCTACTTTTAGTCTCAGGATTCTTTTTGAATACGGGCCCTGAATGTTAGCTACCCACTTGAGCTAACAATAGTTAGCTGCATTGATCATGCATACAAATATAAATGTTTAAACTTTTGTCAATATGGAAATGAAACACATTGCTAGCCCAGATGTCGTAAAACAAGTCTTGTGAGTCTCTCTCTGATGCCCTGTCTGCTAAATCAAATGATTCATAACTGATATATTATTTGAAGCCTAATTTTCATACAAATAATATTCATACTGGTTCAAATAAACAATTTGATAATATTTCCCATCTTTGCTGAGCAACAGTTTTTTGGAAAAGGAATTAAAGGCTCGTCCCATACAGGGCCGTTGCAAATGGACAGGCAAACAAGGCAACTGCCTAGGGCCCCAAGCCCCAACCCTGAGAGCCATAACGCTGCTGTTGAGAAGGTTTTCATCTCTTGTGGTTCTTCACATTGAGGACGACATAACAGCCAAGCTGTCACCTGAGAAGATTGTGGACATTTACGCAGGATGCAAAAAAAGGCGTTTATTTCTACACTAGGTAAGACACATGTTATTTAATATGTGTAGGCCTTTACTGTATATATTGTAGTAAACCTGTGGTGGGAGGAGACCTGCAGGTGCTGCACGCCTTCACACACTTGATGAGCTGAGTGTCAGCAGCTGTGTGACTGAACTGAGACGCTGGGTCAAAAGGAGAGTGGTAGGCAGACTTTCTTTGTTACTGGTGAGAGTTGTTTCGTTCTGTGAGCTTGCACGCTCGTTGGGGGGAGGCGTCGCTCGCAGCTTTTAGTGCTGCCGGCGATGAAGACAGCTGAATAGGGGAGCTGAGCAGAGTCAGGAGGGGGGCTAGTCGCCTCCTTTAGTTAGCTAGGGCCCGGGGTTTAGGAGCGTGTACGCTGACCTCCTCACGCCAGTCCTGTGTTCCAGCGTCACGCCACCGCCCGCTACCTGCACCGCCGGCCAACGCTATTTACCCCGGGGAGTCGGACGGTGCTAACACTCAGACCCCGGGGGAGGGTCTCGCCAGCCGGTTGAGAACCGGGGTGAAGTTAGTTTTAAGTTGGATATTCGACAGACATTCGCTCCGGGGGAAACTCATCTGGACCATCCAGTCTGACTCCGAGTCAGCCACTCCAGCATTTCAAGTGCAACCGTATTGCAGACTTTACAGTAAATGCAAGGAGACAGGAGAAAAACAAATTTGGGATATTTAAAGCAGAGATACTGTGATTAAAGGCAATAAACTATGATCCTACACTATGATCCAGGAAATATGATCAATTGACTCAAAATCAGTGTGGGATCCTATTACTCCACTGGCTGCATGAGATACGCCTCTTGTTTATACATTTTAAATCTGTTCATATTTTTTAATAGTTTTTATACATAAATATTAGCATTTTAGCTCAATAGCTTCCAGGAAATATGATCAATTGACTCAAAATCAGTGTGGGATCCTATTACTCCACTGGCTGCATGAGATACGCCTCTTGTTTTTACATTTTAAATCTGTTCATATTTTTTTTAATAGTTTTTATACATAAATATTAGCATTTTAGCTCAATAGCTTCCAGGAAATATGATCAATTGACTCAAAATCAGTGTGGGATCCTATTACTCCACTGGCTGCATGAGATACGCCTCTTGTTTTTACATTTTAAATCTGTTCATATTTTTTTTAATAATTTTTATACATAAATATTAGCGTTTTAGCTCAATAGCTTCCAGGAAATATGATCAATTGACTCAAAATCAGTGTGGGATCCTATTACTCCACTGGCTGCATGAGATACGCCTCTTGTTTTTACATTTTAAATCTGTTCATATTTTTTTTAATAATTTTTATACATAAATATTAGCATTTTAGCTCAATAGCTTCCAGGAAATATGATCAATTGACTCAAAATCAGTGTGGGATCCTATTACTCCACTGGCTGCATGAGATACGCCTCTTGTTTTTACATTTTAAATCTGTTCATATTTTTTTTAATAATTTTTATACATAAATATTAGCATTTCAGCTCAATAGCTTCCAGGAAATATGATCAACTGACTCAACATCAGTGTAGGATCATAGTACTCCACTGGCTGCATGAGATACGCCTCTTGTTTTTACATTTTAAATCTGTTCATATTTTTTAAATAATTTTTATACATAAATATTAGCATTTTAGCTCAATAGCTTCCAGGAAATATGATCAATTGACTCAAAATCAGTGTAGGATCATAGTACTCCACTGGCTGCATGAGATACGCCTCTTGTTTTTACATTTTAAATCTGTTCATATTTTTTAAATAATTTTTATACATAAATATTAGCATTTTAGCTCAATAGCTTCCAGGAAATATGATCAATTGACTCAACATCAGTGTGGGATCCTATTACTCCACTGGCTGCATGAGACACGCCTCTTGTTTTTACTAAATCTGTTCATATTTTTTAATAATTTTTATACATAAATATTAGCATTTTAGCTCAATAGCTTCCAGGAAATATGATCAATTTACTCAAAATCAGTGTAGGATCATAGTACTCCACTGGCTGCATGAGATACGCCTCTTGTTTTTACATTTTAACTCAATTATAATTTTTATATGAAAACGTTAGCATTTTAGCTGAATATGTATTAGGTCATGTGATATAATAAAACAAAGCCAGTGTTAGAACATATTGATATGTCTCTTTTTATTGTCTTTAAACACAGTATCTCTGCTTTAAATATCCCACATTTTTACTTTGAAAACGGGAAGTCGGTACACGCTGTAACCATCATCTATCTGCTTGCAATTACTGTAAAGTCTGCAATACGGGTGCACTTGAAATGAACAAATGTCTGTCGAATATCCAACTTAAAACTATCTTCACCCCGGCGAGATAAGTTTTATCACTTTCATTCCTCTCTTTGTTTATATATATCTGATTTGTATGTTTTGCCTTATTGTAGTCCCCATATGAGCTAGTTTTAGATTGCAGAGAGAGGTACACTGATCACACTGTTAACCTGTGGGTGGGGGGACATTTGACACTGGCCACACTGTAGGGGTTTTGGGCGATACAGCCCCGTTTCCACTTTGGCATGTGTGTTCATCTGTTGTGTGCAGTTTTCTGTTTGCTGTGTGGAGCCCCAGAATTAGCTGTATGTATTCACTCTTAAATGTGTGTGTATGCTGCACTGATTACCTGCACGTGTTTTGCCAGTTATGGTAGAGGCCTACCCATAGTCAATGTAAATAGCCATGAAAATAAGGAAAACGCATTGAATGAGAAGGTGTGTCCAAACTTTTGGCCTGTACTGTATATATATATATATACATATATATGCGTTTTCTTTATTTTCATGACTATTTACATTGTAGATTCTCACTGAAGGCATCAGAACTATGAATGAACACATGTGGAATTATGTACTTAACAAAAAAAGGTGAAATAACTGAAAACATGTTTTATATTCTAGTTTCTTCAAAATAGCCACCCTTTGCTCTGATTATTGCTTTGCACACTCTTGGCATTCTCTCGATGAGATTCAAGAGGTAGTCACCTGAAATGGTTTTCCAACAGTCTTGAAGGAGTTCCCAGAGGTGTTTAGCACTTGTTGGCCCCTTTGCCTTCACTCTGCGGTCCAGCTCACCCCAAACCACCTTGATTGGGTTCAGGTCCGGTGACTATGGAGGCCAGGTCATCTGCCGCAGCACTCCATCACTCTCCTTGGTCAAATAGCCCTTACACAGCCTGGAGGTGTGTTTGGGGTCATTGTCCTGTTGAAAAATAAATGATCGTCCAACTAAATGCAAACCGGATGGGATGGCATGTCGCTGCAGGATGCTGTGGTAGCCATGCTGGTTCAGTGTGCCTTCAATTTTGAATAAATCCCCAACAGTGTCACCAGCAAAACACCCCCACACCATCACACCTCCTCCTCCATGCTTCACAGTAGAGCATGAATCGGGAGTGGATTTTCACTCCCGTTCCCTCCTGCTCCCAGAGAAAAATTCCCATCCCATCCCAATCCTGGGCCAGAGTCAAAAAGTAAATCCCATCCCGTCCCACTCCTGTAGAATGACTCCCGATCCCATCCCGCTCCCAGTCAAAATTACTCCCACTCCCATCCCACTCCCGTTTTTTTTTTTTTTTACTTTCATCTTTAAGTTGGTGATTAGGAAAGTCAATGGATTGTTCTCTTTAGGTTACCGTGTTTCATGCAGTTTAAAATCAAATTATGACACCATCAACAGTTATCTATAAAAATATAAAATGAGGAATATACTGTACAGGGCCGTCCACACCAAGAAAGATAACTGTAACGTTAACTATAACGATAACAATGGCAGCATCCACACCAATGAACGATATCATCGTGTTGCTAGGTTACGCCAAACACACACTGCTCGGTGCGGTCGGCAGGTGATATTGATGACCTGTTATTGCTGTATGTTGCAAGACAGAAAAAGAAAACCAATTTGCCGCTTGCTCCACTTGTCTGTCTGTCTGTAAGCTCCATCTGTCATGAGACAAACATGAATGAAGACGTGCAGTTTATTGTGTTTCACCGGCGACGAGCTGTCATTACACACGACAATTACGCACGGCTGCGCGCTCTTTATAACTTACTGTGTGAACCTATGTTGCATAATAAAGATTTGCCCCCCTCAGTAACTTCATCCTGGCTCCTGAATTTTATGAATGGAGGGGAAAAGAGGAGACGCATTCCCCTGCAAAATGTATTTTATTGCAGTTATTTACCCGGTATTTGCAAAACAAAATCACTGAAGTTAAGGTTCTGTCACAAAACTATATTGTTACGGATCTTTGCACATTTTTAAGTGGGTATATGGAAATCCTGGAGCTTTCTTAGTGGGTATACATGATGTGATGAATGTCTCGACCTGTCATTTCGGATGGATTTTGATTGGCTGTCAGTGTTTCTATCGTTCATCAAATCGCTCTGAAAGTGATCCAAACGATATCGTCCACCACTATCGTTGTCGTTATAGTTGTAGTGTGGACGCTGCCAAACACTTGAGTTTAGAACGATTTTTAAAACTGTATATTTATAGTTATATTTATAGTTATAGTTCTTGGTGTAGACGGCCCTTATGTTGCCATAATCCATTTCAAACAAAGGCCCAACACAAATATCTCATTGCCTGTCGTCCTGATTGATTCTTGGATGAATAAACCCAAACATTTTTCAAAAATGATGCATTTTATTACATTTTTTAACTTGTTTTCTTTTAAACAACATTTAAAGGTTTAACCTTTAAGGTACAGTAGTAGGCTTGCACTGACTGCACTGCGCATTTTTTACACGCTACGTACGAGGTGTTGGCACCGTCACGTTCCACTCTCATGAACTTTTGCAACAATTGGGACCTTCCAAAAGTTGCTCCAGTTTCACCGATGGGTCATCATTATTGCGCACTTTCCTCTGTAGCTCACTCTTTATATCTTCATCTCCTCCACCGCTCGCCATGTTGTTGTGTGTTCGTCTGTCTCCAGTCCACTCTCCGCTGCTTTAAGTTTCGGTAGTAGCCGGAAGTCGAAGTGTTGGGATATTGGAATGTGTAGTTCTTTTGACGTGCCAACGCAAGTCAAGATAGTGTTGGCCCACGAAAATAAAACTACAAAAATGGACGCTTCGGTCCTCCTAGGTTGTTTAACACGGGTGAAAATCATCATCTATTTATGTGTTCCCGATCCCGCCCGCTCCCGTTGATTATTATTCCCGTACCGTCCCAATCACGGAGTTAATAAAATTTTGACTTCCCGAAATAATTCATGGTCTACTTCACAGTGGGAACCAGGCATGTGGAATCCATCCATTCACCTTTTCTGCGTCTCACAAAGACATGGCGGTTGGAACCAAAGATCTCAAATTTGGACTCATCAGACCAAAGCACTCCTCCGAGAACCGTCACCTTATCGTGGTGGAGGAGTTTGAGTGCCCTAATGACCCTAGGAACTATGCTGTCGGGGGCATTTTGCCCCTGGTAGGGTTTCCCAAGGCAGATTGGTTCTGGGCGAAGGGTCAGACAAAGTACGGTTCAAACCACCCTTCATGATGGACAACAGCAAGAATCTGTGTACCCAGCCCGGAGGGTTACCGGGGGTTACCCTCAATCCCACCAGCACGTATTCCAGTGAGGAAACAGAGACGGGGGTATCGGGGGCGGGTCGTCCAATTTTCTGGGGCAGAAGTTGCCGAGGTAGTGAAACAACTCCGAGGCAGCGGAGCCCTAGGGGTGGATGAGATTCGTCCTGGATATCTCAAGGCTCTGGATGTTGTAGGGCTGTCCTGGTTGACACGCCTCTGCAACATTGCGTGGACATCGGGGGCAGTGCCTCTGGAGTGGCAGACCGGGGTGGTGGTCCCCATCTTCAAGAAGGGGGACCAGAGGGTGTGTTCCAACTATAGGGGGATCACACTCCTCAGCCTACCTGGTAAGGTCTACTCCAGGGTGCTGGAGAAGAGGGTCCGGTCGATAGTTGAACCTCAGATTGAGGAGGAGCAATGTGGTTTTCGTCCCGGACGCGGAACCGTGGACCAGCTCTTTACCCTCGCCAGGGTGCTGGAGGGGGCATGGGAGTTTGCCCAACCGGTCCACATGTGTTTTGAGGATTTGGAGAAGGCTTACGACCGTGTCCCCAGGGGCATCCTGTGGGGGGTGCTCCGGGAGTATGGGGTTGGTGGCCCCTTGCTAAGGGCCATCCAGTCCCTGTACCGAAGGAGCACGAGTTTGGTTCGCGTGGCCGGCAATAAGTCGGACCGGTTCCCGGTGAGGGTTGGACTCCGCCAGGGCTGCCCTTTGTCACCGGTTCTGTTCATAACTTTTATGGAGGCACAGCCGAGTGGTGGAGGGTGTTGGGTTTGGTGACGGGAGGGTCTCGTCCCTGCTTTTTGCGGATGACATGGTCCTCCTGGCTCCATCGAACAGTGACCTCCAGCTCTTGCTGGGACGGTTCGCAGCCGAGTGTGAAGCGGCTGGGATGAGAATCAGCACCTCCAAGTCTGAGGCCATGGTCCTCAGCTGGAAAATGGTGGATTGCCCTCTCCGGGTCGGGGGGGAGGTCCTTCCTCAGGTGGAGGAGTTTAAGTATCTCGGGGTCTTGTTCACGAGTGAGGGTAGGATGGAGCGGGAGCTTGACAGGCGGATTGGGGCGGCGTCAGCAGTGATGCAGGCGCTTAACCGGTCCGTTGTGGTGAAGAGGGAGCTTAGCCAAAAAGCGAAGCTCTCGATTTACTGGTCGATCCACGTTCCAATCCTCACCTATGGTCACGAGCTCTGGGTAGTGACCGAAAGAATGAGAGTGCATGAGTGCATGAGAGAGCGCGAGTACAAGCGGTCGAAATGAGCTTCCTCCGCAGGGTGGCTGGGCTCAGCCTTAGAGATAGGGTGAGGAGCTCGGACATCCGGGAGGGACTCGGAGTAGAGCCGCTGCTCCTCCATATCGAGAAGAGCCAGTTGAGGTGGTTCGGGCATCTAGTAAGGATGCCACCCGGACGCCTCCCTTGGGAGGTGTTTCGGGCATGTCCAACCGGGAGGAGACCTCGGGGCCGCCCCAGGACACGCTGGATGGATTACATCGCCCGGCTGACCTGGGAACGCCTCAGGGTTCCCTCGGAAGAGCTGATGGAAGTGGCTGGGGAGAGGACTGTCTGGGCTTTTTTGCTGAGGCTGCTGCCCCTGCGACCCGGACCCGGATAAGTGGAGGACGACAACGACAGACCAAAGCACAGATTTCCACTGGTCTAATGTTCATTCCTTGTGTTTCTTGGCCCAAACAAATCTCTTCTGCTTGTTGCCTCTCCTTAGCAGTGGTTTCCTAGCAGCTATTTGACCATGAAGGCCTGATTCGCGCAGTCTCCTCTTAACAGTTGTTCTAGAGATGGGTCTGCTGCTAGAACTCTGTGTGCCATTCATCTGGTCTCTGATCTGAGCTGCTGTTAACTTGCGATTTCTGAGGCTGGTGACTCGGATGAACTTATCCTCAGAAGCAGAGGTGACTCTTGGTCTTCCTTTCCTGGGTCGGTCCTCATGTGTGCCAGTTTCGTTGTAGCGCTTGATGGTTTTTGTGACTCCACTTGGGGACACATTTAAAGTTTTTGCAATTTTCTGGACTGACTGACCTTCATTTCTTAAAGTAATGATGGCCACTCGTTTTTCTTTAGTTAGCTGATTGGTTCTTGCCATAATATGAATTTTAACAGTTGTCCAATAGGGCTGTCGGCTGTGTATTAACCTGACTTCTGCACAAAACAACTGGTGGTCCCAACCCCATTGATAAAGCAAGGAATTCCACTAATTAACCCTGATAAGGCACACCTGTGAAGTGAAAACCATTTCAGGACTACCTCTTGAAGCTCATCGAGAGAATGCCAAGAGTATGCAAAGCAGTAATCAGAGCAAAGGGTGGCTATTTTGAAGAAACTAGAATATAAAACATGTTTTCAGTTATTTCACCTTTTTTTGTTAAGTACATAACTCCACATGTGTTCATTCATAGTTTTGATGCCTTCAGTGAGAATCTACAATGTAAATAGTCATGAAAATAAAGAAAACGCATTGAATGAGAAGGTGTGTCCAAACTTTTGGCCTGTACTGTATATATATATATATATATATATATATATATAGAGAGAGAGAGAGAGAGAGAGAGAGATAGATATAGATATAGATACGTATAGATATGTATCTACACGTGTGTCTACATAATATATATATGTTGTACATGGTTATTGTACATCTGTTCATCTGCTTGCCCTCCTCCCCTCCAGTGAGGAGTTGAACAGTTTGATGGCAATGGGGACAAAGGAGTTTTTCAGTCTATTTGTCCAGCTCTTTGGAAGGAGCAGCCTGTCGCTGAACCGGCTCCTCCGGCTGCTGATGACAGTGTGCAGAGGATGGTTGGCATTGTCCAAGATGCTCCGCAATTTGTTAAGAATTCTCCTCTCCGCCACTGTCACCAAGGGGTCCAGCTTCATGCTGACCACCGAGCTGGCCCGTCTGACCAGCTTTTCCAACCTGGAAAGTTCTGCCTTTGATATGCTCCCGCCCCAGCACACCACAGCATAGGAAAGAACACTGGCGACCACGGACTGGTAGAACATCCACAGGACCTTCCTGCAGATGTTGAAGGATCGTAGCCTCCTCAGGAAGTACATCCTGCTCTGAGCCTTCTTGTAAAGCTGCTTAGTGTTGCTTGTCCCGTCCAGCTTGTTGTCCAGCCACAGCCCAAGATATTTATAGGTTTCCACAACCTCCACTTCCTCTGCTCCTAACAGAACTGGTCTGAGTCTGGGTCTGGGTCTTGCTTGCTGTAGTGAGGGTGTGGCGTGGAGTGGAGTGGCTGAACCTATTGAAGAAGTTGCTCAGGTCGTTCACTCTCTCCACACCCTCCCCCCATGTGCTGGTCCTATCTTTGTGGCCTGTGATGGTTCTGACACCTTCCCAGACCTCCCTCATGTTGTTCTCCCTCAGCTTCTGCTCCACTTTCTCCCTGTAGGAGTCTTTTGCCTCCCTCAGGCAGCGTTTCATCTCCCGCTGTGCTGCTTTCATCTCTTTGTCTTTAGTTCTGAAGGCCTTTTTCTTCTTGTTGAGGACAGCCTTGACTCTCTGTGTTACCCATGGTTTGTTATTTGAGTAACACTGAACAGTCTTGGTGGGGGCAACCACGTCTGCACAGAAGTTGAGAAAGTCTGTGAGACAGTGAGTCATCGACTCGATGTCCTCATCATCATCATCAAAAAAGACTGAAGCTGATGCCACTCTTGTGTGCAGCAATGCACCCCTGGCTAGCATAGCTAGCCTACTAGAGGACCACAGAGCTAGCATTGCAGCCAACTTTAAAGCAATGTTCGCTGCTTTGGAACTGAGACTCGACAAATACAGACAACAGTGACAAAGCACGGTCAGCGAATGGACTCATTGGAATCCAATGCCGAGCTGCAAGACCAGCGAATTCAAGCACTGGAGGAGAGATGTGCAATGTTAGCAGATAGCAACACCAAGCTAGCAGCGACGGCCGCCGATCTGGAAAGCCGCAGCTGTAGGAGCAACATTAGGATAATTGGCCTCCCAGATCAATCGAAGGACCCAGACCCACAAACTTCTTTGCTGAACTCCTGGCAGAAGTACTCGGCGACCAGACTCTCCAGCCCCTCTGCCAGGAGTATCTGTGCTTCTGCTCTTTCAGTTTCTTGTTTGAGAAGTAATTCATAGGCATCATCATTATTATTTGGCAAAGGACACTTCAAGCCTCTTTTTCTGTGACTGCTGGCTCTACCAGTGAGGATCCAGGTTGTTCTTCAGAAATAGTGCTGAGATCCAGAATGAATGTTTCCTCTGCATTAGGAGGAACTGGATCACTTTCCCCTTCAATCGTAGGCTCACCATCCCCTACAACACCTTGAATCCCGTGCAGAGCTTTAGAGTTCTCACCTACAATAATGTCCAGAACCACATCTGTGTATTCATCTTTCTTAAAGGGTTTGTTGCCCGTTTGGGTGTTTTTTGCTTCAGCAAGGTCCTTTGTTGCTCTGGCCCTCAGATTCTTCCATCTGAATTTAACTTGCTCCAAAGTCCTCTTCTGGCCAGACCCCATTGCATTAACATTCTGGGTGATTTCAACCCAAATGTCTTTCTTTCTTTTGTTAGTCACCATTCCACTTGTAACTACTATTGAGGCATAATAGCACTTAACACCCTCCAGCGGTGCATGGGTTTCCGCAACAGTGAAATTAGGTCCTTTTGAGTCCATGGTTCCACCTCATCTGTTGTAGTGAACATAGTATTTATAGGCCTTTGGCATGATTGATTTAACTGAACACAAGCCAAAGCACATCAGCTAATGAGTGGGTGGGTATTTGACAGCCATCTTATATTCAGCCTTTCTCAGAGAGAGGCGCTGACATGGCAGGTATTGTCCATCGCTACCACCATTTTGGTGGAGGGGGATACCGTCAAAGGGTATATGTTGAGTGTACAATGGGGTCACCGTTTCATTGTTTCATCACAAGATCATTTTTATTTTATTTTGACTTCACTATACTGAAAGGCTTATTTGGTAGCCTATGTCTACTTTATTTACTTTAGCACTGTAACGGTTAAACAAGTCAAGTGCAAAATATAAATAAAAGTATATACACTAAATGATACAAATGTATTATTTGACCAATTTTAAAGTTTTACTACATTTTCTTCCTGAAAT
This sequence comes from Epinephelus cyanopodus, assembly GCA_026686955.1. NCBI lineage: Eukaryota > Metazoa > Chordata > Actinopteri > Perciformes > Serranidae > Epinephelus > Epinephelus cyanopodus. The sequence continues at coordinate 3,118,056 of CM048936.1, forward strand.
CCACCTTGAAATCCTACCCCTGTTGGGATCAGGGTAATCCTGTTTTTTTTTTATCCAAATCCTACTGAAACGTTTTGAACAACACAAACTGAAGGTTTGATCCAGATTAAAACTAGGATTGGATTCCGTGATCTAATCCGATTTCAGAATCCTTCTTTCCCTTTTGAACAACCCATTTTCAAGATTTGATCCAATCCGATAACCAAAATCCGATCAGATTACCTTTGAACAACTGGCCCAAGGTGATTAAATCCTGTTTGGATGTCTCCCTGGAGGAGTGTCTATATGAAAGATAGAATTTCACCTCACACTTATTTATCTTAACAATCTGTTCCACTCAGATATATCAAATTGTGAATTTACATTATCATAGGAGCAGATTTTATGCATTGCCCTTTGATGCTTCAGCAGTGGTGGTTTTCCCTGAACATAAATCAGAGAGGATTATCAAGGATATATCTTACGGGTCATTGGTGGCCTTGTGGATGGAGCTGGCCAAACATTAACGTCTAGTATATAGAATTTGTTCTCCAGCTGTATGTTATATCGAGGAGGTGCGTGAGAGGATTGCCTCCCTCTCCTGCCCCAAGCACCGTCCAGCAACCAGGGCTCCTGATGGGAAGGTGTGGAGCCAAACAGGGCTATAGGTTTGGCTATAGCTCTATAGCCATGTCCAGGGCCCAGTTTTTCAAAAGTAATCTGCTCGGATTTTGGATAACGGATTGGATCAAATCTTGAAAATGGGTTTTTCAAAAGAAAAAACAGACTACGTAATCAGATTAGATCACATAATCCAATCTTGGTTTTGATCCGGATCAAACCTTTAGTTTGGGTTTTTCAGAACTTTTTAGTAGGATTGGGATCACTTTGATCCAGTAAATCTGGATTAACTGATCCCATCAGAAGGGTGGATTCAGCGTGGATTTCAGGCCCAAAATGTAATGAAACTTTAAAATTGTATCAAATAATACTATATTTGGATCATGCAGTATAGCCTACAAGATATCCTATTTATTCATAAGGTTTTAATTTGATTTGTTCATCCGTCAGGCTACAGTGATTAGGTACGCTATAACATGTTCAGCCTTTCAGTATAGGCCTACAGCAAAGTAGAAAGAGTTTGGCCTCATAAAATAATCCCCCAAAAGGTTGTCAATACTGACCACAAATAATATATTTAATTCTGTCACTAATTAATGTATATTCATCACAATCAAAAATATTTTTGTTTCGTTTATAGATTATTTTTTAGTGATGCATGCAATGATAAAACAGAATAACAAAGCAATAGCAATGGCATCACTGGTTTTTGAAATCCAAAACAAATCCAAATCAGAAATAGTGTCTAACTATTGCGTAGGTCTCAGATGAGCAGACTGCCGGAAGAGGGTGTTTTTTTGTGTGTGTGTTTTCGTTTCAAATAAAATAAACTTGTATTGACCCCACACTGGCTATTCTACTTGTTGCTCTTTACATAACTATAGTTCTACATTGTGATTTCCTAGCCTATTTGAGCACTGGTTATCCAGATTTGCTGATCCTGAAAAGTTTCTATCCGGATCAGATTGATCCAATCCGATGTTGCTTTGAAAAACCGGCTCAAAAGTAACATGGATTATGTGATCATGGATAGCAAAAAAAAAAAAAAAAGGATTACCAAATCCGGATCAATTTTATCCGGATTAAACCTTTTGAAAAACCGGGCCCTGGAGTCATCAGGGACAGTGACCAGAAGAGGAGCATCTGCATCAGAACAGTGAGCAGTGACAGGCTCCTGAAAAGAGGCAGCTTAAGCGACTTCATTGACTTCAGCAGCAGGACAGGAAGGAGCAGAGGCATCAGGGAGATGAGGGAGATGAGCTATTCAGCTTCCTGGAACTGGTACCTTGTTGTAATCCTTCCCTCTAAGTCAGCCACTTTGTCGTCTGTGTAGCTGACATGACCAGATGCGGAGACAGAATGACTTTCTCCACATTTATATTGATAGTACAGCATTTTCATTAATATTTTACCTGTCAGGAGGACTTCATTTTATGTGAACCTTAACTATCTTCCTGAACTCAAGTACACCTTTAAATCACTTCAGAAGGTTGTCACAGAGCTGAAAAGCAACGCAGTCTTAAAGACTGGTGGATCAGTGTGCTGTTGCCAATGTGTAATGGGAAGCTGAACAGGATACAGTTTTCTCTGTTTACCCTCTTGGATTATAGACAACAACACTCATGGTGGAGTCTTTATGTTATGCATTCTAAAGGCTTTGGACATGCACTTTAGTTCATCTCACTGTCATTTGCATGTCTGTTTTTTCTTCTTCTTTTAGACATGTAGGTTCTAACATTGTTGGTTGCAATTTCTCCTCTCCAGATACGGTCCTTCTTCACAGATGGCTTTTGACACATTTTATTTGTATTTATTTATTTACTTATTCATTTATTTTCCTCCTCTTACCAAGAGAGACATTTAACAGTGTAGGGACATGATTAAATAAGTCAGTAAGTCAGTATAGGAAATTAATTAAGAACTTGTATTAGCACTAAATTAATCTTTTTAATCTGTCTTCCATCCTATCCTATGTCCTCATCAACAGTCACAGTCACAACACAGTCACGTTTACCTTATAAAAGTTATTTCTGTGAAATAAACTGTTTTTGTGTACTTATAGTGTGCTTTTAGCCAGTGATGGACAAAATACACAACTCTATTACTTGAGTCAAATCATAGAACTTATACTGCTGATAAGGCATTCGAAAATATTTGGAGGCACCTACTTCCATCTGTCTAATAATGTAAAATGAGATGGATAAATCATTTTAAGATAAATTATTTTTATCTGTTTTAGCACTGTGGCCTCACAGCAAGAGGGGACCTGGTTCGATCCCAAGAGGGAACCCTTCTGTGCAGAGTTTGCATGTTCTCCCCCGTGTAAGTGTGGATTTTCTCTGGGTATTCCGGCTACCTCCGACAATCCAAAGACATGTTGTGGATAGGTTAATTGGTGACTCTAAATTGGCCATAGGTGTGAATGGGAGTATGAATGGCTGTCTGTCTCTATGTGATAGGCTCCAGCCCCGTAAGTGGTTACGGAAATTAATGAATGAATGTCCCATAATGTCTGATTTTAGTACCAAACCATCTCTTCACTTAAAACAAAACATACATTTTATTATAGTTTTTATTATCAAAGATCATTTTTTAGCTTGTCAACGTCTTGTCTTACTCAGGGAAAACAAGGACATATTCTTTGTCATAGATTCTGTTAACTAAATTAACGCTGATTTATATACAATACATGTAAGAAAATAAAGCAATGTTAATTCCATCCTTAATTTGTCTTGAGTTTTTCTCTTAGAATATATCTTAAAACAAACAAACAAATGAACAAACAAAAACATGAAAAATTGAAAATAAATAAATAAAAAAAAATCCCAAAACATTAAGAGTACTGGATTGATAAGCAGTACTGGTAAGAGTAGTGGTACCATTAAAATCTTAACAATACCCATCCGTAGGCAACATCATGGTTATGACAAGACTTCAGGAAGATGCTGCTCCAAGTAGATGGTAGGCTGCTTATTACTGCTTTGAACCTGGATTAGCTTGTTGAAGTATTTTCCAGCAGAATCTTCAAGTCCAACAGTGCATTCTCCACAGCTCGGGCAAGTTGTGATGCATTTTTTTCTTCACTGGTGCTGGGAGATTTAAAAGTGGCTACCGTAAACTCAATTTCATTGTCCGTAAAAGTGTACAGCACATCGTATTGTTCAGGGACCTCAGGGCCAAAACATGGCACACATTCAGACTTTTTGGAAATCTGGTGAACAAAGAAAGAAGTGAAAAGTTGTCGGTTAATGTTGTAGCACAGAGAACTTGTTTTGTGAAATATAGGGAATTTTCCAATAGTCAAATCACTGATCAAGCATTCTCAACAACAATTTTCACAACATATTATATACATGGGCGACACGGTGCTGTAGTGGTTAGCACTGTCACCTCACAGCAAGAGGGTTCCTGGTTCAAACCCAGGAGGGAGCCCTTCTGTGCGGAGTTTGCATGCTGTCAGGGGCCATGGGTTTTTTCCGGGTACTCCGGCTTCCTCCCACAGTCCAAAGACATGCAGGTTGGGGTTAGGTTAAATGGTGACTCTAAATTGGCCGTAGGTGAGAATGTGAGTGTGAATGGCTGTCTGTCTTTATGTGTTAGCCCTGTGATAGTCTGGCCACCTGTCCATGGTGTACCCCTCCTCTCGCTCAAAGTCAGCTGGGATAGGCTGTAGGGGTCTGTGTGTACTTGTCTCTTATTTGCATTTTTGTATACTTATTCTAAAAGTTCAAAAAACAATAAATAAATAAAAATCACATTGTATTTAAAGTGCCTTCAATGCTTAACCTGTCAAATGTCAGTTGAAAACTGAAATGTTTTTTATTCTACAACCAACATGTGAATTCTTGCTAAATCTTATAAACCAAGTAACACAAAAACTGTTTACCCTACACATACTTTATATACTTTTACCAATTACAGCACACATCAACTGACTATCCAACTGCTTTCATTGACATCTTCGGTCTTTCATCCACACTAAGACAAACATAGACTAAAACAATTTTTTTTCTTCCCAAAAAACACACATTTTTGAAATGACCTCAAGAAGGGTTGAATCTCAAATTACTGGCATGGTGTTTTAATTTAGATCATTGTAATGTGCAAAACAATGAAATAAGCCTTCCCAGTGAGGACAGGGACTGTGTAAGGGTAATAAAGTTAATAAGACAACCGCTCTCCTTTAACTTACTCTGTGATCTCTCATTTTAAGAGCCCTATTTTAATTGAGCAAGCATAACACCATGTGATAAGTGGTAGGACTTGGGCACAAAGACTATGTGGGTGACTCCACCTGCTATTTTGGGCAAAAGGGCTGGATGAATTCATATATTGGAGCACACTAAGACAAATATTAGAAGATTTTACCAGTTTGTTGCAAAGTATATTGTTATGAGCTATCTTTAGTTGCAAAATTGTGGTATTTTCATTTTTATGTCAGTTTCAATACTTACATAACTTGAACCAAGTTTGCAGTCAAAGAATTTATCATAGGAGGTGTCTGTGAAGATGTCAGGCATGGGGATCTTCTCCTTTAAAGCCTGCTTCTGTAGACCGTAGAGGTGGCAATAAATGTCCTGGCCTCTAAATGCCTGTTAGAAAGGAACCAATATCATTTGTTTATACAGTCGATCACCACATGTAATATTAAAGGTGCCCTGGGAAGTTTTCTTGTAAGCAAAGTTTGTTTTTAGGTCAGGGTTTTTTTTCCTTCACATGAGCTCTTTGTGTACCCTTGAGGTATGACACATATGTTAAATGCATTTCCTCTGTTCATAACCTGATTTTTCATCAGAGTTTGGAAACTGCACTTTGTGCAATATCATCATCCTTGTGCACAAGAATGAAAAACATGGTTACCCACATGTACAACATTGCTCCATAGCACTAATAGTGGTGGAGAACTTCAGAGGATACCTTTGAGCTCCACAAGGAGAAACTAACTAGGACACTGAAACTAGGGCTGCCCCCTGAACGTCAAAGATGCCAATCATCAGTCTGAGACCCCTCAATCAACTCCTTCTTTTTTGTGTATGTCTGGGCGAGGGGACATTTTGGTCCCCAGAAATAGCGAGGTCAAATCTTTACCCTCTACTCAGTGAAGATGTCTGCAACGTGTCCAGACAGCTAGAGGTAGGTCTGAGGCAGCTGCCCAGAGGAAGAGAGACTTTGCCTGGTGAGGCTCGGAGATAATGTTATCTTTTCCCATTTGCTTAGAAGTGGTCAATTTACGGCTCACAACAACTTAATACTATGCAGCCACTGACTTTTGTTTTTAGCTAGTGCCGTCAAAAAATGTTGCATATTTAAGATCAGTTGTTGGCATAGAAAGCAAACATTAGCTCGGAGGGATAACTTGGCTTGTTTACTATACTTCGGAAATGTCACCCTGAACAGCCCGCTGAACCCAGTTTGAAATGAAAAAGAAACATATTTGGTAACTGTTATTCCCCATGTATTGTTGTCCATGTATCTATGTATTATTTGTTTCACTCATAGTGACATGTACTGTTAATAGTGCTGAGGAGTAAATACTGTAAATAAACCAATATCCTCCTAAAAAACAGACGCGCACACACAAAACTTTTTAAACATTGATTTTTCATTTTCATTTTTCAGGATTTTTATCTAATCTAATTATTGAACCAATAGCAGAGAAAAGATCTGAAGTGAATATTAAAGGCATAAGTTCTGGAGATCAAATATATAAAACACCAATGTATTTGGATGACATCATCCTCTATAGAACAGATGTAGACTCAATACTGTCATATCAATCACATTATGGAGCTCATTTTGGTACACATTTTTTTTCTGTTTCCACCATGAAAAGTTGTAGATGGTACCAACAGAACCATTCCTAACCATCTCCATTTTTGGTCACCCCTCTGTTGAGGTACCTAGAACACAGATCTGATACTAAAAGGCGGAGCTAGAACCACTGCAGTCTGTTGATTGGTCAACAGAGGATGGTCACTCTTGCTTAGAGCTGATTTTGAAGCTTTTGGCTACTGTTCATGCTGTGGCAAGTTTTATATCTATTGTACATCTATTGTTTCCTCTCTCAGAAGCTGTATTCTGAGAAAAAATAGCAATTCACTGAGGCGACTACCAGCAAGTTTTAAGGTGGAACATTTGCTGGCAGGGTTAATTTAATGCATGATTTGACGACATGAATCCATCGGCACACCTTCAGTTTCAACAACTTCGAACATTCCATTACTTTTTACTGTCTCTCTTGGATGACATACACTTTTAATAATGAATGAATCTTCAAGTGTTTAAAAGTATATATTCATTTGGACCAGATTATGTGAACTGCATGACTCTAATTCTCACTTAGAGAAAAAGCTCCAGCAACACTAAACCTCTCTATTCTCTCTCATTTTGCTCCGAAAATGTTGGCATGCAACCCTGTTCTGCAGACAATAAATGAGGTGAAGACTTCCACCTGTGTAAGCGGTGATGAGGAATTATGCGATATTAAGTGTTGGACAGAACAGTGAGTGACAACAACCCGCATTTAAAAGTATTTGCACTGGAAACGCTTAGTGGATCCAGAGTCTAGGTACCATGTCTGAAGAGTTGTATTGGTTCTCAGGGTCCATACTGAAAGTGTATTGGGGGTTATGTCGCTTGCTTAAGAGGGTGTAAGATGATGGCCAGCATCGTTGTACCCCCTTCCATTCCATGTGGTCTGCATGCATTCAGGTAGGCACGTCCTAAATGGTCAGCTACATTTATGCAAATTTGATTGGGCAAATGCATGTTTGTAATTGAAGGAGGTTATACCCATAGTCAGTAGAGTGCTCTATCTGTTCTAATAGAACCAGGGTTACAATATTGCTACCTGAAAATAAGCTACTATGTGATGCTGTGAATGGTACTCACCATGTCAGTGTACCATGCATGTTCCTTTATAGCTTTCTCCAATAAATCAGCCTTCTCTGGGTTCTGTGCAAAACAGGAAGAACACAAGAAAGTTACAACTTATCACATTTAGGTGGTTAGTGTTTATTAGCTTGATTGCTGTTCAGCAATAGTATGATCTAAAGCAACCTAAGGGAGTATCTCTGATGTCAACACATTTTTCATTACACAGACATACATTATATAAAAGTTGCATAACAAGTTTCCCTATAAATTTACCTGTATTTTGGGGTTATCAAAGGCTTTGACAAAGGCAGCTGAGGCAGGCGAGTTTGAATTCATCATACTTATACGTCCTAGTTTGAACGCACGCAGGGAGACATATTCCAGTGATGGACAGATCCGCTGGTACATCCTGACAAAAGAGAAAAGAGACTTTTTTTCAACAAACTCTTTGTGCCAACATGCACAGCCCTGAAACACAACATGAAAGCTTTTGAAACTGGGTAAATCAAATACTCTTTGTTATTGCCTGAGTATGTCTTTAATTTCTGTAATGCAGTTGCAGGTCTTTTGACCCCCTTGGTTTGTAATGTAAAGAGTAAAAAGTCTGCATACAAAGACAGTCAATCACCTCATGACTTTTCAGCAACTCACCTGTAGTAGGCCAGCTTTAGTGCCATCTGTATGAAAGCATTGGGGCGGATCTTGTGAGCCTTTATGAAGTTTTTCCCAAAGTGGTTAAATTCCGTCATGCTCAGATCCACATTTTGGGCCAGTCTGTGGTGGGGAAGGGACACACGCATTGACAGTGAGACTTTGTGTTGGTAGTCTAACAGATAATTGCACAAGTATTTGACAGCATTATGGCAACTGATAAGTATAAATTATGTATAATACACATACAATTACAATTTATTCTGAAAATGCGACACTACACACACTTTCTGCAGCATTAGTTCTGTCCGTATCAGACTGGATTTCCTGTTTCCTCTTTTTTTGGGAAAGGAAACTACTGTATGGCCATGATTAGCAGCATTTGTTTTTTCATCCACGCTACTGTTCCTTACAATGTTAAGCTTTTAATAGCCTCTTAGAGCCATTAATGTTTTTTTTGAGATTGCCTGTGCCTGTCCCACTGGTCTCCTAGGATTAGTTGTCTGTTGTCATAGAGGAGTGTATAGAATGTTGCACAAAAAGTTAGTAAAAGCATGCACATCTAAATGATAAAAAAACTAGGTGCCAGAAAAGAGGTCATACAAAAAAGGAAAAAATACACTCCACACTTAAGACTATGCGCCCATAAATATTTAATTACCTAACCACTGAGTGATATTTGATTTTTCGTCACTTGTACAGCACCTTGGACTTTTCATGTGGGAGTTTGCGTTCTGCCACGGACCTATAATTAACGTTTGTCTTTTTGGCATTGTAGCCACCTAACCCCGACCATAATTTAAGTAGAGTTTATTCGGTCATGATTTTTTCTTGTGAAGATATTATAGAAAGATTTCTTTCAGTGTCTGATTTGGATGTAAAAAACAAAACAAAACAGTAGATACAATACAGAATCATGCAGGGTTTTTATCATATCATATTTTGAATCTCTTAGGTCACATTTGAAGCCCCTTTTCTGTAGTTTTTATATTCTAATTGTGAAAATGGAAATGCTGCTGCATATAGCTGTTCACATAGCAATACATAGAAATGAAAATTACTTCATGTTCCTCTGGGTTTTTATTGTTCTGGAAACTGGGTATCTCTGTAACTATCACAACTAAAAGCTGCTCTCACATGTCCATGTGCTGCTTGGCCTCCTCAATGTCCTTCTTGATCTCAGGTGTGAGATTGAAGTGTAATTTCTGGGGCACAGGTAAAGGCTCCATTGGGGACTGCATCTGCACCTCTGGCTTTTTTCTGTTTCCACACACAAGAGAAAATCAATCAATCAATCAATCAATCAATCAATCAATCAATCAATCAATCACATGAAATTACATGAAATTACATGAAATTACATAAAATAGAATTTAGTAGTAGTTAGTCTCTGCCTTTCCTTTCTGACCACTGACTCAGTGTGCAGTGCCCAGGTCAAGCCCTTGCTTATATGGACACCAAGATACTCGAAGCTGACCCCCCTTTCCACCAAGTACCCTTTGATTCTAAGGGAGGTGTAGCTTCTGCCAAAAGGCCACTATCAGCTCCCTAGTCTTGCTGATGTTTAGGAGTAGGCTGTTGTCCTGACACCAGTGGGTCAGGTCCTCTACTTCTTTCAGGTAGGCCTTTTCATTGGTATCTGTTATTAGGTGTGGTAAAGGACCAATAAACCAGGAGAAAGCCCCGTCATGATAGACCATGCCTGCCTTATCAAACTATTCTTTCATTGCACTAATTGGAATATATACTGAAGGCCATATATTCAGTTTGAATTGGATCTTACATGCAGTCACACAGCAAAAATCTCAGCTTTGTGCTGGTGAAGTGACATTTTCCAGGTAAACAGTGAGGCTCTTTCCTTGGCTTATGCTGGTTTGGTGTTTTGAATTGTGACTTGTTGTGTTCCACAGTAAGAGGAGAGGCAATACAGCCTGTGCTATTGCCTGACCAGCAGTGTAGTGTTTCTTCTTGTCATTCTTAATCTGTCTTCTGTCATTGTTAATATTAAGAAAAACAAGTCCTTTTTTTGGAATGTTGTTGTCAAAACTTGACATGGAAGGAAATGCATTTAGCATGTTAGACCTCAAGGATGCACACAGCATGTTCTGGTGAGTAACACTGAATGTGAACAGAAATTTTGTTTACAACAAGACTTTACAGGTCATCTTTCAGTAGCTCTGTACTATAGCAATGTGTGACTGAACAAAGACAGGAATCCTTCCACTTTTCCATACCACTGCAGGATGTTGTGATTTTAATGTCTATCTGTAGCCTACACTCTGCCTAATTACTTAACTTTTAACCATTAAAACAAGAAATCTAAATTCCAGAAACTCATTTACTTAGGGTCTACTTACACGCCTGCTACTAAATGGCTAGACACGGACATGTGGACGACACCATCAGCAGCGGCACATGAGAAGTTTGCACCATATGTCCCATGTTCTCCAATAATTAACTGAAAAAAAAAGATAACACAATTAGTTATTATTATTACATCCCAGCTCCTTGTGAGTTTGTTTGTTCCTCTATGTGTGACTGTGTTGCTGAAGTTATTCTAATCAGTGGATGTGAAAATGGTGTCTTCTGTTGAGCAGGGAAACGTACGATGACTAGGTAGTTATGAAGCTAAATAATTCATACTGGTAAGAGTAATAAGTCACACATGTATTAAATGTATTAAATCACCTGAAGCCCCTTGTCAAACCAGCGGTTTCCACTGTTCCACTGGCTGCCTCCTCCATGCAGCATCTGACGAAAAGCTCTGTCACGATACTTGTCCTCCGATACTGAGGGCATCGCTCCATCCAAACACACTGTAAAGATGCTTCTTTGGATAGCCAACACTGACTCTTTGTTGGTCTCATCTAAACAGACCAAGGACATGCACACAGAGCAAACATAATGTTATAACAACGCTGCAACAGTTTAATAAATCAGTCATATTTATTTTCACAATATATACTTAAACTGCTTTACCAGGGAACACTTCATGTGTTATTTACATGTTCCAAGTCATTTAGAATTGTCTTTACAATGGCTTTGGGCTTTGTAAGGTTTTTGTAAGCCAAGTAATTTGTGCTGTCTTTTCCACCTCCACCTTGTTGGGAGATCATAAACAGACACATTGTGTGAAATGATGCTTGAAATGACGTTTGAAAGAATGTTGTTTTCTGAAATGTAAAAATTCCTGGTGTTAAAAATGTACATCTGGAATCACAACAAGTCACCCATTTTTGCAATAAAAAATGTAAAGATGTAATTTGAGCGTGAGATTAAAATGATATCAAACAGATAATCAAAACAAAGACAAAAGATTCTTGTGAAAATATCAGACAGGCTTCTTTTCATCTCAACAGCCACTGGATGAACATGTCTCTGTTTGATTTACAATGTGTTGTATGCAGTGGTATTATAAAGACCACACCAGCAATCAAATTCAAACAATTCTATCCAACTGCTGTCAACCAAACACACATCCATCAAACTGCAGTCAGTGATACAAAGACTCGTCCACCATACTGCCATCAACTGAACTCAGACATGTCCATCCAAATTCTGTCAGCCCAACAAAGACACAATCATCAGACTGCTGTGAATGAAACAAAGACATATCTATTCAGTTGCTGTCAATCCAGTTCAGAAAAGTCCATTCAATTTTTGAATTTGACTATCAGTCAAATTTGCTATCTGTCAAACCAATCCAACTGTTGTCAAACAAACAGTTATTGCCCCTCCAGCTTTTGTCAGTTAAACAAATGGCATGGCCATCACACTGTTCAACTTTTATTAATCAATTACATGTCCATCCAACTGCTATCAGTCAAACAAAGTCCTGTCCATTCAACTGTTGTGAAACAAACACTGTCACGCCCCTTTAGCTGCTGTCAATCAAACAAAGACACTTCCATCCAAATGTTGTCAAACAAACAATGTCACACCCACACACAGCTGCTTTCAATCACACAATCAATCAATCAATCAATCAATCAACTTGGGCCACAGTTGGGCATGTCTTTGGTGGCCCACCTCTAGAAATAAAAGGCTCGGGCCAATAGCAATATGCTATATGCATTCTGCCTTTGAAATACCGCAAAACAACTTAGGCCAGTGACCCACTGGATGAAATGGCAAGATGGCAGATTTGTCACAAGTCACCCATTGCCGAAATTAATGATCAGTGATATGCAGACAATAACCAGGATGTGTACTAAATTTTCCAAGAGCAACCTTGTGAAAAGATTTGAGTTTTACATATCATCTTACCTCTACAATTATCAAGGTACATCACAAACACTTACCTGAGCTAGTCTGGCTAAGAGCTAATGTTAACAGATATCATCCATCATTTTTAAACGGCCCAATCATGTGTAGCCCAGTCTTAAAACATTTCAGTCTAGACAAATAAGTATGTTAACAAGTAGAATAGTAAGTACTCTATTTAAAAGTCAGTTTATTTGAGTGTTTAGCGTTAATGAAGTTAAGAGTGACACAAAAAGCGCTCTGTAATTGTGCTAATGAAGTTAATTGAAATTCAAATATATTGTTTACTGTGTAGAGCTCACAACCTAGCCTGAGGCCATAAGGTTGTCCATCTTGACATTTAATTGATTTCATTCATTGTTACAACTTGTCATCCAAATGGAAAGGTAGAGGGGCAGGATGTGTAGCCCACCCCATAAAGAGAAGTCACGGGCTGGACAATATTACAGACGTGCATTGAAAGTTGATGATATGTCCATTACTTTGGTGGCTGCAGAGTTTTACCAACAGGTAACGGATGCTGTAACCTTCAGAGGGTAAATGCCTCTGTGTGTGCGTATTTTTAGGATGTATTGTGTCAGAGTGAAGGTAACCATTAATGTTATTTCAACTTAGCAGCAGCTAACGTTACTATGTATTGCTAGTATGTGTATTGCTACTGTATGTGCTAGTATGCCAGCTGATAAAGTTAGTTAGTTCAAATCTCATGGTATGTGGAGTGAAGGAGCTTTGGGATGAGTAAAGTAACTGTGAAAACTGTTATGTGCACTCATAAAACATGAGAGGACCAGGAAACACTCTTTGGACCTGCGGAAGAGAGCAGATGTCTCTTGCTCAGCTATCACTGTGTCTGGTCTGTCGCCCCTATCCATTCATCGAGTCATTCATCGCCTAGTTCCTCAATCTTGTTTTCCTGATTAATTAGTAAGAACTTATGCATGTGCTATGTGTTTTGGTAGCTGGCATTAGCTAGTGAAGCAGCCATTTGTTTTAGGTCACTACACTCCCAACATAAGGGGTTAGTTGTGGCTTACTGGACTTGGGCTGCATCAGTTAGGCTGCATTTTGGCCAATAGTTTTGGGCCATGTCCAGACCGAGCTTTTGTCAGAGTCGGCGCAAAGCTATTGGCCTTCACTACAGCTTTACCTGATGCAAAAGTAAATGCAAAGTCGTCATGCCGAGACTGCCCGATCGTCGAGCTGTGTTTTTGTTCTACCATGCTGGATATGGGCCACTTGTGAGATTACACAATTTTGCTAGCTGGGTTATGATTGGATTACTAAAGACAAATGATTATATCCGGTGGAAACAGGCTCAGACTGAAAAAAATCTCCCTTGGGGATTAATAAAGTGTGTCTTCTGTTTTTTATCTGGCATGCATTACTGTAGACAACAAGCTTATTTCACATGTTCTCATGATTTATTAGGTCAGTGGTTCTTTAGTTTGACTTCCATGGGAGCAGTTCTCACCCTTGATGAGGTTGTCGTAGATTTTGCTCCAGCTGTCCCGACGCTGGGTGGTGAGGATCCCAACGGGCTCCATGTCGGTCTGTTGTGAGGAGTTGCAGATCCTCTCCAGCTGAACACAGAGCTGATCAATTGTAAGTGGACTCCCATCACTGTTGTATGCATCCATCACAAAGAACTGAATCCAAGGGGGAAGAAAATTGGAAACAACACAAGATTACCCACTGAGCAAAGTCCCTAGGAACAAAGGCATTCGGGCTTCCCAAGACCTTACATTGTTTGTGAGCAAATAACTTCATGGTCATTTCATTTACAATTATTAATTGTACGTACAACTTGTAATTAGTCATATTAATAAAGTGAATAAATATCACTGTGACCCCTGGTTGGCAAACTATTCTTCACTCAATTTCATTAAGACTCCATATAAGCTTCTCAGTGTGTTTACATGCATCTAAGTGCCCTGAGAATTACCTGATTTGGGCAGAAACCTGAATTTAAAAAACATCAATAGATTTTCACTGAAAATCTCTCACTGAATTCAGCTCGTAAGACTGTTTTCAAGTGAGACTTTATGATTGTATCAGCAAACACACACCCCAACCCAGCCCCAGTACAGGTGAAAGAGGGTGGAGGATTAACACACAACACAGTTTGTGTTTGCTAACTAGTGGCTTTAGAGTGCTGTGCCCATTCATAAAAGCTATGCACCACATGATGGTCTAATATAGCTCACATCACGACGTATGTCGGATTAACATAAAACAAATAAACCCATGTTTAATTTTTTCTCCCGGTTCCCAGATGAGAGGTTTTAAACAGTGACACACTGTCGCTACAGGGCTGGTAATGATGCATTTGCTGACCTTTGATGCATTTGCTGAACATTCCATGTCACTGGTGAAGTGTTCAGGCACCCCTTTACCCTGTCAGGATTTTCCCTGTTGGCTTCCCATCAGCCAGCCTTCTATTTGTGGAAGATTTGACAATATAGATTGCCAACACAGCATATCACAGCTTTTTCACTGTTGTTTAGCGGGCACGTCTATTTTTCCCCTCACAATCTCCATACAGCAGATGAGAGGAATTAAAGGCTCCACTGCAGTGATGTGATGTGTTCACCCTGACAGTTGTGCACTACAGTGACTTGATGTTCCTCACCTGACCGTTGTGTACTACAGTGATGTGTTTGTCGGTGTATTGCTCAAAGGTGTCCATCTTCAGATCAGGGATACGACAGGATGAAAACAGCTGTTCGAACTGCTTCATACACAGTGGCTTCCCTCTCAAGTACTCAACTGGAAGTGTCTCACTGGAAAACAAATAAACATTTAACCTCAGCCATTCATTATTATTTACAATTTTGGCCATTGATGTCCCTGAAGCTGCCACATCCACTTTCAATAATGTAGCTCTGCCTCTCCATCTTTGACTCAAGTTTAATCTTTTGTCCAACATAATCAGATAAATTAAGAAGGCCTACAGCAGTACTGATACATTCAGTCCACTGGTTACTGTCACCTATAATACAGCATTTGATGCATACAATTTTTTGGCCAATATTTTTGTAAGTTTTTTTTGTTGTTGTTTTACTTAGAAATACTATAATCGAGCCAAACCAAAAATGCACAAATGAGAGTACTCTCATAAAGATGGAGTGCAAATATCTTAACTTGGTTGAGCGTCTACAAGTTTAAGTTCAACTTTTGACTGTAGTTAAACTATAAACACCTTAGTTGGAAATAAACCTTGTTCAAATTCTTCAGAGAACTAACTTTATATCTCCTGCTTAAAACGTCATTTAAAACAGCATTGTACTAATTTTAGGCAGCAGATGAAACCTCTGTTAAAGGCTCTCTAAGTCGTCCTAAGCTTGAAAAGTTTTTGTCACATACAGCAAACATCTCCTCACGATCTGCTAGCTACATGTCCTCTCAATATGCTGTGAAAAAGTCTGGTCTCTGTAGGCAGCCCAGGCTCCGCAAATGGCAACAAAAACACTTTGGTCCAGGCTGCACCAACCAGCCAGCGTGAGACCAGTGAAAGCAAGTGCACACACACATGAGTGCATACACATGAAAGCGGTGCCCAGAGAGGCAGGTAGAGCTACAGGCTACAATGAGGCTAAAAGGCGAGCTCGCTCTGTTGTGTTTGATAACATTGTTGAATGTAAACAGAAGTGTTTTTGTTGCCATTTGCGGAGCCTGGGCTGCCTACAGAGACCGGACTTTTTCACAGCATATTCAGAGGACACGTAGCTAGCAGATCGTGAGGACATGTTTGTTGTATATGACAAAAACTTTACAAGCTTAGGAAGACTTAGAGAGCCTTTAATGTGTAAATTAACTGCTTATTTTGCTGTTTGATGTTTGAAGGTGAAAACAACAAATACATTGATTGGTCTTAGTTAATATTATGGTTCATTTTTGAGCTGCACAATAGTAGAAACTCCTAGGATGAAAAAGATCTTTGTGTCTGGTGAAAAGAGAACTTTCAAGTTCAGTACTCACTTGTCAATCATTGTCTTTAATTCCATTCCACCTGCTATGAATTTGGCAGCAAACCTGAACAGAGAATACATGGTTATTCATATAAATGTTTGAAAGGAACTCAAACAATTTGAAAATGGAACTATTTTTAAAAAGACATTGTCCAAATTAGTGTGGCTGAGATAACCCTGACATAGTTTCTAAGCCTTTAGAAAATTACCTTCAGAGCCACAGACAACATTATAAATCAGACTATATATGACCCGTCCAAACCAGAGTTGGGTATAACGCGTTACAAAATAACGTGTTAGAGTACTTTGATTACTTTTTGCAGTAACAAGTAACCTAACGTGTTAGTTTACTGTTTGAGTAATTGAATACTTGAGTACATTTTACTCTGTGTGGTAACGTCCCAAGAGGAAATATTAAAAACGCTGGGGTGTTGTTGTCATACAGTTGTCTACAGCAGCAAATCGTTCTGTGTTTCTACTGGTCAAAGTGACGGCTGTGATGGGAGAACTGGAGCTCAGTGAAGGGCAAGTGGTCCAAAACTTTAATTTTGGAGACAAAAAAATGTAGGCTAAGCGCCCTGTGGTCCATACTCAGAGGTACTTTAAAAGTGCTTGAGTTACTTTTCTCAGGGAGTAACATTGGAAGTACTTTTAAAGTACTTGAGCTACTTTACTCAGGGAGTAATGCAGTAAAGTAAGTGGCTACTTTAAAAAAAAGGAACGCAGTAAAGTACTTTAATTACTTTAAAAGTAACCCTTACCCAACTCTGGTCCAGACAACTAATGTTTTGTAAATTTCTTACAATAATTTGATATTACTAATTTGTTTTAAGTTGAAGAGTTTGATGTTGAACTGTTATAGAGTATACTAATCGAGAGAAAGCTTTTGATAGAGTTGATCACTGTTATTTGTTTAAAACACTTGGGACTTTGGTAAGACATTTCCCCAACTGTTTTGTTTGTTTGAATCTGGACTGGCATTCAAGTACCTATGAGTAGATCTCAACAACAAACTGGACTGGGACAGAAAGGGCTAGAGTGACACTACTTCCTGTGGAGGCTTTGCTGTCATGTGCTGGCTCAGCAAGGTGAGGACCGTCGAAACCAACAAAATCAACAGGATCATCAGGAAGTCCTTTCCTCCTTTGCCCATCAGACTCTACAACTCATCCACCCCTGTTCAAAATATGACCTGGTTTCCGGGATAAAAACTGTAAAGGTCTAATAGAAATGGATGGTCAGTGACTGATTGTTTAGATGGGCCATATGATAGATCCAGTAGACTGAGGATGGTGATGGACATTGGACCCAAGCCTACTGTGTGTGTGTGTGTGTGTGTGTGTGTGTGTGTGTGTGTGTGTTTACCTTATTTGTCCCTTTTTGTCTCTGTAGTCTGCTTTGGGAAAGAGTCCCCCAGGGTTTGAAAAAGCTGCCAAAGACTTCCGCGCACCCAGAAATTCAGACTTCACAAAATCCTCTGTAAACTACAAACAATTACAAACTATAAATGACACACACACACATAGAGACTTAGACAGATAAATATGGAGCTAGAACAGTCTCAGATTGAATAAATGCACACGGAAATTGATAAATGCACAAAAAGGAGTTGTGGATTTATATATACATGACTCAAAACACAAACACATTTTCAATGTAACAAAAATATGTTTCATTCCTTTCCATTCATTGTAAATTTCCTCCTTTGTAAAATGCACGGAAGTTCACAAATTAAAAGCACTTTCTAAATGCAGGTTCGACAGTTCATATATCAATGTAACAACCTCTAAATATGTATTTGACGAAAAAATAAAAATACTTTTACATGCGTACATTTGTGAATTTCAATTGCACATATTTAAAACAAGAAATATTAGTGTGTGCATCACAAATATGTTTTGAGTAATATATAATAATAATAATAATAATAATGATAAAGTTTGTACATATATATATATATATATATATATATATATATATATATATGTATAAATTCCCAAATACATTTGTGCATTTAATAATTTCTGTATGCATTTACTCATTTTGAGACTGTTCTAACTCCACAGATAAAGTCCCTTGAGTTTGTAAAGAGGGTGTTTAATGGTGAACAAAGTGAGTGTTGTTCGAAATGACATGAATCAAATACAGTAATATCCCATGTTCCCTTGCTTTCCATCCCCTCCAGGGTTAAATGAATCATTTAATTTTTATATTTAAATTTATAATCTACAAAGTTTTAATTCAGGTTAATTTGGTGTCACATGAGGTTACTGGTGATGATATACTGTTAATTTTACACCATTTGAAAAGTTATATTGATTAA
This sequence comes from Epinephelus cyanopodus, assembly GCA_026686955.1. NCBI lineage: Eukaryota > Metazoa > Chordata > Actinopteri > Perciformes > Serranidae > Epinephelus > Epinephelus cyanopodus. Next base: position 3,136,737 of record CM048936.1, read on the forward strand.
TGTGAATCTCTGAAAGATATCGATATAGAGTAAGAACATATATGATTATTTTGTAGTCGACCAATGAAACAGGAAGTGACTTATTTTCATTTAACTTGAAATTTCCTTCATTTGATAATGACTCTATTGTAAAAATGACAGGCTGCAACTGTGCTGTTCTGTCTTTTGATCAGACATTCATTATATTGTGCATTTATCACTGAAACATCATCTGTATCACATTACCTCGACCTCCACCTCTGCACTGGTGCAGCTCACTTCGACCATTCTCTATATCTCCCTCACTCTCCAGCACCACCCTCTCTTTCCAGACCCACCCTCCAGACCCTCTCTCCTCTCTCTCGAATGAAAATACATGAGTTTAAAATCATTATGTACTAATTTGGTCTCATGAGCTCTGTGTAAAATGAGCTCTTGATTATGTGAACCAGGAGCTAAATAAATGAAGTGATGCCTGCGAGCTAGTTCAGGCTGTCAGCTGCACTGATTCGTACACACACGTCATACATCACTCCCCATATGTCATCTACAAACACACCCTCTAAATTTGGTGGTCTATTTAAGCTGCAAAATCTTCCCAGCTCCCCCTTTGCATTGTCTATGCCGCTGCCGCCCTCTCTCTCAGCCCTTGCATTTTTGACACCCTGTCAAAAGCCTTGTGCTGGATTCTCTACAACACCTGCAAACTCCCTTTGTCCTGCATCTTTTAGATGATTTCCTAGTAGTTGACCTTCCCATGTCTCCACCAGCTCGCAGCATCTCCACTGTCATTGCCAAAACTAATACTACTTTCTCTTCCATGATGAAATTCCTGCATTATTGCTCGCCGACCCATCATTTGGCACCACTGTTCATCATTTAGGGTTGCAAACCATTAACAACATCCCGGTTCACCTTGAAGCTGCGTGATCTCTGCCTGAGCTGTGGCCTACCTCCTGACTGCTTCTCACCTCACTCTCTGAGAACTGGTGTGTCTACAACTGCAGCTTTCAATCTGCCAACCTCAAAATTTAAATCCCTGGGCTGCTGGTAATTCTCTGTTTACCAATGCTATGTGAGGCTCCACAAAAAGGAGAACTTGTCTGCACAAAAGCTCATGAGCTCATGCAACCCTTAATGCATAAATATTCATAGCTGCTTTGCTGTTTAATTCTATATTTACATATCAGGTGGTTTGCTGGGCAAGAATATTATCCATCTTAGCATCTGTCAATGTGCTTAAGCAAATTGCTGCTCACCAGATGGTTAAAATAAACTTTTAAAATAAACATTTAAACATGAGTTGTCTAACTGAAATGGAGAGACGCTTGCAAGCTAGTTCAGGCAGTCAACTCGAGCTGCACCGATTCATAAACACTCCCTCTAAAATTGGCGATATAATAAAGCTGTAAAATCTTTCCGGCTCCCCATTTGCATTGTCTATGCCGCTGCTGCCCTGCATCAGTACTGCCGCTTGCTCTTTCAGCCCCACCTCCATTCCAGCATCCACCTGCAAGCTCTGGCTAGGGGGGAAAATATTTAATAATTACTTCCCAAAATCTCATGTAAACATATTTTCGGGAAGTGATCAGGCCGGAGTCTGGAATTCTAACTATGTTCTGCTGTTGAAATAAACATTTAAATGTGAGTTCTCTGACTGAATGGCAGAATGTGTGAAAAGGTTACCCCATTTGTTTCATTAAATGCATCCACAGCTGTTACTGTAGTTGTTGAGCTCACCCAGTTCTCAGTGTTGCGTGCTTTCATCTCCAGGCCTCTCTGGAGTCTTTCTCCGACTCCTCCTGCTTTCCGAAACTCTTCCACCAGTTTTTTAGTTTGCTTCAGCTCATCCACCTCCAACATGGGCTCCAGGTAGCTAAGGTAGTGGTCACAGGTCTGCTGCAGAGGGGGGACAGGCTGACTGGGCAATCCCTTCTGCTGGGACAGGTTTCTGCCAGGAACCAGGGTCACTGATACAGGTTTCACCAAGTGAAAGGGCCTCACCATCCCCACCTTTATCTGACAGATACAATAATGTAAGCAAATAGATGTACATATATGTTATAACTAGTTTTAATGACAGCTGTTTCGTATTGGCCAGATATCAAGCCATATTGTATTATACTCAGTTCTGCAAGAAGAAGAAGAAGGAGAAGAAGAAGAAGAAGAAGAAGAAGTAGTAGAAGAATACCATGAATAACACAAAAAGTAGACCTGAACCTTTGTCAGCCCTCTGTCAAAGTGAGAGTAATTACACAAAAACTGTTGATATGCTTAAGAATAATTTAGGATTCAGAATAATGCCATGTTGCTGTGCTCCCTCACCCTTCTTGCATGTCAAGGTACTCAGTAATATAGGTAGACTGATTTGCCATGTAACTAATCAGACAGGCAAAATAAGCAGCCATGCTGTGAAGAACTATAGGTAAGTGATTATTTGTATTCATTCTGAGCAGAAATAAGCTGTATCAGCATTCTTCTACCTTGCATAGAAGAATGCCGATACAGTAGCAACGTCATGATAGATAGCAAACAGCGCAACTCTGGTATACTAATAAATAAAGAGAGCTTTTCCTGGCAGTAAAAGGCTTAATCAGTATTGTGTGAGCTTGTTTGGCAAGGGCTTGGATTAATTAAAGTTTGGATTCATTTATATGTATTAGTTCTGCCCTCTAGCTTGAGCATAATAAGGGGAGTAAAGACCTTGAACAAAAATTAAAATCACTATATATATATATATATAAAACATAAGACATAAGAAAACAGGGTAGAAAAACATTAGTTTTGTAGAAGGATAAAGAAATATATGTACCAAAATGGTGAGGTTTACTTACCAGAGCTCTGCTGCAAATTCTCAACATTGTGCTTTCCGAGAAACTCCCAAAGTTGATTTAATTTTTAAGTTTATTTATTTATTTATTTTTTTTAATACTGAAAGGTAATATTTCTGCTATTTTAAAGGGGTTGATAACCACTGCTCTGCTTCCAGCTCTTAAAGACTGTTCAACTTCAGCTGAATATAAAGACCAGAGAATGTTTGTTTGTTCTGAGTCGTAATGATCTCACAAACTGTCAAACTGTTTCATTCTAAAGCAAATTTGTTTTTACACACCTGCATTGTTTGTCTGGTTAGGGTTGTTAGGCTTACCCAGGGGCTATCCAGTCCTTTTATCTGAGTATGTAGTATCTCAGTTCAGGAGGTCCGGAGAGTTGCAGGAAAAGACACTAATCCACTTGTGCAGGTCCAACAAAGATCTGGGTACTATTCTTTGTATATGGATAATCAAATTGTCCAGACTAATGATTTGACTGGACTCTGGATATTGGTTTATCAAAGCTGACACAATTTATATTTGGAAGTGTTGTCAGAGCAACAAGTCAAAATCTGGCAAATGGCAGGCTTATTTATGCCTAGCTGGTTCATGGAAGTTTATTGTCCCTTTGCTATCATCAGGCCATCATCTCCTTAGTTTTGCTGATTTTCAGAAATAGGTCATTGTCCACCAGCAGGTCATATCCTCTACTTTTTTCAGGAAGTCCTTCTCATTGTTATCTGTGATTAAAGCACTGATTCTCTATCTGAACCCAACTCGGCTCCACTTGATCAGGCCAAGCTGTAATTTGTCATTATTGCCCCCTGGCTTGAATCAGGTCAGATTCTTGCAAATTTATCTGTGTTTCCTTGTTTTAATGAAACTGGCAGTTTCCTGCATACGTGGTATTTTAATAGACTGACACAAGATAGATAGATAGAGAGAGAGAGAGAGAGAGAGAGAGAGAGAGAGAGAGAGAGAGAGAGAGAGAGAGAGAGAGGTAGGGCTGGACGATTATGGCAAAAATATTAATCACAATTAATTTGACTGATATTGAAATCACAATTAATAAACATGATTATAAGTTGGTCATGTTGTCTTGGGGGGCAGACACCACAGCGTGACAAACTTTCAATTCCTTTTTGCTCGACGTCCATCAACTTGAAGCCAAACTGTTTCCAGATGATTGAAGTTGTCCTACCCTTCCTCTCAACCAAAGCCTGCCTTTCTGCCATGTTCTCAATCACTCGCTCCACATATTATTGATCCACGCACGTCACACACTTGGTGCTGCTGCACGTATGATCGTGAGAAGCCAAAATTGAAATCATTAAAATTAAAATTCGATTAATTGTCCAGCCCTAAGAGAGAGAGAGAGAGAGAGAGAGAGAGAGAGAGAGAGAGAGAGAGAGAGAGAGAGAGAGAGAGAGTGGGGTGATCATCATGATCAGTAGTGATCATCACCTTCATGCCACATCACCATGGTTTGTCTTGTGAACAAGATGCATGAACCAGTAGAAACTGGTTTTTAGTTGGGCTCAGGCCCAAAACTGCTGCTGCAGGTTGGGCTTGGACAGAAACTGTGCAGGTCCATGTTGGGTTGGGCCTAAAGTTTTGGACCCAATCAATGCTCTATCTGTGATCAGGCACCACATGGTGTAGGAGTTGAAAGTATCTACACAGTTGTGTATGCACATGGAGTACAGCAGGATACTCAGATGCTTAGACATTTCTTATCATTTTCATGTTGATGATATTCAGTTGTATTACTCTTTCAAACCTGAGTTAAACTCAAATAAGACAGAAGCTCTTATAATTGCTCCTTACATTAAACAGAAGGTAGGGTCTTTTTTGTGTCTTCGTAACCTAGGTGTCATCCTTGATCAGTCTCTGTCTCTTGACATCCACATCAGTCAGCTTGTTCATTCATGTTTTCTCCAACTGAGGAACATTGCTAAATTAAGATTTGTTGTCACCAAGGCCTAAATAAAGATGATTATTCATGCTTTTATTTCTTCTAGTTTAGATGATTGTAATGCTCTTTTTGTCTGTTTGAATCAAACCTCGGTCAACTGTCTCCAAACCCAATTTTATCCTCTCTTCACTGGCTTCCAATCAATTTCCGTATCCATTTTAAAGTACTGGTGTTAACTTTCAGAGCCTTTTGTAACCGGCAGGTTAAGTTCTCCTTTTTGCCCTGCCCCCTTACTGCCTGAAGTCAGTGTCGCTGTTCCCCTGGAAATAAATACCGGTGGGAAGCCATCTACTTCCGTTTTGCTGCTACTGCATGGTCTCCTGTCTTCAGCTACCACGACAATATCAGCTGCTGCTTTGTTTATGAAAAGCCGGTAGTGATGTGTTCAAGTATATAACCACCAGCTCTGCCCTTTTCATGTTAGCCCCCCATGAACTATCCTTCTGTTTATGGAGGGTCTGGTGGCAGAGAATAGCTGAAATAGGTTATCATAGCCTCTTAGTCGGTTGCTTGTCCCCTGACCCAGTTTTATAGAGAATGGAAATGCAACTGTGCATTAACAGAATGGATGGACTGAATGCTGAGACTGGGATAATCTCTCCATTTCTGCAATGTTCCTACTCCGCTGGGCATCGAGGAACTGAATCTATCCTCCCAGGAGGAGATAGATCATCTCTCAGCAGAGATCCAGGGCCTGTTACAGAAACAGATTGCGTGGTTTAACTTTGTGCAATTCCTGGTTCACAAGAAGACGGGAGGGACCCATTCTTGATCTCCTCGTTCTAAACCGATGCATTGCAGAAGTTTTGTGTGCTAAACATCAGGTAGTTAATGGAACTGGTCGAGCCTGGCATTTAGTTCACCATGGTCAACTTAAAGGATACACACTTTCATGTCGAGGGGGCTCCAAAACCCAGGAAATTCTTGCAGTTCACCTTTCAGGGGATAGCCTACGAGTACAACTGACTGCCATTCAGATAATTCCTGGCACCAAGCACCTTCAGCAAATGTGTGTAGCAGCAGCTGTCCCCGCTTCCAGGTAGTGCTGAATCTTCTAGGGTTATGGAGTACCATAACCAGCAGCGCTGCTCCTTGGTGTGAACCGCTCCTGGTGCTGTCCCACGGGCAGCCTGCTCAGCTGGTCCTGATCTTCTCCTTGGTCGAACTTCTTGGAGCCCTCGGGCACTTTTAGGCATTCTTGAGCCCACATGGCAACTTTGGCTCGGGTGAGCTTGGCCCTCCATATCGGTCATCTTCACACACCCAGTGTGGGCATGCAGGAGTCTGCCTTACTTCAGTCCTGACCTTGTTGGTCCAGGACACAGGAGTTAGGCAGACCTTGTGGCATTAAGTTCTTTCTGTTGGGTTTTAGCATATTCAGTTCTGCTCAGGATGCAATCAAATTGCCCGGCGAGGCCACACTGGATGGGGCCCAGCATGGCCCGCCGGCTTCTCAAAAGTTCTTCTTCTGCTATTCTTTAATTCTCTCTTTTTTTGATAGTTGTTATAAGGGGTTGAGACTGGCAGGCAGGCTCCAGCCTCTGCGCTGTGATTGGCCTTGTCTGTCTTAGGCTGATGTCCAGTAGGAGCAGTTCACTGTCACTGGCGGGACATTTTACTCCTTCCCTCCTGTACCTTTGCTAATTTAAAGTTTAATCTACTTCAATTGCTTCCTAGATAATTAATGAAGCTTGGAACATGAATGGTACCAAAAGCCCATTGTCTGCAACAGGATATTACCAACTTATAAATAAGTGGTCAACAGACACTAGTAATTCAGATTTAAATATTATACATGGTGATCATGTCATGTATTATACATGGTGATCATGTCACCGTATACTTATATATATATATATACACACACACACATATATATATATATATATATACACACATATATATACACTGGCAACGTTACTATAGTGTTTGCTATTAGTTAAGTCATTAGTCCTGACTTGCCAATGAAGCCTCCGTTGCTGTCTGTATGGTGACCCTTCAGGATCAAGCTCAGCTTATATAACTCTAACTTTTTCTTTTTTTGTTTTAAGGACATTTTCTCGGCACTTCATAAACATCCATCTATACCCAGGCATCTTCCCTGGACTCTGTTGTTATTCCTGGACAAAGTCAATGACACGGCCTAAATCTGTCCTTCCATTGGCTGAGTTTGTTGTCCTTCAGTATGCTAGCAAATAATTCCTGCTGATAACAATCCCATGTCTATGTGCAAGAGCAGCAATGACTGTATGATATTCCAAGATAAAAACAAAACTTGATTGGCTAGGTTCTCTCCGTTATATGGTGACTGTGTGCATTGGAAGTCATTAGAGTTCATAGTAAACTATCTTGTGCGCACAAGATAATAACTTGTTCCCACAAAATATTAACTTGTGTGCACAAGATAAAAAAAACAAAACATCTTTTGGGACTTTAGGGGCTCTGTAAAAAGAGTGCATTCAGAACAGGTTTAAAATGTGTTTGCACTTTAAATATAACTTAATGTTGTTTGTGGAGCAGCAATGGTAACGTTTACAGCGTTTAAGTCTAAAATATGTAGACTCAATAAAAAAGTCAACAATATCGCACTGGAAACAAATCTTAATGTTGATAAAACACCAAAAAAATCAGATTCCTTTAAATACTAAGTAAGGTTTAGACTGATGAACACAGACATCAGTCAGTATGAGTCATTTCTCCTGTCCTCTTCCCTCTACTGAAGTGATTCACTGCTTGCAGGTACTGCAAGTCTCAGCAAGTCAGCAGTTAAAAGTTTACAGTTCAGGTGATATGTGAAAATAATGTTCACTTATTCAAAGCATGACACCTGGTACACTTGCTCAGTTTGGGGCCCTGAACATTTTCAGAAATGGAGCCATCGCATTAACGTTTTGTGGTGGCAATGGTGGCTATTTTACTTTCCATCAAAACTGAATTTTGCATCATATAGCCTAAACCAAACATGATAACACAGATAGGTGATGCCTACTTCTATGTTTTAATGATAAGGGATTTCAATGACACTGTGTACAATAGCATAATCCCTTTGTTCATTAACCTTACAATACAGTGTCTGTGAAGAGTAGAGTAATATTTAATATAATTTCAGCAACTTAGATTAAGAAAAACGTGTCGATTACCAAAATTGAACTGAAAAGAAGAGGAAGACCAAAATTTAACTAAAAAATAAATGTTTGTTGGCATTTAATCTATTCACTGACTATTTTATGTTGAACACAGTATATGTTGACCATTTTGTTTGTTTGATTAGCACTAACCAACCTAGCCTGACAAACATTGCAGTTGTGAAAAGACAAATATACTCTAGAATGGAACAGTTAGTTGCATCATTACAGCTCAGTACAAACAAGCAAATCTTCGCTGGTCTTTACATTCAGTTAAAGTCAAATAGTCTTAGAGCAGTGGTTACTAACTCATCTTATATAGCAGAAACATTACCCTTTTGTATTGTAATTAAACAGGAAAGTAGCCTCAGCCTCAGTCTGTTGGAGTGTCTCTGAAAGCTCAACGTTGAGAATTTGCAGCAGCCTTAATTATTATGTTTTAACTAGAGTGCAGAGTTTTTACATATAAATTAATTCATACACTGAATTCACTTAAGCCCTTGCCAAACAACCAGAGAAAGCTCTCTGTATTCATCAGTATTCTGGGGTGTTTGTTATCTATGACAATATGCCATGCTAGCACACCAGAAGAATGCCCAGTGTAGCTGCTTATTCTGGCTCTCTGATTGGTTACAGGGTTTGTCAGGTTTGTTTGTTTACATGTGAAAACAAAGGTTTAAATAAATTATGTCTATTACAATCTTAGGTCCAAATTATGTAAAACTGATGAAACTGCTGGAGAAAGTTCTCAGAGCCTGTGCCAGGTACTCAGAGCCTGTGCTAACCAGCCCTCACAAGTCTTCAATACAATCTCTCAGCACAGTCCACCATCCTCCACCACCATCATCCCTGTACCCCAAAAATCAGCCACAGTCAGCCTAAATGACTACCAGCCAGTTGCACTCACACCTGTCATCACCAAGTGCTTGGAACGACTGGTCCTGAATCACACCAAAGCTTGTCTCCATCCCTCCTTTGACCCCCACCAATTTACTTATAGAGCAAACAGATCAACCGAGGACGCCATAGCCATCACCCTTCACAGTGCTGAGCCACCTGGAACACTGGCTACGTCAGGATGCTCTTCATCAACTACAGCTCAGCCTTCAACAGCATCATTCCCAATATCTTGGTCACTTCCCCACCCACCTGCTCCTGAATTAAGGACTTTCTTACATACTGGCCGCAGACAGTGAACCTCGGACCTCACCTCTCCTCCACCCGAACACTGAGTACACTGAGTCCCCACAAGAGTGTGTGCTGAGCCCACCACTCTACACCCTCTACACCTCTGTCCTGCCCACACCAGTAACACCATTGTGAAGTTTGCTGATGACACAATGGTGGTGGGACTGATCACAGGTGGAAATGAGTCTGCCTACAGGGACGAAGTCTCACAATTGTCTGCATACCTAAAACAATTTCAGCACTCACAAATATTGCACATATAATTTTTTTATGCCCTCCAAAATGGATTCAGGGTTCAGAAAATGGTCAAAGTATGGACTCACCAGCCTCCATCAACTCCATGATTCTGGCAACTTTAAATCATTTGCACAGTTATCGGAGGAATTTAAGCTACCAAATACAGATTTTTTTTAGGTATTTACAGTTAAGGGATTTCCTGTTAAAACATGAAGAATGGGTCAAAGTTGTTAAGCCTATATTCATTGAAGAACTATTGATAAAAGTACAAACAAGGAATTGGGATAAGAAATTTATAAGCTATTGTTATCAAATATTTCTAGATATGAATTCGAATAATACAATAAAAGTTAAAGAGAGATGGGAAATTGAGACTAATTCAACTATATCACTATATATGTGGGAAGAAATATGTACTGAAGCACATCTGGTAACTAATGCAAATGTGTGGAGGGAATTTAAATGGAGGGTAATCATGAGGTTCTTCCGGACACCTGAAATTGTGGCCAAATTTGGCACAACACACTCAAATAAATGCTGGAGAAATTGTGGCCCACACATTGGCAACCAAACCCACATATTTTGGTTATGCCCAAAATTAAAAACATTCTGGAAAAAGTGTTTGATATGCTTAAAGAAGTATTTGGAAGTAACATTACAATGGATCCTACAGTGGCTCTATTGGGTCTACTACCGAAAGCCATCAAAGGAAGAGCCAAAAAATATCTTCTACAAATAGAACAGCAATAAATGCAATAAAATGCATCACAGTTAGGTGGCTAAAGCCTAATCCTCCAACTCACAATATGTGGATTGAGAAAATAAAGGAAATACATCAGATGGAAAAAATAACTTATTCCCTAAGACTTCAAAAAGACATATTTACTAAAAGGTGGAGCGCTGTCATGGGCATACTATGATAATGAGGAATGCTTGTATACATTCCAAACTGAATCTATGTCATTAATCTGATACCTTTTATTTATTTACTCAATTTTATTTTCTGGCAGGCGTTACAGGTCCATCAGAACCAAGACAAACAGGCTCAGAGACAGCTTCTTCCCACAAGCCATCATTACACTGAATGTTTGGTTACATTTTAACCTTGGTTCTCTGAGAGAGGACATTATCTCCCCACCCAGGAGTTATATCATAATGATGGGAATTATCCCATCTGGGGTAATCGATGTGGGAAATTTAAAATCTTTAAGACACACCACTTTACACTTACACATGCACCCTCTAATTAACATTGATTGGAACGGGTACCGAGTGGCCTTCAGTCTAGTGAGATAATCCCTCACTCAGAGAACCTAGGTTACAATATAACTGAACATTTTCTATTGTATCAAGATTTTCTCCCCACCCAGTAGTTATATCATAACTATGGTAACCCTTTAAGTTACACCACGAGGGGCCCCAGGAGATGCAGGTCCACAAGTGTAATTAACAGTAATCCGTATGACACAATGAGACAGAAAGAGAGACAGAGAGAGATGCAGGACAGACAGTAATTATAATAGCAACATTAATTAAAGTAATAATATTGTAATAATAATTACGGCTGTTGTGGTACAATATGTTGAAAGAATATCTGATAGTATACATATGTGGCAATAATCACGTGTATAATAACAGTAGAAGTATGACTAATGATGACAGCAGCAGGCATCTGGCAGGACCAGCACAACCACACACGTCACACCAGGGCTGCTTCTTTTTTTTTTTTTTAACCTGTCTGCATTAGTCTTTGTAGCTTAGCGCCACAAAAGGGTGTAAGCTTTTTATGAAGATTGATGCACTGTTAATCTTGGAGTCAAGTATTTTATACCCATATTGTGCGTGGTTGTGACCTTCACCCACCCTCTGGAGACTAGCCTATCAGCCTTTATTGGAAAAACTTCCTAATATGAGCTAGAGAGGGCTATGATACACCATAGTGTGTCAAGGGGAAAGTAAGGAACAAGCAGGGGGGATTGAGGGACAAGTGCTTAAGTCCTGAGTTATATAGCGACAGTGCATGCAGAGAAGAAGGAGGAAAAACAAACAAACAAACAAACAAAAAAAAAAACAGAGGAGAAACAGGCAGTGTAGCTGATGTACTGTGGCCTATTGTGGACCCTTTCAAGTGATCCCATCGGTTCTTTGTGATGCATCACGGAGCATCGAACATGCATGCGTGTATTTGAACCCTCCCAATGTGTTTATGAAAACCATCACCAGGGTCCAGGGCCAATGTCCCAGCCCCGCGGGGGAAGGTGGGTGGTATGGCACCCCAAGGCCGCAGGAGCGCCCAGACTCCACAGTGGAAAGGGCTGGAGGAGTGAAGGGGGGGGGGGGGCACCCCCAGGCACACAGGGCAAGCAGTCCAGACGCTCCCACCCCCCAGGGGAAACGGCCCAGCCCCGCAATCCCCCACAAAACCAGGGAGCAAGCCCGGATTCAAGGGGGAGAGGGTGCACCTAACACATGCTTAGGACCTTAAATTCTGATGAACCGCTGTGGTATATTGTGGTGAGAGAGATAGAGGGATTAGGGGTTACATCATTAACAGAAACACATTACATATTACACAACAGTTTTTCTTGAGTTGTAATATTTAAAGGTACAGGTGGCATATGCTCACAGGCTGAGTGGCACTATACAGACACGTTTAGTGAGTGGGTCTGTAAAGTATGTTAACTGGGTTCTGTGGCCAGCAGATATTTTCTACAGCGAAATATGTTCTGCAAGGAGATTCAGCCAGTGGTTGATGTTGAGGGTCTGTTTACCTTTCCAACTGACGAGGATTGTTTTCTTGGCGATGGCGAGAGCTACAAGAAGAGAGTTGCAGTGGCTGTTTGGGAGGTCAATTGTCATCAGGTCACCAATTAAGCACAGGTTGGGAGATAAGGGGATCCTGCAGTCCAAAATGGAGGAGAGTTTTTGAGTGACTGTTGTTGGACAGGTGAACATAACCAGAATGCATGAAAGTAGGTGTCTGCAGTGTTCTGAGTACACTGAGTGCATGTGTCAGATTGACTAAAGCCCATTCTATTCATCTTTTGTTGGGTGAGGTGTGTTCTGTGGAGTACTTTAAATTGGATAAATTGTATGTTAGTGTTTCTTGTCATCTTAAATATATTTTTGCATATATGAGTCCGGACGTCAGGGTCCAGTGATACACCCAGCTCCTTTTCCCATTTTAAAATAGGTAAATGTATAGAACTGGTCTCTGACAGTAATTTATAAATCTTTGAAAGGTTCTTCTTATTTCTCAGAGAAAGCTTTGTACCAGGCTGTTTCAAGACACTTTAGGCGCCCCAGGCAAGAGGCACCTTGCAGTGCCCTCTGGCATATGCCAGTTATTTCTCCTTCTCTCTCCGCTGCACTCCTGTTGGCTTACAGAATGCAAATTGAAGCCTATCTGTATAACCTAAGTGTTGATGTTGTTACAGAAGGTAAATAAATCACATCAAATCAATTAGTTCTCAGGGTGAACCCAAATAAAGTGACTGATAACTGATCAATTTATGAAGTAACATTGTAATGCAAAATTGATATTGCAGTTCTCAAGGAACTGTGATGCTTCATATCACAGCGGTGCCTGTTGTGTGGTTGTGCTGCTGTCATGGTCCTGCCAGATGCCTCCTGCTGCTGCTGTTATCATTAGTCACACTTCTACTGTTATTATACACATATGATTACTGTCACATATGTATACTATCAGATTTTATTATATACTTTAAACATATTGTACCACAATAGCCAGAATTATAATTATAATATTACTTTCATTAATGTTGTTGTAAGCTACTGTCATTACCGTCTGTCCTGCATCTCTCTGTCTCAGTCTCTCTCCCTCTCTCTGTCACTCTTTCTGTCTCATTGTGTCAGACGGATTACTGTTAATTTATTATGCTGATCTGTTCTGTTATAACTACTTTTAATGTAACGCATTCTCACTTACTACTGTCTCATTTTTTTTTTCATCCTCCTCTTGCTTTTTTTTTTTTTTTTGCGTGCCCTAAAGGATATCTTCGCTTCATTTTGCCCGGCACCGGCAGCAGTAGCAGCAAATCAGGTAGGGGGCCCCATTAGGGAGGTCTCCCAACGTGTCGTCGTTACAGTGTCTACGGGGGTTTCAAGTTGTGTTGTTGATTACGGGTCAAATGTCAGCAGTCTCAGGGGGGCCCCCTCTAGCCACTCGCAAGCAGCGGCCCCCTTCCAGCTTCCCTAGGCAATTGCCTAGTTTGCCTGTCCAGTTGCAACAGCCCTGCGTCACATTATCCAGGCACTGCTGCAATATAAGTTAACCTGCGAGGCAGTGGAGCACAAAGGTTCTGGAGAAGAAGCCGAGTCAGTGACATGAAGTACAGCCAAGTTAGCAGGATGCAGTAACAGGAAATGAGAGAAGGAGAAAAGGTACTCTGTCAGCCTAATAAAGGGACTGGTACAAGTCAAGCCTGAGCCAGCCCTAACTATAAGCTTTATCAAAAAGGAAAGTCTTAAGTGTAGTCTTAAATGAGGAGACGGTGACTTTAGGGACCATGACTAACCCTGCATTCTCAGAGCGCAGTGTTCTGGTGGGATAATATGGCACTATGAGCTCTCTATGATATGACAGAGCCTGATCATTCAAAGCTTTGTAAATTAACAGTAGGATTTTAAATTCAATTCTGGATTTTACAGGGAGCCAGTGCAGAGAAGCTAAAACAGGAGAAATATGATCTCGTTTCATAGTTTCTGTTAGTACACTTGCCGCTGCGTTCTGAATTAGCTGGAGAGTTTTTAAAGACGTATTAGAGCTAGCTGATAATAGAGAGTTACAGTAATCCAGCCAAGAGGTAAAAAAAAGCGTGGACCAATTTTTCTGCATCTTTTTGGGTCAGGATAGGCCTAATTTCTGCAATATTATGCAGATGAAAAACCACAGTCCGTGAGGTTTGTTTGAGAATTAAAAGACAAATGTTGGTCAAATATTACTCCGAGGTTTCTCATGGTAATGCTAGAGGCCAGAGAAATGCCATCCAGGGAAAATATATCATCAGATAAACAGTCTCTGAGTTGTTTGGGGCCAAGAACAATAACTTCAGTTTTGTCTGAATTTAACATCAGGAAACTAGTGCTCATCCAGGTTTTTATGTCTTTAAGGCATTTTTGAAGTTTAGTTAATTGATCAGTTTCTTCTGGCTTTATCGATAAATACAATTGTGAATCATCCGCATAAAAATGGAAATTTACAGAGTGATTTCTAATGATGTTACCTAAGGGAAGTATAGAGTATAGGAGCATACAGCCTTCCTAAACTCTCCAGACTCTGGACTACAAGTAAATAGACAATGAGAAGGCCATAAGCGAGGGTCAAATGTTTATTACCCTGCTCCCGAGCTCAGGAAGGATGCCCCTTCCAGACATCCGGGTGCCAAAAGGGGGGTGGAGAGTTCATTTAAGATACTTCAAAGCTCTTTCGGTCATTAACTTGTATACCCAGTTCCTATGTAACTCTTTCGTGCTCACTATCAAAGTTATTATAAACTTTTATATTTTGCTAATCCAGTTTTCTTTTACCTCCAGTGCCCTCAGTAACATTATACTTGAAATAACAAAGCCAGCCGATTTTAACATATTTATGCGCGTTATTAGTAACTTTGATAACAAGATCGAATGGCCAACGAGATTGTTTTCAACTTTAATATAAGCAAGTAATCATAACAAAGTAGACAAGTGCCCATTCGACCTGCCTCTTCACAGCAGCTTCATTGGAACCAGCGGCTGCCAACCACTTGTCACAGTAGTTCTGTTGCCAAACCCAGAGACTTTATGCAGCTTAAGAGAACCAACGTTTGAAGGTCACTCAAGGGACGTTACCATCAGGCTCACCGCTACTCCACCACTCTGCTGCCAAGCAACAGTCCAGGGGCCCTCCAAGATAAACGTCCGCCTGAATCAATGCTGCTAAGAAAGGAGGAAAACAATTTCTCTAACTCCAGGCCGACGCTGTGTGGTGAAGAGTGAAGTCGAACAGGAGGCTTAATTATCCTGATCTTAACCTCTTTAACTCCGTTTGGACGCAAGCGTCCGCGCTCCCTCCCTCCTCTGTTAAATGGGATCTCACAGGCACAGTACGTCATCAAACCATGTGAAGCTCTCGGCTTCCTGAAACCGGCATCGTTTTTCTTTTATTTCTTATGGTTTTCGCACCAGTGCAACCTAAATACACAAAGTCCAAAAACGTGATGAGTGGTGACAAGCCATGTCATGCCGTTTTTCAAGGGGAAAAGTTAAAGGATTACTCCCGATCTCATGCTGAGCCGTAGGTAGACATGTAGCTGGTTTATAAAAGGTAAGAGTCTCAAGCCTGATTTATGGTTGTGCGTTGAATCAACGACGTCGCTACGTGGCTGCCGTGACGCCGTCGTGAACCCTTTGAACTTCTCCGTCACTCCGTTTCGTCGCGGTGCAATTCACCACCAGAGCGGTGGGAGGCTGCGTTCCTTTCCTGAGTGGTTAACGTCGTCTCTAGTTGATTCTTTGTTTAGCTTCCGGCTTTTCCGGTCACAGAGAAATGAACGCGGAACACGGACAGACGGCTACGGCCGTATCCGTATTGAACGTTGAGCATAATGGCATATATATAATGAGCCTTAAAACTGCAACATCTACATCGCAACAGAAGATGTTTAAAGATGGCGGGGATGGCGCAATCTGGAAATACGGAACCGGAAATGTGCTGCTACCAAGCAAACCAATCACAGCCATGCCGGTCTGCACTGGGTCTGCGTCGCCTCGACGCATAGTTACATTTTTGGGGAGGTGCACGTCAGGCTACGCCGGGGGCTACGGTGAGCCTTCTGCGTAGCCCCGTACCCTACGACGTAGCGACGTCGTCGATTCAACGCACGACCATAAATCAGGCTTCACTCCTACCACTATTTTTGGCTGAGATATACCGCCTAGAAAGTAGGATCACAACTTTCGTGTTTCATATGCCTTTATTTGGTTATATTTTATGGTGTTTCTGTCATAAACAACATCAGCTATCATAATCACACCTGATTTCAATAATGTATGATGTTTGAGTGTTGATTGATCACTGATAGTACTGTTTTGAAGCGGAGTGAGTGCCATAGGCGTTTCTAGCCCATTTTTGGGGGTGCTGAAGCACCCCTAAATTGAATCCCAAAAATACAGCAGCAGCACCCCTTGCCTCAAAAATGGTTTGATCCACCCCATCCCTCCCACCTTTCCCCGACTCGGGCTCTGAGCACTCTATCTGCACAGAGCAATGCACTGCCTTCAAGAGTGGGTGATATGTGGCACATTTCTTAACTTCTACCACTCAATACCAACACATTATTATCATTATCAGTCCTCATTTTTGCTGCATTTAATCGTAGGTAGGGTGACCATATTTTGATGAGTACCCAGCTGCAGACAAGATGGCGGACCAGGGAGCCGCCATATCCATCCATCCAATCCATACCTGAAGTCCATACCGGAAGTTAATCTTATTCGTGTCTACAATACTGGAAGTCCATACCGGAAGTTTCATACATACCGTAAGTCCATACTGGAAGTCAGTTTTTTGTAGTTATATATGCATATATATATATATATATATATATATATATATATATATATATATATATATATAGATGTGTGTGTGTATAATATAATAAATAATAATAATATTAATAATAATAATAAGACAATTATTTCAAATGCAATCATGTCTTGTTTGGAATAACATTGACCTCAACCTACAAAAATTGCAGAAAATCAGCAAACACACAATTTTAGTTGGATTAATCTTTAACAAAGATTAAATAAGGTGAGCACTTTCATTTATAGGGCTACAGTTGCAACATGCAGATTATTATCATGTCGTTCAAAACAGCTGAAAACCATGGACACAACAAATGTCACACTTACTCTTACATCAGTATGGTTAATTGTAAATATTTAACTATTAAATGAACATAATAATTAGATTGTCATATTGTCAGATGTATTCTATTATATTTCAGGAACACATGTAAACACAATATTACACTATTGTACTGGCAACATAAAGAAGGAGATCAGAGGCCTGTTGTTCGAAACCTAGATAAGGGATTAAGCCGGGATATGTTGGTTATCCTGGCTTAATTTAGCATTGATTCGGTTGTTCGAAAGCAGAGTCACATATGTTGCCATGGATATTTATTCTGTGCACTTAGCCTGGTCCTGACCAGGCTAACAACCAGGCTTAGTTTAGCCTGGTGCCTTATCTGTCCATTCAGCTGTCACTGCGATCGGAAATCAATGTGTTTTACAGTCATTTCATGTTCTTATGTACGTCTTTGCCTCATTTTTGAACAAAATACATTAAGCCTACAAAAAAACAACAACATTTAAAACATTTTTGTAATAGCCCAAGCATATATTGACATGCACATATCTTTACCAATAAAAGGATTAATTGTTGGAATAAACATACAAGTAAGTGTATTTGGCATTAACACAATTAGTGTTTATTAGGTTTCATAACTGTATGACCTTCCCAAATTATATTCCCAGCTAACTGGACCAATAACTCCAGTGTACTTTACATCAATGAATGAAAACATGAAGATGAAACCACAATATTCTTTGACCTCATTTTATTTAAATGAAAAATACTAAAATCAGTCACTGTCTGCTTTGAGCTGTGGAGAGAAAGAGAGAAATAATATTGATTAATACATTGCATCACAGTCATGCTTACAATGTGCATTAAAATCACTTCTCTAGTTTCTTAATTTCTAAGTCCAATTTCCTTAAGGTTTTTCTTTTAATTTGTCAATTTGTCTTACACTGCAAGACAATCCAAAGTCAGACCGTCCACATAACACCACTGGTTGATTAATGAATGAATAAAGTGATTGATTCCATGTACAGTATACTGGAATAATGTACCTTGTATGAAGAAGGCGGTTTCTGTGGGTGGGACAGAGTCTGTAGCCGGTTCTGATCCAGGGCGAGCTCTTCTGCTTGTGTGAAATCAGCAATTGGTTCCCGAGTAATATAATATCCACTGCTCACCTTTAAGGTGAAGTGTACAACTGTTAATTTGTGGAGGGAACTTCAATTGTAATTATGGCAGATTCATTTGCGCAGCAAGTTTTTAGATTACTTACACATTCAGTTGGTCCACAATTGTTTGCCACGCACTCCCTCTGCTTTATTATCGCTGCAGTGTTTCCTTTCTTCGTGATTATATGTTTTACCTCTTCTTAAGTGTCCATGAGGAGACGCTGCTCACTGGGTGAGAAGTATGCGGCACGTGCCCTCTCCATTGCTGCATCGGTGAATCTGTGATCGATCTCGGGGTCTATTTAAGAAAGCCGTGGACGCGCACTCACCTGAATAAGTTACACCTGGCTTGACAAAGCCGCGCCTCCTCAGCCTGGCTTGGTGTTCGAACAACCAACTAAGCCAGGATGGACTTAGGGGAATTTGTCCAGCCTCGCTTTTCCGCTTATCCTGGATTGGTTAATTCTACTTTCGAACAACGGGCCCCTGGAGTCCTCTTTTTCATGAACAAGTTTTTATTCCAGATATCCATATCAATCTCAAAAGTAGAAAAAAAAGAAAAAAATGGAAAAACAGTAAAATAATTTATTTGTTGGTCTATAAAATGAAAGAAAATGGTATAAAATGTCAACCACTGTTCCACAAATCCCAAGATCCCAAGATGCAGCCTAACATGTCTTGTTTTGTCCCAAACAAATATCATTAAATATTAATGTCAAATGTAGAAGTATATGATCTCAAACAGACATTTCTCATTAACATACCATGGAAATGAACTGCATTTTCCGTATGGTTTTTCAGGTGCCTCTGGATCACGCTCTTATTTTTGATTTTAAATTTGGGGCAGAGAGGACACCCAAACTTGGATGGTGAAAGGGTTGTGTGCCCCAGATTGGCTTCGTCACTCAAAATAGAGGGGTGCATCTGAAAAAAGGAGAAGTCAATCAACATTGATAGCTGGAAAACATACTGAACATCAATCATATTTTACCGATCTAAGGGACTTTTCCTTATCCGCTGTGAGGGTCCAAAGGACAGAGGGATGCAAATTGTGATTTGTGATATTGGGCTTTAAATAAATAAAACTTATTGATTGATTGATGGGGGAGAAGGCACTACAGCTATTTATGTATGCACATGTGTATGAGTATTAGTGCTCTGCATTACTAAACATAATACAAATGTATTTTTTGGAGGGGTTATGTATATGTTATTTATCTGACCTGGTCAGGGACGGATCTAGAAAAATATTTTTGGGGTGGCAAGTGGGGGGCAGGAATTTTTGAGGGGTGGCAACATATGGCAGACGTATTTAATCACAGTTATCACAGTTTGATGAGACATAGTATGTTCACACTACATAAGGGCACGGGCTGCCATTTACAAACTCATACAGACAAATTACATCTCATGCAATCAATGTCTTGCATTTGAGGTTTCATGTAAAACAGCTCATATTAGGAACAAGTGTTGAAGGAGGTTCAGCAAACTCCCAGTCTAACCCTGAACTCTGAGTTGATTTACCCTGAGATGGGAAACTGAGTTAGCGGTTCCAGAACAGCTGATTTGAGTTAAGCCTGATTTATGGTCGTGCGTTGAATCGACAACGTCGCGCTGGGTCTGCGTTGCCGCGACACGTAGTTACATTTTTGGGGAGGTGCACGTCAGGCTACGCCGAGGGCTACGGCGAGCCTTCTGCATTGCCCCGTACCCTACAATGTTGATTCAACGCATGACCATAAATCAGGCTTAAGAGGGAGGAGACAGAGAAAAACCTAACCTGCTCACAGACTCAGTTACCATGGTGATTGACTCAGAGTTTCATTTACCTCTCTTTCTGGAACTGATACCCAGAGTTTCCCTCATTTCAGGGTTAACATACTCAGAGGTCTTTCTGGAATAGGCTACACCTCTGGCTCCACTCAGTTTTCCAAACAAAGCAGTCTCTTTCTGCTCTGGCGTTATCTCGTGCTGCATTCAATGCAGTTGGACATTGGAGATTCGCACTCGTAAAAAGGCAAATTGTCCATAACTTTTCTTTGAATTCATTGCTGCCAACTGGGGTGGCCCATGGACCCGGTTAACCCTTGGGGCTCACTCATGTCGTATACCACATGAGACGACACTCGTTATTATTTTTAGAATATCTCCGGAATAAAGCTGTATATAACTTGATTGAGCAGTGCAGGGTTGAGGTTATACAAGCATTAATACACAAGGAAACGAGGCGAACCAAAAATTGGGGGAAAAAATGTCTTGTGTGCAGTGAGTGTGTGCACAGATGTTTTACACCACCACACACCAAAAAGCAGAGGAACACATATTAACCTGCTGCAAACTACACAAGTCCCCGTCCGGACCAAAAATATGGAGCGTAGACTGGTGGCTGGAGAGGCGCCAGTGTCCTCAAGGGCCTTGCATGCCGAAGTTCCCCACACAAATGTCCCCCTAATGATTCGATACATTACGTAGAATTGCATCTTGGAGAACATAACACGTGTTAAAATATAATGAAGATGACGGCGCGTATAAATGCAGCGGCTTGGTACTCTATGCTAGTGCTAGCTACTAGCTAGTAGTGCTAGTGCTATGTGCCAAACAGAATTTTATTGTCCAGTGTACAATGACAATAAAGTTGTCTAATTCTAATAATTAAAAGACTCGTTCCCTTACCGCTCTTTCTCTTAGTCGCGCGTGTATTGTGTGCATTATTTTCTTCGTCTTCTCCGTTGTCTTCTTCCTCTTCTTCTTTGGCGAATAATACACACACAGACCAACTTCAGGTATGGACTTCCGGTATGGATTGGATATATGGCAGCAGAGATATTGGATAAAGCGAGATAACCCACTCAGCTCACTTCCTGATTCATTGACGTCAGCGCCATGCCCCCATAGGAGACTTGGGGCAGCTCTGAATGTATCGTCGTCAATGAGGAAAATGAATGTGATCACAATTTATGGTCAATTCTTTCGCCCTATTGTCACTAAAGTAAATATTGGGTTCATTTTCCACAAGCCAGACATCTTAGAAACATTCTGACACTAAAGCTGCATTTTTCATCTGCACAGGTCAAGAGAAAGTTAACTTTGTTTGAGCCCTGTCTGTCTCAGAAAACAAGTTGGGGGGGTTGAGGGAGAACAGGCTCTGATTGGAAGGAGAGCTAACCACGGCCACATAGGAGACAGGAAGAGTAACCATTTTCTTAACATTGGATTAGCTACAGGGTATCTCCTTTATCCAATACCTCTGATGGCGGCGCCGATGTCGGCCATCATGCCTGCAGCTGAGTCCTTCTCCGCCCCAGTCACGAGTTAGCCTACCTACTTAAATGATACTCGCAGTTTACTCAAAGATGCCTTATAATTTTAATATAGCCTATTTAAAGTTTATATGTAGGCCTATGGATAGAAAATTCAATTAGGCTATAATATCTCTCAAAGACAGAAATTCAGATAGGCTTCTCAGAGGTTACTCAGCTTGCTTTTATTATGCCTAAAATAATAATCTTTTTACAAGTTTTAATTGTACAAAAATAAACGTAAAATCTCTGGAATGAAATAATGATAGAAATAATGTCTCTTCTGTATTAGAAAAAACAACTTGTAAAATAATAGCCATATTTTCAACTCTTACTGGACAAATAAATAAATAAATAATATGAAATAATGTTCTAAATAATACCTCTTCTGTGTTAGAAAATCCAACTTTGAGCTTGAGCTGTCTAATAAATTAGACACAGAATCATATGTGCCAGCTTTGCACAAGGTGCACTCAGCCTCCCATATAGCCTATCCCGACCAATTTATAAACACTCCCTGGACAGGACGTGAGAAGTGGACATGTCCGGGCAAAAGAGGACGTTTGGTCAGCCTAAATTGTCACTGTTTATGTTGTTAGGTAGGAGTTAGCTGACGTTTTTTCTAGCTAGGAAATTTTACAGGTGGTCAGTACCACTGTCCTCTGTTTGAATTGGAATGAGAGAAGCTAGCTGTTGTGTCATTTGCATGTGTTAATATTAAAGCCAAGGTGCTACTGACAAGCTAACTGACTGGATGCCCATTAACATTATAATTCCTATTGTGTGTGTGCATGTGTGTACCTTGCTTGCTGGCCATACTTATCCTCTATGTGAAGAAAACAAGCTCATTATGGTTTTGTTAGAATGACTGAGCAGCAATCTTATGCAAGCACATGACATTACTCTTCCAGCTGATTATTTAGAAAACTACATATTGTCTTGAAAATGCCCAACATTCCAGTGTGGATTAAAAAAAAACCCCACTGAAGATAAGATAGTTTTGGGGCTGAAAATAATTTCTCACCTTCCTTTTAATATCACTGTTTAACCCTTTGCGCTCTAGGCCTTTTTGGGGTATTTTTCCTGCCTTTACACTCATGTCGCAGTCTTTATAAAGGCTACATACACATGCTATATTTTGTTTTGTTTTTTCAGGACAATCTGGGCTACCCAGATTGTATGGAGTTAGATTTGTGTCTTTATTACATGTGAGAAAATAAATGATATGAGAGAAAAAAAAATTGAGAGGAAAAGTTTTCACACTGATAGCAAAAACTAATAATATTTGAGACTAAAAAAAGTTTTGAGAGAAAGTATTTTGTCATAGAATATAAAAAAAATAATAATTTAGAGAGATTTAAAAAAAGATTTCCCAGAAAAAAAAAACTCTCAAAAAACTTAGTCTCAAATATTTTTTTTTTTTGCTATCAGTGTGAAAACATTTTCTCTCTCTCTCAAAAAAGTTTCTCTCAAAACACTTTTCTTCTTTCTCTCTCAAAACCTAAGTCTTTGCTCTCGTGTCAGGATTTTGCTTTTGCTGTGAAAATAATGTCGTGGGCGGGGCCACGTTCCTATTGGCCAGGCCCAGTCTCAATCGAATTGACAGCTGGATGAGGATTGTCTTAAGAGACAAATTCAACTGAATCCTTCTCCCACCATGGTGGATTCACCGGCATAGATGTGCTGCGTTATTTGGGAGCGGATATGCATACATTAACGTTATGCATGTGTGGCCAAATGGAGATGAGAGTGAAATGAACCAACAACGTCACCTGTGGAATTGCACCCCAGGGAATACACTCAAACCTGTAGACTACTCTGAACAACACAAGGTCACACAGATTCGTACACCGGTAAATATGGGGACAGGAGTCGGACTTCCAAATATAACAACACGGAGGTCCAAAGCCGCATGAATGCACAGCTGCGTTACAGTGTGCTTTAATCAGTCTGTGGAAAATCGGCAGAGCAGCAGTGGAAAACGGAGCAGCCACACCGGGGTTGGAGGTCGGGGATAGCCGTCCTTTGGGATGCCCAGCTGGCGGCCCACGTCACCGGGCTGCGGAATGCCCCACACAGAGCGCAGAGGAGGAGAAGAAGCCTCAGCTACAGCAGGACAGAGAGCAGGACAACCTGTTAACATAAAGTTAACAGAACTAGCAGAAGCAGAAATAAAAAAGCAGAGCTTACCGGAGGGAAGGGAGCTTAACGCACAGCTCAAACCTAGTCACTGTCTCGCAGAAAGGAAGAGCTAGACTCACAAGTCAGTCTTTAGACGCTTTGCTTGACTAAAGACTGATGTCTTTCTCCCTGATTTTGTGTTTAGGTGGGCGGATACAATTTCAGAGTTTAAAAAAACTCCCTACATTGCAGAACCAATAGTAAATCCGCAGGGCGGTCCTTCAGTGGCTCGCTGAACTCTTGTGCTCGTAAACATAGTCAGACTGCATTAAAAGTTTTAAACAAAGGCGCTGTAAGTGATTTATTTCCACAATCTTGTGGACTGAGCACACATTTGATTAAACCTAGTTAAATCTCTCGGCACACATTTTCAAGCTCTCTGTGTGTTTGTTTCCTTACGGACGAGAAAAGGGTGGGCGTGACCTTTTAAAAAATGCAAGAGGCGTTGCTTTGTTGCCGTTTTCTCCGGTGTGTTAAACACACCTAAGAAAGGAGTGTTCCCAGACTATCAGAAGGCGGAGATCTCTGATTGTCCGGTGGCGAGACTAAGAAAGAGCAGATACCACACTTTTCAACAAGAACAGCCAACGCTGCTGTAAAGCGAAGAGTCACGGCAGCTGTGATACCATAATACGCTTTAACAGTACACAAACATTGCAGCACCCATGCCTACCTTATGAGTCCCAAGTTTGGGTACAGAAACAGGGGTAACACTTTACAATAAGGTACACAAAATTAGAGTAGTTACTGAGTAACTAATGAGGGACTAATGAGGAACTAATGAGGAACTAACTATTAGTTAATGGTCCATTCCTCAGTAACTCATGATCAAATTTTTGAGGAGTAGTTACTGAGGAACTAATGAATAGTTACTGAGGAACGAATAGTAACTAATGAGTAACTAATGAGGAACTAAGGTACACAAAATTAGAGTAGTTACTGAGGAACTAATGAGTAACTAATGAGGAACAAACTATTAGTTAATGGTCAGTTCCTCAGTAACCACTGATCAAATTTCAGAGGAGTAGTTACTGAGGAACTAATGAGGAACTAACTATTAGTTAATGGTCAGTTCCTCAGTAGCTCATGATCAAATTTCTGAGGAGCAGTTACTGAGGAACTAATGAGTAGTTACTGAGGAACGAATAGTAACTAATGAGTAACTAATGAGGAACTAAGGTACACAAAATTAGAATAGTTACCGAGGAACTAATGAGTAACTAATGAGGAACTAACTATTAGTTAATGGTCAGTTCTTCAGTAACCACTGATCAAATTTCAGAGGAGTACTTACTGAGGAACTAATGAGGAACTAACTATTAGTTAATGGTCAGTTCTTCAGTAAGTCCTGATCAAATTTCAGAGGAGTAGTTACTGAGGAACTAATGAGGAACTAACTATTAGTTAATCATTACCTACCATTTTTGTACCTTAAAGTAAAGTGAGGCATCAAAATGAGTAGGTAATGATTCAGTAATCATTAGTTACTCATTTTGATGTCTCACTTTACTTTAGCGTACACAAAAAGAGTAACTAATGAGTAGTTAATAATTCAGTAATCATTACCTACTCATTTTGATGTCTCACTTTACTTTAGCGTACACAAAAAGAGTAACTAATGAGTAGGTAATGATTCAGTAATCATTAGCTACTCATTTTGATGCCTCACTTTACTTTAGGGTACACAAAAAGGGTAACTAATGATTAAGTAATAGTTAGTTCCTCAGTAACTACTGAAATTTGATCGGAAGTTACTGAATCACTGACCATTAACAAATAGTTCCTCATTCATTCCAAATTTGTTTCATAGTAACTACTTTAAATTTTGTGCACCTCAAACAACTGTACTGTGAACAACGGTGTGATCAGTATACAGTACTTTAAACGCAGCCCCCATGATAAATTCTTTAAGCTTAGCCTACCTAAAATGTGACACACTATCATATTTATTTCTAAGGCATCATCGTACAGAATAACATGGATGATCATATTAATGTGTATGTGGTCTGAAGATAATGAATAAAACCCTTCTCAAGAATCCTGCTGTCTGTGATTTCATTTGTTAAGGAACTAATTGTAAACATGATGATGAAGTAATGAAAGACTACTCATTATGTGTCACTTTAGAACATAAAAAGGTTCACTAATGGACGGGTTACACAGTAATGATTCTGTACTGATGAAGTAACTAGTTGACTAATTATTAAGTCGTGATTAACCCCTCTATGAAATTTGATCATGGGTTACTGAAGAACTGACCATTAACTAATAGTTAGTTCCTCAGTAACTACTCCTCTGAAATTTGATCATGAGTTACTCAAGAACTGACCATTAACTAATAGTTAGTTCATCATTAGTTACTCATTAGTTCTTCAGTAACTACTCTAATTTTGTGTACCTTAGTTCCTCATTAGTTACTTATTCGTTCCTCAGTAACTTCTCATTAGTTCCTCAGTAACTACTCCTCAGAAATTTGATCATGAGTTACTGAGGAACTGACCATTAACTAATAGTTAGTTCCTCATTAGTTACTCATTAGTTCCTCAGTAACTACTCATTAGTTCCTCATTAGTCGCTCATTAGTTCCTCATTAGTTCCTCATTAGTCACTCATTAGTTCCTCAGTAACTACTCTAATTTTGCGTACCTTAGTTCCTCAGTAACTACTCATTAGTTCCTCATTAGTCCCTCATTAGTTACTCATTAGTTCCTCAGTAACTACTCTAATTTTGTGTACCTTATTGTAAAGTGTTACCGAGTTAACCACAAATCAATGGGGATGAAAGAGAGTGACACAGATGGAATAAGAAAGTAAAGGAAGGACAGCTGGAACAGAGACAAAGTGAAAAAACAGAGAAGAAGAAGAGAAATGTTGAGAGAGGATGTGATGAGGATGAAGAAGCAGGGCAGGGGTGTGGGTGGTGGGGGTGGGAGAGGACTTACGGGTCTGAGCGAAGCCACTGAAGAATAATGCCTGTTGTACAGTACAGGACCGAACCTTGTCTCCGTGGTAACCGGCTGAGAAATAAGAGGAGAAAAAAAAAAGACTTTACATTTCCCAAATGACACAAATTAAGACGAGTCTCTATTTCCATATGAGACTGTAAAAGACCCTCTTGTCATTCCTATATTTCCTGCCTCCTTTTCCATTTTAGGTTTCCAGACACACTGCACTTTGCACAAGCATTAGTGAAGAAAACTTTCTCCGTTAAACAGAAATCATAAAACAGTGTCATTTATTTTAATCCAAAACCAAGCAGAAACTGCCTCTCATCTGACACATCTGAAAAACACATTTCACTGACAACTGAACCACATTAGAGGCTGATGCAAGTTTCAAATTTCCAAAAGAGCTTGGCCTCATTTCAAGATAAACAACACTAATAAAATAAAAATTAAAATCATTTGAAGCACTTTTTGAAAGAGGGTTGCAAAATATTTCACAACATCGACACACAATTTAAACCATAGAAAATAAACAGTTGGCCTAATTAAACCTCACTGGCAATAGCAATACCAGAACAGCATATAGAAAATAAATAACAGCTGAGGAGAAGTTTGCCATGGGCCAGGTGCAATGGCAGGGTACAAACTGCTGAGGGGCCTCAGGGCAAATAAGAGCTGCTGGGCCTCCATTAAACGCTCAGTCCTCACACGCTCTGTGGAGTTCATACAGTTTTTCAACACTGCAATACTACCTGGTGGCAGGTTTGCTGTGTGGTTATTCTATTAATCACAAGTTAATTTAGTAATATGCCGCATGCAAGCACAAACTTGCAACTATATTTTATCACAGGGACCCTTTTCCAGACACTGGCTTCAGGTCAGGGAGCTTTTGGATTTTGCAACCTGGACCCAATTTTCCCATGTTAAGTAAGTGATGGAGACAACACGTTTTGAAATATGTCTAGTACTGAGAGACACTGCAGCGCAAAACAGGCTGGCAACTGCGCACTGTCAATTAACGTCCATTAAAGAGCTTATTTTTTTGCCACTGACAGACTCTGATTGTTGTTTGAAGCTTCGGAAATGACCCTACAGAGAAATGAAATGTGTATCATTATCTTTCAGTTCACTGGTCTGTTTGTTATTGTGATAACGCCTTGCTCAAGGAGTCCGCTTGTTCTGGCGATGGAAACGTTACTGAGAGTTGGAGAGAGGAGTGCCAGGAAGATTTTGTTGTGTTTGAGTATTATGCGGGCACACATGACACTAAGGCACACGGGGGCCATAAACACTACTGAGTAATATCAGAAGGTGCCGTGATAAAATTAAAGCAAGTTATATCAGCCTGTGACTTCAGTTTTTCACCTTTGAATCCAGCCCTCACTGGGCTGATAACTTTGGTTTCCATTGCGTGTTATGTCATTTTCTTCTAAACAAAGTAGGCTACACAACGTAACGTTACATCAGTAACAGTTACAGACTTTCAACCTGAAAAATCACAATCTGATGTGTGATTTAAGTATTCCCTACATATTTTTCAGCAGTGTGTTAATGTAACAGGGTCAATTATGTAACGTTAAGGGATAATGTATAATGAGCCGGTGAATACTGAGAAAATAACTCCCTTCTGAAGATTATACATTATCAGTTATAAATAATGTTGTCTGCCTCCGCGAAGTGCATTAATAAAACCGACCGGATCCGACAACTTTTGGTGAATGTTTTGTACTCACCCAGGCGTAGTGGACTGAACTGAGGCATAAAACTCGCGTAAAATGTCATTACTGCCGAGCGTGTATTCAAATCTGTGTTCTTTTGTTTTTGGCAGAGAAAGTCCATTACAGTACAGTACGGTATAGTACAGTAGCCCATTTTGTGGTCTTTCTTGTATTGATCTCATCTTTCTCATTCTCTGTCACTTAAAGCTCTTCACGTGTCAGTTCCTTGTGCCGTTTTTCGCTTGATTTTTTTATTTCCTTCTCCATTTCTTTTTCTTCAGCGGCATCCCATTCCTCAAAATCCTTGTAGCTATTCTCCAATAAGTTAGAAGACATGTTAAAATCAGCCATTTCTGTTTATTTTTTCCCAGGAAGTTGTTTGACAGCTGCACTGTTGCAGGGCAGCGTCCCTAGCAACGCTGGGTTACATAGCAACTGTGTAATGAAGGGGTGTGGTTTGTGACGTCACGTTCGATTCGGTCCATTTTTCCTTTGTGACGTCACATTTCACTAAAACGAAATCACTAAGGACAGGAGCTCAGCAGCTCAGCCGGCACGATACTCCCTTTTCTTTTACAGCTTGCAGTTTGGCTTAATCAGGAGGAAATCAGGACACGCGAGAGGACTCGTCAGAATCTCCATAAGGTAAGAACAACAACTATTTATATAAGTTATAATAAAAGTTTATATAAGTTGCACCACACAGCCACTCATCTCTGTGACGCCTCTGGTGGACGCCGGCCGACCGGATTAGCTCCGGGCTTCAGAGCCTTCAAGGTGGACGCCTCTGGTGTCACAGAGATGAGCGGCCATATGGTGCAACTTTGTTCACCAAAATAATCAAGTATATATGCCTCTGATCCTGTGGAGGAGAGTGGCAGAACAGCTTGGTTCTGGGGACTTAAGCTGTCCAAGCTGCACGCCTCTGAACCCAGATGAGCGGCCAAACAGTGAAAATTTGCTCACCACACGGCCACTCTGTGGCCCAGAGCAAATTTGTTCACCACACGGCCACTCTGAGGCCCAGAGCTGAGCCGGTCGGTCGCCCGCTGTCTTCAGTGGGGTCAGAGACATGCAGCTTGGACGGCTTAAAAACCCGGAGCCAAGCGACTCTGCTCTCCTCCACAGGATCAGAGGCATATATACTTGATTATTTTGGTGAACAAAGTTGCACCGTATGGCCACTAATCATCTCTGTGACACCAGAGGCGTCCACCTTGGACGGCTCTGAGGCTTGGAGCCAAGCCGGTTGGCCGCTGCCTTCAGTGGGGTCAAAGGCATGCAGATTGGACGGCTTAAAAACCCGGAACCAAGCTGGTCTGCCACACTCCTCCATAGGACCAGAGGCATACTTGATTATTTTGGTGAACAAAGTTTCACTGTATGGCCACTCATCTCTGTGACATCAAGGCGTCCACCTTAGATGGCTCTGAGACCTCGAGCTGAGCTGGTTGGTGAACAGTTTCACTGTATGGCCGCTCATCTCCGTGACACCAGAGGCGTCCACCTTGAAGGCTCTGAAGCCCGGAGCTAATCCGGTCGGCCGGCGTCCACCAGAGGCGACCAAGGTGCACGTCCAAGGTGGACGCCTCTGGTGTCACGGAGATGAGCGGCCATACAGTGAAACTGTTCACCAACCAGCTCAGCTCGAGGCCTCAGAGCCGTCCAAGGTGGACGCCTCTGGTGTCACAGAGATGAGCGGCCATATGGTGCAACTTTGTTCACCAAAATAATCAAGTATATATGCCTCTGATCCTGTGGAGGAGAGTGGCAGAACAGCTTGGTTCTGGGGACTTAAGCTGTCCAAGCTGCACGCCTCTGAACCCAGATGAGCGGCCAAACAGTGAAAATTTGCTCACCACACGGCCACTCTGGAGGCCCAGAGCTGAGGTCGGTCGCCCGCTGTCTTCAGTGGGGTCAGAGACATGCAGCTTGGACGGCTTAAAAACCCGGAGCCAAGCGACTCTGCTCTCCTCCACAGGATCAGAGGCATATATACTTGATTATTTTGGTGAACAAAGTTGCACCGTATGGCCACTAAATCTCTGTGACACCAGAGGCGTCCACCTTGGACGGCTCTGAGGCTTGGAGCCAAGCCGGTTGGCCGCTGCCTTCAGTGGGGTCAAAGGCATGCAGATTGGACGGCTTAAAAACCCGGAACCAAGCTGGTCTGCCACTCTCCTCCATAGGACCAGAGGCATACTTGATTATTTGGTGAACAAAGTTTCACTGTATGGCCACTCATCTCTGTGACATCAGAGGCGTCCACCTTAGATGGCTCTGAGACCTCGAGCTGAGCTGGTTGTGAACAGTTTCACTGTATGGCCGCTCATCTCCGTGACACCAGAGGCGTCCACCTTGAAGGCTCTGAAGCCCGGAGCTAATCCGGTCGGCCGGCGTCCACCAGAGGCGACCAAGGTGCACGTCCAGTGGACGCCTCTGTGTCACGGAGATGAGCGGCCATACAGTGCAACTTTGTTCACCAAAATAATCAAGTATATATGCCTCTGGTCGTGTGGAGGAGAGTGGCAGAACAGCTTGGTTCCGGGTTTTTAAGCCGTCCAAGCTGCACGCCTCTGACCCCACTGAAGACAGCGGCCGACCGGCTTAACTCCAGGCGTCAGAGCCAGACCCCTAGAGCTCAGGCGGAGGGCTCTGAGGCCCAGAGCTGAGCCGGTCGCCCGTCCAAGGTGGACGCCTCTGGTGTCACGGAGATGAGCGGCCATACAGTGAAACTGTTCACCAACCAGCTCAGCTCGAGGCCTCAGAGCCGTCCAAGGTGGACGCCTCTGGTGTCACAGAGATGAGCGGCCATATGGTGCAACTTTGTTCACCAAAATAATCAAGTATATATGCCTCTGATCCTGTGGAGGAGAGTGGCAGAACAGCTTGGTTCTGGGGACTTAAGCTGTCCAAGCTGCACGCCTCTGAACCCAGATGAGCGGCCAAACAGTGAAAATTTGCTCACCACACGCCACTCTGTGGCCCAGAGCAAATTTGTTCACCACACGGCCACTCTGAGGCCCAGAGCTGAGCCGGTCGGTCGCCCGCTGTCTTCAGTGGGTCAGAGACATGCAGCTTGGACGGCTTAAAAACCCGGAGCCAAGCGACTCTGCTCTCCTCCACAGGATCAGAGGCATATATACTTGATTATTTTGGTGAACAAAGTTGCACCGTATGGCCACTAATCATCTCTGTGACACCAGAGGCGTCCACCTTGGACGGCTCTGAGGCTTGGAGCCAAGCCGGTTGGCGCTGCCTTCAGTGGGGTCAAAGGCATGCAGATTGGACGGCTTAAAAACCCGGAACCAAGCTGGTCTGCCACTCTCCTCCATAGGACCAGAGGCATACTTGATTATTTTGGTGAACAAAGTTTCACTGTATGGCCACTCATCTCTGTGACATCAGAGGCGTCCACCTTAGATGGCTCTGAGACCTCGAGCTGAGCTGGTTGGTGAACAGTTTCACTGTATGGCCGCTCATCTCCGTGACACCAGAGGCGTCCACCTTGGACGTGCACCTTGGTCGCCTCTGGTGGACGCCGGCCGACCGGATTAGCTCCGGGCTTCAGAGCCTTCAAGGTGGACGCCTCTGGTGTCACGGAGATGAGCGGCCATACAGTGAAACTGTTCACCAACCAGCTCAGCTCGAGGCCTCAGAGCCGTCCAAGGTGGACGCCTCTGGTGTCACAGAGATGAGCGGCCATATGGTGCAACTTTGTTCACCAAAATAATCAAGTATATATGCCTCTGATCCTGTGG
Organism: Epinephelus cyanopodus; assembly: GCA_026686955.1. Classification (NCBI taxonomy): domain Eukaryota; kingdom Metazoa; phylum Chordata; class Actinopteri; order Perciformes; family Serranidae; genus Epinephelus; species Epinephelus cyanopodus. Next base: position 3,168,994 of record CM048936.1, read on the forward strand.
AGGAGAGTGGCAGAACAGCTTGGTTCTGGGGACTTAAGCTGTCCAAGCTGCACGCCTCTGAACCCAGATGAGCGGCCACAGTGAAAATTTGCTCACCACACGGCCACTCTGAGGCCCAGAGCTGAGCCGGTCGGTCGCCCGCTGTCTTCAGTGGGGTCAGAGACATGCAGCTTGGACGGCTTAAAAACCCGAGCCAAGCGACTCTGCTCTCCTCCACAGGATCAGAGGCATATATACTTGATTATTTTGGCGAACAAAGTTGCACCGTATGGCCACTAAATCTCTGTGACACCAGAGGCGTCCACCTTGGACGGCTCTGAGGCTTGGAGCCAAGCCGGTTGGCCGCTGCCTTCAGTGGGGTCAAAGGCATGCAGATTGGACGGCTTAAAAACCCGGAACCAAGCTGGTCTGCCACTCTCCTCCATAGGACCAGAGGCATACTTGATTATTTTGGTGAACAAAGTTTCACTGTATGGCCACTCATCTCTGTGACATCAGAGGCGTCCACCTTAGATGGCTCTGAGACCTCGAGCTGAGCTGGTTGGTGAACAGTTTCACTGTATGGCCGCTCATCTCCGTGACACCAGAGGCGTCCACCTTGAAGGCTCTGAAGCCCGGAGCTAATCCGGTCGGCCGGCGTCCACCAGAGGCGACCAAGTGCACGTCCAAGGTGGACGCCTCTGGTGTCACGGAGATGAGCGGCCATACAGTGCAACTTTGTTCACCAAAATAATCAAGTATATATGCCTCTGGTCGTGTGGAGGGAGTGGCAGAACAGCTTGGTTCCGGGTTTTTAAGCCGTCCAAGCTGCACGCCTCTGACCCCACTGAAGACAGCGGCCGACCGGCTTAACTCCAGGCGTCAGAGCCAGACCCCTAGAGCTCAGGCGGAGGGCTCTGAGGCCCAGAGCTGAGCCGGTCGCCCGTCCAAGGTGGACGCCTCTGGTGTCACGGAGATGAGCGGCCCATACAGTGAAACTGTTCACCAACCAGCTCAGCTCGAGGCCTCAGAGCCGTCCAAGGTGGACGCCTCTGGTGTCACAGAGATGAGCGGCCATATGGTGCAACTTTGTTCACCAAAATAATCAAGTATATATGCCTCTGATCCTGTGGAGGAGAGTGGCAGAACAGCTTGGTTCTGGGGACTTAAGTTGTCCAAGCTGCACGCCTCTGAACCCAGATGAGCGGCCAAACAGTGAAAATTTGCTCACCACACGGCCACTCTGAGGCCCAGAGCTGAGCCGGTCGGTCGCCCGCTGTCTTCAGTGGGGTCAGAGACATGCAGCTTGGACGGCTTAAAAACCCGGAGCCAAGCGACTCTGCTCTCCTCCACAGGATCAGAGGCATATACTTGATTATTTTGGTGAACAAAGTTGCACCGTATGGCCACTAATCATCTCTGTGACACCAGAGGCGTCCACCTTGGACGGCTCTGAGGCTTGGAGCCAAGCCGGTTGGCCGCTGCCTTCAGTGGGGTCAAAGGCATGCAGATTGGACGGCTTAAAAACCCGGAACCAAGCTGGTCTGCCACTCTCCTCCATAGGACCAGAGGCATACTTGATTATTTTGGTGAACAAAGTTTCACTGTATGGCCACTCATCTCTGTGACATCAGAGGCGTCCACCTTAGATGGCTCTGAGACCTCGAGCTGAGCTGGTTGGTGAACAGTTTCACTGTATGGCCGCTCATCTCCGTGACACCAGAGGCGTCCACCTTGAAGGCTCTGAAGCCCGGAGCTAATCCGGTCGGCCGCGTCCACCAGAGGCGACCAAGGTGCACGTCCAAGGTGGACGCCTCTGGTGTCACGGAGATGAGCGGCCATACAGTGCAACTTTGTTCACCAAAATAACCAAGTATATATGCCTCTGGTCGTGTGGAGGAGAGTGGCAGAACAGCTTGGTTTCCGGGTTTTTTAAGCCGTCCAAGCTGCACGCCTCTGACCCCACTGAAGACAGCGGCCGACCGGCTTAACTCCAGGCGTCAGAGCCAGACCCCTAGAGCTCAGGCGGAGGGCTCTGAGGCCCAGAGCTGAGCCGGTCGCCCGTCCAAGGTGGACGCCTCTGGTGTCACGGAGATGAGCGGCCATACAGTGAAACTGTTCACCAACCAGCTCAGCTCGAGGCCTCAGAGCCGTCCAAGGTGGACGCCTCTGGTGTCACAGAGATGAGCGGCCATATGGTGCAACTTTGTTCACCAAAATAATCAAGTATATATGCCTCTGATCCTGTGGAGGAGAGTGGCAGAACAGCTTGGTTCTGGGGACTTAAGTTGTCCAAGCTGCACGCCTCTGAACCCAGATGAGCGGCCAAACAGTGAAAATTTGCTCACCACACGGCCACTCTGAGGCCCAGAGCTGAGCCGGTCGCCCGCTGTCTTCAGTGGGGTCAGAGACATGCAGCTTGGACGGCTTAAAAAACCCGGAGCCAAGCGACTCTGCTCTCCTCCACAGGATCAGAGGCATATATACTTGATTATTTTGGTGAACAAAGTTGCACCGTATGGCCACTAATCATCTCTGTGACACCAGAGGCGTCCACCTTGGACGGCTCTGAGGCTTGGAGCCAAGCCGGTTGGCCGCTGCCTTCAGTGGGGTCAAAGGCATGCAGATTGGACGGCTTAAAAACCCGGAACCAAGCTGGTCTGCCACTCTCCTCCATAGGACCAGAGGCATACTTGATTATTTTGGTGAACAAAGTTTCACTGTATGGCCACTCATCTCTGTGACATCAGAGGCGTCCACCTTAGATGGCTCTGAGACCTCGAGCTGAGCTGGTTGGTGAACAGTTTCACTGTATGGCCGCTCATCTCCGTGACACCAGAGGCGTCCACCTTGAAGGCTCTGAAGCCCGGAGCTAATCCGGTCGGCCGGCGTCCACCAGAGGCGACCAAGGTGCACGTCCAAGGTGGACGCCTCTGGTGTCACGGAGATGAGCGGCCATACAGTGCAACTTTGTTCACCAAAATAATCAAGTATATATGCCTCTGGTCGTGTGGAGGAGAGTGGCAGAACAGCTTGGTTCCGGGTTTTTAAGCCGTCCAAGCTGCACGCCTCTGACCCCACTGAAGACAGCGGCCGACCGGCTTAACTCCAGGCGTCAGAGCCAGACCCCTAGAGCTCAGGCGGAGGGCTCTGAGGCCCAGAGCTGAGCCGGTCGCCCGTCCAAGGTGGACGCCTCTGGTGTCACGGAGATGAGCGGCCATACAGTGAAACTGTTCACCAACCAGCTCAGCTCGAGGCCTCAGAGCCGTCCAAGGTGGACGCCTCTGGTGTCACAGAGATGAGCGGCCATATGGTGCAACTTTGTTCACCAAAATAATCAAGTATATATGCCTCTGATCCTGTGGAGGAGAGTGGCAGAACAGCTTGGTTCTGGGGACTTAAGCTGTCCAAGCTGCACGCCTCTGAACCCAGATGAGCGGCCAAACAGTGAAAATTTGCTCACCACACGGCCACTCTGTGGCCCAGAGCAAATTTGTTCACCACACCACTCTGAGGCCCAGAGCTGAGCCGGTCGGTCGCCCGCTGTCTTCAGTGGGGTCAGAGACATGCAGCTTGGACGGCTTAAAAACCCGGAGCCAAGCGACTCTGCTCTCCTCCACAGGATCAGAGGCATATATACTTGATTATTTTGGTGAACAAAGTTGCACCGTATGGCCACTAATCATCTCTGTGACACCAGAGGCGTCCACCTTGGACGGCTCTGAGGCTTGGAGCCAAGCCGGTTGGCCGCTGCCTTCAGTGGGGTCAAAGGCATGCAGATTGGACGGCTTAAAAACCCGGAACCAAGCTGGTCTGCCACTCTCCTCCATAGGACCAGAGGCATACTTGATTATTTTGGTGAACAAAGTTTCACTGTATGGCCACTCATCTCTGTGACATCAGAGGCGTCCACCTTAGATGGCTCTGAGACCTCGAGCTGAGCTGGTTGGTGAACAGTTTCACTGTATGGCCGCTCATCTCCGTGACACCAGAGGCGTCCACCTTGAAGGCTCTGAAGCCCGGAGCTAATCCGGTCGGCCGGCGTCCACCAGAGGCGACCAAGGTGCACGTCCAAGGTGGACGCCTCTGGTGTCACGGAGATGAGCGGCCATACAGTGCAACTTTGTTCACCAAAATAATCAAGTATATATGCCTCTGGTCGTGTGGAGGAGAGTGGCAGAACAGCTTGGTTCCGGGTTTTTAAGCCGTCCAAGCTGCACGCCTCTGACCCCACTGAAGACAGCGGCCGACCGGCTTAACTCCAGGCGTCAGAGCCAGACCCCTAGAGCTCAGGCGGAGGGCTCTGAGGCCCAGAGCTGAGCCGGTCGCCCGTCCAAGGTGGACGCCTCTGGTGTCACGGAGATGAGCGGCCATACAGTGAAACTGTTCACCAACCAGCTCAGCTCGAGGCCTCAGAGCCGTCCAAGGTGGACGCCTCTGGTGTCACAGAGATGAGCGGCCATATGGTGCAACTTTGTTCACCAAAATAATCAAGTATATATGCCTCTGATCCTGTGGAGGAGAGTGGCAGAACAGCTTGGTTCTGGGGACTTAAGTTGTCCAAGCTGCACGCCTCTGAACCCAGATGAGCGGCCAAACAGTGAAAATTTGCTCACCACACGGCCACTCTGAGGCCCAGAGCTGAGCCGGTCGGTCGCCCGCTGTCTTCAGTGGGGTCAGAGACATGCAGCTTGGACGGCTTAAAAACCCGGAGCCAAGCGACTCTGCTCTCCTCCACAGGATCAGAGGCATATATACTTGATTATTTTGGTGAACAAAGTTGCACCGTATGGCCACTAATCTCTGTGACACCAGAGGCGTCCACCTTGGACGGCTCTGAGGCTTGGAGCCAAGCCGGTTGGCCGCTGCCTTCAGTGGGGTCAAAGGCATGCAGATTGGACGGCTTAAAAACCCGGAACCAAGCTGGTCTGCCACTCTCCTCCATAGGACCAGAGGCATACTTGATTATTTTGGTGAACAAAGTTTCACTGTATGGCCACTCATCTCTGTGACATCAGAGGCGTCCACCTTAGATGGCTCTGAGACCTCGAGCTGAGCTGGTTGGTGAACAGTTTCACTGTATGGCCGCTCATCTCCGTGACACCAGAGGCGTCCACCTTGAAGGCTCTGAAGCCCGGAGCTAATCCGGTCGGCCGGCGTCCACCAGAGGCGACCAAGGTGCACGTCCAAGGTGGACGCCTCTGGTGTCACGGAGATGAGCGGCCATACAGTGCAACTTTGTTCACCAAAATAATCAAGTATATATGCCTCTGGTCGTGTGGAGGAGAGTGGCAGAACAGCTTGGTTCCGGGTTTTTAAGCCGTCCAAGCTGCACGCCTCTGACCCCACTGAAGACAGCGGCCGACCGGCTTAACTCCAGGCGTCAGAGCCAGACCCCTAGAGCTCAGGCGGAGGGCTCTGAGGCCCAGAGCTAAGCCGGTCGCCCGTCAAAGGTGGACGCCTCTGGTGTCACGGAGATGAGCAGCCATACAGTGAAACTGTTCACCAACCAGCTCAGCTCGAGGCCTCAGAACCGTCCACAGAGATGAGCGGCCATATGTTGCAACTTTGTTCACCAAAATAATCAAGTATGGCCACTAATCTCTGTGACACCAGAGGCGTCCACCTTGGACGGCTCTGAGGCTTGGAGCCAAGCCGGTTGGCCGCTGCCTTCAGTGGGGTCAAAGGCATGCAGATTGGACGGCTTAAAAACCCGGAACCAAGCTGGTCTGCCACTCTCCCCCATAGGATCAGAGGCATATATACTTGATTATTTTGGTGAACAAAGTTGCACTGTATGGCCGCTCATCTCTGTGACACCAGAGGCGTCCACCTTGGATGGCTCTGAGGCCTCGAGCTGAGCTGGTTGGTGAACAGTTTCACTGTATCTATTCAGGCCTCCTTTATAAATAAAATTGATTGATTGATTAATTGATTGATTGATTGTTTCCCTTGCCGCAAAGAGTTCTGGCCTAATGCAAGAAGAGACACTTGTCTCCCCAAGCTTGTAGAGTTTCTTTCCTTCAGTGAGATCCTTGGAAACATCCTGACTCCATTTTCAGTTGTTGGCGCCAGTCTTACCGTTATAACAACAGCTATATTCTATCATCACAGGACATCCCCAATTGTCAGGGCCAACAACTCTGAGTTGAGCTTCCTGCTGCTCTTCTCCCTGACTCTATGTTTCTTATGTCCATTAACTTTCATTGGAGCGCCCTCGGAGTGGTCCTGCATCCTGCGCCACACAGCATTTGGGATCACCTTTGTCCTCTGTATGTCTTGTGTACTCTGAAAAACAATAGTAGTGTTAATGGCCTTCAAAGCTACACTCCCAGGCAGTAATGTAATGAAATGGTTTCGTCCTCCACAGCAAAGAATGAATGTGGTATTTTTCACATTCATACAAGTTTTAATATGTACTATATGGTTGGTTCTTAGTCCCCCTTTTCCAATGAAAAACCTCACCACATACAAGAAGAGAATCATCCTGGAATGTGCATTAGGCTCAGCTATAGGGTTCTGGGCTGTGCTTGGATACATAGGCCTACTGGCTGTCTTTTGCTTTGTGTTAGCTGTCCTAGCCTGGAAACTACCTGATAATTTCAATGAAGCCAAACTTATCACCTTCAGCATGTTGATATTCTGTGCAGTCTGGATCACCTTTATCCCAGCATATGTCAGCTCTCCTTGGAAATTTACTGTGGCTTGGAGATATTTGCTATTCTGGCCTCCAGTTTTGGACTAATGCTGTGTATATTTGCTCCAAAGTGTATCATCATATTGTTTACGCCAGAGAAGAACAGTAAGAAAAATTGAATGAGCAAAAATCAGTCATAAGATACCCAAGGTTTGGAAACAGGAAAGATGGCAACATACAGTATAAAGTTGAGATGTGGAAATCCAACACAGTCTTCATTTTATTGATTTTTATTGATATTTTAAAATGATCATGAAATATGTTAACGTATTTTTTTAGGTCTTTAGCACATGGGGCAAAGTAGAACATAGCCTCCACATTGATAGGCATTAGGATTGGGTGCAGTGAGCCAGGCAGAAGGCAGGGCCAGGGACCTAGTCTTGCTGAGCCCTGGCATCGCAGACTGGCTCAAGGGACTTGGAATGCTGTCTCTCTGGAACTAGAGTTGGAGCAGGAGATTAAGTGGTACCAACCAAGTGAGTTGGGCTTGACTCTACACATAGTATTTGTTCTGGAATCAACCTCCTAGAGGGAGGCTGGACTCTCACCTGTTTTAGAGTTGCCCAGGGTAAGAGGTGATATTTAGGTGTAGGGATACTCAGGAACCCCCAGTGGACCGCTTTAATAAGATTGCAAGTCTGAGAGGAGGTCGCTGAATGTTGTTTGAGCCTATTCACCGAGCAGCACTTTGGAGTACCTGGCCCTCTTTGAGTCTCTAAAGGGTGTCGTGGAAGGGGTGCTGACCTGCGACTCTATATTTCTCCTGGAGGACTACAACACTCACATTGTCATTGATGGGGAAACCTGGAGCGGGGTGACTGGGAGGAACGGCCTGCATGATCTGAACCCGAGTGGTGTTATTTTATTGGACTTCTGTGCTTGTCATGGACTGGGCATAATTAAGACTATCTTTGATCACTGGGAGGTTCAGACGTGTACCTGGTACCAGAACACCCACTGTCAAAGATTGATGATCAACTTTGTGGCTGCATCATCAGATCTGCAGCCCTATGTGTCTGACACAAAAACTGAAGACAGTCAACTTATCACCACCTGGTGGTGAGTTGGATCAGATGGTGGGAGAGCCTGTCGGACAGACTTGGTAAAACCAATTGTGTAATGAGGGTGAACTGGAAAGTCTGACTGAGGCCTGGAGGCAGCTGTGAAAAGCTATTATCAGAAGGGCAGTACCTGTCCTGGCAGCAACTTGAGAATCCAGGGTGGACACCTGTGGTGAAGGAGGCCATCAGGGTAAAGAAGGAGGCCTTTGAGGCTTTATTGGCCCAGTGGTCTCCTGAGACAGTAGACGGGTACCGGGTGGCCAGAAGGGCTGCAGCTGTGGTGGTCGTGGAAGCAAATACCCGGGAGTGGTACTTTTGGTTGACCTCAAGAAAGCTCTGGGTATTTCTGCTGGGGGACTTCAGCACTCACATGGCCAATAATAGAGAATCCTGGACGGGGTGATTGGGAGGAATAGCCTGTCTGATCTGAACCTTAGTTGCGGTTTGTTCTTAACTTATGTGCCAGTCATGGATTGGCCGTAATGAAAACCATGTTCAAGCAGTAAGTGTACTTGGTAGCAGAACACCCTCGACTAAAGACTGGTGATTGGCCTTATGGCTGCAACATTAGATCTGCATGTTTTGAAAACAACAGGTAAAGAGAGGAGAAGAGCCAAAAAAATATCACAACCTGGTGGTGAGCTGAATCTGATCAGGCTTGTTCATGAAACATCGAAAGGTCACCTGCATTCAACTTCCAAGGGTCCATCTGGTCATACCTCAATGTGACATCCTGCCCATGGACATCGCTTAACCCTTTAAGACCGGCAGGAGCGCCCGCGATCCCATTTGCATATTGATTTTTAAATGCCGATTGAATTGCAACCAAATGAGATAGAGCAATAATTCTTTTTGCATTTAAAACCAGAGGAGTTACTCTAACTTACCATGCGTTCATCATGTCCCAGAGCACTGTTCCCTTGCACTGATAGGTTTGTAGAAAAACAGTAAAAACCGCACAGAAGAAAAACATTATAATCCTGATTGCGGGTATTCACAGCACTTCCAATGTTGGACTAAACGTCATCACGTTGTGAGCATGAACTGTCACTTGATTTTCTTGCACGTCTTTCTCGCGACACTACCCGCAGCAACAAGGAGGGACGTCATTTCCTGGGAAATTACTTTCTTTCTTTCGCGGTCAATATTTCTCCTAGCTTGTAGCCATACACTCGCTCTCGCTCTCGTTTTGCATTTTGGCCTTTCACAACAACACTTAGACACACACACAGACACTCACCCTCACACTCACTCACCACACACTCACCAGACACACACACACACCATCACTCACCCACACACACACACATAACGTTCATCAGGGACGGACTGGACCGTTTTTTTTAGTCTGGACACTCAGGCATCCAGGCCACTGGCTATCCAGGCCACGTCTGACCAGGGTGATTAAAGGTGTTCATGGTCATCAATGGTATTTTATTTGTCAGTCTTCAAACATACTGTAATAATGATCAAATGACACAGACAAGGTGGGTCTAAATCACACAAACTTTAGTAATATTTCAAATAATAAAAGTTCACACACAAAGTCTTTGGGTTGAGGGTGAGTAAGATAATCAAATTGGCTATCAGCTTCAAGTTCGACTTCCTCTGTACCTCTCTCCCTCTCTTCGTCCTCACTTGATTCCCCTCCTATGCCGGGCCCCTCAACATATGCCGTTTCTGAATAAGAATGACCAGCAACATTCTAGCATTACTAATATTGTATAAACATAACATGTTTTGTCATCAAATTGCCATTTGCCAATGTTTTTGTTTATACATTTTTTGTTCTTAGATTATACCAATATGTTGTTTTCCTACTTTACATTGGTTCACATGTACCTGGCAGTTCCTGTGACTCATTACTGGATGAAGTCAGATCAGTTTGTTCCTCTCCCCCAGAATCATCACTACTGGCTTCAGCTGGTGTTACAGAGGAACTTCCTATTTGGTTAGGAAGACATTACGGAATCATTACATCTACTAGAACTGTTAAGAAGAGCCAACACAAATTAAAATACACCATTTAACTTATTATGAAATCTAATAGATTTAGTACTATCAGTTGTTTGTATTCAATTGTTTCATATCGCCAATTGTAAATCTGAATCACACATATTGCTCCATTTTAAACAATTTAATGACTTTCCTATGTACCTGCCAGTTCCTCTGAGCTGGCACTGTGACTGGGCCCTGCCACTGAAGCCCCAGCACCGATGGTATTAGATCCACCTAGGAAACATATGGCCAAATATTGTGAAATTTACTCCATTTTAAAATACTATAAAGACACACACACACACTCACTCACTCACTCACTCACTCTCTCTAAACCAAAATTACAAGCATGTCAAGCAAGCATACAGTATAAACATCTGCAACCAAATAGCAGCAGCAGCAGCACCAACCACACTGACAAACTATAAGTCAAAACCTTCACAGACACAACCACTGAATGAAAGCAAGTAACTGTACATGCACATAGTAGAACTCATAGAAAATGTATCATTCAGCATTAGAACCATCCATAACATAACTGCAGAAACTGAATTGAGCGATTGTGTACAGTATACAGTATAGGCCTGGCTGGCTGCCTAGCCATATTGTACATTTTTCATGTTAAAATAGAAGCAACACATATAGGCTATTTTATTTAGCCACCTCTCCTCTAGGGTATATACTGCACTGCACACTGTCTAGTTAAGTAGCGTTTATGCGAGACAGTACCACAACAAACACCACGTACATACATGGCAGTGCAAGATGGCAATCTCTCTAAAGCAAAGCCCTTGCTATATAGATATATATATATATATAAAAGCATAATTATAAGACTACGAAAACCAAACAAATTTTATTTTATAGCGATTATACACTTATATAAACATATTAGTAGAATATTCAGATTCAGATTCAGAATTGATAATAAACCATGTCAAATATTACACACTGGCCCTTTGTTCAATGATTCAATACCAATATATCTGAGGGTAGAAATGCTATGTTTAGCCTCAGAGAAATGTACAGCCACCGGAGTGGAAGTTACCCTGTTCCTGATGGTAATGCGATGTTCAGTTATTCTGGTTTTTAAAGCTCGGGTAGTCTTGCCAACATATGCCAGACCATATGGACATTTTAACATATAGATCACATTAGCTGTGGAGCATGTAAAAATGCCTTTGATGTTATATTTTTTAGACCAGGATAATTACCAGAAGGTACAGAACCCAGGAAATGTGAAGGGGGAGGAGGAGGAGGGGGGAGATCAGCTCTCACCAGCGTATTACGCAGGTTGGGAGGTCTTTTGTAGACCACCCTGGGTGGTTTAGGGAGAACATTCTTCAGGGCCGGGTCTGTGTCAATAACTTGCCAATGTTGTTTAATAATACTGGCAATGTCCCTGGAAACAGGTGAGTATTGTATGGCACAAACCACTCTGTGTTCGATGTCCTTGGGCCTGGTGTTGGTGAGGCATTCAGTTTTAAACATGTTAGAGAAACATGATGCAGCATCTTGGATCCAAGACTCTTTATACACTCTACGTCTAAAGCGGTTCATCAGTTCATTGGTGTGTATATTAAAAGTCTCATCGGAGCTACAGATCCGCCAGATTCTGTTGAACTGTGAGACTGGAAGGCTTTTCTTAAGGGATTTCGGATGATATGAATCACCATGGAGAAGAGAGTTTTTATCAGTGGGCTTACCATATGAATCAGTTTTTAGGTAGCCTCCGTCTTTTATCACCATTATGTCCAAAAGTTCATTTTAGTTTTATCAAATGACATGGTGAATTGCAGGTGTTTATTCCTGGCATTAATGAAAGAGTAGAACTCCTGTAATAAAAGTTCTGGTCCTTTTCAAATGAAAAACACATCATCCAGGTAAATCTTCCAGTGGGAAATGTGTTGGAGGAATGGATTTTCCCGTTGAAAATCAGTTCATGTTCAAACAGTCCAACATATAGGGAAAAGTTAGATGTCATAAAAGTTAGATGTTAGTACTTCTTTTATAAGGTCCAAGATGCAATCTGCAGTAGGATTTAAGTCAGGTCTTTGGTCCAAGAAGAATTTCGCAGCTTGCAGGCCCCCATCAAAGGGAACGTTAGTGTATAAAGCTGCAATGTCCATGGTAACCAGTAAGTGTGTGTCCTCCACTTGATGTATTGTCTTAATAGTCTCAATGAAATCCATAGTCTTTGGTATATGAAGGTAACGTAATGGCCAGAGGTTGAAGGAAATATTCCATAAAGGCTGAGGTTTTCTCAGTTACTGAGCCTATAGCTGCAGCAATAGGTCTACCTGGGGGTGTCTCTGTGTAGCCTTTATGAATTTAGAGTTTAGAGAATTTAGAGGTAGAGTGTAAAAAACCTTTCTTTGTAAATGACTAAAATATTGAAAGACACTTCAGTGGGGGTTCCAATCAATTCCTTAGGAAGTGTTTTCATGAAGTATAGACATATTGTGTCAGTGTTTAAGCTTTGTAACATACTCTCCTCAACTGTCTTCCAGTCTTTAATCATACTGGGATCAAATAACATTTTTACTTGTTGACAACCAAATGATAAATAATAGTGACAAAAATTAGGAAGCTGCAGACCACCTTTTTCGTTTGGATTAGACATCCTCAAGTATGAACATGGAGCTTTTTTACCATGCCATATAAATGCTGAGATTGCTTTGGGTTTAACATCAAACCAGGCTTTTCGTATTGTAACAGGCAACATTCTCAAGATGTAGTTGATAGTAGGAGGAATATTCATTTTTACAATATACAATAATGACCCCAAAGAGATATGGGAAGGCTTGACCAACGAACAATATTTGCATTTATTTTACTAAATTTCAGTAAGATTTGTATCCCTCATTTGATAGATGCTTGATGTAATTTTCAGTCCTAAATATGTTATTTTCATTTGTTTCCATTTTATTTTGGTATTGTTTACACATGAGATATCACACGTTTTGTTTAAAAAGCATCAATCCACATTTCTGCCAATTTACTTTATATCCTGACAGAGAGCCAGAGTGAGTAATGATCTGATTTAGATGAAAAAGTGAGGATTCCACATCTGTTAAATAATATATAATATCATTACAATACAATGATATTTCATGTGTTTGGCTTCCAATTTGTACATCTTTTATATTGTTTTCAGATCTTATTTTCTCACCTAGTGGCTCAATCCATGTTTCTGCAAAGTACTGAACATAAATGACCATTCAATGCGGCCGAAGGCTTTTTCAGCATCTAATGTACACAGTGCAGCCGACATAGTGAGTTTTTTGAAGTGTATGTATTAAACATACTATTAAACATCTATTAAACATCAGCACGGAGGTGCTGATGCATGCTTTTATCTCCTGTAGATTAGATTATTGTAATGCCCTGCTCTCTGGTCTTCCCAAAAAGAGTATTAATAATCTACAAATTTTACAAAACTCAGCCGCACGCGTGCTGACGAGGACCAGAGGGCGGGAGCACATTACACCACTTTTAAAATCGCTGCATTGGCTCCCCGTCCGCTTCAGGATCGATTTTAAGATTCTTTTATTAGTTTTTAAATGTCTTAACGGTCTTGGACCATCTTATCTATCTGACCAGCTTTTATCATATCAACCCTCGCGGACCCTGAGGTCCTCTGGCACCGGCCTTTTAACCATACCACGAGTTAAAACAAAAACCCACGGTGAGGCTGCATTCAGCCATTATGGCCCTTATCTGTGGAACAGCCTCCCAGAGAACCTCAGGGCCGCAGAGACTGTTGATATTTTTAAAAGGAAGCTCAAAACTCACCTTTTTAATCTGGCTTTTAACTGATTTCTTTTACTCTCTTATCTCCCTTATTTTATTACTTTTATCCCTTTAATCATTTTTATTTTATTTTATTTATTTTTATTTATTTTATTTTATTTTATGTCTTGTGCATTTTATTACTTTAAAATTTTTTTTTTATACATTTTATCATTATTGCCTGTTTTTATTCCACTGTCTTAATCTTTTAGTTTTTAGCTCCAGTGTTTCCTCATTTTCACTTTTTATTGTTGTATGTTTCATTATTTTATTATGTTTTATCTTGAGAAGCACTTTGAGTTGCATTTTTTATGTATAAAAAGTGCTATATAAATAAAGTTTTGATTGATTGATTGATTTTCATTGTATTATCAGATGAATATCATTTCTTCATGAATCCAGTTTGGTCAGTGTGTATCAGCTTTCCGACTACCTTAAATAATCTTGCTGCAAGAATTTTAGCCAAGATTTTGTTATCAAGATTTGCTAAAGATATTGGATGATAATTCTTGCACATTAGAGGGTCCTTACCTTTTTTTATGAATTAATGAAATATGTGACTAATTAAATAAAGGTGAAAAACTTCTATTTTCAAATGATGCTTGATATGTCTGCAGTAGTAGGGGTGATAGATCCTCACTGAAATCCTGATAGAACTCCATCAGGTCAGCCATCAGGTCCCTGAGATCTATTTTTAGCAAATGAATTTATGGCCTGATTTTCTTCATATATGGTTATTGACTGATCGAATGTATGTTTTTCCTCTTCTGTTAAGTGGGGAAGATTAATTTTATTAAAAAAGAGTGACTCAGGGTTATCATCACTGTCAGACCTATAGAGTTTTTTGTAAAATTCTGTAAAAGTTTTGTTAGGGTCAGTTGCTCTTCCTGAGGTTTCTACCGTTTTTTTTCCCTGTTAAAGGGTTTTTTTGGGGAGTTTTTCCTTATCCGCTGTGAGGGTCCAATTGTGATTTGTGATATTGGGCTTTATAAATAAAATTGAAAATTGAACTGAAATTGATCAGGATCAGAGGATATTGAGTTGTTTGGCAATCTGATACTAGAAATTGTATTTTTTTGTCATCTGTTTTTTAAGTCTTGAAGCCAACAGCATTCCTGCCTTTTCCCCACTTTCATAGTAATTTAATTTTGCTCTCTGTAATTTATATTAAATTTTGCCTCTTATAATGTCATCATATTTCACCTTTAACTTGCAAAGTTCTGTCCATATTTGTCCTTGTATTTATTTGACAGTAAACTTTGTAACAGCTTAATTTTTGTTAACAATTGGCTTTCTTCTTGCTGCCACATTTTATTCTTAAAGCTACCTATCTTGATTTATTCCCCTCTAAGGCAACATTTCAAAGTTTCCCAAATCATTGGAACATTGTTTATGGAGTTTTTGTTAATATCCATGATTGAATGAATGTATTCACTTATTTTCTTCTTGATTACTGGATCTTCAAAATTGTTTAGAAAACTGTTGTGCAGGTTTTATTCTAAAGTCAATTTGGATAGGACTATGATCAGATGTCACTATTGGATGTATTAAACTCTGTGATACATTTTTTTTTTTACATTATCTTGAGAAATTAGGAATAAATCAATTCTTGAGAAGGTTTGATGTCCATCAATCCATCTTCTAACCAGTTTCCAACCATCCATCTTCTTGAGGGTCATGGGGGGGCTGGAGCCTATCCCAGCTGACACTGGGCGAGAGGCAGACTACATCCTGGACAGGTCGCCAGACTATCGCAGGGCTGACACATAGAGACAGACAACAGGTGTTTCTTGGAGAAAGACGATATTTGGGGAAAATCTTTTTAAATGCGTTAATATTTTCCAGGTTTAACCTAATTATTAGCACCATTCACATTCCAGGATATAATTCTTAATTCTTTGCTGTTCATTAAACTAGGTTAGATTAAATATAAAACAAGATAGCATATTTCTTCTTTTCATTGTCACATACAAACAGATGCAATGAAACAGTAAGGGTAGCTTTCAATTATATCCCACATACTGTTGAGAGGTACACATCTTCTCCTCTTAGTTTCCACTCTCCCACTTATCCCACCCTCCCCTCCATTCCCCTCCCATCCTCCCTCACACCCATCCCCACACATACACAGAAGGGGCCACACATAAAAGAAGAAATCAAACAAACAAATACACATTAAAACAGAGAAAAGCACACAAAAGTTTATAGGGAGAACCTCCATAATCTGTTCTCTTTGGCTGTCCATGATAAAAGTCATTGTTGCCTTCAGTAATGCTTTCAACAAACTATAAGGATAGGAAAACAAAAACAATTCAGGCTTATCAACGTCTACACCTAGTGTGACAGATTTAAATCAAGATAGTTTTAACTGAGGAATTCAACAACAGTCTTACCGCCGTAACAAAGCGGGCAGCATCACTTTACCCAGGTTTTCTCCGCACCAACAGCTCCATTTGCGACCTCGAAATCCAGAAATGCAGAGGCTTTAGCAACATCTTCAAACATGTAGCGCTCGCCGGCCTGATTTAGAGAGATCCTCGCTGGGTACAGCAGAAAAGCCTGGAAACCGGTCTTATGTGCCCTGTTCAGGACCAGATAGCAGGGCTTGTGCCTTTTGCCACTCTTATCTTAATAAATCCCAGGTATTGTTAATTTACTCACAGCAGTTCAGTTGAAAAGTCCCTGGCATTAGGACATTTAAATTATTTATGGACAGCTCGGACAGCACAGTCGGCGTC
The DNA here is from genome assembly GCA_026686955.1 of Epinephelus cyanopodus. Taxonomy (NCBI): domain Eukaryota; kingdom Metazoa; phylum Chordata; class Actinopteri; order Perciformes; family Serranidae; genus Epinephelus; species Epinephelus cyanopodus. Next base: position 3,185,259 of record CM048936.1, read on the forward strand.
AATCACACCGGAAGCTGTCACAAACTCCACAAATTCATTAAACAGCTCCCCCTGCCACAGTCAGACACACGATTGCTAATTAATGCCCTACTATGGCTCACAACTCAAGGTAACAGCTGGAGCTCCTCCGGTGTGAGTGTTTTGCTGGTTAGTGAAACATCCTGGCCCTGAATTTTCACTGGCACTTACAAACCCATTGTGGTCTGCTCACAAGGCATTCAAAAATAATTCCAAGCATGGCTGTTTTGGCTTCCTTGTTTAAAATACTTAAAATCTTTCATAAAATAAAGCGTTCTTTTCTCCTCTCCTCTTGAATGTCTGATAGCCCACCACTAACATTTTAGTCTCACCTTGTCTCATCAACTAAAACAAAACATACATTTCGTCACAGTTTTTATTATCACAGATCTAAGTTGAACTTATCAACAGTTGGTCTTAGGAAAAAGGGTCACTGATGAACATCTACTCATAGTTTTTTATTAACAAAATGAACACAGAGTTTAATACAGTACATGTAAGAAAATAAAACAGTGTTAATAATAGTTCTTAATTTCTTTTGTTTTTCTCTTGAAATATAACAAAAATACTGAGTGGTGGGTCAATAAAGAGTATTGGTAAGAGTGGTGGCTCTGTTATAATCTTCATTATAATCCATTCCTAGGCAACCTCATGGTGATGACAAGACTTGGGGAAGTTGCTGCTCCCAGTAGATGGTAGGCTGATTTTATGGTCTTCACATACACAGACAGTCTTTGCTCTAAGATAAGCTAATGGTGTGATACATAGAATTTGCAACATGGTTTTACTGGTTTTTATATTTATGAAGCTGTGAACATCCTGAAGAAGAAGAAATTGAATCAACAGCAGCTCTATATTTAAAGGACGGACACAAGAATGGTGTCAGTTTAATCTAGCTTCAGCAGGGTCCTCATGTCCAACAGTGCATCCTCCACGACTCGGGCCAAATGAGCTGCAGTTTTTTCTTTGCTGGTATAGTGGGATTTATGAGCAGACACCGTAAACTCAATGTGATTGTCCTTAACACTGTAAAGCACTTCATATTTTCCAGGTTCATCAGGGCCGTAACATGGCGAACATTCACCTTTGTTTATTACCTGGTGAACAGGGACAGAGGTGAAAATGCAGTTGTTAGTTGCTGTTGTTGCACCGAGACCTGATATAGAATGATCTCTGATCTATCAGGGTTAGTGTATACTTCTTTAATGCACATCAACATGCAGGGCCACACTCTTTGGTTTGGACCTCTTGACCCTTCCCCTTTCCCACCCTTCCTCTCTCACCTTCTTCAGTCTATTCCTTCTGACCTCCTTCCTCTCCTCATCCACCTCATGAACACCTCTTTGAGGTTTTTTTTTTCTTAAAAAAGGTGCACACACTTTCTTTTATTTTACATAAACTGAAAATTCAACTGCTTTCATCAACATCCATTGTCTTACATCCAAACTGAAACAAAGACAGACTAAAATAGCTTTTTTTCTCCACCAAAAAACACAGATTTTCAAAAAACAATCTCCAGAGTGGATAACTCTCCAAATACTGGCATGGTGTTTTAATATATGTCATTGTATTATGCAAAACAATGAAGTAAGCCTTGTCAGTGGGGGCAGGGACTCTGTGACAATAAAGTTAATAAAACAACCCCTCCCTTTAACTTCCTCTGTGATCTCTTATTTTATGAATTGAGCAAGCACAATTACATGTGAAAAGTGGTCGGTCTTTGGGCACATAGACTGTGTTTGCAACTCCACCTTTTTGGGGCTAAACGACTGGATGAATTTATGTACTGGAGCACACTAAGACAAATATGACATTTGTTGCAGAGTATTAAGAAATGGCTATCTTTTGTTGCAGTATTGTGGTATTTTCATTTTTAGGTCTCAGCTTCAATACTTACAGAACTTGTACCAAGTTTGCAGTCAAAGACTTTAAAAAGGGAGGGGTCTGTAAAGATTTCAGGCATGGGGATGTCTTCTTCCTCAGCATGCGTCATCAGACCATAGAGGTGGCAAGACACGTCCTGGCCTCTAAATGCCTATTGGAAAGGAGATGCTGTTGTTAACAAAGTCAATCACCACATGTAGTATTAAAGGTACCCAGCCGATTTTACTTGTAAACAAAGATTCTTTTTTTCACAAAATCTCCATGTTTGCCCTTAAGGTATAACAAATATGTTAAATGCAATTCCTTACTCCTAAAACATTTCCAGGCCTGATTTTTCCTTAGACTTTGAAAACGGCACTATATACAATCACAAACTCCTTGTGCACAAGAATGAACAACAAGGTGACCCACATGTACGACATTGCTCCATAGCACTAATAGTGGTCAAGAACTCCACAGGGAGAAACTGACTAGGACACTTAAAGTAAGGCTGCCCCCTGATGTCAAAGATTCCAATCATCAGTCTGAGACCCCTCAATCGACTACCCTTTTCTTGTGTGTAGGTTGGAGGGGTGATATTTGATCCCTAGATGTAGCAGGGTAAAATCATTACACTACATTAAGTTGTCCTGTCACCTCAGTGAGGATTTCTGCTATGGGTCTAGGTAGCGGCAGACCCAAAATCAGAGTGAGTCTGAGGGAGAAGGAGGCAGCTGCCCAAAGGAAGAGAAGCTTTACCCAGTCAGGCTCTGAGATAACTTTATCTTCTACTTACTGCTAATAAGTGGTCTATTTGCAGCCCACAGACATTTAATACTTTGTAGTATCTGGCTTTTATTTTATATGTAGTGTTGGCAACTATCTATATTATGTGACACAAACACACACACAAACAGATGCACATGCACAGACAGCTTTTTTTTACTTTCTTTTTTTGTAGTTATGCACAGAGTAGAAACAGTAGAAACCTCAGGGAGAGCAACTGAGGAGGGATCCCTCTTCCAGGACGGACAGACGTGCAATAGATGTACTGATATCATGTAAGATGTGTCAGCAGGTATATAAGCATGGAGATGTCATCAAGTTGGCATTCTTTTTGTTTGTCAATTTGTTTTGTTTTGTTTTTGGACCTCTGAGTGACATTAAATTTAAGTTGTTTTTCATGTCTTATTTTTTCGTCGACCCAGGCTCATTCCAAAGAACACAGGATTGAGGAAGCCACAGTAGGCTTCTGTCACATGAGGCTGGGACACAGGAAGGGCTTTTTGGGTCTGTTTCATCAGTCAGTCAGCCCCTCAAACATCTTGAGTAGGAGAGATCACTTTCAGTGCCAGCAGCATAGTAATAAGGCGGAGAGAAGAAGAGAGCAATGGATGTACAAAGCTCCCCTCTTCCCTCGTTGCCTCGCTGTTGGTGTTGATATTTATGTTGGTAATGTGAAAAATATTTTGACTTTAATAAATCATATTTCTCAAGAGCATATTCCCTTCTCCTATCCACCTCACTGGTTTCCCAATGATGTGTCACTGAATTCAGATCATTTTCCTATGATGTTTTATGCCTGCCCAGTGCCAAGCACACACACACCTCTGCTGCCCTCACCCCAACTACAGTAAATGAGGAATTGGGCAAAGAGCTTACACAAGTGTAATTGGCCTTACCCTGTGACATTACAACACTGTGTCCATTTATAAATGTCATACTTGGTGTGATGATGTAAAACTAATAATAATTAAATACGCATCAGCCTATATGGTGCCTTTGGTTAACATAATAAAATCCCCTTTGTGGCTGCAATACTGGCATGCACACACAATGTTCGCTAAGCATCCATGTATAATTCTCCTTCCTGATCTCTAAGGGAGATGAGAAGATTAAGCACAGTGACATGCTGTCAGCTGCATGTCCACCAGCCGTGATGCGTTCACAGACCTCACATAGTGAACTATTCAGAGACCTCACCACTGGCTCAAATTTTCCATATCAGCCTTCCAGTCGTCTGTTTATGAGAGGTCTGGCTGGGGGAGGGCTGAGACAGAAATTTACAGCTTTTAGGCTGCCTCCACAGAGCTGGTTGCTCATCCCTTCACCAGGGAGTTGGGATGCAACTGTGAGTTAACAGAGCAGATGGACAGGACATTGAGTTTCCAGTTCTGCCATGTTCCCTCTCGGTTCACAGGCATCATGAATGTCAATCTATTCTCCAGGGAGGACACAGATGACCTCTCAGTACAGATCCAGGACCTGTTACAGAAACAGGAAGTCAACCCCACTCACGGAAGACAGATAGGGTTTACTCTGTGTACTTCCTGGTTCCCAAGTAGAAAAGAGTGGTCTGACCCATTTTGGATTCCTTCATCTCAAACCGATGCATTGACCTCAAAACATTCTGTATACCTACCATCAAGCAGTTACTGAAACTAGTTCAGATGGACAATTGGTTCACCAAGGTGGCTCCTAAACACAGGAAATTCTTTCATTTCACTTTTCAGGGCATAGCCTATAGTTACAGCAGACTGCCATTCTATTTTTCCTTGGTGCTCCGCACCTTGAGCAAATGTGTTCTACATAGTCTTATTGATCTTACAATTAATGAAGTTGGGGTTCACAATAAAGTGGAGGAAGAGCAGTCCCCTACCACACCAACCTGGTGGTACCACTGGGGCAATTGCATATTCTATGCCTACAGAGGTGGCTTGCCAGCCTTCGCTTGGATACCAAGAAGCACAAGTAATACTTGGTTACCATTCCCCTCTCAGCAGAGGCTGACCTGTGATACTATGGGTCTCCACAACACCTGTTGCAGGGAACATTACTGGGATGAGAGATCACCTACAATATGGTGTTCACAGATGAGTCCCTTAGGGATGGGGTGGTACCTGCATAAGGAGAGTGGTAGGTGGTGTGTGGCCTCTGACGGGGGTCTGACACATTAGTCTACTCAAGCTACAGGAAATGTATTTGGTCCTCCAACACTTTATGCCCCTCACACAAGGGAGGGACATATTGGCAAAGTCCAACAGTAGTGCCACAGTAGCCTACATTAACAGGCAGAGTGGATTTTCATCCACTGCCCTTTTGAGGATGACTAAAAGCCTGTGGTTGTGAGCCTTAGCGCACCTGTTGTTTCAGAAGGCCCTCCACGCTGCAGGACCACAGGTTGCCGACATCATGTCAAAGGGCTTAACCCTACCAGACCAGTAGAGGCTTCACTTTGAGGTGGTGAATCAGTTTGGACCCAGTTCAGAAAAGCAGAAGGGCATCTTTGTGCCAGTCAGTTCAACACCCACTGACCACTATAATTCTACCTGGCACCGCAAGACAATCCACCCCTCCACTTCTGTGGCCTAGGTAATAAAGAAGTAGGCAGTGACTAACCATACCATGTATGTGCATGGTCACAATTGGAGGAGAGAATTCCCATATAGACCAGAGGGCTCTGTCTGTGCTAATAGAACTGGGGATACAAAATCACAACTTTTACTTTCATTACTAAAAGGCATCCTTACACCAAAAATAAAGTGGACATACACTGAACTGTATTTGGCAGTGCTGTGAATGACACTCACCATGTCAGTGTACCATGCATGTGTCTTTAAAGCTTTCTCCAATAAAGCAACTTTCTCTGGGTTCTGTGCAAAACAGGAAGAAGACAACAATGTTACAAATAATCATTTGGTGGTTAGTGTTTTTTGAGCAGGTTTGCTGTGTAGCAATAGTATGATATAAAGCAATCTATGGCAGTATCTCTGACGTTAACACATTTTTTTCATTATGCAGAGTTATAGTTGCATAAAAGTTTCCCTGTATTTTGACCTGTATAATGGGGTCATCAAAGGCTTTGACAAAGGCAGCTGCGGCAGGCGAGTTTGTATTCATCATACTGATACGTCCTAGTTTGAACGCACGCAGGGAGACATATTCCAGTGATGGACAGATCTGCTGGTGCATCCTGATAAAAGAAAGAAGAGAAACTTTTTCAACAAGTTCTGTGTTCCACCATACACAGCCCTGAAGCTTGTTGACCACTCAAACAAATACTGGAGCTCTAAACACTCTTACTAACTATCCATTAACTTTTACCTGTAGTAAGCCAGCTTCAGCGCCAACTGTACGAAAGCATTAGGGCGCATCTTGTGAGCCTTTATGAAGTTTTTCCCAAAGTGGTCAAATCCAGTAAAGCTCAGATCCAGGTCGTCAGCCAGTCTGTGGTGGTGGAAATGAGACACATGTGAGACTTTCCTTGGTTAGTTTGACAGTTTTTTTAAGCATTTGGCAGCATTATGCCAATTGATAAGTATAAGTTATGTTTAATATACATTTTTTATTCTGTTCATGTTAGACTGATTTTTTTGCTCCCTCTCTCATGACAGGAAGTTACTGTACAGCCGTGATGATCAGCCTGCAGTCCCATGGGTCTCTAAAGCATAATTTATTTGGTCATGATTTTTCTGTGGAAGTTATTATTTGAAGATTTTTAAAGTGTGGGCCCTGGATGTGAAAAAACATTAGTTCTAATACAGGGCTTTTTTTAGGGTTATTGCCATGTCATATTTCATATCTCTCACATTTGAAGCCCTTTTCTGTAATTTTTATAGGCTATTCTAATTGTGAAAATGGAGTTGCTGTTGTAGGAGCTGTCCACGTAGCAACACATGTAATTAAAAATTACTTCATGTTCCTTTGGATTTCTATTGTTCTGGTCCCTGGGTGTCTCTGTAACTATCCCAATTAAAAGCTGCTCTCACGCGTCCATGTGCTGCTTGGCCTCTTCAATGTCCTTCTTGATCTCAGGTGTGAGGTTGAAGTGTAATTTCTGAGGCATGGGTAAAGGCTCCATGGGGGACCGTATCACCTCTGGCTTTTTCCTGTTTGCACACACAAGAGACAATCAGTGAATCATCAATCAATCAATCACTTTGTCAAATGAGAAAATACAGTTTTAGTGAAATGTCACTTGTCAGTTTCATTAATTTGTGCACAAGATTATGATATTGGGCAGTCTTTGGCAGGGTCTTCATTTAGGATCCTTGTGGACTGAGGACAGAAGCTCTTCCTGAGCCTCTCAGTGCTGGCTTGGTGTACCCGGTTCCTACTTCCTGGTCTCAGCAGTGAGAAAAGGCAGTTATTCAGGTGGCTGGGATCTTGATGATTCTCCTAACTTTATTCTTGCAGGCCGTGGTATAAACATTCATAAAAAGGGCAGAGCAGCACCTATTTTATGTTTAGCTAAACAGACCACTCTTTGCAGGGCGTTGTGTGTAGGGCCTTGTGGTCCTGTTCCGTGCTGTTTTCTTTACCAGACATTGATGTTCCCCTATCAGGATGCTTTCAGTGGTGCAGGAGTAAAAATTCCTCAGTATTTGATGGGATGGTTGCAATTTCCTCAGTCGTCTGAGGTAGAGCAGTCTCTGCCTTGCCTTTCTCACCACAGAATCAGTGTGCAATGCCCAGGTCAGGTTCTTACTGATGTGGAAATCAAGATCCTTGCTTCTGTCCAAAGATTACTTTCAGGTCCTTTGTCTTATTGATGTTCGATTGTGATAAATATGTCAGGTCTCTCCATCAACAGCTTCATGAGTTAATCATAAAATTACGAATTGTGTGAATTCACATGTCAATTAGTTATTTTACCACTCTGTTCATTTTGAAAAAAATGATGCAGCATATTTAAACTTAAGAACTGCATTGTTGTACACTGACATTGTGCCATTATGAAGAATACATAGAAATCACTTCAGTTTTTGGGCAAATCAACATGAAATGAATGTTACTAATTAAATGATATCTGTGATAAATACCAACACACTAATCACAATAACTTCAGCAAATCAGGACTAAGTATAAAAACATAATTCAAAGTCCGTACGTTATTCATATGCAAGTAAATGTATGCTACCTGAAGTTTCATCAAAGGCTTTTTTTTAGCCAGCTGAACAAACGGACCAGAGAACAGTACAAACACACTCAGCAGTTCATTAAGATCAACAATAACCTTGCAAATAAAATAAAACAATATTTTTGCTCAGATTTTCCCCAAAATGTCAAGACTTTTCATCAACTTTAACTGGACTAAAATGATGAAGGTTAAAAATGACTAGAATGTGACTAAAATTAATGAGCATGTCCATCTGAAGACTAAGTGCTGCAATACATGGGACATGGATGTAGCACAACACGTCTTCTGCAGCACGCCTGCAGCAGAGCTCATTCATTAAAATTGACTGAAGCTGCTACAATGACCATGGAAGCCATACTTTCTCGCATGGGACTCCCACTCAGCCTTGCTTTTACGTGGCTATTTTTTTTTTTAAATCTGCAAAGCTCAGTGGCCATTTTAATGAGTGAAAATTTCTTAAAAGTGCATAACAATGAGCACAATCTGTTTAAGAAAGACTTTTACAGCCCCCCTGCTTTAACAAGGCCTGCTGGGTGTGTTTTCCCCTTGTATGTCTGTGGGTGTTTCTCAATGTCAAGGAAGGATCCTCAAACAGCCGAATTTAAAGGACGTTACGTCATCGACCCTCACCGAAGGACTGTTCCAATGTCAAGGATCCTTCCGAGTTCCACGAATGACTGAGTCCTTCTTTGACAGAAATTCGAAGGATGCATTTGTAGATCCTCCGTGGGTATAAAATCCCCACAATGCTTTGCACAGGAAACGATTTGCTGGAAGTGAGGGCCTCTTCAATGAAACCTGCACCAGTGGAGCTTGGCAGGATTTAGATAAATATGTCATTTATTTAGATTAATGTCTCCACGAGTTTTTATCGTACAAGCGTGAAAAAAATATTGACGGAAACCTCATAATTTACACTTTCTAATGTGTCCACTGCCACATAATGAGATTTTTTTTTAAATAACGTGATATAGATTAAAAACATAAAAGTGTTAAATAAATCATTCCCAGCAGAGATGGAGCACTAAGTGAGAGCTGCGAAGCTCATCAGATCTGCTATTCATATTACTACAGCAGTGTGTGGTGACACACACAGAAAATGATGTAATAAAAAAGGGATCACTGTTAAATGACTGATTCTGTGTGTGAGTCTGTTTATATACTGTAAATGATAATTTAGAACTTTTTCAGCTCTAGTCTTTACTCCATTACTCGACTTACTCTTAAATATGATCCAGAAATATATTCTCCCTAAAAGTCTTGTGATTCTGACAATACTGATACATGTGTTTAAAGCTGTTCAACAACATTACAGAGTGCCAAAATGATCACAGTAACTGAAACCCCCTCAGTCTGCTGAGGGTTAATGATGGTCACATGGGGACACTTGTTAGCCTGTTCCAGTGTGTGTTCACTGAATGCTAGGGAGGACTCTTGTCTTGCCTCTACAGGATCCTTCCTAAACACTGGAAGGTGTGCCCCAGCATGTCCAGCAACCACAGACCAATAACCAGGGGTATGGTGTTATTTGTTTATGTACCAGAGCATTGTATGTACTGTAGCCATATAGGTAGTCGCACAAAGACAGTAATCATTCCAGCTGTCCATGCTACAGCAGGATGCAGTGATTTAAATCTCTATCTGTACACTCTGTCTCATATTAAACTTTTGATTATTGAAACAGCACATCAAAACATCTATACTTACATGTTTGCTGCAAAATGTTCACACACGGATGCATGGACAATACCATCAGCAACTGTACACATGAAGTTCAGACCGCATGTCCCATCTTCTCCAATAATTAACTGAAAAAAGGATAAAAACACAATCAGCATTAAATTCCAGATCCTTATGAGTCTGTTTGGTCTTGTATCTGTGACTGTGTTGCTGAAGTGTGAAAATAGTGTCTTCTGACAAGAAGGGAAACTTAGGGTGACTAAAAAGTCATGAATTATTTTCAAAATGACTCAACCAAAAACAAAACCTGCTGCTGTGCCACTCTCTGTTGTATCCCCATTTTGTAATTTCCAGTTCTGTCTTACACTACAGTCTTTGCCATTGCTAACTTTACCATTAGCGGATAGAAATAAACAGTCCCTATGACTCAGGATATCACCAGTTGTAGTAGGCATTGCTAGCACAGTGATGAAGATCTGATCATTCCCCGGTTTTAACACCTGCAAACACAACCTCTGGTTTTGTTTGCCCTCACTGACTGGCTGCCTGGTACTGACCTCCGCTCTAAAAACTGAACAAGGAAATGTCTTTTTAACTTCAATCAATCAATCAATCAATTTTATTTATAAAGCCCAATATCACAAATACAATTTGCCTCACAGGGCTTTACAGCATACGACATCCCTCTGTCCTTTGGACCCTCACAGCGGATAAGGAAAAACTCCCCAAAAAAACCCCTTTACCGGGGAAAAAAAAATGGTAGAAACCTCAGGAAGAGCAACTGAGGAGGGATCCCTCTTCCAGGACGGACAGACGTGCAATAGATGTCGTACAGAACAGATCACCATAACAAATTAACAGTAATCTGTATGACACAATACAATAATCTGTATGACATCCTCGATAATGACAGTAGCTTACAACAACATTCATGAAAGTAATAATATTGTCGTTATAGTTCTGGCTACTGTGGTACAATATGTTGAAAGTATATATTAGTATCTGGCAGTATACATGTATGATAATCATATGTGTATAATAACAGTAGAAGTGTGACTAATGATGGCAGCAGCAGCAGCAGGAGGCATCTGGCAGGACCACGGCAGCAGCACAACCACACACGTCACACTATCCAGGCACCGCTGCAATACGAGTTAACCTGAGAGACAGTGGAGCACAAAGGCTCCGGAGAAGAAGCCGAGTTAGTGACATCCAGAATGGCCGAGTAAACAAGATACAGTAATAGGATACGCAAGAGCGAGAGCGAGAGCGAGAGCGAGAGAGAGAGAGAGAGAGAGAAGGTGCCCGGTGCATTATAGGTGGTCCTCCGGCAGACTAGGCCTAAGTCAGCCTAACTAGGGGCTGGTACAGGGCAAGCCTGAGCCAGCCTTAACTATAAGCTTTATCAAAGAGGAAAGTCTTAAGTCTAGCCTTAAATGTGGAGACGGTGTCTGCCTCCTGGACCGTAACAGGAAGATGATTCCACAGGAGAGGAGCCTGATAGCTGAAGGCTCTGGCTCCTGATCTACTTTTGGAGACTTTAGGGACCACGAGTAACCCTGCGTTCTCAGAGCGCAGAGTTCTGGTGGGATAATATGGCACTATGAGCTCTCTAAGATATGATGGAGCTTGACCATTTAGAGCTTTATAAGTTAACAGTAGGATTTTAAATTCAATTCTGGATTTTACAGGGAGCCAGTGCAGAGAAGCTAAAACAGGAGAAATATGATCTCGTTTCTTAGTTCTTGTTAGTACACGTGCTGCTGCATTCTGAATTAGCTGGAGAGTTTTTAATGACTTACTAGAGCTACCTGATAATAGAGAGTTACAGTAATCCAGCCTTGAGGTAACAAAAGCGTGGACCAATTTTTCTGCATCTTTTTGGGTCAGGATAGGCCTAATTTTTGCAATATTACGCAGATGAAAAAATGCAGTCCGTGAGGTTTGTTTTAAATGAGAATTAAAAGACAAATCTTGATCAAATGTTACTCTGAGGTTTCTTACGGTAGTGCTAGAGGCCAGAGCAATGCCATCGAGAGAAACTATGTCATCAGATAAACAGTCTCTGAGTTGTTTGGGGCCAAGAACAATAACTTCAGTTTTGTCTGAATTTAACATCAGGAAATTGGTGCTCATCCAAGTTTTTATGTCTTTAAGACAATTATGAAGTTTAGTTAATTGATCACTTTCTTCTGGCTTCATCGATAAATACAGCTGTGTATCATCCGCATAACAATGGAAATTTATAGAGTGATTTCTAATGATGTTGCCTAAAGGAAGCATATATAGAATAAATAGGATTGGTCCAAGCACAGAACCTTGCGGAACTCCAAAACAAACTTTAGTACGTACGGATGATTCATTGTGAACGTCAACAAATTGAAAACGATCAGATAAATAAGATTTAAACCAGCTTAGTGCAGAACCTTTTAGGCCAATTAAGTGTTCCAGTCTCTGTAGCAGAATTTCATGGTCAACAGTGTCAAACGCTGCACTAAGATCTAATAAAACAAGTACAGAGACGAGTCCTTTGTCTGAAGCAATCAGAAGGTCATTTGTAATTTTAACTAGTGCTGTCTCAGTGCTATGATGCGCTCTAAATCCTGACTGTAATTCCTCAAATAAATTATTATCATGGAGAAAATCACACAGCTGGTCTGCGACTACTTTCTCAAGGATCTTTGACATAAAGGGAAGATTAGATATTGGTCTATAGTTGGCTAATACCTCTGGATCCAGGGTGGGCTTTTTTAGTAGAGGTTTAATTACAGCTACCTTAAAAGACTGTGGTACATAGCCTGTTAATAAGGATATATTGATCATATCTAATATATGAGTGTTAACTAAAGGTAAGACCTCCTTGAGTAGCCTAGTTGGGATGGGGTCTAGGAGACATGTTGATGATTTAGATGAAGAAATCACTGCGGTCAATTCTTGAAGAGAAATTGGAGAGAAGCAATCTAAATAAATATTAGGTGCTACAGCTGAGTTTGAGGTTAGATAGGTACTATCTGAGGACAGGATGTCATGAATTTTGCCTCTAATAGTTAGAATTTTGTCATTAAAGAAGCTCATAAAATCATTGCTGCTAAGGGCTAAAGGAATACAAGGCTCAATAGAGCTTTGACTCTCAGTCAGCCTGGCTACAGTGCTGAAAAGAAACCTGGGGTTATTTTTGTTTTCTTCTATTAAAGCTGAGTAATAGTTTGCTCTGGCATTGCGGAGGCCCCTCTTATAAGTTTTGAGACTGTCTGCCCAGATTAAACGAGATTCTTCCAGTTTGGTTAATCGCCAATTCCTTTCAAACTTTCGCGATATTTGTTTTAATTTACGGGTTTCAGAGTTATACCAAGGAGCGAACTTTCTTTGTTTTGTTAACTTCTTTTTAAGAGGAGCTACAGAGTCGAGTGCTGTTCGCAGCGAGCTTACGGCGCTATCAACAAATTGATCAATTCGGGAGAGGTTAAAGTCGGTACGGGAAACCTCTGTTACTTCAATGGCTCTTACTTTTTCACATCTGGGCACAGAACTGTTTTGGCAAGCCTATACTGCTGCACTCAAAGAATTACGAAGGGGGCAGTGTGCTCTTTAACTCTTGCTTTTACTTTATTTCCTGTTCTTGTTTGTACGAGCTGAGCAAGGAGTTGGTGACCAATATCCAGCAACTTCCACAGCCATTGGAGAGAAGTGAGCTAACATTCCAATGGCACAATCAACAAACTGATCAACTCTATGTGTGTGTGCCAGTCTGTGGTGTGTGTGTGACAGAGGTAGTTTTATACCTGAAACATTTGGAAGTTTAAATCTATTAACAATTGAAACAGTAGAGATTGTGGTTTCAAAAAGAGCTATAAAGTGATGCACCAATCAGAAACAGGCAAGAAGTGATGGAGGTCTAATCAGCTGATCAAAATCTGCTATCTGTATCCAGGCATGAATATTCAGTTGATCTGCTGACAACACACAATTACTACTTGAAAAGACATCCAAATTCAAAAACTGTGAGGTGTATTGCTGAAATGTCTGCACTTTGAGCATCCCAATACTCTGCTCAAGATGTTGACATGTCATTTGTCCTAGTGCTTAAATGGGTATATCAGCTGAAAGAAGACAAAAATATCTACGTTTTGATGTATAAATTGTGTATGAAGAGTAGAAATTGCGAGCATTACAGGAGTTTAAGTTACTTTTTTTGTAAAAAACAGAGAGGCAAAAGGGTATGAGTGGGGGATGTCTTCAGTTATGTCACCTACTCCAAGCAGTGCCATACACACCTATAATTAACTCAGAAAAGGTCTGAAAACAGCATAAACCTGTGATAATATACAATATAAAAATTGCCAAAGCTATCAAAAAACTGAATGATAATTTATTAGTTCAATCTTGTAACCTGTTCAAAGTGTCAGTGAAGTCTGTATCTGTATCTGTATCTGTATCTGTATCTGCGGAAGCAGATGTTAAGTTATTTATAAAGTTGAGTGTCAGAAGGTTTTAGCGCAGGTTAAGGCTATTTTGTCCAGCACCCTGGTAAAGGCTACAGACTTTAATTCACCAATTGCTCTGGTTGTGGTTTCAACTGATGTAGGGATCAGAGCTGTCCTCCTTCAATGTAAATTTTCTTGCGTCCACTGGAGTATGGTTTTTTTTAAATGTTGGGTCAAACACTGGGCTCAGGGTCACCTCAGGGTCATACACACCAATCATTTGTTTGCTTTGGAGATGTTCTTTGTGGAAACAGGTTTTAACACTTTGTAAGTCAGGAAGTGTTTTGTTAACAATTCTATTAAGAAATGCATTCTGTATTAAAACATGTCTATTTTTAATATCACCTGAAGCCCCTTGTCAAACCAACGGTTTCCACTGTTCCACTGGCTGCCTCCTCCATGCAGCATCTGACGAAAAGAACTGCTGTGATACTTCTCATTAGACTCTAAGGGCCTCGCTCCATCCAGACACACTGAAAAGATGCTGCTTTGGATAGCCAACACCGAGTCTTTGTTTGTCTCATCTAAACACAGCAAGGACATGCACACAGAGCAAACTTTGTGTTATAATGTAATCAGACTGCAACAGTTTAAAGAGGGGAGAGTTATATGATAAAATGGGAGAATTGTCATGATGATGTTAAGATATGAAAAATACTGAAGTGTGTTACTACTGTAACTCATTGTACCTTAAAATAACTCAAAAATGCCCCTCCATGCTCCCCCTTTAAAATAAGCAAGTGTACACTTTAAAAGAGCTATATGTAAGAAATCTAAAGCAAATAATTGTAAAATCACCCTAATATGTCACAGAGACTAAGGAATAATGTTCATATAACATACTGATCTCACTGACAATAATAGTACAGTGCCAGAATATTTGCATTTAAAAAACATTTTTGCAGTCTGCAAATCATGTTTATGTTTTGAATTTGTGTTTTGGCCTGTTGCGCCACCCACTGCCGTCTACCAGTCATGCAGTCAGTAGAGTCTCAGCATCAGTTACAGTTAGGACTGAGCTACAGCAGCACGGCAAGCAGCATTAGCAGTGTCCCGGTACATAGCGTTAGTAGCTGGCTCCTCCTCAGCTGCATCCTGGCAGCAGCGTTAGCAGCAGAGAAGTTGGACTTGCTCGAACGGTCTGCTGGAAAACCGAAGATCAAGGACGCGGCGAGGCAACCCTGCCACAGCAGCTGCCCGTAGGCAAACAAATCAGTCTCCAGCGTGCCGCTGTCCAGCAACCTCGAATCTGTAGGGGACGGGGGTGGACACAACTCGCGGCAGTATTTTGAATTTGAGTGCAGTAACCGTTTGGCCACATTCTTACATACAGCGCCTTTAACTTCAGAGGAAAATATTTTACCACTACATTTACCTGACAGATAAATGTTACTGGTTATGTTGCAGATTCAGATTTTTACTCACTCAGATTTTACTTTCAAAATATGATTCATTATTATTTATCAAATTATCCAGTATTATATAAAAATTAAATCTTGAACAAACTTTAAGTAAATTTAGGTAAACTGTGAAGGGTTTTGACTAGGCCTGTTTTTCCTACAACTGCCAATAGCCTACAGTACCAGCATTCTCAGAGAAAATGAGCTGAAAATAAAATAGGGCAGTTTGCCTGGGGGTCCCAGGCCCCAAAATCACTAAATCCGTCCCTGGTAATAATAATAAAGGCACAGCAAAGGGCAGCTGGGAGAAAGGACAGACATGGAGCAATGTGTCCCCATATGTATGAACAGTTCCATCTAGGGAGGTGGAGGGGTCCAAGAAGTTGGCTCATAAGTTCATCAGACCCTTCGAGATCTACAAGGCCATAAACCAAGCGGTAGTAAGATTAAAGCTCCCCAGGTCTATGTGCATGACGTTCCACATCTCCAGTGTGAAGCCTATCCGGGAGAGCTTGCTGGTCCCTGTGACGCTCCTCCACCGCCACCTCGGCTCATTGACGAGAACCCTGCCTACATAGTTCGCCATCTTCTTTGCTACCACTGCCGGGGAAGGGACCTCCAGATCCCCTGGGATTGAAAAGGATAAGGTCCCTTCGAGAGTCCTGGCTCGACACTTTCAAGACCCCCAACTCATCACTGATTTTCATTGGTGACACCCTGACCAGCCAGCAAGGGGGAGGTCAGCAGCACTTGCGAGAGGCACATCCTGGGAACCTGCTCCTGCTCATGTGCCTTTGCCCTCTGATGTAAAGGTTTCACCATCAGAAGGCAAGGATTGTCTCTCCAGGGCCTCATCTTCCCTGTCCATGGAAGACATCAATGTTGAAGGACTGTCCTTGGACAAAAATGGACTTAGTATCGACTGCCTGTCCCTGACTCTCCTACTTAGTCTTTGTGGATTGCTTCGTTGTGTCGTGGCACACTTCACTTTTGTGCGTGTGCCCTGCAGAATCCACGTGTCATCACTGCCGTCAAGCTCTCTCCTGTCCACAGCTGGCTTCGCATTGGAGAGACTGTTTTCTCAGTAAGTACTCGTGGTTTTGGAACCTCAGCTCCTCTGACATCGCTCTCCATCTGCCCCCTCTCATTACCACTGCACACTATTGAACTGTCTGCTGTGTGTGTGCGCCTGGTGGATCCTGGCATCTCCCCTGTGTGCTGCTTCAGCATTCCATGCAGAGAAGTGCGGACAGATCCTATTGCCCTGGGAGCTCTGAAATTGAACATTGACTCTCTGTTGCTTCACCAGACTGCGCTCCCTGTATTTATTGAAGTGGTGTATTAAAGCTCATTATAAACTGTTCGGCTTGTCCCTGCTGTTGCTTTTCAGTCCAATCTCAATCAGAGAATAGTAAGAGATGAAATGCCATGGAATCACAAACTCATCTGTCTTCTACAGTCAAAATCGTTCACTACATTACAAGATTGTTCAACTCTGTTGCTGTCACAGTTTTTGTCTTGGTGTTGTGAGGGTGTGAGACAGAGCCTAAAAGCGTGAGACTGTCAGGTGCGTGAAAGTTGGCAATCCTGGTGTATGCTACCATGTTCTGGGCCACACACAAAGACCGCCTACTAAGCTTATGTGCTTGCTATCTGATGCCCCACTGCAAAGCTTTCTGTTGATACAGTTACACAAACAAATGGTCAGCTCAACATCTGCCTGGTTAGCACAAGCTAAAGCTAAATCTGTTAATACCATTAGATAACATTAGCCTTGTGATGCTAACAGATAGCCCTTTCATTGTGGCCTGGGTTGACTCTCAACAACTGTCCCTAAAGGTGTGTCTGTATACAATATTGCCATGACAAATATTTCAATATTATGCTATATTGATTTTTTTCCCGCAGTCGTAACTGTCTCGTGGCAAGGAGGGGCTGCTAATCAATACACTGCATGCAGGTCAACAATGATGATTTTACTCATTTTAGATAATAAAAGACGCTAAGTGTATGTGTAGCATTACACACATTAAAACTCGTTAAAAACAATAATGCAGTTGGTCGTTGCAAATGCAAATGATTCAAGTGGGTATCTGCAGATCAAGAGGGGAAGTGAGATCCCATCACAAGCAGTCATTTGAGACGCATGTGGAGACACATTCCAATACCAAGTGACAGACTTTAAGCTGTCCACTTGTGATGGGGTCACTAAAGATGCATGACAATACCAGGTGGAAACAAGCTCAGAGTGAAAAAAAATGAATTCCCCCTCTAAGATTAATGAATTATGTCTTCTTCTTCTTCTTCTTCTTCTTCTTCCTCTATACCAAGCATGCATGAATGTAGAAAATAAGTTTATTCATTTGACTTGCATTAGAACAGAGTTGTCCTCACCCTTGATGAGGTTGTTGTAGGTTTTGCTCCAGCTGTCACGACGCTGGGTGGTGAGGATTCCACCAGGCTCCATGTTGGTCTGTAGTGAGGAGTTGCAGATCCTCTCCAGCTGAACGCAGAGCTGATCAACTGTCAGTGGACTCCCATCACTGTTGTATGCTTCCATCACAAAGAACTGAATCCAAGGGGGAAGAAACATGAAAACAAGACTGGGTTACCACCTGAGCAAAACCCCCAGGAGCAAAGACGTTCAGCCCTCCCAAAGCCTTAGGTTGTCAGTGAGCAAATGACATTGTGGTCATTTGATTTACAATTATTAATTGTAATTACAACTTGTAATTAATTAGAATAATAAACAGATTAAATTTCACTGTGACCGCTGGTTAGCAAACTGGTCTTAAATCAATTCAATAAGACTCCATATGGATTTATTCAACCAAACACAGTTGGTGATTGTTAGAGGAGTGGACTTAGTGACTAGATGATTGAAAAGACTAACATCTCACAGTTTTGGTGAGTTTTATTTTGTTTCTGTTGCATTTCAATGGGGTGTGTTTGATGATGAGTTACCAGGACAATTAAGTTTAAGTTTAAGTTTATTTACTTTATTAATCCCCCTGGCGGGAAATTCAGTGTTTTCACTCTTGCTTGTCAATTACACACAGGTCCGAAAGACACACACATGCACAAACAGGACCTATACAATCCCCATTGGTCCACTCAGCAGTTGATAAAAAAGACATGGACATGTCTGCTGGTCTTAAGGAGCTGCAGCATTTTTAAGCACACAACTGAAACTGTACTTCACATTTACTTTAGACATCTTCAGTCTGCCAAGCTGTGGCTGGTTTTGTAACCACTGTTCATACCGTAGAGAGCTTCACATACAGTATATTAGTAAACTAAGTATAGAACTAAGTATAAAATGAATGGATGTTTCCCTGGCTCTGGCAGCAGCTGTAATCAGAAAAAAAGCTTAAATCACTGTGCCCTCTGCTGGCAGTTTATAAGGTGGAATGTTAACTTGTTATGTTACTCAGTGTATGAGTTGACAATGTCCATCAGCGCACCTTAAATTTCATGTGACAACTTTGACCATTACTTTAACTAGTTTTTATTGTCTCTCTTGGATTACATACACTTTTAGTAATGAGAGGATCTTTTAGTGTTAAAAAATACATATTAATTTTGACTGGAATATGTGAACTGCATATATCCAAATCTCACTTAAAGAAAAAAAAAAAGCGTTACAGAGCGTTGTTTCTGTGGTCTCCAGCAACACTAAACCCCTGCACTTGCCTGAGAAGATCTAAATACACAAACCCACTATTTTTAAATAGCCCATGGAGAGAGACTCTCATTACAGCCTGTTCTTTTTTGTTCTGAAAATGTCGGCGTGTAACCCTGTTCTGTGGATGATAAGTAAGGCGCAGACTGACGATGGAGGAAATACAGTGAGTGCTGGATGGAGCAATGTGTGACAATAACCTCACTCACACGAAAGAGTACTGTTTGCCGTGGTCTAGGTACCATGTCTGAAGGGTTACTTTTGGTTCCAAAGGTACCATACTGACAGTGCTTGATGGAAACAGGGCTTAAATGCCTCACTCTAACTCTAAAACTAAGTTTAAGCCTCAAACAGGCCTTTGAAAAAGCAAGGACCAGCCAAAAATGTCCTCACTTTATGTTTTTTTGCCAAAATACACTTTGGTCCTCACACACACACACACACACACACACACACACACACACACACACACACACACACACACACACATATTGGTTGTGCACTGAGCGCAGCCAATATGCAACTCTGGTAAAACATTAGTCTTATGCTGGGCTTACACCAAACGATTTTCACAGTCCCAGACTAAAAAGTGACAGTCTTGAGGAGTCTAACTGGAGTCTCGGCGCGCTCCCGTCATCTCGATCGTTAAGTTTAAGGTGGTAATCAGCAGTCAGCGACCGCGTTTCATACCAGTCTTTCCCTAGTCTTGGGCTTGCGATCATATCAAACGTGTTTAATATTATCGCCAGTCGCAGTGACGGAACACAATCAACAACCAATAGACTAGTCTGGGACTAAAAACTCTAAACACTAGTCTTTAGATGTGAGCTGATAGTCTTTTAGAGTCTTTTCTAAATCTTGTCAAAGTCTTCTGGTGTGTGGGTAGTCTTAGTTTGATGAAAGACAAAAAACTTGGATTGGTGTACAGTTGTATATTTTTCTGTTAAAGGAAAGACCATAGTTATAAGACTAGGCCAAATGATGGCATTCTCACACTAGTTAATGTGACACACTTTATAGCTCCAACCATCAGATAAATAATTAGACTACTATCATTACACAGACAGCACTGAAAACACAAAATATCAACCACTGGGCACCTCTTCAATATTGTAGACCTATTCACCACATTTCATTAAAGGAGAAATTCACAACATTTTAAGTGGCTATCCAATTAGTGCTGATGGTAAATGCAGTCAATTGAGTTTTTGGTTCCAGTAGGCCTACAGCTCATCAGAATTAGATCCATCAACTCTGAGTATGTTCACCCTGAGTTAAGCTTGTGCTTGGTGAATGGTTTTCACTGTTATAAAAAAGGACATGCAGAGGTTTAACTGTCATACATTAAACCTTCATTAATTAATATGTTTTGATTTGCACTTTGACACTGACTAAATCAATGAGGAAATGAAACTGCATGTCTGGCTGTGTCAAAGGGAGAAGACAGAGAAAAACTCAGGGTTTGTTGAGAGAAACCTGCCAGTGAGGCTGAAAGAGTTAGGTACAACGATAACTGACCCTAAATTTAAGTGACCTCTCTTTCCTAAACAGCAAACCCAGACTTTCTCTCATCCCTGGGTTAAGTTACTCAGCCCCACCAGACTCTGACACCACTCTGCCTTGGTCTGGGTCCATTCTCGCTGTGGGTGAATCAGACCCATCTGATGCCCCACCAACTATGAGAGATGATGCATGGTTGAGCCTCAGAGCAAAACTCGAGTCCCGGGCCCATTCTACACTGGAGTCCTGGGGCCTCATTTATAGAACTGTGCACAGGAAAGGTGACCAAAAGTGATGTATGAACAAAGCACAGAAAGTGCTTACATAATAAAAAAAATCCTGATTTATAGCACAGTGTGCATGCATGCCCCACAACTGTTTCCCTTTATAAATCACATTAAACTTGAAATCTGGCACAGGTAAGCATGTGTCTTGCCCAATCCATAGGTGTCTATAAATGGCCAATGAAACACCCTGAATTAATAGTCATTAACAAGAAACTGCACGAAGAAGAGCATGGCAAATGTAGCGGGAAAAAAAGGTAAAAAACTAAACTTCACACTATGTGAAGCTGAAGTTCTTGTTGGGGAGGGGCCATTACAAAAGTTATGCAATTGTTGTAATATGTATAGTTTAAATACAGATACTACCTTCTAAAACTGGAATTATCATATTGTCTTTCAACAGTGGTATTTCCACTATGCTCCAGTTTGGTGGCAGTTGTAGGACAAATCCTTGTCTTTGATCGACTCTGCTTGAGCATTCATGTGATTAAACATGTAATCACTTGAGAGCTCCTCCATTTACCTCTTACACTTTACTGTAAATAGGAGTAAGCTGCTTTGTAATGTTCTATTCTCCAAATTTAGTCAAAAAAAGCTTTTTTGTTACCCCTCAGCTGGCACTTTATGATATTTTGGGATATTTTATGCCTTTATACGGTAGAGCATAGTAGAGAGATGAAGGGAATAAGGACAGGGAGAAAGTGGATGGTCCAATACAAACTGGGGATATTGTGGTTCATGGTCAGGACCGAAATACCCAACAACCCTGGATGCCCCCTGAGTTGGCTCTTAAGACAAAGTGTAATTCTTAAGAATTTTGTTATGAGCACTGGTCCCAGAAAAGCTCAGGCACAGATGTTTGACTTTTTCCTCACCTGACCGTTGTGCATTACAGTGATGTGTTTCTGGTTGTAGAACTCCATGGTGTCCACTGTCGCACCAGGGATACGGCAGGATGAAAACAGATACTCGAACTGTTCATACACAGTGGCTTCCCTTTCATGTACTCAGTTGGTAGTGTGTCACTGGAAAAACACACAAACATTGAATACTACCTCAGCCATCAAATACAATTCTGGCCACTGATGTCCCTGAAGCTGTCACATCCACTGGATGTTCAAAACCACATAAATTAATGTAGTTTTGTCTCCATGTTTGACTGAGGCTTAATCTTTTCACCTACAAAATAAGAGAAATGAAAAGGCCTGTACCAGTAAGAGGGTAGTACTGATACAGTCAGCCCACAGCTTACTGTCTGTGACCTGTGTCCTGAGTCCTATTATAGCATTTGATGCACTCACAATATTTATTGATAAGGCTTGATTTAAAACAAACTCTTGTTCTCAATAAGATGAGCAGGAAAACAGGGTTTTCAAGCCATTTCTTTTTTCTATGGCTAGTTTTACTATATCATACTATATTTATTTTCATATGAAAAATAAGAACAATACAACTGATCCAAACCAAAGATGCACAGATATGAGTGTACAAAAATAGAGAGTAAATGTCTGAACTTGGTTGAACTTTTCCAAGTTCAAGTTTACCTTTTGACGAGCTTAAGACAACATCATTTAAAAAAGCACAGTACTACTTTCAGTCAGCAGTTGAAACCTCTGTTAATGTGCAATTTAACTGCTTCTTCTGGTATTTAATGTTTGAAGGTGAAAGGAACAAATGAATTGATTAGCTGCAGTTAATATTACAGTTAATTTTTGAGCCACACAGTAGCTGTATTACATTGTGTGAAACAATAAATCGTGACTGAAAAAAAATGAAACTGTTACAATGATAAAAAAAAAAAAAAATAAGCTGAGTACTCACTTGTCAATCATTGTCTTTAATTCCATTCCAGCTGCTATCAATTTTGCAGCAGACCTGAACAGAGAAAACATGGTTATTTATTTAAATCTTTATTTTTCATTTATATGTTTGTATGGAACAATTTGAGAATGAAACTAACTTTATTAAGGAATTGTTCAAATTAGTGGCTTACTTTTTATCTCTTATATAGGTCAATTTCCCAAAACAAAAAAAGTCTCAAGGCCAATCCAAAATAATCCTGGTATAGTTTGTTAGCCTTTATAGAATTACCCCCAGAGCCACAGAGGACAATGTACAATAGACTGAATACTACTCATCTAAAAAACTGAGTGTAAATGTATTTATTTAATAATTAAACATAACTGATTTGTCCAAAGTCATAAAGTCCAAAGCGCTTAATGTTTGTTAATTATTGTACAGTGCTGATCAAGTTGAAGCTTTTGATAAAGATGACCACAATTATATGTCTAGGACACTTTATTGCTTATGGTTTTGGTAAGACATTTTATCTTCTGTTTTATTAAAGGTTGGTGGTGGACTCAGCCCACCAGTCAGTGTTCAAAGAGGTTTCAAACAGGTTTGTCTAACATCTGTGATGCTATATACTCTCTGGCCACTGAGCGTCTCTTGAATCAGATCAGACAGAGTCTAACAGGGTTAACCTTTTCAGAAACAGTCAATTCAGTTAGCTTGTCAGAATATGTTCGTAATGTCACAGTATTTATCACAGGTCCAACAGAAATTGGCATAATATTGCAGTTCAACACTGGTAAGATGACAGAGTTGGCAGTGGACTTCAGCAGGCAGAAAACACCCCTACACATATTTCTATCAAGGGGTGGATGAGGAAACTGGACAGGACTACAAATACCTGAGAGAAGACTATAAATTGAACTGGGCTAAGGACACTGAGGCTGGGTACAAGAAGGGCAAGAGCCGACTCTCCTTTGTGCTGAGGCTCCAGTCATTCAAGGTGTGCAGTACCATGCTGAGGATGTTCTACCAATCTGTGGTAACCAGTGCCAGCTTCTTTGCTATTGTGTGTTGGGGCAACAGGGTGAGGACAGTCGATGCCAACAAAATCAACAAGATCATCAGGAAGTCCTTTCTCCCTGTGGCCATCAGACTCTACAACTCATTCATCTCAGGTCAAGAGATGAACAGTGGAGAAATGGAGACCTGAGGTGGCTCCTCAACCCATGGGACGTAAAGCACCGTAAGGGGCCGTACCCATGCATTAACCACCTGGAAAATGCAAGGTTGGGCGCTGGGCACTACTTTTGTGCCTGTTTTGAGTCAGCTGTGAAGAGCACTGTAGAAACTTGCATCTGAAGTTGCTATGCAACCTTAACACCTTAGCACCGTATCAAAGCACATTTACCTGAAATCCTGAATAGAGAGCTGTTTATAAGTGTTTGGGCATATTGTCCATGGGACAGAAGAAAATCTTTGGCAGCTTTGCACCAAAATGATCAACTTTTCCATATTTATCACAGGCTGATAATTTTGGAAGAAGGGAAAGATATCTGTCAGCTTTGATTGATCGTTCCTCATCAAATGACATGCAGTGCACACTGCTGTATTCCAAAAATTGAACGTTTATCTCAGAGCGCAGCAGGCGCGCCCTGAAAAATGGGTGCTTGGAAACTCACACGCCACGATAACGTCACTCTGGTGTTTGAGCACGCCTGCCATATGTCTAGACTGAGAACAATAAATTTGAGGTCGCAAAAAACACGGCATGTGTACAGCCCCTTATGTGATATTAAGGAAATATCATGGACATAATCATAAACATTCTGAAACACATTCTCGACCTCTTACACTAACTACCTCAGATTTCACATTGTACAAATATATTTATAAGCAATCCACCTATATTTATCATCCATACTAGTAACCTGTTTTTGGCATTGAGGGTTCTTTAAACCAAACAGTGAAATCAACAGACTACCGCCAGAGTTCTACAGAGCTTTCTGGCTTGATCTGTGTAATGATGTCATCAATAACTTGTGAGCTGCAGGAGAGCAGTTCTAATATTGTTGCAGAAAAAGGCTGCAACAACATCAGACAATAGACTGAGGAAGGTGATGGAGAAGATCATCTACTGGACACAAACCTAGTATGTGTGTGTGTGTGTGTGTGTGTGTGTGTGTGTGTGTGTGTGTGTGTGTGTGTGTGTGAGTGTGTGTGTGTGTGTTCTCGTGTGTTTACCTTATTTTTTCCTTTTTATCACTACAGTCCTTTTGAGGAAAGATCCCTGCAGAATTTGATACACCTGCGAGAGGCTTTCGTGCAGCTAGAAATCCGTTCCTGACAATAACCTCTGTAAACTAAGAACAGTTACAAACTATAAGTGACACACAGAAAAATACAGACAAAGACAGGTAAAGCCCCTTGAGTTTGTATAGAAGGTGTTTCATGGTGCCTGCACTTCATATTAAATGTTTTTGGACATCTGCTTCTTCCAAATTAGGGATGAAATGGCACAAAATGCCTGAATAAAGTTGGTGGCCAAAAAAAGTGAAATGTGGTTCCAATTTACATGAGTGG
Organism: Epinephelus cyanopodus; assembly: GCA_026686955.1. Classification (NCBI taxonomy): domain Eukaryota; kingdom Metazoa; phylum Chordata; class Actinopteri; order Perciformes; family Serranidae; genus Epinephelus; species Epinephelus cyanopodus. Next base: position 3,210,464 of record CM048936.1, read on the forward strand.
TAACAGTGTCTTTCCCTTGTTTTCTATCCCTTCCAGGGTTGCATAGAACTGTAGGTGGCTGAATGTTCACTTTGGCAAGAACCCTAACTGCAAAAGTTAGGGTTTGAATTTATATTTAAAATTATGACTTTTCAAGGTTCAATTCTGGATGAAACTTAATCTGTAACTGCAACTATGAGTGCATCTGTTTGGTGACACATTAGAATACTGGTGGTCACATTTTATTGATACAAATCCAAGAATTGTACTAAAAGACATCTGTACGACAACTGGATGCAGCAAACACACCTTGAGCAGCTCTGTCAGAAATAATACAGAAGCAGAGCTGCATGATTGGGCAGGGTTTTATTCAATTTCTTTTATACCATTTAAAAAGGATATTCCAATAAATCAAATCCTCCTCTCAAGGTCTCATCTCTCTGTAATAAAAAGCTGTTCATATATTAATATTTTACAATACATGTAGCATTATCCCAAAGACTTTCAGTACTGTAACTTGGGTTTGAGACTGTTGAGAGTGATGTCACATTGAATACGTTCAAAAAAAAATGGCGTGCGCCAAAAAAATAATCTGATTTATAAAACCGTGCGCACGCACATTTGCACGCAATGCTCTCTTTATAAATCACAGACCTCCTGGAGTTGTGTGCACCCAGATCTGCCTCATATCCCGCCCTCTACACGCCCTAGTTCAACCATAAATGGTCATGAATGCGATCTGCATATAAATAAGCCGGCATGCGAGTGTTCTCTCGTTATGAGTAACGGCGACAGGTGTGAGAAACGAACCAAAAAACGGAATTTCTCCGAGACTGAGCTAGAGACCCTTTAACGGGAGGTGGAGGGCTGAAGAAAGATTTTATTTGGTGGCCACAGCAGCGGGATCACTAATAAAAGAAAGCAAAAAAAAAAAAAGTGGCAACACATCAACGCTGCTGATGCTGTCAGCTGCGTCTGTGGGACTGCACGGACAGTGACAGAACAAAAAAGTGGTCTGATCTAAAGGTACACCAAATATTTCTTCTCCTTTACCAACATGTGTTGCTTTTAAATTTTAGGATGTTTGACATTGATGTGCGACATAAAGAATCACATTTATTAAAGGCGGAGGCAAAAAGGAGTATGTGCCAGTGCCATCTTGCGCAATTACGCACGAGGGTCACCGCAGTATTTATATGTTTATGGCAATTAGTCTGATCAGACACCCGGCCTGAATTACAGCATCAACTGAGGTATCCCTGTCCCAAAATACAACGTTTAATTTGAAATACAATTCAAAGATGAAAGTGTAATAGACGAACACGTTTCTTCATGCCGGTTTTGTCATGATCAACAAATGTCTGAGTAGGGCTGATGAAATGAGTGTAACGGTTGTGCTTCATGGCTGTATTTCGAGACAAGATGCACTGGAAATATTTAGCTAAATAAATAAATAAATATATTCCATGCAGTCGCGCCGTCCTCTCCCCCTCCTGCGCTCACAATGTGGACAATGAGACGTTAGAGGCAGTGCGGATTAAATACGTATTTAGAAAGATTTTCAATTCAGTACTTAAGTTGGATTTTACAACGTTTTTATGAAACAATTATCACTCACTCCAAGCGCAAAAATAAGGCCGCTGGATTTAATTTCAATGATAACGTGGATCTCAGGTGGATATAGCGTGACATTAAATTTGTGTGAGACATCAATAAAAATCTGACTCCACTTCGCCGCCTCTGCGTCGCCGCTTCCCAGTGTCTTCCAAAATGTGCGCACGCATGACTCAGAGTTTGCTTACAGGTGCGCACATTCTCCCGCTAAGTTTATTTTTTATAAATCACAACCTTTGCGTGTTAAGTGGCGTACGCCACTTTCAAGCCCCGTTTTGTCCGTAAGTAAGCTTTATAAACGAGGCCCCAGGTGTTATGAGCATCTTAGATTCAACTAATGACAATAAAGATCTCCAACTTAATCTAAATCTTTGAAAGAAATACAGATCAAGAAGTATGAATAAAAATATGTGATTATTTTGTAGTCAACCAAATAAGCAGGAGGTGACTTATTTTCTTTTAACTTGAAAGTTAATTCAAATGATTGTATTGCAAAATGACTACAGGCAGCAACTGTGCTCTTCTGTCGTTTGATCAGACATTATATTCATCATTTAGTGTATTTATTCCAGTGAAACATCAGTTGTATTTATACCATCTCCACCTCTACCTCTGAGCTGGTGCAGCTGCCCCTTTCTTTCTGCCTCTCTCCAGCCCCACCCTCTGTCTCCAGCCCTTCCCTCATTCTCCAGCACTGTCCAGCCCTACCCTCTCACTCATGCCCCATCCTTTCTCCACCAGTTTTGGAGGCCTATTTTGTGCATCTCTTTCCTCATTTCCCAAAAAGTTTCCTCCCTTTCATTTAATTTTGGACCACAGATTGTTATAGACAGAAGTTTATAAGAAATAAATCTTTCATATGTAATTTAACTGTGGCTGAAGAAATATGAAGCAAAAAGTATTATGTAATTATTTGGTCAAGATAAATCTGATTTATTTTCTAAACTTGGAGATCTGTATCTATGAGTTCTCCTCCACTGGCAGAATGTGCCTATAAGGTCAATCCCAGGAGGTGAGTACATAATGAGCTTCTGCAGAACTGCAGAATGTGTGAGAAGGTTACCCCATTGTCTTAATAAATGTGGCTACAGCTATTGGTGTAGTTGTTTGGCTCACCCAGTTCTCAGTGTTGCGTGCTTTCATCTCCAGGCCTCTCTGGAGTCTTTCTCCGACTCCTCCTGCTTTCTGAAACTCCTCCACCAGTTTTTTGGTTTGCTTCAACTCGTCCTCTTCCAGAATGGGCTCCATATAGCTGAGATAGAGGTCACAGGTCTGCTGCAGAGGGGGGACAGGCTGACTGGGCAATCCCTTCTGCTGGGACAGGTTTCTGCCAGAAACCAGGGTCACTGATACAGGTTTCACCAAGTGAAAGGGCCTCACCATCTCCACCTTTATGTGGGAGATAGAGCAATATACAAAATACATGTACATGTATGTTATAACTAATTATAATGACAATGGTTTTATTTTATCAGATATCAGGAAGACCTTATTGTATTACACAAAAATGGTTGACATACTTTAGAAAAGCAGTTGGATACAAATTAATGTCACATTGTTGTGCTCTCTCCCCCTTCCTGCGTGTCAAGGTATTGGGTAATACAGGCAGATTGACATATCATGTAATCAATCAGAGAGCTGTAATGATCAGCACTATGTAAACTCACTTGATAAGGACTTGACTGAGTTGAATGCTTGAATTCATTTATAAGTAAATGCTCTGCTCCACAGCACATAACATAACAAGGGAATAGAGACCCAGACAATAATTAAAATCAAAACATAAAATCTAAGACATAAGAATACAGGGTAATACAGTAAGCACTAGTTTTATGCAAGGATTAAGAAATATATCTACCCAAATGGTGTTGTTTACTTACCAGAGCTTTGCTACAAATTCTCAACATTGTGCTTTCCAAGAAACTCCGACAGATTAAGGCTAAAGAAGATATTTTTTTAAAGATACATATAGGTAATGTTTCTGCTATACGAGAGGAGCTGTCAACCACTACTCTGCTGTCAGCTATTAGAGACTACTTGACTTCAACTGAATATAAAGACCAGAGAATGTTTGTGATATACTAGATAAACAGATGTTCTACAGTGATGGTTAGGGCTAATCAAACACTAAAAAATTTTTAAATATCAACATCCTTGTTTGTGTGTGTGTGAGAGAGAGTGAGAGAGAAAACTCCCAAAAGGTTATTTGTCTGTCCACACACATACAAGGGCAGTTAGGGCTAATCAAACACAACAAGGGTATCAAAGGCTGCTGGGGCTTTGATAAAGTACATAATTCTGTGGAAACTGTGAAGGAGACAGCAAATATAGGTTAAACAAAAAGCATTAAGCTTTCTAAAACTCTACACAACAGACATATTATAAAGTCGTGCTTCGATTCTCCGTCAGTGATTGTCCTCTCACATCACTGAATTCACCAGTAACTATTTACCTATGATGTGATAAGATACCATTTTATTGACAGTTAACACTGAAATGCATTTTGTGTCCTCTGACAGCTTACCACATGAACACAAAAACAGCATATAACCATGGACAAAACAAACATTATTTTCACATATTACCTGGACTGTAAACTGAAAACTGCTGGCTGGCTGAGACAAACTAGCCCTCCCCCCCTCCACCAGTGGTACCTACAGGCAATGGATAACTTAAGCAGAGTGAGGACACGGATGACTAATGTGTTCTTCATTCTTTCTAAACCTCAACCAAAGTGTGTGAATGCATGTGAATGTTCAATCACAGTGGCAGTTGGCACCTTGTATGGTAGCAAGTGCCACCAATGTGTGAATGTGACATATAATGTAAAAGCACTTTCAGTGGTTCAAAGACTAGAAAGGTGCTATACAAGGGTAAATTCATAAAGCACTTTAATGATGAGAAATAGTCCTGATAAAATCATTATGATACCTTATCCCTACTTTTAGTAGACTGTTGGCATGGATAAATTCTAGCAGCCAATTTTTTGTGGAGATTGGATTTGTATGCATTGTTAATACATGAATAAGAATCATTTGGCTTCCCTGCATAACTTTGATATTTCTGTTAAAATGGTGCCTGCTAACATTTTATTTTCATAGTCTGTATGTTGACACTCAAGTTTTCAGTAGCTATTCAATAGCATGTTAACATTAACAATGCTGTTTCAACAGACAAGTCACTTGCATTCAACTAAGTGTCATTAGACTATAAGGTGCATTTCAAGTGTTGATCTCCAGACTTTGTCTGTCTTTTGACTGTCAATATTTCTTTCAAAAGGTTTTTAACTATCTGTAGATTGTGTCAGCATCTTCTAAGCTGATTATTAACAACTCAAAATTAATCAGTTGAAAGTCAAAAGGGTTATGTCAACATATGCTGAAGTGCATATCTTACAAGGGATCCCAAACTCACCAAATGAATAATTTGTTGACTATTTCAATTCAATTCAGTTCAATTCCATTTTATTTATAAAGCCCAATATCACAAATCACAATTTGCCTCAAAGGGCTTTGCAGCATACAACATCCCTCTGCCCTTGGACCCTCACAGTGGATAGGTAAAAACTCCCCAAAATAAAACCTCTTTAACTATGGGGTGCCGTTGGTAAAGTGGCTCACACTGAAAATAACATCAACATTTTGCCACATTTAGCTTTAAACAATGTTTAACAAAGTGTTGTGAATTTTTTAACATCACCTTTTACCACCTTTACAGCATTTACATTTGTTAACTTAGAAATATATTAAATATTAAATGTGGCACCTAAATGTTAAATATTAAATCTAAATCTAAATTTAAATGTTAAATCTAAATATTAAATCTAAATGTTAAATCTAAATGCTAAATCTAAATCTAAATCTAGGTGTTAAATCTAGGTGTTAAATCTAAATGTTAAATCTAAATATTAAATCTAAATCTAAATGTTAAATCTAAATGCTAAATCTAAATGCTAAATCTAAATGTTCTGGGTGAAACTAAATATTTAGCTAATATGCAACGGAAGTACCAAAATAAAAGCTCGAGATGGTCAGACTGTGTTTATAGAATCAAATAACGAATTAAAACCAACTTATCGGGGGAAATGAACACTTGAACACACATTAGCGTGATAATAACTACATAAAACAAAAAAAAAACATGTTTGGAGAAAGTTTATTTGACATATACTTTGAGTTGTTAGTGTCCCTTCGGGAACCGCCTTGTTGTTTAGCATTTAGATTTAACATTTAGATTTAGCATTTAGATTTAATATTTAGATTTAGATTTAGACTTGGATTTTGATTTAATATTTAGATTTAGATTTAGCATTTAGATTTAGATTTAGATTTAATATTTAGATTTAGATTTAACATTTAACATTTAGGTGCCACATTTAATATTTAGATTTAACTATTTAATATATTTCTAAGTTAACAAATATTGCTGTAAATGTGGTAAAATGTGTCGTTAAAAAATTCACAACACTTTTTTAAACATTGTTTAAAGCTAAATGTGGCAAAATGCTGATGTTATTTTCAGCGTGATTCACTTTACAAAAGGCACCCCATATTTAACAGGGAAAAAATTGTAGAAACCTCAGGAGGAGCAACTGAGGAGGGATCCCTCTTCCAGGATGGGCAGATGTGCAATAGATGTCATGTGTACGGAACAGATCAACATAATATATTTACAGTAATTCATATGACAGAATGATACATAGAGACAGGGAGAGACAGAGAGAGCGATTGAGAGAGACAGAGAGAGAAGCAGGGCAAGCAGTACTGACAACAGCTTCAGTAACATTCATTTTAGAAATAATGTTATGACACACACACAAACACACACACACACACACACACACACACACAAACCTTTACTGCAGTTGGCAGCTCAGAATTGTTCGACAGTAACTACAAATAATTTAATTTGTCCACATAGCGCACTGGAAGGGCGGGATGAAGCCTGTGTGCGCCCCCCCCCCCCCCAAGGAAAAAAAAACTGCTCACAGGGGTTTTCGTTTCTATGACAACAATATCTTGACACCACACCACACTCGCAAAACTCTGAGGGCCCTATTTAGATGGTCTAAAACGCAAAGCGCCAATCATTTTTTCAGAAAATTTTTGAAATGTTTCTTCAGTAGTTTTTGAAAACTGAGGTTTTAACCGAACCGTGAGTCAGGGGGGCGCCAGCAAATATTTTGCCTAGGGTGCCAAATTGGTCAGGCACGGCCCTACGCTTGATTCTGTTTTATAACTCTCAGTTAATGTAGCCTACATATTTGGCACACATGCACAAGCGTAATTTCCACATTCCTAAATGGACGAAGACGCCCTGAACCAGCTTTCATATCAATTTGGCATCTGCTCTACCTGTCTGTATAGGCTATCTGTCTGTAGGCTCCACCTGTCAGTGAGACAAACATGAAAGATGTGCAGTTTAACCAACGAGGAGCAGTCATTACGTGTGACTATTACACACGGTTGTGAGGTGCTCAGATCTCACAGCACACTGTTTATAAACCAGTTTACCAGTTTAATTGCAGGAAATGTTTAGTTGTTTAGCTATTTCTCATAAGTATAGACATTCACTGTATAGTAGGCTGACCAAATGTCCTCTTTTGCCCGGATATGTCCACTTTTCACATCCCGTCCGAGGCATCCAGGTTTTTTTTTTATAAATTGATGATAATGTCCAGTTTTCTTTGTGTGTGTGTGTGTGTGTGTGTGTGTGTGTGTGTGTGTGTGTGTGTGTGTGTGTGTTAGAGTGTGGCATGGGCTGCATATCTCTGTCTGAACCGGAACCGAGCCCGACGTTATTTCATTAGGCCTACTAAAGCACTGAGTTTGTGTCACACAGTTGTTATGATTACAGGCTATTTAACCGGCCGGGCGTGTGAAGGTCCGAGGCTTCCAGCAAGGGGAGAGGTAGAAACAAACAGCCAATATGTGTGTGTGTGTGTTATGTTCAGGTGTTGTCACATAAATAACACAGGCTCACACAAATGCAATCAAATCGCATTAAAAAAAAAAAAAAAAATTAAGAATTTTTTTTTCATGAATCTAACTGGGTGGGCAAGCTGTCAATCTGTGCACACCCAGGCCCACCCATAGATCTGCTCCTGCACAGCAGTGGCTTTTTTTTTAGCAGAAGTTGTTGCAGTTGTCAGGATCACTGATGTGACAGAATAAGACCACTTCAAAGTCATAATCTTTTCTTGTCGTGCTACCAGGCGGGAAGGCTGTACTGAAGCTAACATGTTTTGACTCATAATGTCTTTGTTGATGTTAGTAACTTTGCATGCAGAAACTGATGTTTGGCAAATTAAGCGTTAACCTTTCGCTGTTTGTTGTCCTTGTTTATCTTCACAGCAGCTGCTGTGCCCAGATCCATACCTGAAGTTATGTCAGTTGCGAACGACGGGCGCCGGCTTTCTTCTGTTCAAGCCGCACGTGATTGGTCAATATGTGGTGTCAACTGTGTGTCCGCGCTGAGCAGAAGGGGGAGGGTTAGGGGTTACAGACATAGGCTTACACCAAGCCCCAACCTCCGGTGGAGACGAGTGAGACCAATGCGGAAGTGCCAAAAACTGCAGTTCACCGACTGTCCACTTGAGGCTGGCTCCGGAAGTGAGCAAATTCCCATAGACCCCCATGTTAAAATGCCCAACTTTAGAGCAGAAATAAACATGTTTACAGCCTGGTACAAAAAATGGTTTTGGTCTCTATACTTAATTTCCCCTTTCATGACAACTCTGAGGGGGGTGAATTTTTTTCGAACTCTTCCGTTTAAATGTTATTAAGGTTTGAAATTGCGCATAATTAAGGGCGTGGTCACTTTGAGTGACAGGTGGCACTGTCACGGGTGGCTAACTAGCATGCTAACTAGCCACTAGCCGCTGGCTCTGCTGTGCGGAGCTGAGCTCAGACTCGCCGTCTGCTCGGCGTCATCTCAGCCAGTTCGTGCCCATGTTGAAGGCATTGAACCTGTCCTCTCAGCCGGGTCTGTGCCTGCTGGGTATTTTTTCAGGCAAATATTGGAGTAATATGGCTTGCTGTCGATTAATTATACCAACAGACCGTCCAAGAACCCTAGCCTATGTTTTAATTTAAGTAGCTATTATGCTTCGCTGCATTTTAAATGACTTCCGTGACCGAGCTAAAAAAAAAAAAAAAGTCGCCCGAAATTTTAAAACAGCAAACGGAATTGTATAAGCGTTAACCACCATGAGACAATAATAATAGTATTACACTCTATGACAAGCTGGCAGCTAGCTCTGATGGAGACATATGAGTCAGACTAAATCCTGCTGGATATTAGTTTGTTACTCTGGACTGTCTTAAGTTACTGAATTTATGCACATCAATCACTTCTTTGGACATCAGTTTTTGTCTTTACATTCAAATATTACACAGCGAGAATTCACCCTCAGCTCAGAATCAAACCTCTGTCCTTTTTATATTTATTATTTTTTTTATAACACTGCACAAGGATCAGACTGTCAGTCTGTTAGAGCAGCTCCCACATGTTTATTGCACATAATGTGTAGGTCTAATTATTTACATTTTAAAAATCGGTATGAAGCTTTAGACACGTTGTTGACTAATGATCTCTGTCACTGATGTCATTGGTCACACTGATGGAACTGAGTGAGCAATGGTGCAGCATTTGAGTGTCTTTAAATTTACTACATTTGTAGCTGAAATAAAGTCACTGAATGCTGTTGAGTCAAGATACAAATAGATGTCCAGCATTTTAAAATCTATGTATTTTAACATCAACGTCTTTTCAAGTGAAAATCACCAAACATATTATTACTGGGTCAGACTGTGAGTTTACAGTCATGTCTTTATGTCTTTGATCTATAGCTTAGCCTATATGTTTTAAATCTTCCTATTTTTCAGTTGCTGCCTCCTGTGTTTTTCCCCATCAGATTAAATCTGAACAAAAATATTATTATATATTATTAATATAATGAAATATATCTACAGCCTGATATACAGTCAGATTCCACCACTTTATCTTCATTAAGGAAATGTAAGTCTGACAAATGATGAATAAACGGACAACACTGAATAAAACTTTTTTTTATTAACTTTATGGTTAACTTATTTACACTTTCCTCGCTCTGACTCAGGCTCTTCCTTTAAAGATAAATGTGCACCGTCTGCTACACATGCATTAATATCTCTACATCCACTGGATTAAAATGGAGGCGCTGTCTTTTATTTACCTGTTGCCAAGGTGAATCGTGGAGTCGGAGCTCCATTGATGACGGTTTTTTATTGTCGGCTTAACTCAGAGTGAACATACTCAGAATTGACTGAACTAACTCAAATCAGCTGTTCTGGAACCGGTAACTCAGAGTTTCCCATCTCAGGGTAAATCAACTCAGAGTTCAGGGTTAGACTCAGAGTTCGTTGAACCTCCTACCTGAAATACCCCTCAGATTCAACAATGTCCTGTATACACACAAAAACACAAAAGTGTTCTTGATATTAAAATGGCAAATATATTCCTCTGTTATATAATAATAATAATAATAACATGATAGTTTGGCTGTACTATTTGATATTTTCAGTAGATTTAAATTTTTATGACACTATTTGACACCTCTAACCAAAGATCTACCATCCCCAAAACACCATTTCTAAAATATCTGAAATTAACCATTGTTCTTGCTTTTTCTTAACATCGTTCATCTAGGTGCAGTGTAATTACTAGTTCGGCTTTACTAGATAATATATATATTAAGTAGATCTATCTTTTTTCAACCCTATTTTACAACTCAATTTTACAAGCCGCAAAAACCTACCATCCCAAAAACTCTGTTTCTACCGTATTAGATAAAATATCAAATATTAGCTGACATCTTTACTCTTTCTTAAGATAGTTCATCTAGGTGCAGTGTATTCACTAGTTCAGCTTTACTAGATATTTATCTTTTTACAGCCCTATTTAGAACCCTACTTTGCAAATCAGAACAACTACAACTATGTTGCTGATACGTATCAAGCTTCATGGCGCGGTCCTAGGGAATTGTAGTTTTTAAAAAATATAAGTGTTTTTCCTAGTTTTGGAAGTTGTAAACACTGAATTGAGAGTACACTGTGGACTTTAAGGGGATGGTAAACACAACTGTGTAATCAGATTTTAAACATCTAATTTCTAAATGGGTGAAAATCAATTTTATCCATATTTTACCCATATCTGACAGCCCCACATAACAGACCAGAAGTCAGTGCCATCCAACCTGTTAAATATAACTTGTGTCATGTTTCACTTACCATCGCATTTATTGTAATCATTCACCCCATTTATTGTTTTTAGCATAATTGGTATTTTCTATAGGATGTGTAATCAGTTGGCAGTTGTCTTTGTCTGGCCAGCAGACCTGCTACCGCCATCTACTGGTCGAAGTGTTTTTGTGTCATCATGACTTATGGCTCTACTGAAACTAGAAAACTCAGCAGTTAGAACATAGACATGCATGCATGGGTTAGATCAGATGTAGGTACACTTATATTTTGCAGTAGTGGAGTGAAGTACAATAAATGAAAACAAAAAAATTAAATTAAATTAAAGCGGAGGGTTACAGTACATAGGCAGTAGCAGACAAGACATCAACAGTGGAGTACAGATATATTTTATGAATTGCTGTGCTTATTTTCTATGATAAAATGGTCTTTTAAATGCTGTGCTGAAAATGTCTTAATCTTAAACCCCATAATTTTGTACTGATTACACTAGCATTGAAATGTTGTGGAGAGATGTCTGTCAGTCATCAGCATCTTCTACTGTGGCCCTCTTTACAGGTTGGATGGTACTGACCTCTGGTCTATTTACAATGTATAAAATATTTTGTTTTGTTTTTTTCTCCTTTATTTGAAATTTCAAGTCATACAAGCAATGCATACGGCACATGCAGACATTAATAGTACACATAATAGAACATAATTACATCAATATAATGTAGGGTACATCAAGTCTTGTCAGGATTATTGCAAAATGAAAATAAAATGTATAAAATGCTGCACCCTGCTTTCATCCCCCCAGCCCGCAACATGAATGTTGCCATGGCAACAGATGCCGTTTTATTGCTAAGCGCAATCTACATATGAACTATGAACAATAAAACTACAATACAACATTTCTAAACAAAAATAGCTACCAACACCATTAGCTTTATCCTCTTTGATAAAGCTTATAGTTAGGGCTGGCTCAGGCTTGCCTTGTAGCAGCCCCTAGTTAGGCTGACTTAGTCTGCCGGGGAACCTCCTATAATACACCGGCAGGGTTCAACGCTAAGGGTTTTTTTCACTTGCCCGGTTGGGCAAGCGGGTCAGAGACCTACTTGCCCTTAAGTCAGTTTTTACTTGCCCTCGAAAAATTGTTTAATTTAAGTGGCTATCAATTAACAAAGACAGCAATTATTTTTGTTATGTAATCTTTATTCACATTGTATTTATTAATTAAAACAACATATGTCATGTATTGTAGCTTAATTCCTACACAAATATGACAGTGTCAGGGCTTCAAGTGAAAAATTTGTCAATCATTCTCCGTCTATAATTTTGCGCCCTACTTGAGCCATGCTCACCTCTATTTATTTTTCACCCCTCTCCAGTTCTGCTGTATTAAAACCAGGTTTAATATATTTTGCTTCCATCACTCTGCCCTGCTCTACTCTACTTCAACGCTACTTAGCTCTCTCTCTACTCTACCAGAAGACTACCACATCCACCTATTGCACAAAACGCACACAGCAGTGTTTCCCCTAGGATAGAGTTGTAGCAGCGGAGGTGGAGCACACGCATGAAAAATAATTTTCACATTTTGCTCACCTGTGTGTATGTGTGGTGGAACTCCGCCATGCGCGATGCAGAAAGCAGAGGAGAACTGTAACGCGTGACCATTTAGAGACAGAAATGACACAATGACATAACACCATAAATAGTATATTGTTATGTTATTATATGAAGCGTCCGTCATGCGAAATAATATCAATGGGGGCTGTGGGCAGGACATTGTTACACAGCGTGTGCCCGTGACTTCAGGCAGAGAGACCGCTGCATCAGAGCCAAAGGAGCACGTTTTAAAAATACATTTATTTTATCAATTAGGCCTAGTTATTGACTTTTATTATTTTTAGCAACATGCCCGACCTTGAGTTTTACTTGCCCCGGGTAATCGGGCAATCATTGAGCCCTGACCTGGCACACTCACTCACTCACTCTCACTCTCTCTCACTCTCTCTCTCTCTCTCTCTCTCTCTCTTTCTCTCTCTCTCTCTCATGTCTTGTTACTGCATCTTGCTAACTCGGCCATACTGCATGTCACTAACTCGGCTTCTTCTCTGGAGCCTTTGTGCTCCACTCTCTGGCAGGTTAACTTCTATCACAGCGGTCCCTGGATAGTGTGAAATGTGTGGTTGTGCTGCTGCCGTGGTCCTGCCAGATGCCTCCTGCTGCTGCTGCCATCATTAGTCATACTTCTACTGTTATTATACACATATGATTATTGTCACATACATATACTATCAGATGTTAATATTTACTTTCAGCATATTGTACCACAATAGCCAGAATCATAATTATAATATTATTACTTTCATTAATGTTGTTGGAAGCTATTAACATTATCGTCTGGCCTGCGTCTCTCTGTCTCTGTCTGTCTCTCTGTCTCATTGTGACATACGGATTACTCTAAATTTATTATGTTGATCTGTTCTATACAACGTCTATTGCACGTCTGTCCGTCCTGGAAGAGGGATCCCTCCTCAGTTGCTCTTCCTGAGGTTTCTACCTTTTTTTTTCCGTTAAAGGTTTTTTTTTTTTGAGGGGAGTTTTTCTTTATCCGCTGTGAGGCAAATTATGATTTGTGATACTGGGCTTTATAAATAAAATTGATTCATTGATTGATTGATGTCACAGTGAGGGGGGCTGCCTTGGTCAGGCGCCCCAAGCAGGATTAGTGAAAACTCTGAGTATGTTGACACTGAGATGAGCGAAACTCTGAGTTTTCCATTTCAGAAAGCCAGCTCAGCGAAACCTTCATAATATTCCGATTTTATTCTTGAAATCTCAGATTTTTTTTTCTTCAATGTGACCCTAATACTCTGTCGATGATTTTACTGTTTGGTTAAATATTATTTTACGTTTATGGAAAAACTATGAACATCCTGCGATGCAAGATTTTTTTCCCCTTTGTTCTTTTTATTTATGTATTTATTTATTTGTTCCAATCATGGCAATACTCAAAATGATACAAACCAAAACAGCTTTCAACTAAAACATATTCCATGACCTAAAAGTAGCAGGAAGAAGAAAATCTTTTTACCTGCCCTTCCCTCAAGACAAAAAAAATATAAACATGAAAACAGAAATAAATTAATTATCTGTCTCAACACTCATATACAATATAGAAACCTATCAAGTTCCTACAATGCAACTATTCTATCTTTAAGCATCCTCATTGCTTTATAATTTAACATATACTTAGCCTTATTCAGAGCAAAAATATATAGCTATATATAGCTAATATAGAGCTATATGAGCTTTCCATGTCAATTTATCATCAGTGATCACACCTAAGAAACTAAATTCTGACACTCTGTCCACTAAAACTCCTTCTAAAGAATGTGATTTTTATTTTTAGAGACAACTTATTTTCATCAAACCATTTTTTTCAGTTTCATTATTTCCTTTTCTATACCTTTAGCAAGACTTTCTAAACCATCACCTGAACAAAAAAAAGTTGTGTCATCTGCAAACAACACAAACTGTAGTGATTTTGACACTTCACATATATCATTAATATATAAATTGAAAATTTTAGGCCCCAAGACTGAACCATGTGGGACTCCACAATGTTCATATGATAAGATCTATTACCAGAAAAGTGCACATGTTGCTTTCTATTATCTAAATAGCTTTGTACCCAGTTAAAAGCCACGCCCCTCACCCCATATTAATGTAGTTTTGAAATAAGAATTTTATGGTCAATGGTATCAAATCCTTTTTTTAATCAATAAAAACCCCAGTTGTGTGTTTCTTGCCTTTTATTGCTGTGGTAATTCCTTCTGTTAACTTTACTAGATCAAAGCTTGAGGACTGATTTATTCAAAAACCAAATTGATTCTCACTTAACAACTGATTTTTTTTCAATAAAATAATCCAATTTAATTACAAACAGTTTCTCCAGCACTTTAGAAAATTGTGACAATAATGATACCAGTCTATAATTAGTGACACTATGTTTAACTCCTAACTCTTGCAATTTTCATTCTATTTGGAAAAATACCTGTACAAAAGGAAATATTAAAAATGTAAGTTAAAGGTTTAATTATGCAGTCAATGGGTTGGGTTTTTTTTTAACAATGATCATGTCAATCCCATCACTGTCTGTTGAAGTCTTATTTTTAAATTTCGTCACAATAGAAATTATTTCACTCTCATTCACTTCTCCAAGAAATACAGATTGCAATACTTTACTTTCTCCATTCCAGCCACCTTCTGCTTGTCCATTATCATGTTGTTTAATAGTTTCGCAAGATTCGGCCCATTCATCACTTCTTTCAGATTTTTTAGGACCACCTTGCTGTCAATAATGTAAAAGCTAGGTTTACTTGTGGGCACTGGATTATTGGCAATTACTTCATTCAGAATTTCCCAGGTACTTTTAATGTCATTTTAATTTTCTAATAGCCTTTTATTATAATAATCTCTTTTTGCTTGTCTCAATATAACTGTCAGCTTATTTTTACTTACTTTGTATTGCTTTTCAGATGCCTTGGTCTAAATAAAGACTTTATTTAGAAAAAAGCTTATTTTTCTTCTTGCATGTGTGCGCTTTATTATAAAATAAAGTGAAATCAATTCAAAACAACAAAGACAGATATGAGAATGGTGTCAGTTTTGTCTAACTCTCTGCAAAGCAAATTGCACAATTGTTTCAAATCTGGATTAGCTTGTTGTAGTTTGTTCCAGCAGGGTCCTCATGTCCAACAGCACATCCTCCACAGCTCGGGCCAAACACGCTGCATTTTTTTCTTTGTCAGTGTAGAAGGATTTAAAAGCAGACACAGTGAAATCAATGTGATTGTCCACAATACTATAGAGCACTTCGTATTTTTCAGGTTCATCAGGGCCATAACATGGTGTAATTCCGGTGATTCGTAGTACCTGGTGAACAGGGACAGAATTGAAAATTCAGTTGTTAGTTAATGTTCTAGCACTGAAACCTCTGATGTGTGTTTCTGTGAAATATAGGGAATCTTATTTTTGGGCTAAGCAAGAATTAGCAACATCAGCAACATTTTCTATGACATATTCTGTCAGGGTTAGTGTACAAATCGGGGGAACAACTGAGATGAGAGTTAAACATCATCAAGGCTAAGGACTGTTCCAATCCTTTCTATCCCAGCCACTCCACAAACTCCAAACACTTTGTCACAGGGGCCTGCAGAATTGTCAGTCAGACCCAGATCATCTCTAGCTATGCCTTCTTGTGATCTTGGATAAACACCAGAAAACACCTCCACCCCTACAGCCCTGTCCTTGGCCTACTCCTCCACCCATACACCCAGACTCCCCAGCAGAGGGGATGGCACTTATTTGCTTATCTCCCCTAAATGTAGATTTTTCCTCTACCTGCTTCCAAATTTCACTCCTTCTTTCAAAGTCAAAAGTCAAAGTCAAAGTGAACTTTATTGTGAATCAAAACCATACAATAAGCATTTGCACAGTGGAACGAAACTACGTTTCTTGGAACTCCAATGTGCTGGTTTGTAAATGAAAAGTTGTGCTCTACTGCTCATCAGGTCCTTGCAAGGAATTCTTTGGTGAAGTAGACGTTGTCCTATCGAACATCCCTGATGATTCCTGCCAGCTTGTAGTTCTCTGTGACTTCAGCATCCAGACGGAGAAGTAAACATTTTACTCATTACCTTTCCTACCTTCTTTTCCTACTCAGTCTGATTTTTACCAGACAGTGCCCCACCACTAACCTTTCTGCTATGCCTCTTGCCTATCCCTTACTCTTTGACTCCCAAACATCTCTCATACTGTCTCTATGCACTGCAACTTTTGCTTCCTGCTTCCCTCCTGTCTCACTTCATCTGTCTCTCCCCTCACGTGACTCCTTTCCACTCATGCCTCTCAACTCTGCCATAGACACTCTATCCTTTTCATCTCTCAGCAGGCTCACCTGACCTCTCCAACTCTGGTTGTCTAACCCAGTGCATACTGACAGAGCAACCCAACAGGTAGCTAAAAGACTGTGAGAAATCTGTTGCAGAGTATAAAGTAATGGCTATCTTTAGTTACAGTATTGTGGTATTTTCATTTTTATGTCACAGTTTCAGTACTTACATAACTTGTACCAAGTTTGCAGTCAAAGACTTTAAGAAGGGAGGGGTCTGTGAAGATTTCAGGCATGGGGATGTCTTCTTCCTCAGCCTGCAACCTCAGACCATAGAGGTGGCAAGACACGTCCTGGCCTCTAAATGCCTATTGGAAAGAAGTAAATGCAGTTGTTTACAAAGTCGATGACCACATTTAGTATTAAAGGTACCCTGGCAATTTTACTTGTAAACAAAGCTTCTGTTTCACTTTTTTTTCACTTTCATTTTTTTTCCTCCAAAACTCATTGTTTGCGATTAAGGTATAACAAATATATTAACTGCAATTCCTTACTCCTAACCCTCAATTTCCACATACTCTGTCTGCGCAACGCAGTGAATAGCTTCATTTCCACAGCAAGCGCTGCACAGTGTCTCTGGAGCATCCCAGAAGCGCCACGGCAGGTCTATTTCCCCCCTGTTTTTTTGACTGCTCAGTGACAGTAAATGTTTTTCATGTTTTTTTTTTTTTTGCTGACCCTGGCTCATTCCAAAGGACAAGAACGAAGCAAATATGTTGTTTGAGAGTGCTCTAATAAAATCCTAGCAACAGTTCTATCTCACTCAGGGCCTGCCCTCTACTGGATTCTATAGGTAACACTCTCCTCCAATTACAAACATATATTCTCCCACTGAAGTTTGCATAAATGTAGATGGCCAATCAGGACAGCCTACCAGAATACATGTGGGCCACACAGTAGCACAACATGCATCATCATCCCTTTTCTCTTCAACAAGGGCAATTTTCCCACCGATGAGCTTTGTTGATGGCGCTTTGTTGATGGAGTTGCTGCCTCAGGGACCTCATCAGTGCCTCAGCATAGATCACACAGAGAGCATTCATTAGCAGCCACCAGCCTGCCATGACTGCCAGGCACTGCTCAAGTTAAGACACCAGAAGTGGTGGGATCACTTCAGATGCTGTGACATGGTACTTCACTTCCTTTACAGTAAACAAAGGCTCAAGAACATTAGCATCAAGATCCCCACTCCAACCACCAAAAC
This sequence comes from Epinephelus cyanopodus, assembly GCA_026686955.1. Classification (NCBI taxonomy): domain Eukaryota; kingdom Metazoa; phylum Chordata; class Actinopteri; order Perciformes; family Serranidae; genus Epinephelus; species Epinephelus cyanopodus. The sequence continues at coordinate 3,228,444 of CM048936.1, forward strand.
ACTGCTGCAGGCTCTGGGCATCCCTGCTGAGACAGCTTCTTTGTAGATAATGACAATATGGCACCTTTGGTTAACATATCCAACCTCTGATTAAAGTTGTTGTGAGAATCAAGTCAAGTCAAGTCCCTGCTATAAGTCAAGCAAGTCAAGTCGAGTCATTGCTCAGGTCAAGCAAGTCACAAGTCAAGTCATATGTCACATACAGCAAACATCTCCTCACCATCCGCTAGCTACATGTGAAAAAGTCTGGTCTATGTAGGCAGCCCAGGCTCCACAAATGGCAATGAAAACATCTGGGTGCAGGCTGCACCAACCACCCAGCACAAGACCAGTGAAAGCAAGTGCACACACCCATGTCTCACAGTCTCGCGCGAGCACACACACGTGAACGCGGTGCCCAGAGAGGCAGTTAGAGCTACAGGTTACAATGAGGCTAAAAACAGAGTTCAAACAAGGCTCTATGCTAACCTTTTTCTCTAGGTGCTCCTAGTGAAAAAGGTTAGTGTAGAGCCCTGTTTGCAGCACAGAAAGAAATTTAGGAGCGCAGTGAAAATTTTAAATAACACATTTAATAGGAAAACAGCAAAATACAAAGGCTCCTCTGGAGCCACCGTCCATCATGTGTGTGGTAAGGGCCCAGCGCACACACACAAGGCTACACTGGGCCTACTGCTCTACTATTAGACACAAATGATGTCTTTAGTCCACTGGCTTTTGTATTTGGGTTGCCTGGCACACTTAGCTGGGTTCATCGGATGAACTCAGCTAAATTTTAAAAATCTAATTCATGGTGAAGGGTCATGCATTTTCCACCAGTCACTTCGAAAAGCTCAAGGAAAAATATTTGTGGCTACAGGGGGGATCAAAATAAAATCAATAGATAAAATAAAAATCAACCAGCCACCCTCCTCCTCTGACAAGTTAAGAACAGTCCTTTATCAGTGTAAACCACACACATCATGCAGCCCGGTTGGTATATTTTAGTACATTCCCTAATAGACTCATAGTGGGCTGGGTGCTAACAGTCAGTGAAGCATGACACCAACAAAGAGAAAATTATTGGACCTGGAGCTGGGCTTCTGGGTCGCTGGTAAACCGTCATCTTGCGGTGGCCAGAGTACTCCGCCATATTCCTGTCTGTGACCGCCATTCATTTGAATCTGCCTCCATCAAGTGGAGTTGTGTTGCTACCCCCAGAGCCTCCATCGGCATGAGGGTGAGTAGATTATGGCTGAATTTTCATGTTGAGGTTAGGTCCGTTGTGTTTGATAACATTGTTGAACGTAAACAGAAGTGACAACCAATGGTGCTTAGCGTGCCTTTAATACTGAATTAAAGCCAAGTCCTTTCGAGTCATCTGTCTTAAGTCAAGGTCAAGTCTCAAGTCATAAATACAAAGTCAAAGTCAAGTCGAGTCTTTTATCAACGTTAGTCAAGGAAGTCTCAAGTCATCATATTTGCGACTCGAGTCTGACTTGAGTCAAGTCATGTGACTCGTGTCCCCCATCTCTGGTGTGCACACACAGTGTTCCCTAAGCATCTGTGTGGAATGGTCCCTCCTGATCTCCATGGGAGACAAGAGGATTAAACACAGTGACACACTGTCAGTTGCATGTCCAACAGCAGTGATGGATTCAAAGACCTCACTACATCTCAGAACTTTCCATGTTTGGGTAACCTTACATGCAGCACCTTGCCAGCTTTTGTTTAGATGCCAAAAAGCACAAGTGATGCTTGGTTACCATTCCCCCTCAGTGCATTCTGACCTGTGATACTATGGGTCTCCACAACACCTGCTGCAGGGAACATCATTGGGATGAGAGATCCGTACGTCATGGTGTTCACAGATGAATCCCAGAGGGTTGCTTAAGGAGAGTGGCAGGTGGTGTGTGGCCTCCGATGAGGATCTTACACCTCAACCTCCTCAAGCTACAGGCAGTGTTTTTGGTCCTCCAACACTTTATGCCCCTCACACAAGCAGGGCACGTGTTGGCGAAGACCAACAACCACACCACGGTGTCCTACATAAACAGGCAGGGCGGAGTTTCATCCACTGCCCTTTTGAGGATGGCGGAGAGCCTGTGGTTTTGGGCCTTAGAATACCTCGTCTCTGAAGGTCCTCCATGTTGCAGGACTGTAGAACAGGGCTGCCGACATCATGTCGAAGGCCACACCCATACCAGTCAAGTGGAGGCTTCACTGTGAGGTGGTGAAGCAGTTTAGAACCAGTTCAAAAAAGTGAAAGTGAATCAGTTTGCCAGCTGGCACCACATCCAATGGAGACTGGTTCTTCCTGGCGCTGCAAGACAATCTGCCACTCAGCTTCGGTGGCCTAGGTTATAAAGAAGTAGGCAGGCCACAGCAACTTACTTTTTGTCAGTCAGGATCAGTTTGGCCGGGTTAATGTTGCAATAATGCATTCCTTCACTGGGCTCCACCCACTGTACCCAAAGTGTAGTAGGGGGTGGAGCCTGTGTGAAATTGAACATAGGTGAAAATATAGCCTGATTCCAGACCATAGATCCCGCCCACTCAACTGAGTAGGCTTGCATCTTTGGTCTGGCATACTGCAATGAATTTGCGGTTGATCTCGTCCAAACGATGGACGGACCAATGAACACCGGAGGTGGGGGCGGGTCTAGTGATTAGCCAATCAGCGCCACACTAATGGCGACCACCGCAGATCCTACAGACCACATTAACCATGCTATTGAGGTATTTCGCCACTGCTGGCGTTAATGGAGGACCAAATTCAGGAAGCTGCTAACCTGGATTTAACAGCGATGCGGCTGGGCATGCACGATGGCAGAGACATTTTAAATGGGCAATGCTCGCTTGTTTTTGGCACTCCTGAGGCATGGATACTAATGACGTCAGATTCTGGGTGAGTTGCCCCCCCCTTGTTAATCGCCTTCAATGGAGGCGATGTCAGACTGAAGGTTCTGGGAGCTTCAGTGTGACACTCAGGCTAGTGAAAATATGTAACCATTAACAAGGGGGCCTGTCACTCCCTTGTTGCTCACTGAAGAAGGTGTAGAATGAAAAAGGTTCAGGGATAGCACTGTGGTACTCCCCTACACTGTGTGGTCTGCATGTATTTGAGGAGGCATGTCCTGATTGGCTGGCTACATTTATGCAAAGAATACCTTACAGTACAATAATACAGACAATAATCTGGACATACACTAAATTGAAGTATTGCGTGGTGCTGTGAATGGTACTCACCATTTCGGTGTGCCATGCATGTGACTCTAAAGCTTTTTCCAGTAAATTAACTTTCTCTTGGTTCTGTGCAAAACAGGAAAACAGTAATGTTACAAACCATCACATATAGTTGGTTGGTGTTTTTAAGTGTGATTGCTATGCATCAAAAGTATGATCTTGAGTAATCTATTCTTTTCAACACATTATTTTTCATTACATTGAGTAAGATAGAGTTATATAAGTTGCATAAAAAGTTCCCCTGCATTTTGACCTGTATTTTTGAGTCATCAAAGGCTTTGACAAAGGCAGCTGCGGCAGGCGAGTTTGTATTCATCATACTGATACGTCCTAGTTTGAACGCACGCAGGGAGACATATTCCAGTGATGGACAGATCTGCTGGTGCATCCTGATAAAAGAAAGAAGAGATTTTTTTTCAGCAAACGCTTCTGTTCCAACACAGCCCTGAAACTTGTTGACCAGTCAAACAAATACTGGAGCTCTGCAAACACTCTTATTAACTATCCAGTGTTATTTGCTAAGAGCTTTTGATTATCCATTGCTATCCAAGTTTCTGGCTGATGAAAAATATACTCTCTGTGACTTAATTTGCTTCTCGATCACTAATGCCAACATTGGAGCAATCGATTTCAGGTCAGTTTTACAAGATTCCCTGTTACTGCCTCACTGTATAATCAAGGTATTTTTAATGCAATCATTGCAGCTCTCTTGTTCCCCTTGGTTTATAAAGCAAAGAGAGAAATGTTTGCATACAAAGACATTCAATCTACACATGAGTTTTCAGCACCTCACCTGTAGTAGGCCAGCTTTAGCGCCAACTGTACGAAAGCATTGGGGCGCATCTTGTGAGCCTTTATGAAGTTTTTCCCAAAGTGGTCAAATACTGTACAGCTCAGATCAAGGTCATCAGCCAGTCTGTGGTGGAGGAAATGAGACACATGTGAGACTTTCCTTGGTTAGTTTGACAGATGTTTTTAGAAGTATTTCACAGCATAATGCCAATTGATTTTTAGAAGTTATGTATAATAACATTTCTTTATTCTGAGATACCACACTTCCTGCAGCATTAGTTTTGTACATGTTAGACTAAATTTTCTGCTCCCTCTGGCCTAATTTAAACTCTGGGTGTATAGCACACTGGACTTTCGTGTAGAGGTTTGTGTCCTGCCACAGATCTGCAATTAACATTTGTGTTTTTAGCACTGCAGTTGCCTAACACTGACCATAATTTGAACAGTTTATTTGTGCATGATCTTTTAGTGGAAGACACTGTAAAAATATTTATTAAGTGTTGACCTTAGATGTAAAAAAAATCATTAGATATAATACAGGCTTAGGCTCATATGTCACATTCGAAGCCCTTTTTCTGTAGCGTATATATTTAATTGTGAAAATGGAGTTGCTGCTGCATGCAGCTGTTTACATAGCAACACACAGAAATGGAAAAGACTTCATGTCCTCTTGGTTTCTATTGTTCTGGTCCCTGGGTGTCTCTGTAACTATCCCAATTAAAAGCTGCTCTCACGCGTCCATGTGCTGCTTGGCCTCTTCAATGTCCTTCTTGATCTCAGGTGTGAGGTTGAAGTGTAATTTCTGGGGAACGGGTAAAGGCTCCATTGGGGACTGCATCTGCACGTCTGGCTTTTTCCTGTTTCCACACACACAAGAAAATCAATCAATCAATCAATCAAAAACATGAAATTATACAAAACACAATTTTAGTCAAATGGAATTTGTCAAGTTTATTAATTTGTACATTAAATAAAAGGACTGTAATAATTAATATAAGATTAGAATATTGGGCCATCTTAGGTAGGGGCATTTAGGATCCTTGTAGCCTGAGGGTTGAAGCTCTTCCTGAGCCTCTCAGTGCCTGCCTGTTGTATCTGGTTCCTTCTTCCAGATCTCAGCTGTGAGAAAAGGCAGTGTTCCGGGTAGCTGGGATCTTCAGTGATTCTCATAGCTTTACTGTTGCAGTCCCTGGTGTAAACAGCCTTTAGGAGGGGTAAAGCAGTGCCTATCTTCTGTTAGCTTAACAATCCATTGTTTGCAAGGCCTTGTGTGTAGGTCCTTGTGGACCTGTTGCCGTGCCGTAGTGATGTTCCCCATCAGGATACTCTCAATAGCGCAGGAGTAAAAAATTCCTCTGTCTTTGATGGAATACCCACAGTTTCCTTAGGCGTCTGAGGTAAAACAGTCTCTGCCTTGCCTTTCTTACCACTGAGTCAGTGTGCAATGCCCAGGTCAGGGTCAGTGTGCAATGCCCAGGTCAGGCATTGTGGACACCAAGATACTTGCTTCTGCCCAAAGGCCACTATCAGCTCCTTAGTCTTAGCGACGTTCAGGAGTAGCTTGTTGCCCTGACACCAGCGTGTCAGGTCCTTTGTTTCTTTCATATGGGCCTTTTCATTGGTATCTGTGATCAGGTCAACCACAGCTGTGTCATCAGCAAACTTGATGATGGCATTGGAGTCAAAAGTGGCTACACAGTTGTGTGTGTACAGGATTGAATGAATACAGTAGGGGACCTAGCCCTGGGGTTCTTTGGTGTTAAGGATGAGGGTGGAAGAGGTGTGTCTGCCAAATTTTACCATCTAGGGTCTGCTGTTACAAAGTCCAGGATCCACATGCACAATGAGGTGTTCAATCCCAGCTCCCTAAGCTTAGTTAAGACCCTTGGGGGAATTATGTATACCCGGATCTGAAATCATAGCCAAAACTGAGGTTTGGGATCATTTTGAAATAAATGTCTAACTAGGAAGAAGCTTAAGTAAGGCTCAGAGAGGTCAGATATGGTTGAAGACAAACAAATTGAGACAGACAGATATCTTTGATGCTTATCATGGCCACGTCATGTCAGTTAGGAAAGTTTGCATCTGATGATAGGAATAATTGGTTATTTAACACAAGTGCTAAACCAGACCCTGCATGCCTTATACAAATCTTTGAAGCAATTTTTCTTGATCTGTGCTGAGAAAGGCTTTTCCTCACTTATGCTGGGTTGGTATTTTGATGGCTTGCTGTGTACTGCAGTGGAAGGAGAAGTGCAATACAGCCCGTGGTTTTGCCAAACCAGCAGTGCAAAGTGTTTTGTGCTTTCTGCCATCTGCTTGAATGTTTGATTGCTTGCTTGCTTGATTGCTTGCTTGCTTGCTTGCTTGCTTGATTGATTGATTGATTGATTGATTGATTTTGATCAATTAAAATACAAATGTGAACACAGTACAAACTTCATCAGGACATCGCAATAAAGTCACATGAGCTAGCTTGCTTGCTAGCTGAGGTTCTTCCGGGGGCTGTACCATGTACCATCAGAACTAGACTCTCTTTGTCTGAAATATGGATAAACACCAAAGCCTCAGTCAGAGATAACAGGTACCACAAAGGTGGTTAGCAACTGTCTTGGTAAACCCAGCCTCTCTGCTTCAGGCTCTGTGTGCATTCAAAAATAACAAGTCAACTGACTCGATCATTTGGCTACCTACTTCTGCCTCTCAAGAATATCAAAAAATATTACTATTAAAAGCAACACCGTTGCTTCATTTGAGGTAAGAGAGGAGTGCTTGCAATAAATATTAGCCACTAATCATGTGAACTCATAGTTGGATATATTTCTTTACCACTCTGAAAGACATGCAGGTTGGGAATAGCTTAATTGTTGACTCTAAATTGTCTGTAGGTGTGAATGTGATTGTGAATGGTTGTCTGTCTCTATGTGTCAGCCCTGTGATAGTTTGGTGACCTGTCCAGGGTGTGCCCCGCCTCTCGCCCGATGTCAGAAATAGATGGATGTCCTCACATGTTTAAATTCCCTGTGACACATATTCTAATGATGGGCTGTATGGCCACCATGGGCAGGGAATCTCAGGAAGAAATGGTAAATGGACCTAAACTTGTATCGTGCCTTTGTAGTCATTTGACCACTCAATGCACTTTTTACACTACAAGTCACATTCACCCATTCACACTCACATTCACACAGTGGTGGAGCTACCATACAAGGTGTCACCTGCTACTCAGTTTTTAACACAATCACACATCAATGGAACAGCCATCAGGAGCAATTTGGGGTTCAGTATCTTGCTAAAGGATACATCAACATATAGACTGGAGGAGCCAGCGATCGAACCGCTGATCTTCCGATTAGTAGTGTTAGTGTAGCTCTACTTCTAAGCCACAGCCACCTGAGTACCCTGTGGAGTTTCTGACCATTATTGGCACTCTGGATGTCTGTTTTGTTCTTCTCATGTTTACCCAAACTCCTTCTGCTTTGCTGAGTGAACCAGGTGCCAGGACAGAAAGGTTCATTAGCTAGTTACAGCCTAAATCGTTTTTACATTGAAGTAACAACACAGTTTTCTGTAAAGCCCTCTGAGGCAAATTGTGATTTGTGATATTGGGCTTTATAAATAAAATTATTGATTGATTGATTGCTACAAAGCCAGTTCAACAGAGCCAGAGTTTCTTTGCTTTAGCTGGCCCACAAACCCTAAAGCCTCAGTCAGAGGTAAAGGTACCACAAAGGTGGTTATCAACTGTCTCTGTTAACCCAGGCCTTCCTGTTCATTCATTCATTCATTCATTCATTCATTCATTCATTCATTCATTCATTCATCTTCTAACCGCTTCATCCTCTTGGGGGTCGCGGGGGGGGGGGGGGGGGGGGGGGGGGGGGGGGGGGGGGGGGGGGGGGGGGGGGGGGGGGGGGGGGGGGGGGGGGGGGGAGCCCTATCCCAGCTGACATCGGGTGAGAGGCAGGGTACACCCTGGACAGGTCGCCAGAATATCGCAGAGCTGACACATAGAGACAGACAACCATTCACGCTCACATTCACACCTACGGACAATTTAGAGTTATCAATTAACCTAGTCCCAAATTGCATGTCTTTGGACTGTGGGAGGAAACTCTGCACAGAAGGGCTCCCACACCCGGGATTGAACCAGGAACCCTTTTGCTGTGAGGCGACAGTGCTAATCACCACACCACCGTGCCGCCAGCCTTTTTTCTAAAAATTAAAGTAAAAAGCAACACTGTTGCATAAATGAAGGTGATAAAATGATGCTGGCAGAAAATTCCTAATTGTGTGTGTTCACAAGTTAATTATTTATTTTACCACTTTGGTTACTTTGAACATGACGGCTGGACATTCCACAGTTCTTAAACTTGATGCAGCATATTTAAACTCAAGAGCTGCATTGTTGAACACTGACATTGTCCATTATGAAGCAAATGTGGAAATCACTTAAGTTTTTGGGCAAATCAAATTGAACTGAATGTTACTTTCTGTGATTAATACAACAGACTAATCACACAAACTTCAGCAAATCAGGACCAAGCCTGAAAACCATAATTTAAAGTGGTAACATTATGATTTAAATGAATTAAACTGCATTTCATATGCAAGTAAATGTCATCTTGATTAATAATATTGTGAAGTATTACTGTATGCTACCTTCAGAAAACAGTTCAGACACAATCAGTGGTTCATTGAGATCAACAGCAAACTTGCAAATAAAATAAAACAATATTCTTGCAAAGATTTTTCCCATCACTGCACTGTAGGTTCCCAGGGCAAAAAAACAACAACTTTTCTACCTTAATGCAACCTGAAAACAACAAATCTAAACACCTACACTTACAAAAACGTGTTTATTTATGGTCTACTTACATGTCTCTTATTAACTTCGCACAAACGGATGAGTGAGTTACACCATCAGACAGTGTACATGAGAAGTTTACACCACGTATCCCATCTTCTCCAATAATTATCTGAAAAAAAAGAAAAAAATGTTAAATGTCTTCTCACATCAGGAATTTTGGAATAACTGTTTAGCTTCACACAAAAAAGAATTCTGCTGTTGTGTCACACTGTTAAGTGAAACTGTCAATCTCTGTTGTCTACCCAATTTGGAATTTCCAGTTCTGTCTTATACTTGGGTCATTGCCATTTCTAACTTCACTGTCAGTGGATAAAGATAAACATTCCTCATAACTTAGGATATCACCAGCTGTAGTGGGTATTGCTAGTGCAGTGGCAAAGACCTGATCATTCCTCAGTTTGAACACCTGCAAACACATCCTGTCTGGTTTTGTTTGTCCTCACTGATTGGTTTCCCAGTACTGACCTCTGCTTTAAAACTGAACAAGTGTACATCTTTTTAACTTCACTGGATCTGACACAGAACTGTTTTGGCAAGCCTACTGCTACATCCAAAGAATTACAAGGGGGCCAGTCAGGGACGGACTGGAATCTCAGGCATCCAGGCCACTGGCTATCCAGGCCACGGCAAAACCGGGGGGGGGGGGGGCGCGTGCGATCATAACGTCGGACGGGGGCGGGGGTACATTAAAATCCACCCTGATTAAAGGTGTTCATGGTCATCAATGGTATTTTATTTGTCAGTCTTCAAACATACTGTAATTATGATCAAATGAAACAGACAAGGTGGGTCTAAATCACACAAAATTTAGTAATATTTCAAATAATAAAAGTTCACACAGAATCACAGCTAAAACTTCCTTTGTGCCTTCCTTTTGCTCTCCATCTCTTTCATGTCCACCTTTCCTTTTTCCTCCTCTCTTCGGATGATCCATCAGTCTTTCTCTCTCTCTTTCTCTCTCTCTCTCACTCTCTCACACTCTCTCGCATACGATCCAGTGCGCTGCGCGTGTAACCATGTGCATTCTCCTTCCTGTGTTTTCGTTGTGTAGAGGCGGGCCATAAATCAACTAACCAATCACGACATGATTCTTCTAAAAAAACTGTCATTTTCGACCAATCCCAATGACCCTCTGTTTCACAGTTTCACAGCGCGTACGTCTCTGTGCAGTAGCGAGTGAGGGGGCGTGTACTAGAAGAAGTGTTGTCTGCCTGGCAACAGTGGGCCATTGGCTGCATTATATTTATTGCCAGCACATGGCCTGCCAGCCCTTGCTTCTTATTGGCCCGGATGGCAGCCATACAGGCCAATAAGGAGCCAGGCCATCTGGAAATCGACAGACTAAACAGATGGGCCAGTCCGTGAGTGGGGCCAGTGTACGCTTTAACTCTTGCTTTTACTTATTTCCCATTCTTGTCTGTACAAGCGGTGGAACAAGCTTGTTGCCAATCTCCAGCAACTTCACACAGCCATTGAAAAGGAGTGGGTGAACATTCCACAGGTCTGCAAATTTTAGAGTGGCCTTTTACTGTGACCAACATGTAAGCAACATGTAGCTTGACCATTCATGATGGGTGAAGATGGCCGACGTGCAGGTGCTAGCATTCGCTCGCTCGCTCGCTCGCTCGCTTCGACTTAATTCTTTTAAAATAAAAGAGATTTAAGTGCCCGCTGGGCATTACAACAACGAGAAAGCTTACACATTGTTAAAATGGAAGATATTAAAATAACTCTGGCCACAATCCAACTAGAGGTCGGCAAAATCGCAACGCAGCAAACGGAGATCCTGAAGCTCACGCAACAGGTGAATATGCTCCTAACTCAGGTGAACGGCTATTAAGTTAAACTGAAGATGAAAGATGAACAGATCAAAGAATTGGAAAAGAGACTGGATGACGTAGAGCAATACTCCCGCATGAATGATGTGATTACCTCTGGATTGAACGCCACCGTGCCTATTCTAAGGTCGCTGCTGGAAACAATGCTGATGACACATCACCTGCCGAGACGGAGACCTTGGAATCCCAGATTATCCAGTTCTTCGGTAGCATGGAAATTCCCATTCACAACAAGCAGATTTCGGCCTGTCATACACTCCCCCAGAGCAACAAAAGCACCCCACCAGCAACCATAGTCCGCTTTGTCAATAGAAAGGACAAGGTCGGCTTGCTGCAGCAGGGGTAGGCTACAAGCTAAAGGGCACGAGCGTGTTTGTGAATGAGCATCTAACAAGGAAGAACGGGATCATTGCTTACACAGTGCGGCAACTGAAAAAGGCTAAAAAGATCAAAGCAACCTGGACTCGGAGCTGTAAAGTTTTTATCCGAACGAACGGAGCAACACCGGAGGAGGAAAGAGCAGTGATGGTGAAAGAAATTAATGAACTGGACTTGTACAAATGATGATCACAACAGAGCTACGATATGAGCTGCAGACATGTGGACCTATTACTTTCTTTTTTCTTTTTTTTTTTTTCTTTTTTTTTGTGGCGTTTCATACTGGACTATGATTTTGTAACTGTCTGGGTTAACATCGGAAGTAGGCCAACTTAAAATGGGTGGGTTACCCAACCAGCGGACTGACAGTTTCCAACAAGTGACTCTGTGTCGATCTGCTAACAAGCTTCTTAAATATCTCTATGGCTTCTGTTAACTTACCCACCACTGACACTAACTCTTTAGTTTTCAACCCGTTTGAGCAGTACACGGACAGTTATGGCATCTATGATACCTTCTTTAATCCTGATGTTAATCACTCTAATTTAAATTCATTAAAGTTGTCTTGCAATTATTACTCTGAAGTACAAGTGAATACACTGTATCAAATCCTGAACCTCTATAACAATCTTTTCTCTACTTTCCACTTGAATATTCGTAGTATGGTCAAAAATCATGACAAATTTAAAACTTTCTTGTCTAGTCTAAGTTTTCCTTTCTCAGCCCTGGCCCTTTCAGAGACTTGGCTGACTGATGATTTATTTAATTTATTCCCCCTGCCTAATTATACAGCATTTCATTCTTGTAGAAAGAACAGAAGAGGGTTGTTTTGAACTCCCTTAATGCTGTTTCTAGAGATGAACTTAGTGCTGAATTTGACACCACTATCACAGAGTCTATATTTATTGAAATTCCATCATGTCAAGCAATTCCATGGTAATAGCATTCTGATTGGTTGCATTTATAGACCACCAGATTCAGACATCAACACATTTATTGACGCACTTCATTCCACTCTCGAAATAATAACCAAAGAAAGTAAATTATGTTTTTTACTTGGTGACTATAATATTAATTTGCTCAAGAGTGATCTCACACAAACGGCTGATTTCTTAAATGCACTTTATTTTTTTTATTTTTTCCCTCTAATTACTAAACCATCCAGAACCACCCCTTCATATGCTTCTCTCATTGATAATATTTTGTTTAACTCTTATGAATTTGAGGTAACTTAAAGCCTTTGGAAACACAGCCTGAAATAGTAAAAATGCATATATTATATCATAGTCGAGTGTCTCATTAATCATCCACAAAAGTCTGAGTGAAAGTAACCATTAATAACTATTAGAAAACCTGGTTTAAAAACAGCTCATTTTGCTGTTTAGACAACTTGCCAGGACAGAGTCGGCGTGGCAGATAACGCTCTGATTGACAGCTCCCTCGTTGATTGACAGCTCCCTGGCTCAGCAATGACTGCCACAAATTTAATCCAGCCGTATATGTTTGAGCCGTCTGATGATTCAGAGGACGAAGCAGAAGCTGAAAAAGATTCCTTTCAGGTGGTCACTGAATAATAAGTTTCAAAATGTTTTGTGATTCATATTAATGTTACTTCGTAGAATAGTTAGCATAACTTTTACATGCAGTGTTAGCTGAGATGAATGACAGCGGGAGGCTGGCGCTGTGTCTTTCTACACTGAGACTGAAAACATAAATCTGCTCCGTTTTTCTGATAATAGCCTTTTTCATTCAAACACATCCAGTCTTAATAGATTAAATATGTCTTTACTCTGACACACACACAGACCCTCAAAGCGGGAGAGACGGTGCAGCCAGCCATCTCTCTGGCATTGTGTAGAAGTATTTGTCCGCCTCAAATAATGTTCCCGTCTGGCTAAAATTGTGTTATTTCCCGCAGCATCACCTCCGCGATTGGGGATATGTTAATGTGTAGTAAAGCTAACTGCTTGGGGTTGGGGTTAGAGGTGAGGAAGGGTGCACATTACGTCCCCTCCCCGCGAGCCGACACCGGCACCGGGCCCGGGGGGCAAGCCCGGCCGCTCACAAGCCGATCAATAGATAGATCGATGGATAGATAGATGGAAAGATAGCTAACGTTAGCTAGCTAGATCGCTAACGATAGCTAGCTAGATAGCTAACGTTAGATAGATAGATAGATAGATAGATAGATAGGCTATATAAAATTAGTTGGGTGGCTAATCGCAAACGGCTATGAAGAGACGAGTTGGCTCAGACTCAAAGAGGCAGATTTAGCTGGAGCAGAAAGGTTTTGTTGCGCTGCCACTGGGGGGCGGGATGAGACAACTGACGGATGATTTATGATTGGTTTCGAATTTATTGTGCAATAAATCTGAGAGATAACCACGGCCCAATCAAACCCAATTTCAAGAATGTACAAAAACTTAAAAGACAGATATTTCGAATTTGGATGAAAACTGATTTCTAATTGTTTTACATGTTTAATATTATGTACATAAGACCCTAAATTACATAGTTCGAAGGCTATTGTGGATTTGGGTTTCCAGAGGCTTTAAGGCCTCCTGATGTGTGATGTCTCTGACCACCTTCCTGTCTTCCAATTTATCCACTCAAACTTTTTCAAGTCTAGCAATGCTAAGAATGTGCCAAATAAGTACCGTACCCCTGTTCTATGATCAAAAGCCAGTATCCTCCACTCCTAAATTTTGACCTGCCAACTTTACAAGAGGTCCGTAATATCACTTTGTCATTGAAAAATGCAGCCCATGGTCATGATGGCATCAAAAGTGTCCTTATTAAGGAGACTATTGATTATATCATCAAACCCTTTACTCACATCCTCTCTCTGTCTCTTAAAACTGGAATTGTCCCCCAGGATTTAAAAATTGCTAAAGTCATACCGATCTTCAAGACAGGCGACCCCCAGGAATTCAGTAATTATAGGTCAATATCAATTCTACCATGCATATCAAAAATCTTGGAAAAACTTGTCTATTCTAGATTATCTAATCACTTAGTAGCCAAAAATATTTTATATAAACATCAGTACGGCTTTAGTAAACGTCATTCTACTGAGCATGCCCTTATTCAGCTCTTGATGATAGAAAATTTGCCCTTGGAGTCTTCCTGGACCTGAGTAAGGCATTCGATACGGTCAGTCATGATATATTGATTGCCAAACTCAACAGATACGGAGTGGAGGATGCTGCCCTGAAATGGTTCAGAAACTATTTAACTAACAGAGAGCAATACGTTCATTTGGCAGGCTTTACTTCCAAGAAATCACAAATTAAGACTGGTGTTCCTCAGGGATCAATCCTGGGGCCTTTCTAATTTACATCAATGACATAGCCATGATATGTACCAAACTTCTCCCAATACTATTTGTAGACGATACAAACCTTGTAGCTGCACACAAAGACTTTAATATTTTAATCAAAACTGTCAGTGAGGAAATATCGTCTATTGCGGAATGGTTTCAATGGAACAAACTTACCCTCAATGCAAAAAAATGCAACTTCATGATTTTTTGCAATACTAATAAACATTACCCTATAGAATTAGCTAAAATCTTTATTAATTATACTCAGATCGAATTGGTTCAGCATACTAAATTCCTAGGTGTTATTATCGATAGCGGACTTAAATGGTCTGATCATATCGACCTTGTCTCTGAGAGATCTGCGAAAATGCTTGGCATTTTGAGAAAGGTTTGTCCCTTAATTCACTCCTCAGCTTATTTAACCTTATACCACAGCTTTTTGTTCCCATTCATTAATTATTGTAACATTGTCTGGGCAGCAACCTATTCTACACATCTGAATAAATTAAGGGTCATACAGAAGAAATATCTCAGATTTATATCCCACTCAAATAGATATGCACCCTCGGCACCCCTTTTTAAAAAATATAAAGTACTCCCTGTTGACAAGGTAAATGTTTATCATACATGCTTACTCATGCATAAGTTTATACATAGGAATCAAGATCTTCCAGACACCTTTCAGAATTTGTTCATCCCCACCACACATGTACACACGTATCAAACTAGACACAGCAACTACAGTCTACTCTCACACGGACTTCAAGACACCAATTTAACATTACTTTTAGAGGTCCTAAGCTCTGGAGTGAATTAAGCTCATCTCTGCAATCAATGTCCTCCCCTTCTGCTTTTAAAAAGCATTTGAAGAAACTTCTGTTACGCTCTTGATCCCTGTGCTCATCATTCTCTAACATGATTTTTTCAGTCCTTCTGATTGTGGGTGGCTTGCTTTTGCTGCGTTCTTCCTGGGTTTAAATTGTATCTTGCTGTTGTGTCTTGTTTTGTATTGTTTTTGTTTGTTTTCTCTTGTTTTGTTTTTTGTTGAGTGTTTAGCCTGCATGTCATGTGATTGATATGGGCAGGTGTGGAACTCTGTACAAGCCTGCAGAGGCTTCGTTCCCACCTTGCACAGTTTTGTACTTGTACTAAACTTGTGCTAAACAAATAAACTAAACTAAACTAAACCATCCCAAGGCACACCTAAGCTTTAAGCTACTGTTTAATCAGCATCTTGGTATACACACCTGTCAGGTGGATAGATTAACTCAGAAAGGGAGAAGTGCTCGTTAACACCGATTTTAAGAAAATAGGCAACCAAAATTTGGGAGAAATCTATCCATTGAGTTCATAAAAAGTCTTAAGAGATCTTTACGTTAAACTTGAAAAATGGGAGCAGAAACAAAATGTTGTGTTTAAATTTTTTTCAGCACAGTTTTGCTGTTATTAAACCTTGTCCCGAAAAATAAGATTTGTCTGCCCCCCCCCCCCAGTAAACCATTGTCACCATCTGGGAGCTTTTATTTGGAAAAACCAGCCAACACCATAGCCACCGATGTGAGTTCCTGTTACCTGATTGGTGCATTACCTAAAGAAGCTTAGAGCTGAGAGATAAATTAAGAAAAGCTGGAAGCTGAATTGTGATGTGGTCAAAGGACTGGAAACTGAGATAAATTGTCCAAGCAGGCAAAAAGAACAATTGCTTTGTAATAATATCACTGCCATTATAAGAAATGATGAGCACAATATATTTCTTTTAAAAAAAGTATGTATGTAGAAAAAATATTTAGAAAAAAGGTGAGCGCAAGAGAGAGAGAGAGAGAAATATATTCAGTAAAGGTCTTCTGGCTGTTGTTGGATTCTTGTAAATTGTCACCCCTTCAGTGTGTTTTTCTGATTACTGATATTGGTACCCAGTACTTGTGCCAGAAAGACAGTTAAGTTGTGTATAATTTCCATGCGTGTTATATTACCTGAAGCCCCTTGTCAAACCAGCGGTTTCCACTGTTCCACTGGCTGCCTCCTCCATGTAGGATCTGACGACGAGCACTGATGCGATACTTCTCATTAGACTCTGAGGGCATCGCTCCATCCAGACACACTGTAAAGATGCTGCTTTGGATAGCCAACACTGACTCTTTGTTGGTCTCGTCTAAACAGACCAAGGACATGCACACAGGGCAAACATTATGTTATAAGACTGCAACAGTCGACAAATCAGTCAGATATTTTCACAATATATATGTATATATATATATATATATATATATATTTCAGTTAAGACAAGCATGATCTGATGTATGATGTTCTATCTAATATTTGCTCGTGAAGCAAAGCCAAATAATATGCATGCTGTTTATATATATATATATATATATATATATATATTCCTGGTGTCAAATATATCCTTCTGAAATCATGATAAATCATTGCTAATAGAAACAATTCCAGTGCTCTACTCCGGTATTCTGCAGCTGGCTGAGGGTTAGGCTCATGAGCTGCGGCGGCTGCTTCGTCCAGCAGTCCGAGTTCCATCCATATACTCAGACTCAAACAAATACGGCTCAACAAAGAAATGCTGTTCCTCCTGCTGTCCTTCGCTAAAAGACCATAGTGCAAATTATCTTTTAGCTCATGCAACTTTTTATGTCGGGCATATGGGTGAGTAGATAATGGCTGAATTTTCATTTTTGGGTGCACTATCCCTTTAAGCTAAATCTGTTAATACTTTTAGGTAACGTTAGCCCTGTGATACTAACAGGAAGCCTTGTCACTTGATACAATATTGCCATGCAAAATATTTTTCCGCCTTCCCCAGCTGTCCTGGGGCAAGGAGGGGCTGCTAATCAATACATTGCAGGCAGCTCTACAATTAAGATTTTACTCATTATTAATAATAAAGGCACGAAGTGTGCGTATAGCGCAACAAACATCCCGTCAGTTGAAAAAAAAGAACATATTTGGTTGTTGCAAATGGAAATGATTAAAGTGGCTATTTGCATATTGAGCAGGGGAGTGAGATTCAATCACAAGTGGCCACTTAAAGTACATGTGGAGAAGCATTCCAATGCCAAGCTGTCCACTTGTGTTGGGATCACATAGGATGCATGATAATACCAGGTGAAAACAGCCTCAGAGTTCAGCAGTTCTACAGTTTGATTTGCATTATAACAGAGTTGTTCTCACCCTTGATGAGGTTGTTGTAGGTTTCGCTCCAGCTGTCACGACGCTGGGTGGTGAGGATTCCAACAGGCTCCATGTTGGTCTGTAGTGAGGAGTCGCAGATCCTCTCCAGCTGAACGCAGAGCTGATCAACTGTCAGTGGACTCCCATCACTGTTGTATGCTTCCATCACAAAGAACTGAATCCAAGGGGGAAGAAACATGAAAACAAGACTGGGTTACCACCTGAGCAAAACCCCCAGGAGCAAAGACTGACATTGTGGTCATTTGATTTACAATTATTAATTGTAATTACAACTTGTAATTAATTATAATAATAAACAGATTAAATTTCACTGTGACCGCTGGTTAGCAAACTGGTCTTAAATCAATTCAATAAGACTCCATATGGATTTATTCAACCAAACACAGTTGGTGATTGTTAGAGGAGTGGACTTAGTGACTAGATGATTGAAAAGACTAACATCTCACAGTTTCAATGGGGTGTGTTTTATGAGGGGTTACCAGCACAATTAAGATAACATTAGTGTTAAGTTTTCCTGCTTTGATCTCCAGACCGTGGTCAGAACCATGAGGAGACTTTGTTTTCTTCTGAGCTGCAGTTGGTACTCCGAAGCAAATCTCCATTGGTTCCACTCAGCAGTTGATAAAAAAAGACATGGACATGTCTGCTGGTCTTAAGGAGCTGCAGCATTTATAAGCACACAAACTGAATTTGTACTTCACAATTACTTTTGACATCTTCAGTCTGATTGGTCATTGATTGGTCAATAACGGATGGTTCCGCATTTTTGATGTACGAAAGCATCCTGTATCATAACTACATGTGTGCCGATTGTAACAAACCAAACCACATGAAAATCAGTTCAAAATTCAGTGAGTTATTCTATTTTACTTGTGCATACACAGCTCCTTCCTCAATAGAAGTGAATGCACTGTGGAGGTGAAGCGAGACCCATCCAAGATGGCAGCCGGCTGGGACGCGCTCAGGCAGTAAATGCGGCATTTATGTATATATGTCTATGAGCCCACTGCCCCATGACTGTCTAGTTTCGCTGCAGTGGAACAACCCACTCTATAGAGTGCCGAAGACTCTATGCTTGCCTGTTGAAGTCTTTGGACGCTGAGCTTCGACATCGTTCAATGCACTGTGACACTACAGGAATGAATAAGAAGAAAGTCGCATCACTGATAAGTAGCTGATTCTGAACAAAAGTTGAACGCGTTCTAGTGCATATTTAGTCAATGAAATGTACATATTTGACCACTTATTTTTTTTTTACATTTATGGGGAAGCTGAGCTGATGAATCGTCACTGCCCAGCGCTCCACTCAGCAGTCGATAAACAACACACAAAACAATTCTGCTGGTCTTGAGGAGCTGCAGCACTTATAAGCACACAAACTGAAACTCTGTTGTATATTCACCCTTGATATCTATCTAAACCTGCTAAACGTGAACTCACCTCCACTCCACTATCTCGCTCATGCTTGCTCTACCATGCACAACTTACGCACACCTTACACACACACACACACACACTAACTGTGCAATGAGCTTTTCTCAAAATAAGTTATGCTACTCTTGGTTCAGTAAAAGAGAAAAACTTGGATTGGTGTATGATTGTATTTTCCTATTAAGGAAAAGACAATAGGTGTAAGAATTGTCCATTTTATTTCTATGTCTCAGAGTCTTGTGTTGCTACTAACATGTCTCATCTTCCCCTTCCCTTTTGTGTCCAATCTCTGTCATGCCTGTCTTATGTCATCACACCTCATCTTCCCCTCAATCTTCAATTTGTAGTCATGCTTGCAGTCATGGGTTATTTGCCTTATTTCCTTTTGTATAGCTTTCAGTGGGCACACATCCACCTGTTCACACTCAGCAATAACAAGTAGTGTAGTGTTGTAGTGTTGTGGTTTTTTTTTTTTTTACAAACAATAATCAAGGTTGAAAGTTTAATCATAACATTCATCATATTTTATGTTTAAGTTGAATGTTAATCAAGAGCACCAAGAGTCCAATCATAAGCTCTTTGTGTTCAAATATTTTATTACTGTGTGATTAAAGTTTATTAAAAATGTAATCTGAGCAAAATCCAAATCACTTGGAAGAATAAAACTCACTGAACAACTTAAAAAAAAAAGAAGAGAGAAGCTGTTTTGACAGCCTGACAGGCTGGTACAGGGACATGCCTGAGGGGATAGGTCATCTTGATATGCAATCATATAATTATGGCATGAAGTGATCAGACTCATAATATACAAAGGAAAGAAAAAACTCAAGAACAAGAAAGTAAGAATAACATTAACTGCTACCAATTATGAACAAACTGGCCTGATCTAGCTTAAAGCTAAACATTATCCATGGTGACAAAGATGAAAACATTTTTTAAAATGTAAAAGTAGCTATTGGATAGACTCTGCATAATAAACAGGGAAAAGAGACAAGGGATAACAGGTTGATAAAGAGTATTTGTCTCTCCGCGAAACTGCCTGGATCATAACTATGTTAACCTTAGTAGTCTCTAATCCACATAGCATGATGCCTGAACATAGGACTTTCACATTAGAATGTCTGTTCTGCCTTAGCTGAGGCTTGAACTCATGGGGCATGATTTAATACATGTTCAACATGTATTTACCTTTAGATAATTTACACTTTGTTTATGTCATTGTTTTGTTTATTTCAGGATGTTTACATATTTGTTGATACTTGATCTGTTCAATATTTTATCTGATCAGGCACTGTTGAGATTTTTTGACGAACTGAGGTTGGTCATCTGATTATTTTAATTGTATTGTAGGCTTAGGATACCTCTTGGCCACTCTGTGTATTGTCTTCTCTATATCTTGATCTGTGGATCTTTGGTATTGATTGGTTGATTTATTGATATATGCCAGCTGGAGGTATTCAGCAAAGTCCTGGCTGTTATGTATGTGGGTTACACCCACTCTGCTTATTAATGCTGAGGAAAGCCAAGTGCTGAAATGCGTCCGTTTTTTGACACTGCTGTGCGTTATTAAAAGACTGTAATATATGATATCTGTGAGTGCTGACATTTTGATTTTTGCGTTTTTCACAACAGTAGATTGCCAAACACGTTGCATACAGCAACACTGTTAGATGCAACTTGATCATATCCTATTATTCTGACATCCTGCACTTCACAGATCTATAGCTGATTTTTATGTTTGTATTAGAGCAAAGGCACACAAAGACAAATTACAAACAAACAAGCATGCATATCATAATCAGAGTGTTGGAGTGAAGAGGAAGCTGTACCTGAAGGTGAAGTACTTGACTGATCTATGTTCAAACTCTCAACTACAGTATGGTAACAAGTAATGGCTGAAAGAATGAGATCTTGCTGAAATTATCTTTCTTTGCAGTGTCCTGACTTAGCCTTAGAGACAGGGTGGTGGGGAAGGAAGTTGTTTAGCAATGACTGTACAATAGTAATGCAAATGTTATAATATCTATAGTTCTAAATGGAGCAATTTTAGCCCACTATTTTTAAACTACAGGACATTACGCCACCTTTAAAATTTTTAATTATCACATTGTTTTCCAACAGTGGTATTTCCACCATGCTCCAGTTCAGTCTTTGTTATATTTAAAGATCATAAATATATGGAATATTATTTCCATGTATTAATTGTTAATGATTTCACATAATTCATAAGATCCTTTTCAAGATTAACATATTGCTGGTAAAATGTAAGGATTTCTTTTCAAAAGAAAACACAATCTGGCAGGTGTAGGACAAATCCTTGTCTCTCATTGGCTCTGCTCTGAGCATTCATGTGATTGATCATAATCACTTGAGAGCTCCTCAGTTTACCTCTTACACTTTGCTGTGAAGAGTAGTAGTAGTAAGTTACTTTATAATGTCCTATTCTATTCACTCCTCACTCAGCATTTTATGATATTTTGGGGTATTTTATGCCTCTACGCAATTGTGTCAGTAGAAAGATGAAGGGATTAAGGAGAGGGATAAAGTGAATGGCCCAACATAAACTGGGGATGTTATGGGGCACCAAGACGCCCCCTAAATTTGCTCTTAAGACAACGTCTATGTGTAACTCTTAAGAATTTTGTTATGAGCACTGGTCCCAGAAAAGCTCAAGCACAGATGTTTGACTTGTTCCTCACCTGACCGTTGTGCACTACAGTGATGTGTTTCTGGTTGTAGAACTCCATGGTGTCCACTGTCGCACCAGGGACACGGCAGGATGAAAACAGATACTCGAACTGCTTCATACACAGTGGCTTCCCTTTCATGTACTCAGTTGGTAGTGTGTCACTGGAAAAACACACAAACATTGAATAGTACCTCAGCCATCAAATATCATTTACAATTCTGGCCACTGATGTCCCTGAAGCTGTCACATCCACTGGATGTTCAGGATGTGATGCACACACAATACTCCTTTATGAGGTTTGAATGAAAGTTTCAATATATATAACTGTTCTCAATAAGATGACCAAAAAACAGGGTTTTCAGGTTTAGCCATTATGTTTTTATGAATAGTTTTACCTATAGATTTCTGTGCAAAGTAAAAATACCAAAACTGATCCAAACCAAAGATGTACGGAAAGCAAATGTCTCAATTTGTTTGAACTTCATGAAGTTTAAATTTAACTTTCAACTGTAGATAAACTACAAACACCTGAGTTCAGAGAATCTCTGGCTTAAAAAAAGCATAGTACTACTTTCAGTCAGCAGTTGAAACCTCTGTTAATGTGTAATTTTACTGCTTCTTATGCTGTTTAATGTTAAAGGTAAAAGGAACAAATTAATTGATAAGCTCCAGTTAATATTTCTGATTACATTGCTTGAACAAATCATGACAGAAGATAATGAAACTCCTAGGATGATCTTTGTGTCTGGTAAAAAGAGAACATTTTAAGCTCATTACTCACTTGTCAATCATTGTCTTTAAGTCCATTGCAGATGCTATGTGTTTGGCAGCATACCTGAACAGAGAAAACATGGCTATTCATTTAAATTTTTGAAAGGAACTCCAAAAAGAGACTAATGTTATGGGGGGGAAGGGGGGTGGGGGTGGTGCATGCATGTGTGTGTATGTGTGTCTTGTCTGTTTACCTTATTTTTTCCTTTTTATCACTGTAGTCTAATTGGGCTAATAACCCTGCAGAATTTGATACACCTGCGAGAGGCTTTCGCGCAGCAAGAAATCCAGTCCTGACAAAATCCTCTGTAAACTAAGAACAGTTACAAACTGTAAGTGACACATAGTAAAATACTGACAAAAACAGATAAAGTCCCCTGAGTTCGTAAAGAAGGTTTTTCATGGCCCCTGCACTTCATATGAAGTGTTTCTGGACATAGTCTCCTTCCAAGCTAGTGGTGAAATAAGCAAAATGCCTAAATAAAGTTTGTGACCAAACAATGTGAAATGTAGTTCCTATTTACATGAGCGGTAACAGTGTCTTTCCCTTGTTTTCCACCCCTTCCAGGGTTGCATAGACTGTTACAGTTAATGTTTGAATTTATATTGAAAGTTATAATCCTTATAGTTTTAATTCTGGTTGAAACTTTAACTCAATTTTTCTATTTTTAACTTTCTTACTTTGAGTTTTTTTCAGTTTAGCTAGTTAGCATTTTTGTTTTGGTATGGAGATGAAGACCGCTTACTTCAGCCAGCCGTGGCTCCATTGTTTACACCTGGGACCAGCTGTTAGTGCTACGACACACTGCAGTGCAGCCTGAGGAGAGGCACGATATTCCCTGTGAGCTGCGGAGAGGGAGACGGGGACGCGCCAGAGTGCAGCGCCGATACCAGAGGAGACGGTACAAACCCATCCTCCCGTCTGTCGTTATGGGGAACGCAAGATCACTCCCCAACAAGATGGACGAGCTGTCGGCACTGACTCATGATCAGAGGGAGTACTGGCAGAGCAGCGTGCTGAATATATATATTCGAATATATTTCTAACTTTGATTTTTTTTGACAGCCCTAACACACATATTTACTGCTGGTCTATTCACACGGGATTAGTATTACCTGAGGTAATTGTCCGGGACCCTTTTACAGGAGGTAAAAGTCATAATCTGACATCGTGTGGTAATGATTACTGACATGGTACATTCGGACAGGACTAAAATCTCTGGTAATTATTACTTTACCCCACGTACCTATGTAAAACTAATCCCGTCCTAATAGAGCTTAAGCCTCCTGCTTGACCTCACTCTTCACAGCTCGACAGCTCACTCAAGTTATTCTTTGACTTCTCCAGCGCTTCCAACACCATACAGCTTGCACTTCTGAGGGACAAACTAGAGCACATATGGGTGGCTAATAACCTCACATCCTGGATCCTGGACTACCTCACGGACCGGCGGCAGTATGTCAGGACCCAGGATTGTGTATCGCACTTGGTTGTTTGCAGTACGGGAGCCCGTGGGGAACCGTGCTGGCACCGTTCCACTTCACCCTCTACACTGCAGACTTTTCATACGACACCCCCACCTGTCATCTGCAGAAGTTCTCTGATGACTCTGCCATAGTCGGCCTCATCACTGATGGGGACGACAGGGTGTACAGAGAATTGAATCAGGTCTTTGTAGACTGGCACCTGAGGAACCAAATTCAGATCAACGCGGGAAAAACCAAAGAGCTGGTGGTGGATTTCTGCAGGTGCAGACTCCTCCCCCCAACACTGGTGAACATCCAGCGAAAGGACATTGAGATGGTGACATCTTATAAGTACCTGGGTGTTCATCTTAACAATAAACTGGACTGGACTAATCATATAACAGCACTATACAGGAAAGGCCAAAGCAGACTCTACCTGCTGAGGTGGCTCAGGTCTTCTGGAGTGCAGGGGGCGCTCCTGAAGACCTTCTTTGACACTGTGGTGGCATCAGCCACCTTCTACGGAGTGGTCTGCTGGGGCAGCAGTATCTCGGTTGCAGACAGGAAGAGACTGGACAAGCTGATCAAGAAGGCTAGCTCTGTCCTGGGATGCTCTCTGGACTCTGTGCAGGTGGTGGGAGAAAGGATGAGAACCAAGCTGTCATCCCTGAGGACTAACAACTCCCACCCCCTGCAGGAGGAGATAAAACCTCTGGAGAGCTCCTTCAGCGATAGACTGATTCACCCAAAGTGTGTGTCCTGCCTGCTGCTGTCAGGCTACATAACCAGCACTGCTCACAATATACTACACCATGGACACTTTAGGGACACCATAATAAGCATAACTATCCCCCTTGTTGTTGTTTATTTGCAAATACAATTTTCACTTTGCACTAAATATGTGCACTTTCTCTCATAATTTAATTTTTTAAAGTTTGAAATCTTTAATCTTACTCTTTCCCCTTGAATGTTGTAACACTGGAATTTCTCAACTGTCGGATCAATAAAGGTGTATCTTATCTTATCTTCAAGGACCTCATCAGTGCCTTAGCACAGACCAATAGACCAATATAGAGGGCACTATTCAGCAGCCACCAGCCTGCAAGGCCTGCCTTGCGCTGTCCAAGTTTAGACACCAAAAGCGGTGGGATCACTTCAGACACTTCGACATGGTGCTTCTCTACCATTAGGGTGAGCAGGAACTCAAGAACAATGACGATGTGAACCCCTACGCCAACTGCCACACTCCACAGCCACTGTCTGTTCACTCCTGCTGGTGAGACCATATGCAGTGGGCCATGTCAGGCTCCCCTCAATCACTCCAACCAAGCCAGCAAGCTGTCTTTGTTATGATCTGGCTCACTCAGCTTATGCGGCTTTTGTCTTGCCCCCTCTGCCAACCATATGGCAGAGTGTTGAGCAGCTTGGTGCGACAGTGATAGTGTTGACCATTATGCAGGCACTTGGGTTCATGGAAGTGGCCAACTTGGCAGTACTGATGGGGCTACTGCACATGCAGTGCCTGCCGAGGTGGTTTGCCGGCCATCGCTTGGATGCCAAGATGCACAAGCAATGCTTCGTTACCATTCCCCTCTCAGTATGTGACCACCTGAGATACTGGGGGTCCCCAAAACACCTGTTGCAGGGAACACCACTGGGACCAGTAATCTATTACGTTGCGGTGCACAGATGCATCCCTGACAGGGTGAGAAGGGAACTACCTGGGAGAACAGGTAGGTGGTGTGTGTCCTTTGACGGTGGTCTGACACACCTACTTCCTTGAGCTATAAGCAGTGTTTCTGGTTCTCCAATACTTCAACTTCCTGACTCAGAGAAAGAACGTGCAAGTGAGGACAGTGGCCTATATAAACAGACAGGGTGGAGTTCCGTCTGCTGACCTGTTGAGGATGAAGGAGAGTCTGTAGTTGTGGACCTCAAAACACTTGCTTCCTTTGAGGGCTCTCCCTGTGTCAGGGATCTTAAGTGTTGAGAGGTCACGATCCAGGATGGTAAAACAGGGGCACCGACCTAATGTCGAGGGGCAGTCACCTACCAGATGAGTGGATGCTCCACCGTGAGATGGTGAGGCAGATGTGGACTGGCACAACAACACAACACAACACAACACAACACAACACAACACCCACTGCCCACTATGGCTTTTCTTGGTGCCACAGGACAGTCCTCCCTTGGGGGTGGACATGTTTAGACACACACCGTGGCTAAGTAAACTGTTCAATGTCTGTTCGCCCCTCCGTCTCATTCCTCCCCTTGTCTAGAGGGTCTAGTACAGGGTGGAGTCTGTGTGAGATAGAACAAAAGTTATGATATTATAACCCTAGTTACATTGGCACAGGTGGAGCCCTCCACCTCATGGCCCTGTTCCTGACACCACTTGCCAAAAAAGCTGTAGGTTGTAGGATGTCAGATGCAGGAATCCACTTCCCTATATACCATGGGGTCCACACATATTCAGGTAGATGTGTCTAGATTGGCCAGATACTAATATACTTTTCTCAGTGTGCAAATTCATGCCTGTGATCAGAGGAGTATTACCCAAAGAGTCTAGTAGAGGGCTCTACCTGTGCTAATAGAACTGGGGTGACAATATCATAACCTTTGTTCTGTCTTTTGATCAGACATTTATATTCATAATACAATGCATTGTTCCAGTGAAACATCTGCTGTATCTACACAAACTGCACCTCTAAGCTGGTGCAGCTGCCACTTCAACCACATCCTCTCTCTCCACCCCTGTCAAGCCACACCCTCTCTCCATAACCCTCCAGCTCCATCTCCTCTCTCTGCCCCTTTCCAGCCCCACCCTCTCTCTCCATCACTGTCTAGCAACCCCCTCTCACTAGGGCCTATTTTGTTCTCTTTTTTCATTTCCAACAAAATGTTTCATTCATTTCATTTCATTTTGGACCACAGATTTAAATAGACAATCATCAGTTTATGGTAAATTAACATTTTTTCATGTGTAGTTAACTGTGGTTGAAGAAATATGAAGCAAAAAGTATTATGTAATTGTCAAGAAATTGGACTTAAAACAGTGTGGAATGCCCACAGCCTGTCTGAACAGCCTGAACCAGCCTTAACTTTTGATTTCCCTATAGCCAACAACAGTAAGCTGCTTCATGTGTGCTCTCCCTCCCGCCTCTCACCTTGGATTTCCACATTATGATCAGCAGGCTATGGAAGGACCAAGCTGCCTGAACCTGAATTGACATATTGAACAGGAGGAATCTAATGACCAGCCCCTGGATCGCCACAAAGGTCTGGACCACAAGGACTCACCTAAAGCACTGAGGTAACAGAGTCTCTTTTAACCTCTGTTGAATTAATGGTGACCCACCTGCCTGGACCTGTTTTTAACTTTTTGTATGTCTTTGTAGAGCCAACCAGCCCCCCTCTGCTGACTGAAGGCTTTGCTGTCACCATCTGCAGTCCAGTCTGGAAGTGCTTTCCACTTAAATAAATTGTGCTTTACTTCTTTTTGGAGCCATATCGATCAGCAGCTGCTGGGCAGTGCTGTGACAATAATATACCTGTATATTTAAAGGCCACACTAATTGACATACTAGAGGTCTATTGTTTTTGACCGTGGCATGGGCTGTGTGATGACAGTGCTCTTTTTGTTGAATTTTATGAACTCCAAGCGGTAAAATAAATGGATTGACATATCCGCTCAAAAGCCATGAGTGTAGACCGTTGATTTGTGAATTTTGAAATATAGGTGTTTTTTATGACGGCGGAGGACGAGAGCATGCCAGCCACAGGAGGAGCCACGCGTCCTGTAATAGAACTAAACGGTGCGTCAACACTTCTTTTAATCTGTGGTTCTCTGCGTCTGGTTTTTGGTCTGATGTGGCTTCCAGCTGGTCCAGTTTTTAGAATTTGGTGTGTTGTGACGTAAATATTTGGTTAAGAAAAATATGATTTATTTTCTAAACTTGGAGATCTGTATATGAGCTCCCCTCCACTGGTAGAATGTGTCTATAAGGTCAATCCCAGGAGGTGAGTACATAATGAGCTTCTGATTTAGTAAACCAGGAGTTAAATAACTGCAGAATGGTAAATGGACCTGCATTTGTATAGCGCCTTTCTAGTCATCTAGTGACCACTCAAAGCGCTTTTACACTACGAGTCACATTCACCCATTCGCACACACATTCATACACTGGTGGCCGGGGCTACCATACAGGGTGCCACCTGCTACTCAATTTTAACACACTCACACCGATGGAACAGCCATCGGGAGCAGTTTGGAGTTCAGTATCTTGCTCAAGGATACTTCGACATGCAGCCTGGAGGAGCCCGGGATCAAACCGCTGATCTCTCTCCTGTGTGAAAAGGTTACCCCATTGTCTCAATAAATGTGTCTACAGCTATTGGTGTAGTTGTTTGGCTCACCCAGTTCTCAGTGTTGCGTGCTTTCATCTCCAGGCCTCTCTGGAGTCTTTCTCCGACTCCTCCTGCTTTCCGAAACTCTTCCACCAGTTTTTTGGTTCGCTTCAACTCGTCCTCTTCCAGAATGGGCTCCATATAGCTGAGATAGAGGTCACAGGTCTGCTGCAGAGGGGGGACAGGCTGACTGGGCAATCCCTTCTGCTGGGTCAGGTTTCTGCCAGGAACCAGGGTCACTGATACAGGTTTCACCAAGTGAAAGGGCCTCACCATCTCCACCTTTATGTGGGAGATACAACAATGTACTCAAATCACAGGTGTTTCTAGCCCATTTTTTGGGGTGCTGAAGCATGCCTAAATTGAATCCCAGCACGGCTAAAATTTGAGAGATTTTTTTTTTTTAATTAATGTCCTTTTTTTTAAACAAGGTAGAAAAGTGTCAAAAGCATACAGTACTTGGTTGAAACGTAAGAGTTTAACAACAAAAATATGGCAGCAACCCCCTTGCCTCAAAAATGGTTTGACCTACCCCATCCCTCCCACATTTCTCCGACTCGGGCTCTGAGCGCTCTATCTGCACAGAGCAATGCACTGCCTTCAAGAGTGGGTGATATGTGAGAGTAGCTAGCTGTTGTGTCATGTGCTTGTGTTAATATTAAAGCCAAGGTGCTACTGACAAGCTAACTGGCTGGATGCCCATTAACATTATAACTCCTGTTGTGTGTGTCCATGTGTGTACAAACAGACAGACAGCCTCATCATGGATATAAGATTGTTTGTTTTTGAGCCAGGTTTAAATAAGAGTGTAAGATCAAATGGTCTATCTATTTAGAATGATGTTGTAAGTTGGATCAATGTATCAGTTTATATCTCTTATTGGAAATAAAATGCATTATTTGGTTATTTGCCTTTTGGTTGACAGTACAAAGAGAGAGAGAGGAGCAGAGAGGACTTTATTTATTAGTATTCTTATTAGTATGTTTGGTCCTCACTATAAGGGGCAGGTTTACTCCAGAAACATAGATACTGTTTTGTGTATGTTGAGGAGCTGCTGTATCAAAATGAGTTGTCTTCCCCCAGAAATTAGGATTACGATATGTTTCTTTTATGATTCCAATCCATTCCTCCTTACCTGTGGCTTAGCATTTAAATAACTAAAACAGTGAAATTTATCTTGCCTGGCTGGGCAGCTCTCTGGGTGCTCAGCACCCCTAAACCTCTGATCCTAGAATTGCCCCTGCATCTGTCCACCTGTCTGCCCGTCCATCTGTAGCACGAGTCATGTGCACTGCTTACTTCATCACCGAGGTGTGATTTTTCAACTCTGGGGATGCACGCGAGTAATTCTGGCGGACGTTACCTGTTTTTCAGCGAACTCCAAGGTCCTCTAGTAATTTTATTAAAAAGCATAGCATATAGGCCACAATAAGTTATTATTATTATTAGGCTATTACTATTATTGAGCCATTATTATTATTCATTGTTTTATTTATTTATTATTATTATTTCTAGGCTAGTAGTAGTAGTAGTAGTAGTAGTAATATTGTTGTTGTTATTATTGTTGTTATCACTGAATGAGGGATTCTCATGAACTCTATGTATATTTATTTAACAACATGACAAGACTTTCTAAGTGCAGCAGCTCGTTGGCTACCAACTCAAGGCTGGGTTGTTTTCATAGGCCTGTATAGCAAACGAAAATTCGCTCAGCACCTTGGTCTTACAAGAGTGGGCTACAATGAGTAGGCTACTCTCACTGCCTCCGCGGTGAGAGGGGACAGAATTGTTTGTGCTTTTATGCACGGGTCTAGGCGATCACGGAGATTTGATGTGGAAAAGATGTAGCTTTCACGACAGTTCTGATAGCCTTTAACCAGATGAATTCAGTCAGTGCAAAGGTTTGATGAATGAGTTAGTATTTAGACACACCAGATATATTTACCTTGGCCAAATGCGCAACTGTATTATACCGTGGCCAGACGTGCTACGGTAAGCTACATATGATTTTGGAGTGTCTGTTTCATTTGGCGCATGTCTACACAGTTGAGTGCCTTTTCTTTTTCAAAAAATAAATTCAGAAATGTTTTCCATGTAGCCCTTTTTGGTCGGTTATATATCCCTCATAATTTTACTTTACGAAAAAATCGGTCTGGGTTTTTATGGGATAAACATTAACAAATCATGATAAGTAATTGGCACTCAATCATACGTCAGAACTAGATCAAGGGTATGGTTAAAACAGTGAGTGGGTTTATGTACACCCTGACTGAAGCCAATGGAGTCTTATAATGAGATAAACGCAGTAGCGAGGGAGTCATTATTAACATCAACATGAATGTTTTTGTCTTTAACTGTCTACGTGAGCTGGAGGCTGAAACGGCGGGAGTCCGAGGTCCTGCCCAACACTGCTTGCAGCTTTAATTTTTCTCCTTTTAGTTGTTTGACAATGGAAAACCAGGATTGTACAGTAAGTGATGTAATTGGATTTAATTTATCAAGCCTAGATTTGGCTAGAGTCTTTATTCTTATTCTTTTGGAATATCTTGCTCATTAATCTCCATGAGTTTCTACTTAGGATTTATACTATGATCACACCAGGAGACTGCTGATTTGAGTTGGCATAGTAATAATCTCTAATAATCTCTAAATTTGGTAGAGACATACTTAATAAACTTCTGCCATTCCAAATCAAACGTGATATTTCTTTATCCCATTCATTGAATTGTTTGGTTGGAATTTGGATTGGCAGTGACATGAAAAGATATAAAAGCTTGGTAAAACGTTCATTTTGATAGTTTCGATTCTGCTATTCAAGTGGAGTGGGAGTAAGGACCAACGGCCGAGATCATCTTTTATGTTTGAGTTAATGGAGCCATAATTCTTAACATATAATTTTTCACTTGTTTGTGTTATCCAGACCCCCAGATATTTTATAGCATCAAGGTTCTAATTAAAGGGACACTTTTCTTTCATTTTAGCACTTGGGATAAAGAAAAAAGATGAAACTTGTGTTTTTTGTATGTTTAGCTTATATCCAGAGTATCAACCATAGGTCTCAAGGAGATCAGTGACATGAGAGAGACTATAGTCTGGATTCCTTAAATACAGCAGGACATCATCCGCATTTAACGCTATTTTATGTTCTGTATTATCTATAACTACACCTTTTAATATGCTGATTTTGTCTGACTGCTTGTGCTAGCGGCTCTATAAAAAAGACAGTGTCAGATTTAAGTGACATCCCTGTCTTGTACCTCGTGTTAGCTCAAAGCTATCTGTAAGATGACCGTTCACTCTTATTCTGGCTACAGGTTTAAAATACAGAGCCTTTATACATTAATTGAATCTTCAGAAAAAACAAATCTCTCTAATACCTGAAATAAAAACTGCTAGCCCACACAGCCGAAAGCTTTCTCAGCATCCAAACTCGTCCTTCAATGTCTGTACAGACACACTAACCATGGTTTACAAATCACTGATAGAATCTGTACTCACCTTCAATATGGCATCATGGTACAACTCACTCACAACCACACAAAAAACAAAACTTTCCCGCATAACAAAACAGGCTGGGAAAATAACTCAAAGCAGTTACCAGAAAAGCCACTGCCATCACACAGGACCCCACCCACCCCCTGCACCCATCCTTCCAACTACTACCATCAGGTTGCCTGTAGTCACACTTTCCCGGAAGAACACATACAAAAAAACTTTTGTTCCCATTGCCATCACCACCCTCAACAGTTTAAAATAACAATTGAAGTCCCACCCAGATACACTGCTTTGTCGTATATCTTGTATAATGTCTATTGTGTTTTGCGTGTCCTTTTCTATTTTATTGTGGAGCTTGCCAAAGACAAATTTCTGTTACTTGTGACAGACAATAAAGGTTTATCTTATCTTATCTTATCTTATCTTATCTTATCTTATCTTATCTTATCTTATCTTATCTTAGCATACTTATTTGCCTCTTTTCAAAATGGTGCAGAACTTGGAGTGGAGGTCTGATATTGTCTTGTGTCCCTTCACAAAACCTGTCTGATCCTTGTCAATCAGCTCTGGAACAAATTAGTTAGGTCTATTTGCTATAATTGCAGCATAAAGTTTGTAATCTTGATTCAGAATTGAAATTGGTCTATATGAGCTACATAGTTATTTATTTTTGCCTTCCTATGGTATTATTGATATCAAGGCTTGATTCCATAATGGAGGGATAATTTAATTTTTAAGGGTCCAATTAAAGTAGGAAAGGAGAACAGGCTTTATCTCCTTAAGGAATGTCTTGCATCACTCCCCAGGCAATCCATCATATCCTGGTGTTTTGTTATTTTAAAGTCTGCCTATTACTGTATCCAGTTCTTCTGTAATCGTCTTGGTCCTAAATGTTTTGAGCTTCTCCTATTGAGGGTAAATCTAATATATTTAAGAATGCATATGTGTCATGGGTGCTTTCTTGACTTGGTTGTGTATATAATGTTTTATAGTAAGATACAAATGAGTTCTCTATTTCTTTAAGATTATTTGATATCTTCCCTGTTTTGGTGTCTTTAATCTTAGGTATAAAGTTTAAAGCCTGCTCCCTTCATAGCCTCTTTGCTAGTAATCTTGTAGCTCTTGGACCGACTTCATAGTAATTTTGTTTTAGAAATTTGTATTTTTTCTCTATTTCCTTGTTATATAATAAGTCAATTTCTTTCCTTACTGCTTTAATTTGTTCCAAGTTCTGATGTGTTACATCTTCTTTATTGCCTTTCTAAATGTTCAAGTTTCTGTTCTAACGTTTTAAGTTTATGTTCTTTTGCCTTTTTTATTACAGAGATAATCGCAAAGATTTTTGCCCTAATGACGGCTTTTAAAAATGCATCCCAAAGCATAGTTGGAGCCACCTATAATTATGTTCTATGTCTTAATTTCAGCTTGGATTTGCTCAATTACCGATTTATTATTGAGCAAGCTTGTATTTAGTCTCCAACTTGCTTCCTAGGTCTGCTGTCAAAATAAAGAATTAAGTAAATTGGTGAATTGTCTGACACATCCATGGGACCAATGGTGCATTCTTGCATTTTGTGGTGCATTCAGGTTCGTCTCCAGCCTGTTGCCCTTTGCTGCATG
Source organism: Epinephelus cyanopodus (assembly GCA_026686955.1). Lineage (NCBI taxonomy): Eukaryota > Metazoa > Chordata > Actinopteri > Perciformes > Serranidae > Epinephelus > Epinephelus cyanopodus. Next base: position 3,261,953 of record CM048936.1, read on the forward strand.
TCATTACCCCTCTCTCTCTCTCCCCCCTTCACGCTTAACTGTCCTATCTATAAAAGCAAAAATGGCCAAAAAATATCTTTAAAAAAAACAAACAAACAAACAAATAAACAAACAAAAACATTGTTGTGAGGTTAAACTACTTGTTCACAGAGAGTACAAATAAGTGGTATTAGCATTCCTCTGGTGTGCAAGTCCCTGGATGCCCCCCTAGATAACAAACAGCACAACTCCAGTATAGTCAGAAGAACAGAGAGCTTTCCTTGGTGGTGAAAGGCTTTATCAACGTTGTGTGAACTCATTTGGAATGGGCTTGAGTTAATTCAAAGTTTGAATTCATTAATATGTATTAGTTACACCTTCTAGCTTGAGCATACCATTGGTGGTAAAAATTAAAATCAACATATAAAAACAACATGTAATTATAATCTAAAACATTAGAATACAGGTAAACATAGTTTTGTGCAAGGATTAAGAAATATTTGTACCCAAATGGTAACGTTTACTTACCAGAGCTTTGCTGCAAATTCTCAACATTGTGCTTTCAGAGAAACTCCCACAGATTAAGGCTAGACACAGTTTTTTTTGTCTTTTTTAAAGATACATATAGGTAATGTTTCTGCTATATGAGAGGAATTTGTAACCACTGCTCTGCTGCCAGTTTTTTGAAGCTATTTAACTTCAACTGAATATAAAGACCAGAGAATGTTTGTTGGTACAGCAATGATGTCACCAACTGTGAAATATATATATTTACTTTTCAACCTTGTATGGTTTGTGTGGCTAGAAGCTTTAAGGCTAACCTGAGGGCTTTCCCAATTATTTGTCCAAGTAAGCAGTATCTGAACTTGAGAAGCCAGGAAAGTTGCAAAAAACAAGACTTATCCACTTTTGTAGGTCAAACAAAGATCTGGGCAGTATTCTTCATACATGACTGACTATTTTATGTAGATTAACAATTTGACTGAAGTCTGAGTATTTTGGCTTGAGTGCAGAAGTGCCAAGACAGGTGTCATATGACACTTCAAATTGGTTGAATGGGAGGCATAAGCATTGAAATTTAAAGATATTACAAAAGGCTGTTCTCATAAACTGCTCATATGTTTTCCTACGAAAAGTAATGCACCCAAATTTGTATACGTGGCCGGACCATGGCTCAGCTTTCATTTTGTTTAGAATATTCCACTATTTTTGCTTCAACACAACCAAAAGCCCACAGGTACTTTAAACTGATACAGATAACAGTAGATCATGAGCAGAAACAAAGAATTCCCCCAAGATTACTGGCTTTTTGTTTGTTTGTTTGTTGTGATATGTTGTTTGTTGTGATACATGTAAATAGACTATTTGACTTCTACAGAATGTAAACACCAGAGAAGGTTTGTCTGTACTGGACTGTCATGATGTAACTAACTGTCAAACTATTCTAAAGTATATTTGTTTTTCCACACCTGCATTGTTTGTCTGACAGAGGTAGTTAAGACTAATCAAACACTTCTAACTGACGGAGCTGCTAAAGTCATAAGTCTTTTCTACTCTTTACAGTCATTGTGCAGTAATTTAAGGGTAACTGAATAAAAGGATTAAACTTTTTAAAAAAATAATACAATGATATGAGATTACAAAGAGTAGTCTAGGTTCTTAAACTGTGATTTCCTTCTTTTGTCACTGAATTCACCAATAACTATCCACCTCAATGGTTTATGATGTTTTACATGGTATCACCAAAATCCTTGACCAGTAAAACATAGGAGCAGATGTCATATCTTCTCTATGACAAGTCACACAACTCATATGGTATAAAACTGTTCATCAAATACACATTACTGGAAAAGAAAAGCTAAAAAATGGACATAACTGATACAGACATTTGTTAACTGTCAACTTAATAAGTGTTTTCCTCTTTACATATTCAGCTTTGTGCTTCCAAATGAATTTAAATAAAAGTGAATCAATAGCTGCACATGTTTTCCGATCAATATATAAAGACAAAGCTGGATACACTAATCTAGATAAACCTTCTGCCTTAGAAAGTAAAACACGACCCATAACAGTAAGGTCTCTTTGTAACCAACAATTAAAAATAGATTTAGATTTATCAATTTTTGGCAGAAGGTTTTGAGAGATCTTTTCATCCGTAGATTTGCTTATCCTAATTCCCAGATATTTCACCACTTTTTTTTTTTTACCTTTATACCATCTATTAACAGCATGTCAGAATCATGTACAGTCATTATCTTACACTTTTTCTTATTAATAGTGAGGCCAGAAGCAACTGAAAATATTTTAAGGCATCCATAACAATAGGGACTTGAAGTTATATATGTATATATATATATATATATATATATATATATATATATATATATATATACACAATGTACCAATACAAAACATAGTATAGCATATTAATACATTTCTTAATATATTTTAATAGAGAAAATGCTTGATTGTTGGTTGAGTTTATTTCACACACTCACTCTTTTATACCCACAGCCATCAGACTTCATAATTCTTTGTTAAATAGATGATCTTACAGACTTCTTTTAAATTTCCTTTGGGGATTAATAAAGTTCTTCTTATTCTTATTACACTGACTGCTGTGATCCCTCAAAAGTAGTAAAAAAAAACATTTGCAATATTTACATAAACACTGAAATTAATTTTGGTATTGGTATTATAACTATGAAAATGGGACTGTGGTCAAGATAATTTGAAAAAAGATACAGAATGATGAGCAGCAGGGGATATCTGCAACACAGCTGGTGGAAAAGTGAATATGTGCACAAAGGTGTGCTATACATAATATGCTATACTATGTTTTGTATTATAATGTGTATATTGTGTTATATATATATATATATATATATATAGATAGATAGATAGATAGATAGATAGATAGATATGTGTGTGTGTGTGTGTGTGTGTGTGTGTGTGTGTGTATATTCCACTCTGGGGTTGAGGTGAATAAAAGAACTGTGTTGTGACCTAAATAACATAGAAAGTAGAAAGTATTAAAGCATGAAATCCCGCATTTTTGATGTACAAAAGCATCCTGTATCATAACTACATGTGTGCCGTTTGTAACAAACCAAACCGCGTGAAAATCAGTTGAAAATTCAGTGAGTTACTCTATGTTACTTATGCATACAGCTCCTTCCTCAATAGAAGTAAATGCACTATGGAGGCGAAGCGAGACCCATCCAAGATGGCGGCCGGCTGGGACGTCGGCTCCAATAGGCAGCGGTAGTCAATGCGGCGTCTATGTATATATGTCTATGGAATAAACACCAGGCTCTTCACTTCATGTCAAGAGCCTGGTGACGCGAGGCTAGCCCCAGGTGTGCGAGGCAGTGAGCACGCACACACGCACGCACACACGCATGCACGCACACACACACACACACACACACACACACACACACACACACACACACACACACAGTTAGTTCAAAAAGAACAGTCCATTTTTTGGACTGTTCTTTTTAATTTAACTTTGTTATGTTTTTTGGTTGTACTTGGTGTATACTGGGTGTGCTTCATTTGCTTTCATTAAAAAATAATAGTTCCTTCACAGTAGATGGTTTCAGACTGTTTCTCTTTTTTTGAGACAACTTCCCCAGCTTTGGAGAAGACCCTTTCACAAGATGATGCTGGTGTCACCAGGAACTCTTTGGCCAGGTTGACCAGGTTTGGGTACAGGGATTTGTGCATCATTCAGTAACCTAAGGGGTCTTGTGATCTGTCCAGAGGAGGAGCAGACAGATATCACTGAACCTCCACAATGGCATTCCTGGACCTGCCAGTTCACCTCCTGGGCACTGCCAAGGTGCCCCTGAGCAAGGCACTGAACCCCCCAACCGCGAGTTTGATTCATTTCATTTAGTGTATGTTTGAGCCTATGAATCAGTGGGATTATTTTCGAGCCCGGCTCTCTTTGCTCTTGAGAGAGCTCGACTGCGGCCACTTGAAATGGTGAAAGCATTCTCACACACTGTTGTTTCATATTCAGTGGCAGTCAACAGATATAAATACGTGGTCAGTGTTGCCAGAGCCGCTGCCACTGCAATTCTCTGCTCATACAAGCACTGAAGCATCTCATAAGTGCTGTTCTAGTTTTATGACGGACCGTTCCATTTGCACCTGCACCTGCTGCAGTTGGTAGATGTTTCTGAAAGTCGAGGAACGATCCTCAAACGGCCGAATTTGACAGACATTACCTCATCGACCCCCGTCGATGGACTGTTCCAATGTCAAGGATCCTTCCGAGTTTCACGAGGGACTGAGTCCTTCTTTCAGAGATTAAAAAAAAAAAAAAAAAAATTACTTAAATGAATGTTGTAAGCTTTTATCATTACTGCCTGCCCTGCATCTCTCTCTGTCTCTCTTTATGTATCATTGTGTCATACGGATTACTGTAAATTTATTATGTTGATCTGTTCTGTACGACATCTATTGCCCATCCTGGAGGAGGGATCCCTCCTCAGTTGCTCTTCCTGAGGTTTCTACCGGTTTTTTTCCCTGTTAAAGGGTTTTTTGGGGGGAGTTTTTCCTTATCCGCTGTGAGGGTCCAAAGGACAGAGGGATGTCGTATGCTGTAAAGCCCTGTGGGGCAAATTGTGATTTGTGATATTGGGCTTTATAAAAAAATTGATTGATTGATTGATTGAATAAAGCTTGAATGCTTCACAATGTAACTCAATGCAGCCTCTGTGAACGGTTGGCTGTGGCCACCAGCTCTCATGCTGTCGATGTCAATACACACAATGCAGCATTAATGTAGCTGGGAAACAATAGAGTGCATCCTCTGATGCAACGGCAAGTCAGTTTACTGCATTTGTTAGATCATAGACCTTTTGGCAGTTGCCATCTTGGGGAATTTTTTTTTTTTTTTTTTTTTGTTTTTGGTTGGAGCCAGAAATAACCTTATTTGGGCAAGAGGCTGGAGCTCTAGAGGAGCAAGAGGTGGATCTGTCCGAGAAGTCAAGGACACTATCAGCAAACAGCCTGTCACTCAAAGCAGCCCACCCTTAGTCATGTGTAACTTAAATGAAATGTGAACATGTGAGTAACATAAAAATTCACCCCTGGAGTAATTATCATGAGGGGGGAAATTAGCTATAGAGACCAGGCTTTGTAGCAGGCTGTAAACATGTTTATTTCTGCTGCTATTACAACAGCACTGTTTCTGGACAGAGCAGTATCACTCTTCCATGTACCATGTAGAATATTTGCATATTTTCTGAGTAACAGCAGCATTACACAGTAAAATTCAAATCAAAGTTTATTTACCATTATATGACATTGCTGTCTGAAGACATACTGTTTATTGAAGGGACAGCTCTCACCTTTTTCACAAAGGGTGAGAATAACAACACTTGCATCTTAGCCCTTGCTGCCTTTACTGATATTGTGGGACAGATAGAAAACTAATTTAACAACTTCTTCACATTAGTGATGCATAAAACATCTAGCTGGTGTGTCTTTAATGAATATAATAGTGTTAAAACATACAGTCTTCCTCTGTCTGACAAAAATATATCAAATAGTCCTTTACCCTCTATTGCTAAAAATATTTACAAAAAAAGTCAAATTAAGGAAAGGGAAGAGAGTGAATGTCTTAAAATATGTGGGAACAGACAGCTGCAAGGACATGATACAAAAAACTGAAGCATGTGTGAGGGACAAAAAAAAAAACGGCTCACCATAGCTTGAAGTAGTGACAATTACATACTGATCAAGTTTTGAACAGAAATAAAGGTCTACCTGTCAAAAAGAATTTAAATCATGAACACAACAGTAAATCCATCACAATTCACTGTCTTTTGCTTTTTTTTGTCTCTGTCACAATGCTAATACTAAGCTGCAAGCAGCAGCTGCTTTGGAAACTCTTTCTTGCAGGACAGAAAGATGCTCCGACATCTGAGATTTGAGAGCTATCTGTCAAACAACCACTGCAATGTGAGGAACAACAAAATTGGCATGACTGTTTCCACAGTTCCCTCGGGACACAGCTTGTGAATGTGATGCTATGAAGCAGCTGAAGCTCAAATATGGGAATTCACTGCTGTGTGCCAATAAAAATGATAATAAGTACAACCCCCATTCTAAAAAGTTGTGACACTGTGTAAAACAAATAAAACAGAATCTGTGATTTGCAAATCCTTTTTGACCCGTATTCAGTTGAAGACAATCCAAACACAAGATATTTGATATCCAAACTGATAAATGTTATTGTTTTTTGTAATACATACATTTATTCTAAATTTTACGCCTGCAACATGTTCCATAGAAGTTAGGACAGGGGCGACAAAAGACTGGGGAAGTTGCTAAATGATCAAAAACCTTCAGTTTAGAACATTCTACAGGTAAAGCAAGAGTGGGAATTTAATTTTCAAAACTTGAAGAATTACTGTCCACTTCTATATGCATGTTAAAAGAAAGGGGGGTGTCACACAGTGGTAAACATGCTCCTGTCCCAACTTTTTTGGAACATGCTGCAGGCATCAAATTCAAAATGTGTGTTTATTTACGAAAAACAAAAAAGTTAATTGGTTTGAACATTACATATTGTGTCTTTGCACTGTACTCAACTGAATATAGATTAAAAAGGATTTGCAAGCCATTGCAATGTGTTTCGATTTACATTTTACAGAGTCACAACTTTTTTGGAATAGGGGTTGTAAAAGATAAGAGTGATTAGATGTTAACAGTAATAGATTACCTGTGGTAATCAAGTTTTTAGGTCTCTGAATGATGACAAGTATAGTGTCCAAAGAGAAAAGTAAAATCCACATAATTAGGAAATATGGTTCTTTACCTGCTTACATTTGGCTGTTGTGAAGTCAGTCCTCATCACTGAGACTTTAATCAGTCAATAAGACTAAAAGGGTTTCAACAATTTCTTCTTTGACTGCTACCAGTTTGTTTTTATGTGAATATAAAAGTTCATTCTTGACCTTAGTCTAACAAATTAATATTAGACTGTAACCCCCTTTTAATCTTGCCGACCTCCAGTTGTTTGACTTCTCCCCTTGCTGCAGTGATGGAGAAGTGCACTCCAGGGTGTTTCAGTACGCTGTGACATCACTTTAGGGTGCGGTTACAGGTGTGGGTGCACACGTCTGACAAGGTCGACTTACTGGCTTTACCCCAAGCTTTTGACTGCATTACACAATGATCCGCTCATGAAAAGGTGTGACTAAAAGTTTTAAAAAAAACTTAAACTGTCTCTTTGACCCGAATCCTGTTTTCCCATCATGTCAATGACCAATTCTGACTAATAGCTTCACTACTGACTTATATTTTATTTGCTAACCTGATGAACTCTCCAGTTTAGTGCGATCAGGCAGGCTCTGGCTACTCTAAAACTCAACATACAGGCATCTTAACAAGCTTCAACATTCACATTCATATACATGATTAATCCATAAACTAAGAACTTTGTCTATTTTCTGGGACGGCACAAAACAGCCCAAAAGCTGAGTAAATTCAAGGAATGGTGAGGGCAGCATTATAAGTGAATGACAAACAGAACTGATAATGACATTATTGACAATGATTGGAAAACAGATTTCAGGTTTAAATTTGTGTTTTAACATAAAACACTTTTATGGAACTGAAACCATTAAAAGAGTAAGAGCCACTTCAGCTCCCATCAGGCATCCAACTGAGGGTTTTATGTGTACAAATGAATATAAACCACATGTGTCCCTTGTCCATGATGTGAATTTTTATGCAGAGAGCCAAGAAAAGATGTGGCTCTCCTCTCATTCATACATTTTCACACACAATCACACTCACACACACTGTTCAGAAGCAATGCTGAATGAAGCATGATGTCTGACTGAAGCAGACAGATGAGTCCCTTCTTATTCAGATGTAGATCAGAGTTCATTAGGAGAGTCTGTGCTTCAGTACTCCACAGTCACTGCTTTGGTCTTGAGGTATTCCATGAGAGCATCCTCACCTGTGGATAAGACCAACAACAAAATAATAATTGGTCTGAATTATGAACAGTTCAACCAACTGGACAATAATCCTTGTCGGATTTTATTTGACATATTATAAGAGGTGAAAGTATCCAATATTTCAAAAAGCCAGAAATAATAAGTTTTTCTGGTAACAGAATTGGATTTTTACTTCTTGACTTTATTGCTAGTGTCCCCCTCTGGGGTTTTGAGCCCCAGGTTGGGATCCACTGGTCGACACAGTGATTAAATCCGCTCTAAACCAAATTGTGTGGAAAACAATGCTTAAAATGAGATTTGGACTATGGTCTCTAACAGTGGTGTAATGGGTGGTACATTGAGGTTTATGGGGTGTACCCACTTCTTTTTCTGACTGTTTACAGTATACCTACCAATCAGCCAAAAAAACCACAAGAAATATTATAGGCCAGCATAACCACTTCCTACTTGGTAACATACCCATCTACCTAGTAGTACAACCACCTTATCAATTATCCACCACAGGCTCAGCTTATAAATGCTACAGACAGGGTCTGAAATTAACACCCACCATGCGCTAAATACGAGTAGACTGCCTGTTTGGAAAGTAATTTTCAGAGGGCTGTCCACCACACTAGTGGGTAAATGTTTGTACCAAAATAGCCACGTAATAAATTCCAATAGTTTCTACGTTTTTGTGTCATTTACTGTCACGCTGCTTCTGCCCTCCGTGTCGGTGATGAGTTTCACAGTCACACAACGACAGGGCTTTCATGATGCATTCAAGTACACCTTGTAAACTCGGTGCATTCATGTATACTCAATAATCAATCCTTGCATCTCCACAAAGGTTGTTTGAAACAGGATCGTTTCTTTTTTTGTTTTGTTTTGTTTTCCTTTGTTGACCATTTGTCATTACTCTCTTGTTGTTTCACTAGAGCATTTTTAATACAAAAATAATTAAATCCCATTCACTTTTACGTAGTAAAAATTCTACTTAACTTTGTAACTTAGTAAAACTTAAAATTAAGTTGCAAACCCCATAATATTCTTGTTCAACAGGTCTCCTGGTATCTCTGTGATCATTTTGAGGTTATTCTACTGAAGCATTTTTAGATTATTATATACTTAAGTCATACTCATGTGCATACAATTTAACCAGTAAAAATATACATCTTCAAAACAAAATAAACTATCACTTGCCACGGTCTGCTAGACCTGCTTCCAACTGTTATTTTGGCAGAAAATGGTAGAAAATATGCTTGCCTGGTGGATTTTTTCATCCACCAGTCCCCTTGGCCAGTGAGTCAATGAGTTAATTTCCGACACTGACTGTAGGCAGTGTCGTGTCATTATTAAATCACAAATCATTAGGGTTGGGTACCGTTCATAATTGAACCGATACGGTACTGGTTCCGGTATCTGGAATTCAGTACCGGTACTAAACGGTACCTTATTTCGGTACTTTTTAACCCTATGGGCCCTAGGCCTTTTTGGGGTATTTTTACTGCCTTTAAATTTAAGCTCATATCACAGTCATTATAAAGGCTACATACACATGCTATATCTTGTTTTTTTTCTGGACTAACCAGATTTGCCATCATTTCATGTCCTTCTATGTGCCTGTATTTTATATTAATTTTTATATCAATGAAAAAAAAAACAAATCCGTGTAACTAAATTCTTACATTTTTTCATGTATCTCAACATAGCAAATTGGAAGTTGACATATTCTGCCATATATGAAGAGGGGAGACTCTCTGGAATCTGCCAATATAAGAACCATGATGGTGGGACATTCTGTCACTTCACAGTTGTCCAAAACATGTGGTTTGTGCCAGGCGGCACAAGTCAAAAATGTGTTTTATCTGAAAGAAACATGCAGTATTTATATTTAAGATCATAGAAAAATAGTCAACCAAGTGAATCGGTACTCGGTAGTACCGACATGAATCGGTACCAAGTACAGAAAGTACCGAGTTTCGGTACCCAACCCTACAAATCATCATCTTTACCTGTCGGCTAAATAATCTATTTGGAGCTTAAATAGCGTAAATTCACAAGCTAGCAACTTTCTCTTTGTGTGCAGCTCCACAATAAAAGGCCTTCATGAGGCTGACAAAAGCAAAGCCTGAGGCAAAGAAGAGCTTATCTTTTTTTTAAAAAAAAATGTATTAAAGCACCCTAGAGCCACAGAAAGAATCATTAGGTTGAGTTGTAATAATCACAACTAGTGAAATGGCCTTTGTCCATTAAAAAAAAAAAAAAAAAGTTCTGTATATGTAACTTTTAGAAAAATCCTTGTTTTTAGTGTCCCCTCTCTCTGAGTCCATTGAATAAACTACAGTCAGCATCCTATAGCTCGTGCTCCAGTGCTCACACTTCTCAGCCGTAAGAAAGCACCTGGGCATCGGACAAACCAGTGAAAAACTCTGAACACTGAAAGTGACAGACCGTCATCGTGTTGATAGTACACTAGAAATTAAATATCAATCATATTTAGAATGACATTACAGCAAAGCAGACAGCACTATTCACAAAATCAGAAATCCAATTACAAAGGACCTGGTATATAAAAGAGAAGAAATACAATCAGCCTTTCAAAAATATTACAAAGAATTATACTCCCAATCACAATTAGAGGGAGAACAAAATATTAAAACATTCTTAGACTCTATTAACCTACCTACCTTAAACGAGCAGCAAAATAATGAATTAACGGCGGAAATAACAGAAGAAGAATTAGACAAAGCCATATCAAGGCTAAAAACCAACAAGTCACCTGGACCAGACGGATTCTCATCCGAATGGTACAAAGCCTTCAGGACTGAACTAAAACCATTCCTCCTTCATATATTCAATAAAGCTTTAAAAGAAGGAAAAACTCCACCAACATGGAAGGAGGCCACTATAACAGTCATACCCAAAGAAGGAAAAGATAAATTAGAATGAGGATCGTTCAGACCAATCTCAATTCTCAATATCGACTACAAACTATACACATCGATTCTCGCAAGACGAATTCAAAAAGTTCTCCCCCAGCTCATTCATACAGACCAGACCGGATTTGTTCCACAGAGACAAACACACGATAATATAAGACGATCATTACATGTACTAAGCCATATTCAAGAACAAAAATTACAGGCCCTACTGATCAGTTTGGACGCAGAGAAGGCTTTCGACTCAGTGAGCTGGGGGTTCCTATACCTGGTCCTTGAGAAATTCGGATTCCACAAAAATTTTATTAACGCAATTAATTCATTATACAACAACCCTACTGCCAGAGTTAAAATAAACGGACATCTATCAAAGATCATTAATTTAGAAAGAGGTACAAGACAAGGTTGTGGGATGTCTCCGCTTCTTTTTGCTCTCTTCATAGAGCCGCTAGCCCAATGGATCAGGCAGACAGACAACATCAAAGGAATTAACATAAATAATGACAAACACAAGGTGGCGCTGTATGCAGACGACATCTTGGTATATCTAACTGAACCAACTAAATCTCTCCCTGAATTATTTAAATTACTAGAACGGTATGGTAAATACGCAGGATACAAGTTAAATATCCAAAAGACGCAAATTTTAAAACTTAACTACAACCCACCAATAGAACTCAAAAAGAAATTCCATATGAAATGGGACCAGGAAGCAATAAAATATCTCGGAATACTACTACCAAAAGATATAACCACAACTAAAAAAATAAATTACGACCCACTTATAAGCAAACTAAAAACAGATATTGCAAGATGGAACTCAAATCCATTTATGAGTTTAACGCAAAGAATAGAATCAATTAAAATGAACATACTTCCTAGGATTTTGTACCTGTTTCAGGCTCTCCCAGTCGAAATAAATTCCCAACAATTCAATGAGTGGGACAAAATTCTCTCAAGATTCATCTGGCAAGGGAAAAAACCAAGAGTAAGATTTAAAACGTTGCAACTCCCCAAAAAAGAGGGTGGAATGGCAGTCCCACATTTAAGAAATTACTTCTACTCAACTCAAATTAAGCCACTACTAAATTTATGTAATCCGGAGTATAACGCAAGATGGAAGGATATAGAAAAGACCTTAATTAAGGATTCCCCAATCCAAGCAGTGTTAGGTAATAAGGAAATAAAACAAATAATAAGTAAACTAAAAAACCCATGAAGTTCCAACTTAAAATCTGGAACACAATCAAAACAGACTACAAACTACTGGATAAATTATGGCCCATCAGATGGATTGCATATGATCCTGACTTCAAACCAAACCAACTAGATCTCAGATTCAAAACCTGGACAAGCAAAGGGATTTCAACATTCTACTCACTTACAAACAAAGGAACACTAAAAGACTTCCAAACGCTAAAAAGAGAATTCTCCTTAGAACAGCAAGACTTTTACAGATTCTTGCAACTTCGTAATTATTTTGATAAATGCAATAAAACGTTTCTCGTAGACCTAGAAGATGCAATATTAAAAGAATTTTTGAGGTCATACTCAAATGAACCTATAAAGGCGCCATCTCTAGGTTGTACAAAGGTCTCCTAACAAAAAAACCACACACAACCGAATATATCAAAAATAGATGGGAAAAAGAGGGACAGCTTGACATAACCAAAGAAGAATGGCTTAACTATTGTGAAATTCTGTGGAGATGCACAAGTGCACATACATGGAGGGAATTCGCGTGGAAGTGCCTGATGAGATTCTTCACTACTCCAAAGAAGAAATCTCATTACACAGGGGAAGACCCTAAATGCTGGAGAGGATGTGGAGATCAAGATGCAAATCATTGGCATGTGTTCTGGAATTGCCCAAGGTTGCAGAATTTCTGGTTAGGGGTCCATAAAACAATGGAGGAGATATTTCATATAAGGATACCCATCCAATTTGAAATCTTTATCTTAGGAAAATCAGACTTTATTACTAGAAACACTAATAGATATCTTTTCATAATTATGGTTACTGTAGCTAAGAAAAATATCACTAGACACTGGCTACACCCTGAACCTCCCACAGTGAGTGAATGGATGGACACGATTGACGACATATATCGAATGGAAAAAATAACACACTCACTAAATTTACAGATGGACAGATTTAATAAAATATGGTCAAAGTGGATCTCCTTTGTTGAAAAAAGACGACCTAACCGAAAGGACAGAACAGATTGAGCCATAATTAACAACAAAATATTGGGGTTTTCCCATATCTGAACACACAGAAAGAATGTAGTCCTATCACTGGTAACCTAATCTCCCATATGTGTTGATATTCTCTAATTAACCTGTGTTTTTTTTTTTCTTTCTTTTTCTCTGTTTTTCCTAATGCACATCCCAGTTCGTATGTTTCATTCGTTCTACTGAAGTTAATTGTCACCCATCCCTACCTCCTGTTGGAAGGTGGGGAGGGGAAGGGGAAAAAAAAAAAAAAAAAAAAAAGTGTTTAAGGTCATCCCTTTAGTACTCTCATTATTTTTTTCATTGCCGATATTGTGCAATACCCTAACTAAATATAATACTGTCTGGGGGGTAAAGAAGGTAAATAAATAATTAAATAAAGTAAAAGTAAAAATAGGAAAATAAAAAAGTACTACAGAGTTAAGATTACAGTATTAGACAGTTGGTCATTAAATGTCAACTATTCGGATTTTGTTTTTGTCACTTAGTTTAAAAAATCATACTTGCAAGATTATGGCTGTCTTGTCTTCATCTGTTTATTTGTTTATTTTTTAATCTTCTTATTGAAGGTACTACGCCACATCCTGGCTATATATATATATATATATATATATATATGTATATATGTATATATATATATATATATATATATATTTTTTTTTATTATTATTATTTATTTATTTATGTATTTATTTTTTATTTTTTATTTTTTTGCTCTATTTTGGAAAGTGAGAAATTGTTCTGACATTACTCAGTTGACTGACTGTTAGACTCTGTTCTGTTTCCTGTGACACTTACTCCCTATAACAAATGTACGGGATGTTATAAAAGTGTACTGTACTTTGCTTTGAATAAAAACTGTAAATAAAAAAAAAAAAAAAAAAAAAAAAAAGAATGACATTACAGCATTACATAATTAGCAATTTTTCAAAAACTTCTTTTGGACCATTGGCTCCATGATAGGTAGCTTACCATTTGCAAATTACTTTATCAGCTAACGCTACAAGAAACAAAAGGCAGATCCATGTACAATGCAGACTAACTAAGTTACAGCTAGCTGGCTAACCTTAGTTCAAGACACAGCTCCTTGGTCTCCCCTGCATCAGTCTTAGCTAGAAGAAAGCACTTCTAACACCAGGGCCACACCGCCCGCGGAAGTGCTGCGAAGCGCAGCGCACCGAAATTCTCGCATGCGCCGGAGCATTTCCGTTCACCACACGCGCATTTCTCCACACCGGTCGACAAGCGCTTCTGCTCCCAGCTGTTGTCTCCGTCACATTTGGGGCTGTTTTTCCATCATGGGTAAGTAAATAACCTCATAAAATTATAACGCCATGTTTTCCTAACAACTGTACCTGTATGTGCACTTCTTAGTAACGAGTATTATCTGTGAATGAATATCCACAGTATGCTGGCAGGCTACACACATACATACACAGAGGCTGCATACACACACAGAGGCTACACAGACACACACACACAGAGGCTACACAGACACACGCACACACACACACGCACTCACACACAAACAAGAAGTGTATGTTACCAGTGTTGTGTAGTTTGGTCTGTATATACAGTTGAAATACCAGTTTGTAAATCTACTCTTGATTTTACTAAATCTAGTGTTTTCTCTTCCTGTTTTTTTATTCTGAAAATTGACCGGATTCTATTGTTGTTACTTTGTTTGACTTCCTGCCTGGCTTGACACATTCACTCGCGGCTCGCGTAGAAAATAGACCAGACGCCGAACTGATTGCTGCAAATCGTGAGCCTGCCACGGAGCTTCCCGGCGCGGCGCAGCCAGTGTGGATGACACAGTCGGTTAACATGGGCGCCGAAAGGAAACTGCCTTCACTTCTCGGCGCTTCGAGGCTATTCGCGGCACTTCCGTGAGCGGTGTGGCCCTGGCGTAACTGTTACATTATTAATTGTTGGCTAAATCAACACTAATTATAAAGCTACATAATTTAGTATCATGTTAGTAATTTGGCAACCTAACCAACTAACATATGCGCTCAGATAGTATTTTGCTGGCACTACCGTTAGTGAGCAAGCTATCTGAGATAGCCAGCTAGCTGTAACCAAGCTATGCTCCATTAATCGGGCGTAGGTAGCTTCATGACGTCAGCTGATAAAAAAGCCAAATTTGCAAACTACAAGATAGCTTGTGGATCAGTCTTGGAGTCTGGATAAATTAAATGACATAATCATTCAAGGCAGTGTTTTGCTGTGTTAGCTAGCTAGCAATTCCTCTGCATTAGCAAGCCAGCTAAAACTACAATATCAAAATATTTTTCATTTCAGTGCTTCCTCTAACATTAGGGTTTCTTTTCAGCACTAGGGGGCACTGAAATTATGATATGGAACACGAAATTTCATGGATTCACTGTTTATCAGATGAAAAAATGAGGCAACGTGTTGATATGACAATGTGTCTCATTTAGTACCTTGTTAGCAAACAACCTTTTTAAAGATACATAAACACTTCAAAATAAGCAAGTGAGGTATTTACTGATGTATTTTATTTCCTAGAACAAAAATGTGAAAGTCTCTTAAAACCTGTGTGAACCACAGACCTTATTTCAGGCGACTAACAAAAGACCCATTCAAAAAACCCTTTGACTTTGAGACCAGTGAATCCATCTTCTGCCAAACCAGTCCCAGTCATGACATTCACACTCACCGAGGTCTTTTCCGAAGCCAGACTGTTTGAAGCCTCCGAAAGGTGAAGCCACGTCAGTCTTATTATAGGTGTTGATGAATACTGTTCCAGCCTCCAGCCGCTCGCTTACATACATGGCCTTGTTGATGTCACGGGTGAACACGCCAGATGCCAAGCCATACTCTGTGTTGTTGGCTCTCTGAAGCACGCCTTCCACATCACTATGGTTTGCAAGAGGTACAGAGGATACCGGTTAGTATCTTGACCTGCATGACGACACTGCACTGCACTATTTTTTTTTTTGACTTACCCATCCTTGAATTTGGACACCACCATGACTGGGCCGAAGGACTCCTCTTTGGCAATAAACATGTGGTCCTCCACATTAGTGAACACAGTGGGCTCCATGAAGAAACCTGAAGGAAAATGACCATATTGATGATTACTTAATGCAAGTTTCTAGAGAAGACTGAAAACAAGACAAAGCAACTCCTTTGTGCCAAACGCCAAAATCAGAAACTGACAGTCAATCCACAGTCAATTAATTAGCTATAATTCTGATAGTATGCCTTTTCGAAATGGCATCAGCTTGTTCAGATATTTTCCTGTTTGCCACCTGGCAATGGGGACACGCAAACCCCTCCACCATGTTATGGTGGCGATTCTTGGAGGAGGGCACGTCCCACTGGTGGTAGATCCCGGGGTAGACCCACAACACGCTGGAGGGATTATATATCTCATCTGGCCTGGGAATGCCTTGGGAGAGGCACGTCTGGACTACTTTGCCCAGCCTGCTGCCCCCACAACCTGGCCCCAGATAAGCGGATGACAATGGATGACTGGATGGATTTTTACATTCCCACCAAAGCTAAAATTTTAATTTCTGTGAAGTGCTAACTTTGCTCTATGCTCCTACAATCCAACAATCTCCTACATTGTGGGAGCATTAATACATTTGTCTTCCTTGCATTTCAAAATTTGCCCCCTGTATCCTGTGTGTAAATGTGGCCTTACTAGACTGAAAGTTAGTCATATTAGGTGCAGACAGTGTGTTGTCGGTCTTTTTTTATGTTGTCAATTACACACAGGTCCGAACACACACATGCACAAACAGGACCTATATGCACTAAGTGGAGAGATGTCAGAGTGGGGCTGGCCATGACAGGCGCTCCTAGTGGTTGGAGGGTTCGGTTCAGGCACCTCTGTCATATATACATATATACACACAAACACACACACACACACATATATATATGTACACACACACACACACACACACACACACACACACATGTATAGCCTATATTTGCACACATATACCTACCATAATCAGGATTTGAAATGATAATTCTAATATCATGAAATGTTACGTGACACTACGCTGCAATTAAATTTATTTTGAAAAACAAACACCAGGGTCATCACCTGCCTGTCTGGTTGTACTGTGGCGTGCTCGAGAGTGGAGGGGAGACAAAGAGACAACAGTCCGAAGTAGAGAGAGAGAAAAGGGTGAGAGAAAGGTAGCCTACCTAAGCAAGGTTAAGTTTAATGATTTTTTGTTCAAGCCTGTGAAAACAACCCTAACGTTAACGTTCCCGCTGTCTCTCCCTCTCACTTTCATCACGCTGTCATCATCTGAGCCAATAGCATTGTACTTTTCCGTGCTGGATATGGATGGATGGAAAATGGCTTAAATGAATCCGACAGACCCTTCAGGATCATTGCAGTTAACAAGCCATCACTTAAAGTTTCTCCTGCATTCCTCAGCGCTGTGTAGAGCTTAGATCAGCCCAAAAAAATCCAGCCCACCCAAGCCCGTGCATGTTTTTTTCGAGCCCATTTATTCATTTGCGACACCTGATACCTGTGTACCCCTTCAAGCTCTTTTTTAAAAAATCAAGAAAAATAAACTGCTCTCAGCCAGGTTGCAAACTGTGCCATTAGATTAGGCTACATTTATGTATAAAGTTGTGCTACAGTTGTGTAGTGACCAAACAGTGTATTTATAAAAACATTCAGTTTTAAGTTGTCTTGTCCGGTGTGTATCTACCTGGCCTGTCCACCTGTTTGCCTCCGTACACCAGCGTAGCTCCCTCCTTAAGTCCGACCTCACAGTACTCCAGCAGCTTGTCCATGTGGGCTTTGTGATTCTGTGGACCGTGGTCTGTGGAGCGATCCAGTGGGTCTCCAATCTTCATTTTCTTAAGCTCTTCCACCTTGGAGGGTAAGGGTGGGGAAATAGACAGAAGACTTACTGGACTTAAGGAAGCAATTTTTTTTCTTCTGCTTAAACTAACACTTTGAAATTGCATTATGGGAAGTGTAGGAGCCTTTGTTTTTGCAGCTTGACCTATATTAAGCACTAAAAGTTAGGATATCTCAGCCTCTGCTGATTCAGTATTTACTCTTCCAATGTATAGTATATGCCAGATTATTATTAAGGAGGGCTGCATCAGTGTTTTTTACTCACCACTCGGCTAATGTACTCATCATGAATGGACTCCTCCACAAACAAACGTCCAGCAGCAATGCAGTTCTCACCTTTGTTGAAATACACAGAGCTCATGCCCTGTTAGCAGCAGACACACAAACACAGATATAGAATTAAGAGCATGGTATTTGACCCACCCCACTTTTAAAACAAGCTGGACATGCATTCACAGATTTTGACTTTAGCACTTTAACCCACCTATTCATCATTTATAAGCAATTTACAAAACTGTATTTTCATAGCAATCCTTTGAAAGATTTCCTTCATTTTAGGCTGGTTTTGTTGATTTCCAGCTACACATTGTGTCTGGGGCATGTGTATTATGATACTTGTTACCTGGAGAGGTTGGAAGGAGATCCACATTTCTTTCCCATTTCAAAACCAAAATTAAACCCTGAAAAGTGTAGAGTTAGCTAGCTTACTACTGAAACCTACTGAATGTATACACATGCTGATTTCGCTTTTTAATAATTATAACACTTTAAAAAGCCCTACCCTGCTCTACAGGAACCAGGGAAGGGAAGCAGGGAAACTTAATGATATTCAACCAGCTGTATGTCATCACAGTGTGTGCAGATAAATGGTGTTTAGCTTCCCCTGGAGCTGCCTGTCCATCTGACGGCAAAGGTTTGACAGCTGGTGGCACAGGGGAAAGCCAAAAACCGTTCATCACCAAACACTGTGATGACACATAGCTAGCTGACTATCGACAAAGTTTTCCTTTATATTCACTGTCTTCTGTCTCGATCGCCAATGATGTGATGATTCACTTTTACACTGTCCTCTTTAAACATATTTTCATAGAACGGTTGGTATGATATCCTACGGAAAATGCAGGTATAACAATTTGTATGATATCCTATGAATTTGCGCCCCACAAATGAGGTTACATCCTTAACGTACAGCTACATAATTGCCGTAAAGTTGTGGAAGTTAGGTAATAGGCAATAAAAGTTACTGTGGTTAGGTTTAGGAAAAGATTTAGAAAAGAAACATGGTGCAGACATACCCTACTTTTTTCTTTCAAAATACAAACATGCAGGCTGCATTGCTTTTTCTAGGAAAACTTACAAAAAATTTGCGAGAGCAGCCTGCATCTGCAACCAATAGTTAGACTATATGGTGTGTTCGTTTTGTACTCGGAGGTCGGAAGTGGGACTGACGTCACCTCCTCGTTGACAACAGTTTTTGCATTCTAGTTATTATTTATTTAGCGAATGCAAAGTCCTTCAGCCAAGCAGTTGCCATCTGATCTGCTGTATGGAGGGTGACTAAGCCTCCTTCAAGTCTTTGAAGAGGGCAAGTTCCAATGATGTGTTGCATTGTTTGCTCCTTTCCACAAGCACACAGTGGGCTTGAGCTGCTGCCCCACTTGTGAAGGCTGGCCAGGCAGGGGCCATGTCCAGTCCTGAATCTGTTTAGGGTTGACCACTGTCTCCTTGAGAGGTTAGTGCCAGGGACCAGCAGGGTAGGGTCTGACACCAGATGTTTGTTTGGGACGTCTTTGGACTCCCATTCCTTTTGCCAAGCTGATTGGATGGGAAAGTCAGCTGGCAGGGGATTCCTCCAAATTGGACATCTAGATGGAAGTCGGGCAGTGGGTGGATTGAAGATGTCTGTGTGGATTTGTAAATGAGGGGAGTCTTTGGCCTTTTGGAGCATCCTTTGAGTGAAGGCTACTCGCCGGATGTGTGGAGGGGCTATGTTTGATAGGATGGGGAGTCAGGGGAGTGGTGTTGAGTGGACTGTCCCAGTGATGATACTCATGATTGTGTTGAGTTGGGTGTCCACATGGTGTGTATGGGGTGACCTGGACCAAACAACTGCCGAGGAGTATGTGAGGACCAGTGCTGAGGTGTGCAGTGTGGGGGCTTCTGCCCCCCATTTTGAGCCAGCAAGCTTGCAGAACAGGTTATTTCTGGACTTCACCTTAGCTACTGTCCCTTTAAGATGTTCCCTGAATGATAGGATCCTGTCAAGGGTCACTCCAAGGTAAGTCGGAGTGGGGGCATGCTTCAGTTTAAGTCCGCTCAGGTGGATGTTCATTTCTCTGGCAGCTTCAGCATTGTGGAGGTGGAACATACTGGAGACTGTTTTTACTGGGCTTGGTTTTAGGCGCCAGGTTTTGCAGTACTGGTCAAGTTTGGCGAGGTCCCCATTGAGCATACATTCAAGTGAACCAAAGTCTGGTGCTTGGAAGGCCAGACAGATGTCATCAGCATAGATAAATTTGCCGGATTTAGTGATGGGTAGGTCATTTGTGTATAGATTAAACAGGGTTGATGCTGCGTTCTCCAAGTGCTCTTGTTCGGTCCGAGGTGAACGCTGAACCTGTGGTTGGAGAGCAAAGTTTTGATGGTTTCTGTTTCGCCCAGACAGGGAGTGCTTTTGTGAGTTTCAGGAAGGCTTTTCTACACAAAGGCCTTTATGCCATACAGTATCATAGGCAGCGGTCGAGGTTGAGAAACACTGTCCCTGTTTTTGACTTCCTCTGGAAGGTGGTTAGGGCCACTGCTTGCTCTCCTGTGCATTCTAGTTGACAACGGTGGACAATTCGGAAAAAAACATGGATGCCCGCAAGAAAGCCATTGTTGCCCTTGCACTTTCAGTGTATAGACAGTTTCAAAACCATCCTGCACTCCAACTGATGAACACTGCAGATGAGGCTGACCTAATGTAAAACAAATAAGATAAAATTGCTATAAACAGTACTTGAGCAGAGTGTTTACTCACTATGCAGGTGACTGGCAGCCATCTTGAATTCGTAAGTCGGGGTTGATGCGGCTGCTCCGAGTTTCTGAGTTGGAAATCCCATCTCAGGGTGCATTCGAGTTTAAACTTCTGACTGGGAACTATCAATCAATCAATTTATGATGATTGGTTCCCTATGGAACAGGGAATTTCCGACCTCCGAGTACGAACGAACCATTATCCTCTAACTATCTTCATCTTTTCAAGCTGTTTTCAGTGCTGACAAACACATATAGGTCCCTCTGTCTACTTTTCTCTGAAATCACTTTTTCATTTTTCCAAAAACTCTGTGTCAAGGACACTACCTGACATTTTTTTAAGATCAGAACTAAAGGTGGATGGCAAAAAAAAAAAAGAACTGCACCTTGATGTCTTTGCTTATTATGTGCAGGTGGTGATGATGTGTAATGATGTGTGGGATGAGAAGTGGAGTATCGCAGTGTCTCCAGTGTGCTCTGTGCGTCTGACAGCACACTCATGTTCCCTGTAGCCATTTTACACACAAAGACTATCTGAAAACTAAAATGGTACTTGGTGATATATGCACAATATATGAAAAGATTATTGAAAAATAATGTAATGCAGTTTGATGGTATCTTGGATTTCTACAACCAATGAGGTTAATATCATCAGTAAGCCAGGTTAACGTGGTTGAGGTGAAAATGACTCTATATTCATGCTTATTATCGTCAGGTAAAGGAAAGCCAGACTTTCCTGAATCCCGTCACCTACTACAGCCTGGCATCATTCAGCTGCACGCACTACTTCCACAGGTGACCAGGAGTGTCAACGTGATACTTGGTGACATATGCACAGTATAAGAAGACAATATGGTGACAGGGTAAATTGGTGAGACATAACCATGTGTTTCCCCTGTCTCCAAAATGTGCCAGGTTGGAGTTTTATAAAAAGGTAGCGCCCAGTGGCCAGGCCATCAGCAGCAAGCATCCAAGAGGAAGCTCCTAAAAATCGCAGACATAGCACTGAAAAAACATGAATAAAGTGAATCTGGGGTTTGCTTTCATGTTCACTTTCATTAGTGATACTGTCTGAATACTGAAACCAACAATTTCTACATAATATACCTTTGAGTCAGCTAGTGTCTGGCTTCACTTCACCATCTCAGCATGTGTGTCGCCAAATTCCCCTGTCTCTAAAATGTGAGTACGCAATGGTCAGGTTTCCCCTTAACTTTTTTTCTTCATCAACATTTTCTTTATAAATCCCAATTTATGCTTAGAAAGTGGCCTGGACTTCACCCCGTGACTGTCCCTGAGCGACATGTTTTCGGAACTGTGTGAACTTTGTCATTTTAAGGTACATCTTCAACATGTTTCTTTTCTTAAACCTAACCTCCATAACTTAACGTTAATTACTTGACTGTACGTTAAGGACGTGGGGCGCAAATTAGTAGGTTATCATGTGAACTATTCTATGAGGATATGGCACTCGGCCAACATTAACCGACCCTGTCTTCTCTCTCTGTGAGTCTCACCATGCGAACAGCCTTGTCCATGTCACAGTCATTGAAGATGATGAGAGGCGACTTCCCTCCCAGCTCCAGAGAAACCTTCTTCAGGTTACTGAGTTGCACAGCTTCAAATGGAAATCAGAGAAAAAGAAGGGCATGAAGTTTCACCTGGCAGTTAAAGGTTTAGGTGTACTGGACACACCTAGTGAGGATGAGGATTTATAAAAAGGTAGCAACCAGGCGCTAGATGCTCAGCAGCACGCATCTATGAGGAAGCTACAAAAAAAAAAAAATCGCAGACACAGTGCAGAAAAAAAAAGTTCAATTTCTATATTAGTAATAAGTAACAGTATACCTTTAAGTCAACAAAGCAATGAGTTTATCAGGTCATACCTCTTCATGATCTGTTTGCCAATAGGTGTGGAGCCAGTGAAGCCCAGCTTGCGGATGTCTGGGTGCTCGGACAAACGCTGTCCTACCATGCCACCTAGAGGAGAGTGAGGTGGATTATGGATTGAAGAGGAAGGTTCCATATTCAGTGAACTGAGTCAGAGGTACACAAGTGGCAACACTTCCTTTTCTTTCTACATCAGCCCATAATTTATGTTTATACAGTTGGCATATGTTACAGAAAGAAAACACAGTGTATGCAATCGAAGGGGAACTGTATAAGGGTGGAATACTGTATAGTGTCAACTACTGATTGTTAGTCTATCTGTAAATAGTTGGTGATTTCCTTGCTCTGTCTATAGTTCTTATTTCTAAGCTCATTGGTTCCTACTGACAACGTCAATCTTTACAACAGCTCGCAAATAAATAGTTTTACCTTTTTTAAAAAGCTCAGCAAATTCGTGAAACACCTGGTCACTGTGTTTCTTCTTATCAGATGTTACCCAAGCAGGAGGAAATAGTGTATTGCTTGAGACTATTTTTAGTGATGGGCTAATCCACATTTGGTGCTCTAGTGGCAGCAGGATGGTCTATGTTGGATTGAGTCTAAATAAACCATAGTTGAGTGTGTTCATGGTAATGAAGGAACATGTCACCCAGTAACATTGTGTGGCTCACTGATGTGTTTTCTTTTTTTTTTTTTTTTTTTTTTTTTTAATCATTTTTGGGCAGCAGTGGAGCTCTATGACACAGAGGAAGAAAGGTTATCAGGGTTTATATTAAAGGCTGACCAATAGGATGTTTTACAAACTATCATTATCTCTGCAACTTGGGTCCGATAGCGGTCGATGCCTGTGCAGGCTCCGGTCTCGCTGGGACATACATCGCTGACTGGAGCTGAAGAGGGGAGGGTTGTGTTACAGGTCCAGTATGTAGGATTTAAAGGGTACATTGGCAGAAATGAAGTAGTAGAAGTATATTTTTTTTTTTAGAATAGAATAAAATAGAATAGAATAGAAAGAACATTATTTATCCCCGAAGGGAAATTCAGCTGTCCAGCAGCTCATAAAAAAACAAAAAAAGAACCATCCACACTTCCCCTCATCAACAACAACACAGTGGTACTAAAAAAGAAATAACATAAAATGAGTTAGTGTATATTTGCTTGAAAATAAGAACTGCTGTGTTTTCATTACCTTAGAATGAGCCATTTATATCTACATAGGGAGCAAGTCATTATTATGGAGATCGCCATGTTACACCTCCATGTTTCTACAGTAGCCCAGAACAAACCAAACACTGGCTCTAGACAAGGACATTTGCGTTTTAGCATCAGCCACTGTAGTTAGAAGCCCATCTGCAACGCACAGGATTGGAAAAACACTGATTTATAATGTGAAACTGCTTAATTCGTTTAGTTTTAGTTTTTTACCAGTTTTATTTTTAACTCTGTGGATAATTTGGCTCCCAGTAAAAACCTCCTGAAGTGATCCAGAAAAAAAGGGAGCACACATTAGCATGTGGTGGGCAAGCGAACTATTTCTGATATACCAAATAGCGTCTCAGAAACACTGATTTGTAATGTAAAAACTGCTTTATTCAGGGATTTCATCAGTTTTAATCACCTGGGGCCTGATTTATAAACGAGTGCTTAGGATTCATACTAAAAGTTGATGTGTGCCCAAAAGCTGAAAATGGCGTGCGCCAAAAAATAATCTGATTTATAAAACCGTGCGCACGCACACTTGCACGCAATGTTCTCCTTATAAATCACAGACCTCCCAGAGTTGTGTGCACCCAGATCCGCCTCATATTCCGCCCTTTACACGCCCTAGTTCAACCATAAATGGTCATGCAAATCACCTCATGAATGCGATCTGCATATAAATAAGCTGGCATGCGAGTGTTCTCTCGTTGTGTGAGTCACAGTGACAGGTGTGAGAAACGAACCAAAAAACGGAATTTCTCCGAGACTGAGCTAGAGACCCTTTAACGGGAGGTGGAGGACTGAAGAAAGATTTTATTTGGTGGCCACAGCAGCGGGATCACTAATAAAAGAAACCAAAAATAAGTGGCAACACGTCAACGCTGCTGATGCTGACAGCTGTGTCTGTGGGACTGACAGTGACAGACCCAAAAAAACAAAAAGTGGTCTGATCAAAAGGTGGACCAAATATTTCTACTCCTTTACCAACATGTAGTTATTGTGTTGCTTTTAAATTTGAGGATGTTTGACATTGATGTGCAACATAAAGAATCACATTTATTAAAGGCGGAGGCAAAAAGGAGTATGTGCCAGTGCCATCTTGCGCAATTACACACGAGGGTCACCGCAGTATTTATATGTTTATGGCAATTAGTCTGATCAGACACCCGGCCTGAATTACAGCATGAACCAGAGGTATCCCTGTCCCAAAATACAACGTTTAATTTGAAATACAATTCAAAGATTAAAGTGTAGGCGAACATGTTTCTTGATGCCGGTTTTGTCATGAACAGCACATGTCTAAGTAGTGCTGAGGAAATGAGTGCAACGGTTGTGCTTAATGGTTGTATTTCGAGACATGATAAATGCACTGGAAATATTTAGCTAAATAAATAAATATATTCCATGCAGTCGCGCCATCCTCTCCCCCTCCTGCGCTCACAGTGTGGACAATGAGACGTTAGAGGCAGGGCGGATTAAATATGTATTTAGAAAGAATTTCAATTCAGGATTTGAGTTGGATTTCACAACGTTTTTATGAAACAATTATCACTCACTCCAAGCTCAAAATAAGGCTGCTGGATTTAATTTCAATGATAACGTGGATCTAAGGTGGATATAGTGTGACATTAAATTTGTGTGAGACATCAATAAAAATCTGACTCCTCTTCTCCACCTCGCCGTCTGCATTGCCACTTCCCACTGTCTCCAAAATGTGCACACGCATGACTCAGAGTTTGCTTACAGGTGCTCACATTCTCCAGGCAAGTTTATTTTTATAAATCACAACCTTTGCGTGGTAAGTGACGTACGCCACTTTCAAGTCCCGTTTTGTGCGTAAGCAAGCTTTATAAATGACGCCCCTGGTCTTTTTGTTTTGGAGAGGAAGAGACTTCTCTGGATAATTCAGCTCCCAATAAGAACCTACTGAACAATGAACACTGAAGAAATTCTTACCAGGAGTTTTAGCTGGTTGCAATCTCCCCTAAATTTTGCAGTGTTCCTTTAAATGATCAGTGAATACAGCTTCTGAGAAAGCAGGTCTCTTCTGCTGAGTGAGTGTGTCTAAGTGTATTGTTCTTCATTTCAACATGGGTTTAGATGAACTTTTATGTCCAGCGCTGTAGCGCTACATCGAGAGTCCGTGAGTGAGTGATATCGGCTGATTAATTAAATGGCTTTTTCCTATTGCAATCACAATTGCTAGTGAAAGAAAAAAAGACTATGTGGATACTGTATTTGTGTTCAATACCTGATCCTGGCAAAATGTTGATGACTCCTTTTGGAATGCCAGCTTTCACTGACAGCTCTGCAAATTTCAGTGCTGTCAGCGGAGTGACCTGAAAATATTGTAAATACTGTATGACATCCCTCTGATACTAGATCCATTCAACCTTTGTAAATACTGTGATACTGAATCAGGTTAACACTTAGCTAAAGAAACAGTTATTTCACTACTAATATATGTGTACTCACCTGTGCTGGTTTAAGAACAAGTGTGTTCCCAGCTGCGAGGCAGGCAGCACTCTTCCATGCCAGCATCATGAGAGGATAGTTCCATGGGATGATGATGGCACATACACTGACAGAAAAAAAAAAAAGAATTACTACCCCGTGGTTGTATGCCTCAGTGCACCAGTCGTGTTTCTCTTACAGTTTACATCCATGTCTGTGAAAACATGGCTGCATGGATGCTTCACTCACATTTTCTGCACAGAATATCTATAAAATCAGCACAAGATTAGTGTCACCAATTCAGTATCTGACCAGATGTTTCCCCTTCTGTTCCTGCTGTCCCTAAAGGTGTTCTTGAGATATCACATTCGTGTAAATGAGACAGATGCAAGGTCACACTGACCTTGACCTTTGACCACCGAAATCCAATCACTTTATTGTTGAGTCCAAGTGAACATTTGTGTCAAATTGAAGAAATTCCCTCAAAGTGTTCTTGAGATACCACATTCACAAGAATGAGACAGACAAGGTCATAGTGACCTTCACCTTTGACCACCAAAATCTAATCAGTTCATCACTGAGTGCAAGTGAATGTTTGTGCCAAATTTAAAGAAAACCCTCACGGTAATCTTGATATATGACCTTCACAAGAATGAGACAGATAAGGTCACATAGACTTTGACCTTTGCCCTATGACCACCACAATACAATGAGGTAATTGTTGGGTCCCAGTGGACATTCTTGCAAAATCTGAAGAAATTCCCTCAAGTTGTACTTGGGATAACACGTTTGAAGGGACCGACAACCCGAAAATGCCTCCGGTCATGGCTATTGCCAACACGAAGGCATAATAAACACACACAGCCCTGCAGTCAGTAAAACACAATTACTGAATAGAAATGTACAGTGGAAATAAGGGAACACATTTATCAGTATCAGTAAGTGAAGCTGCAAGCATCAATTTCGGGGTTCAAGTCAGTATGGACCTTCAAAACCTGAAAACTGGGTAGGATCAAGACGTTTCATAGTTTAAAACATCTTTATTTAAGATAACCTTCAGATTTTATGATGAGCGGACAGATGCCCATTTATTCACGACCAAATCTCTATTCAATTTCAATTTTCAATTCAATTTTATTTATAAAGCCCAATATCACAAATTGCCTCAGAGGGCTTTACAGGATGTGTCATCCCTCTGTCCTTAGGACCCTCACAGCGTATAAGGAAAAACTCCCCCGAAAAACCCTTAACAGGCAATGCTCTTCTTTAGCAACACTGTTGCTTCTTATTGGTCAACTGAAGACATACTTTGGGTATATTTTGGCTTAGTTAAAAATAGCCACCGAGTTGGTGCACATAAATTTTGCAAAAGGCCAACGCAAATGTTAACAACTGGTGGCACCTCTTATTGAGCAATTTCAAAATAAATTTACACACGTGGTTCAACATTATAATTGAACATATCCCACAAGTTTTGTAGTGATTGGACAATGTCTAATTTATAGTCTAATTTGTGTTATGCCACCCCAATTATTTACAGAGTATCTTTGTTCTTGTTGTTGTTGTCTTATTTTTCCCTTTCTTCCTTCTTTTCTCTCTGTTTCTTTATTGTGTTTTATCCTTGTCTCTTTTCCTTTTCTGCTTCTTTTCCTTTTTTATTGGTTGATCTGTTTTAGTAATTTTGTATTGGAGGGGAGGATTTTATATAAGCCCTTTGGGCTTCTTTTCCTCTCCTGCACAGTTATTTGCCCTTGTATTATTAAATATAATCCTTGTTTTATCATTGTGCATATGAATAAAAAAAAAAAAAAAAAAAAAAAAAGTATATTGCTAGTACTTTTACGGACATTTCCTGCTGGTTTTGTGATGATCAGCTCAATGGCTAAGAGTTAGGTCCATTTATATGCTAAGCCACGCCCCCCATACTGTTCATTGGTCAATATCTTCTAAACACAATAAATTATCAAAAAGATTTTGATAACCTTTGGTAAGCCTTGTCTAATGATGATCCACAGAAAATTAAGTACAAATCAGATGTACGGTTTTGACAGTGATGTTGAAAATGTGTTTTTCAAAAAAAACCTAAATTTCATTAAGACGCCACCAATTGATTATTACAAATTATTTTACACACACAATTTGAAATTATTATTGAGATTCATCCAATGATGATCCCCCAAAAATGTGTTTTTCAAAAAATTCAAAGTGGTTATTGAGACTTTTTAGTAGAGCACATTGAGCTGTGTTGCATTTTATGTCAATCAGACTTAAGGTGTAAGGAACGTGGCCTTTTAAAAACTGAACTTTTGGGCCTTCATGCTTGAACTCATAAATATGCACATGGACACGCATCAGTTGATTGGATCAAACAGTTCAGTATAATTCAATGACAATATTCAAATATAGAAAGCATTTAGTAAATCCACAGCTTTTACCCTAGAGGTTCTCTCTTTGTGAAGGTCAGGTTGCGATTAGGCCTGGCTTGGTTGATGGGGATTGTCTTGCCCTGCAAAAAAGAAACCATGTGTGCCTTTAATATTATGATCAGTCTCAACTGTTTATAAGATTGCAGGGTGTGGGTGCCTGAGTGTTAAAAAAACACTTCACCCATAAAATGATCACTTGTATATAAATTACTCACCCTTTGTTACCTGGAATTCGTAAAGAAAACAATGTGTTTCTCTCATTCCTCCATGGTGAGGAAAGAATCCAAAAAAGGTGAATATTCTTCATTAATTTAAACTAATTTGGGCAATTTCTAAAAACAAAAACTATATCAAAACATCTGCTTTCATAAGACCATGTATTTTGGACACATACCTCAAGAATGGTTAAGAAGGGATAAATATCTAATGAATATACTGCTGGTGGCTGGAAAAAAGGCTATAACTAAGAAATGGATGTCACAGGGGAGCCCAACTCTGAATACATGGATGGAAATCACAATGGACATTCACAATATGGAGAAAATAACAACATTTGTTAATCATAAGATGGAACCATTTGCTTCACAATGGGAAGGCTGGGTGAATTACGTGAAACCCCTTAGGCCTGAGTTTGTATTCAAGGAACAGTGACTGTATGGTAAAGAATAGGATCACTGCCTAATTGTTCATTTATAAAGACTGTTTGTTTCAAAGAAATACTTTGGCTATCTGTGACAAACATCAATGTATGATACGTGTGCACTGTATCTGAGAACAATGTATGGAAATGTATGTTTGTTGCATGTTACCAATAAAAAATAAATTACAAAAGAAAAAAAACATCAGCTTTCAAACTCTCACACAACTCGAGCAGTATAATCCAGTGTTGTGTTCAGTACTTCCCAAACACATGTTTTGGCTAAAACGTTACAATATAAATCACTTCTGCCTTAAAGTATCAAGACCCAAATGTTTCTGAGAACGCTTTTTCTACTCTTGCTACAGTATGACGTCGCAATGTGCCTGATGGGCCATCTGCTCCAGGCACACTACTGCAAGTGTTTACATTATGTAGCCCACACTGCTACACGGAGTTACATGCAGACATCAGGGAAACATGTAATCTTGGTTGCCAATGTTGTAAACTTCTCTCTTCTTGTGTTTAGAAGCTTTTATTGGTGACATTTCACAGTACAGAGAGAGCCCCTATACAAACTCATCCCAAGGCTGCAAGTACACTGCTAATGTACATAGCCACATACTAATGTCAGGTCAACATGTAAACATGGCTGTGGCTGTTGTTAATTTCTCCCTTATTTTGGATCATATTCCTGCTGGAATGTGTCTGGTTGTGATCTTATATTGGTGATATTTGATGGTAAAAAGTGTCGGTTTTAAAGAGACAGGCAATAAACTGGGCCGAGACAGAGGGTGAAAATAGCCAGATTAAACCCGGGGCCGTCAGCTAGAAAGACTCTTCGCAATAACAGGTCGAACAGTCCATTCTAAAGCCTACAAAGACCACCCTCAACAATATAAAGATGTCATATGCCTGTTCCACCTGTTACTCTCAGCTCATTCAGTCTCCGGAAACCCCGAAGAACTTTTCACCACAATCAACAAACTCCTCAACCCCCTCAACAACTGTTCTCAATCCTTCACAGTCAATAAATGCACCTCTTTTTTGTCATTTGTCCAAGACAAAGTTGATACTATCCACAGAGACCTGGCCACTACTCAATCTTGACTTCCCAAACAGCTACAGACCTATCTCCAACCTCCCCTCTCTATCAAAACTACTGTAACGTGCTGTTCAGCTGCTTCACAACTCAAATTAATCAATCAGTCAATCAATCAATCAATCAATCAATCAATCAATCAATCAAGTTTATTTATAAAGCCCAATATCACAAATCACAATTTGCCTCAGCATATGACATCCCTTTGTCCTTTGGACCCTCACAGCGGATAAGGAAAAACTCCCCCCAAAAAAACCTTTAATGGGGGAAAAAAATGGTAGAAACCTCAGGAAGAGCAACTGAGGAGGGATCCCTCTTCCAAGACGGACAGACGTGCAATAGATGTCCTACATAACAGATCAACATGATAAATTAACAGTAATCCATATGACACAATGAGACAGAAAGAGAGACAGAGACAGAGAGAGATGCAGGACAAACAGTAATGACAGTGGCTGACAGCAACATTAATTAAAGTAATAATATTATAATTCTAATAATGGCTATTGTGGAACAATATGTTGAAAGTATATATTAATATCTGTTAGTATACAAAATCTGATACAAAGCCCAACTCTCTGCCAATACCTCTATGAATCATTCCAGTCTGGTGTCCGTTCCTACCACAGCACTGAATCTGAATCCTCCTAAAAGTCACAAACAACCGTCTCCTCTCCTATGATGCTGGCAAACTCAACATACCCATCCTTCTTGACCTGAGTGCAGCATTTGACACCATAAATCATTCCATCCTTCTCTACCGCCTTGAAACCGCTCTCAGCATCACCGGCACTGCCAAATCCTACCTCTCCCACAGATATCAGTTCATCAGCATAAACACTAAAAATATAAACTTCAAACTCCTCATCATCACTTACAAAGCCCTCCACAACCTGGCCTACCCCTACCTGTCTAAGCTCCTCCACCAGCACACTCCCCCCCACACTCTTAGGTCTGCTGATGCCAACCTCCTAGTGAAAATGCATGTGTTTGGGAAGTACTGAGCATACGACTTGATAAATAAGACTTGCACTATACTGCACGAGTGAGAATTTGTAACCTGATGTTTTGATATAGTTCAATGTGGTCTCGTTTACTTCAGTTCATGAGGACCGTTCACCTTTTTTGGATTCTCCATTCACCATGGAGGCATGCAAAAAAAAAAAAAAAAAAAAAAAGAAATCACGAATTCAACATAACACACATTGATTAATTGATACACAAATGGTCAGTTTGCAGGTGAACTATTCCTTTAACCTACCTGGATTTTGTCACACCAGCCGGCGAAGTACCGGAAGGTCTGGATGGACATGCCTACGTGTGTCTTGAGGGCCAGCGTGTACACAGCTCCTGAGTCGATGGACTCGATAGTGGCTAGCTCCTCCTGGTGTTCCTCCATCAGGTCTGCGAGCCTGGAGGGAGAAGGTCAGAGGGGACAGAGTGTGGGGATGTATTTAAGATGGCTGAGACTGCCGGTCAGTGTGACTGTCTGCTCTAACTGTGATCGGATGCTGACGTTACAGCTTCATGCAACATTTGATTGGCTGTACTGAAATAAGGAAAATCAGCTGACCAGCTAATTAGCTGTCTAGCCTGTAAATTGATATTAGCGGTACATATTTTCCTGGAGTATTTTTATTTGAGAGAGTACAGCAAGCCTGTGTGCTGTAGTAGAAAAAAAACATGTCCTTTAGTCATGGTTGTTTGGTGCGTGTTTCTGGCCTTAGAGAATCTGGACAAGTGTCTTTTGTAATCATGCAATCCCACTGTAGTCCTCTAGGTGGAGCTACTCACCTGTAAAGCAGACTTCCTCTGTCTCTAGGGTTCATCCTGCCCCAGGGTCCATTATCATAAGCTTCTTTGGCAGCTGCTACTGCCAGGTCTACATCCCCCACTGAGGCATAGGACACCTTACAGATCACCTGGTCAAAGACGCAATGGTCACACACACTCAAAAAATCAATACAAGTGCAACAAACGATTCCTCAGACAAACCTCCTGTGTATATGTGTCTGTGCGTGTGTGTGTGTGTGTGTGTGTGTGTGTGTTTGGGGGGGGGGGGGGGGGGGGGCAGAGGTATTCCTGTGACTCACTGATCCATCAGTAGGGTTGATGGTACCGTAGGTCTTGCCATTTTCTGCATCCTCAAACTTGCCATTGATGAAACACTGGTGTGGCATTTTTACTGTCATGTTGTTCACATCTTTGGTTGCCTGAATACAATACAGCAGTGACAGTAGAGCAATCACGAATCAGCCAATCCCAAACAATCTGAAATTAAACTATCTAACTTTAAAGTAATCTCAAAACTCACTGACGAAAGTAATGCAGTATTCATATACTTGCAGTGTTATGACCTGGATGTCTGTGGTTTGCATTCCGTTTTCTGTTTTTAAATTTTATTTTTTTATGTTTGAAATAAATTCATTCATTCATTCACATTGGTGGGAAACATGCTGTAATAAGTTACTGTTAATGCAAACCCAGCATTTCCAGCCTCACATTAAATGCATGTAACTAACTAAACATGACTTTTATTATGATGGGGTCACAGGAAATGCAATGTATTTTCAGTGAGCCATTGTTCATCATAAACACATCTACAAAATAAAACAACAGTAATTTTGGGCATTTTCTGACAGTGGGTCAGTCTGAAATATTGCAGGGAGACAGGGACAATCAGCAGCAGCCACAGTGAGCTGTCAGATGAGGAGTTGCAGGCGACAGGCTGCACACCCTTAACCACTTAATCAAGATTTGTACTTCTTTGTCAAATCAATGCCGTACGTAGCCTGACATGCACTTCCTGAGATATGTAACCCCACGTGGTGGCAACACGGGCCTCCTGTTTATTTTTGAAAACCCATTGTCCTTGGAAGAAACGAAGATTTTATTTACTTTAATTTCACAGATAAACAATAAATTGTTAAGACAATAAAGCCCCCACAAAATAGCATTGTAAGTCTTATGTGATTCATCCTGGCTTCATACTATTATTAGAGGAAAACCCCACTAGTCATTTGGGTAATTTATACAATGTAAAATGTCACAGGCTTATGTTAATAACATTAGCATGTTTTATTTGTCGGCAAAACGTGTTAAGTAAAAGAGAGGTGTTTCGTCAATGAACCTTGTGAGTTGCAACGGAGCCGAATTTTGTAATGTAACCTTTGTTTCATGTTGCTGTTGTTCCTGGCTTCACATGGGTGGAGGAAATCTCTGCTAGCTACTAGGCTAATGTATACAATGTAAAATGCCATAGGCTTGGGCTAATAACATTAGCATGTTGTACTTTTGTTGTCTTTTTAGCAAAAGACAAGAGTTTTGTCTGTGAATCCTGCAAGTTATAATAAAGCAGGTGTGTGTTCTTCTGTTTAAAGCTGTCTCTATTAAGCCATATTAAATGTTTGTTTGAATCAATCAAACTTTATAGCACTTCACAGAAACCCTGCCACCAGCTTGTTTTGGAGATGTAAATGCAAAGCAACACAGACACACCACTGCAAAAAAAACCCAACTTCTTTCACTATACACTGATGTCTGCTGACTCATGCTGTGTGCAGAATAATATCAGATCACGTTTTTTCTGCCCCCACGAACCTTCAGACTCAGTTGGGATTCACAGGGGTAATGGGGGACTCACATAGTCGATGACCAGCTCCTCCTCCTGGTCCTCTCCTCTCAACTTGCGAACAAACATCTGGATGAAGTCCTTGAAGGTGGTAGCCATGTACACGTCTTCATTCTGCAGCTGGACACCCGCGCACTTCTGCTTCACCTCCTCCACCAGCCTGGACACAGAGACAACAGAGCTTCATCAGTAGCTGTTCTTACAGGGTTTATAATAATTTATAGGCTTACACTTTTTATTTGTCTGACTTTGTATTATTTGTTCAAAAAATTCCCTAAACCCATTTTTTTTCCCTTAATATTGCAATCATCAACTGGTGGCCTGCAGACCACATACGGCACAGCATCCCATTCAGACAGCAGAATATAATGTATTGAAAATGAAAGGATGAAAAAATGTGTTCCAG
This sequence comes from Epinephelus cyanopodus, assembly GCA_026686955.1. NCBI lineage: Eukaryota > Metazoa > Chordata > Actinopteri > Perciformes > Serranidae > Epinephelus > Epinephelus cyanopodus. The sequence continues at coordinate 3,296,703 of CM048936.1, forward strand.
TAATTATGATATAAGTGATTATGAGTTTTTATTCTGCTATATTGAAGCAGCCCCAAAAACAACTGAGACAGAAATAAATTCATATGGATTTACCAACCACAAATATGTGCAATTGACCTGTGGATAGTAAAGACATATTAATCCATCTATTAGCTTATTTTAACGAGTAGTAGTGATGTGCTGGTCGACTCACAATCCATGGGACAGGTAGGGCTGGGTATCATTTAATTAATTACAATACCAGGAACCTTATGGTGATACTGCTATAAAAAGGTACTTTTTATTTATTATCCATCCACAGGCCACAGGTGTGTTGGATAGCCATACTGAAAGGTTCGGTGGCATTTCAGATTGCCAACTGTGTTCTACTTCATCACACCACAGACTGTATGATTTGTAGCTGCTGTGGTAGTGGGCCAATCCCACATTGCATCAAATCGAAGACAGCTAGTCGTGAGTAGCAGCAAGCAAAACCATGCAAACACTTTTTTCTTCTAGATGTGGATACAAAAACAATACATTGCAAGTAGTGATACCCAGCCCAAAGGGTGGGTACAGGTAAGCTTACTTATCAAAAGTTAGATTTTAATAACTTACAGAAACATTGTGTGCAATAGCCCACCTTTCACCTACTCTCTTGGCTTGCATCTACTGAAGGACAAGAGGCTCATGCTCGTGACAGTGTGAGATGTAAACATTAATGGCGTCCTCCCCGGCTGAGCTGTAACATCCTACACAAAACTGCTCACACAAAGGTCTGTGGATTATCTTGACTAACCAGGTCATGATTTCTGGAAAGTGACATTTTTGTTTTACTTATTCAAATGTATTTTTTGGCGCTTTAAGCACCACAAGCCAAGTGCCATCTAGTTACATTAGGTTGGTGAGAAGGCAGACATCTCTACAGCCAATAGCTCCAACACTTTGGAACTCACACCAAACTATCTGGACTGATAAACAGCACTACAGGTAAGACAAAAACTGTCCCTTCAAGAAAACAATCCAAAATAATGTTTTTGTTATAGTTTTACTGATGATGGTATACATTTATTTTCATTCCGCCTTAATGTTGTGGCCTTTTGTTGGATTTTCAAAGATGGAGACAGTCTTTGAGAAATTGTGCTCTTGCTATAGACCCTTTTACTGTTAGTAAACAAGCAACGAGTCGGACTGCTCTATCTCAGCCCGTTGCTATGCGCGCTATATACGTCATTGCACCAGAAGGGCAAGGAAACGAGCATGCACAGAAAGACCGGAATGAACTTAAAGAGGAATGAGTGTATACAAGTGCGAGAAATTCTTCATTCGGACTTAGAAACGGAATATTCCAGCCCCTTACATCGGATTGAATTTTCAATCGCATTGGCCATTTTCATTCCGAATTAGGTGTTTACCAGATCACTTTTAATAGGAATGAACTTTCATTCCGAATGAAAAGGGAATTAAACTGTCCATGTAAACACACTCAATGTTAACTAATGTACTTAACATTCCTCTTAATACCTCCCCAATTTCTGATTATGTGGACATGATAACCCTTAATACACATAACGTTATTCATCCCTACAACAGGAAATACTTTTCCCCCTAACTTGATATGAAGTGTGTGCTGCACATGTGAGCATTTTTGATAATCGCCTCTGTCCAGTCCTTTCGTCTTATCTCATTTAACCATGGTTGTCCTTGTTTTTGTTGGCGGGCAATGTCGGGTGGTATTTGCTAAAATGTAAGTTTCAAGCCATGACTCCTACTATTCTGGCTCCCAATAACACAACAAGACGACATTTTAAGACTCCTATATAGCCTACAGCCCTGTGGTGGTGAGCCGTGTTTTGCCTCCAGCTAACAATCTGACATCATTGTTTCAAAATCTATAAGTATAGACTGTATTACTGATAGAAATGATAAGGGATATTAGAAAGAAAACCATTATTTGCTTATCTGTTCAACCAATCTCTGTACTGGCCTCCTCTCTCACCTGACCACATCCATGGAGGCGGCTCCAGACTTGAAGAAGTCTGTGGAGTCCTCAATGGCTGGGATGTTGCTGAGGATGCCCTGCCAGATGTTCTGTGATAAATGAAAGAATTCACAATCAGCAGCACTGTTTTGAGATGAATACCAGTTTAAAAAGGTCTGAAAAGTCCAGATGAACACATGTGGTCCAAAGACAGCCAAGCATTGTTGTCCACCACCAGTAACTTGCCCTGATCTCTTCTGCCATCTTCTTTTCATCATCAGTCAGCTCCACACTAGAGCTTTCCCCAGAGGAGAAGTATTTAGAAGCAGGGATCATCTTTCCGTCTTCAAATTGCAGGTTCTTCACCAGGAGCTGTGGACCAAACACACGATGGATCAAATACAGGGATGAGGCCAGAGAAGTTTATGCATACTGTATCTGACTCATCTCCAGGTCTTTTGAATAACCTCATGGCCTTAAAACCAACTGCATCTGGAGTGCAGCAGACAGAGAGCCAACAGAGCATTGCCACACTCGTCCAGCTCTGTTTTTGTTTGCTCTCAATATTTGTTTTGTAGCACAACAAACTACAAAACACTCACAGCTTTCCCGTCGGTTCCATACAGCACAAGCCCGTTTTTGGTGACCACACAGGGCTGGGATGCCCCCTCTATCTCCAGAGGCTGACCGGCCGGTACAGACTCCCCCAACATGGACGAGCCATACAGGGTAACAGACTGAGGGAGAACATACAGAGAAGCATTAAAAAAAGTTTAAAAATTGTTCAAAGGTTTTTCACTGTCAATTGCTGTATGTGCAGGACATACAGAGCATCAAAATGCTATTTCCCTAGTATCAATGACATACAATTTTAAAGCTAAAAGAAAGCTAAATTGGAATAATAATAATAATAATAATAATATAATAATAATAATAATAATAACAATAATAGAATAAAAACAATATATGCAAGTAAAAATAAAGATACAACTATGCAGTATAACTAAAAGACAAGATACTCTAAACCTATGTACAATCAAGGTGATCAGGGTGCATGTTAGAGCAGCCTATGGGATGTACTTGATGTACAGTACATGTAGCGCAAATGACCAACAGCAGCAGATATGATATGGAGTGGTGCAAATGGTAAAGGTAAAGTGAAGTTTAGTGCACAGTGTAAAAACAGACAGTCAGCAGAAGTTTGTAATATAATATAACATAACATAACATAACATAACATAACATAACATAACATAACACAGGGGTACAGATGTAGTGAGTCTATGTGCAAAACAGCAGAGTTAGTCTTTATGTGCAGTGGGTAGAATTACAATCCAGGGGCAGGGGGCAGAGGGGGGAGGTAGTGAATAGTTACAGTATACAATAGTACATCATTTACACTTTTATTAACCTGAAATGGTCACATTTTAATATGGTGTGGCAGGTTTAGGGAGCTCAACATAACATGAACCCAAATCTGTAATGTCATATTTCAGTAGGTTCCTCTCGTCATTGTATTTGGCCCTGTCCTAATACATAGCAGCTCTGATCTGAGGTGTGTTGAATGCTATCAGCTTGGGGATAAGACCTAGCTGCTGGGTATAAAGAAACAGTCACACATTTCCAAAAACACACTTTTTTGCCAAGAGTTAGAGGAAATTGATTCCACTCTCATGTGTGTACAATAAGTATGAAGCTTCACAAGGCAGTTAGCTTCAGTTTCTTTTTCTCGGTCCTGTCTAATTTAGAATGATGTTTGAGCGCACATCACATAGCACCAGAAAAGGGCAGAAAATTGGCACATCCACCCATGTGTCATATTTCCATCATTGCCCATCAGTGCCGATTGCAGCTGAAGTTGAAAAATACCTTGGAATACTGCAGAATGATTGGACCGGATAGTGAATGCTGATTTTAATCTTTTCCAATGAAGACAAAAGCCAGAAATAAGTGTTTTTTTGTCTGGTGGGAGAGGGGCCTAATGAACATTTTAATCGAGTGTTAATTTTGACAGCAATTATTAGTCATGAGACAAAAATGCTTATTAATTTTAGTCACATTTTAGTCATTTTTATCCTTCATAGTTTTAGTCTAGATTTAGTCAACAAATATTAAACATGTTTTAGTTGATGTAAAATTCATGACTTTTTTTTTTTTTTTGGAAAGATTATTTTTTCGGGCTTTTTGCCTTTAATGTACAGAACATGTTCATGACATTTTACTCAACTTTTGGTTGTATAAAAATTTCTTTTAGACATTTTTTTTCTATAACTACAAATAGTTTTTACACACTTACAGTCATCTCTCCAGCAGTTTTTGACAGGTTTAAGGGGTGACTTATGAGCATACACTTACTTTTTGAAAAGCTCAATATCTCTTTATTTATACTCTCAAAAACTTTGATACCACAAATAACTAATATGAGACAACTAGGATTTATACCCAGGTTCATTGTAAACTGTGCCTTATCCATCTCACTGTTAAAAAGCAGAGAAATAATTTAATTACAGCCTGAATTCTTTCTTAATCTGCAACATAAATCTGTAGGTTTAAACTGGTGTCCTCTCACAGAGTTGGTGATTAAAACTAAACTTTCATCTCTGTCAGAGAAAACTGATCCAAGTTCAGGCTGCTGACTTACAACACAGCTACACTCACAGATAACTGAGCCTCCTACCTGCCTGTCAAAATGCATCAACCCATAAACCTTCCTGAAACAGTCTGGACTGAGTGGAGTCCTGCAGGGATCAACAGATGTGAAGTCAAGTGGCTGGTAGCTGCTTGCTCCGCTGCTGTTCAGCAGCTAACGCACAAAGCTAACTGCTAACAGCCACCACTGTAACTAACAAACTCCACAAATCCATTCAGTAGCTCCACCATCCACAGTCACACACAGATAGCTGATTATTTACCATTGAATTATAGCTCACAACTCACACCAATGTCTGACGCTGCTCCAGTGTGAGTGTTTTTGCTGGCTAGCAAAACTTCCTCATGCAGACTCTTTACTGGAGTATACCAGCCTGCCGCTCGTTAAGCATTTGAAGATAATTACAAACACAGTGGTTCTTGGCTTTCAGTGTCTGAAAGTCCACCACTAACATCTTCGCCATGTCTTGTCTACAAAAATGAAACATAGATTTCATCTTAGTTCTATTATCAGGATAAATGTTTAGCTCATCATCGTGTCATTTTCCCCATTGAAAAAATGTCAGAAAGATGTTTAATTTCGGTTGGAATGACAAACCAGGTTGACAATATTTTAGCAATATAGTTTTGTTCTCTGTACCTTACGACTAAACTTTTCTACATTAAGATGATGTTGGCATGTGACACTTGGAAGATGTTTGGTTAATGACACAACTTAAAACCAACAAAATGTCAACGTCATCTGTGGTCAGTATTCTACATCAAATTGAAATTTGGTCATCCAACATCACAACCTAAATTCAACTAAATATTACTGTCTTATAGCTGTGCATGTTTTTAGTAAAGTAACAGGTGCTGTACTGCTCATGTGTTTAGAGACAACTTGGTAACTGCGACTGTTACTTCATATGTGTTAACAAAAAGCTTCTTCTTTCCATCCTTCCTTCCTACCTTACCAGCTGTTACCTCAAAGCAATGGCTGGTATTGCTTTCACCTTGTGAACGTGTGTGTTTGAATGTGTGGGTGTCATCAAGGCTATATGTGGTTCTAGTGACATCAATTGTAGTTGTAACTACCACACAAGTGGTTTTGAGTATATTTAGGTGTTGGTCCGGCAAAGGGGGCTGGAAGAAGGGGGTAAGAAGCATCGGCCCTTTTTACACAGAGCACTATAAAGCTGTTACAAAGTCCCATCTTTATGCCGCCTTTAAATTTTTACATAGGACCAAACAACAACAACATGCCACTCCAATGTGTGATTTTAGACAGCATGCTGGTACTGCAAAAGCAAAAAGAGGTAGGCTGGGCAGACATGTTACACAACAGCATTGGCCTCTAGTGCAACATATAACGTACTCCTGCAATGCTTTCTATACGATAACAATGGCATAACATGGCAATAACCATCATTTACTGTCTCTCATATATGGCGGCTGACCTTCTCTGCTTGGAGGGTAAGGAACTCTGGGGAAATCGTTGTTTTTCTAATTTGTGGACATTTGGCTGCTGTTTTTTTTGAGTTAACTGCTAACTGCTAACAGCTACTTTTTAAAGTCACATGTTGGATGGCAGGGCTGCACGATATTGGAAAAAAACTGACACTGCATTTTTTTTAAAAATTTGCAATATATACTGCGATATTAAAAAATACAAGAAAATAAAGTAAGAAAATTAAAAAATAGTGGGAGAGCTTTTACTTACGCCAGCACTCTCAAATGTCCTTTTAGTAAGTTTAATCAACCAGCTTGGATGGCAGTACCAGGACACAATAGACGTTTCGACAGAAAGTCTTCTTCAGTCTGTAACTATGGTTATGGAAGTGGCGTTTAAGTACGCTCAAAGCAATCAGAGCAGGTGTGTGAAAAAAATACTAAAAACACTTCCGCCATAAAATGTAGTACCAACTCAAAGGCAGAGAATAAACAATACACAATCTGAAGAACGTATGTCACAGCTAATAGCAGTAGATGCACCGAAAACAGATATACATATGCATAATATACTCTGTTCATACAAAAAGGCACTGTTAACAACAGTAAAAACTATGTGCACGAGGGGGCAGAGTAAGTCCCAAATTCTCAATTAACAATCAGATCATAAATGCACAGAATAAAAATTGTATAAAGTCACTGAGTAACTGTCCCTCAATTAACAATCAGATCACAAGTGCACAGTAAGAAGAATAAAGTACAAAAATGTCACTTTAAAGGCGGAGTAAAAGGGGCTTTAGACTTGATTTCAGCATTATGGCTGGTGCCATCTTGGTTTGTAGGAAACAGAAGTGACCATATTTGGGAGAGGAACTGGTGCTGTGGGGGGCTGAGTGTTGGATCTGAATGAGAAGCCGAGGACACTATCAGCAAACAGCCTGTCATTCCCACAAAGGCCTAAATTACATGTTAAGTGGTGAGAAAGAATTACCCCCCTGTACAGTTGTCTTGAGTGTTGAAATTAGCTATAGAGACCAAAACCTTGACCAAAAGCTCGAGACTGCGACCAACTGGTCACATTTTGCGACCGAAATACGAGACGGTGCTAGTGAATTTTACATCTACTCGCATGTGTGCGACTAGCAAATGTGCCGTTCCCCATCCCTGTAAAGACTGGCAAAACATAAAGGGCTGATGCAGACCAGTGTGTGCGTGTTGGGGACAGGGGGCGGGGGCAAGGAGGTACCATTAGTGGCCAATGTGTTTAAAGGGGGAGCGTCTTTGGATCGATCGCGCACAATATAGTGAAAGTTCACAGTGTAGCAGATGTGCTCCCATTCTTGTGAATAGCTTCATTTCCACAGAGCCACAGTGCACCGCTTCGTTGTCGGAGATACGCGCCAGGTCTATTTTTCAGTGACTGCACGTCAATAGCACGTCAAGCCACGTAGCTCAGATCGCACCAAACCGGAAACGGAACGCACACAGCATCCAGTAAATTTCAAAATAAAATCACTTTGAATTGAAAGCAAATAGCCATTTCTGCATTTATTATCAAATTATGTATCAGTAACACAATGAAAATGATAGGGAATGGGTGTCCATTTACGGTGTGCGCCCCTAAATTTTCTGTGTGCGCTTCTAAAATTTTTAGTTAGGGGCCACTGTGCTCCTAGTGAAAAAAGTTAGTGTAGAGCCCTGGAGTGGCTTCTGGAAGTAGCCTCAAGTGGCCGATAGAGGAACTGCAGTTTTTGCCATTGCATGTTGGCTTCATTTTTCAGCCCTGGAAGTTGCTGCTTGGTAGGAAGTAGAGAAGGGCCATTGGCCCACCTGACTTTACACCCCCAACCTACGGCAAACTGTTTAAGCCGCAGACTCCTGTATCACAGCTGGAGTGATCCCTCTGCAAGATGGTCTCAAGTTCAACTGTTGTTGTTGTTTTTCTTTCATACATACATGTCTATTTTTTCTTCTTTGAAATTTATTTATTTAATGTTTTTTCACAGTCTCCGTTATGCCACGAAAGTTAAATAATGATATATATTAACAAAAAAAGTTAACAGGGTGCCCAAAGATTCAAGACTTAAAGACCTTCAAATGCTGGTGAAAAGTAAGATTAATTGTATTACTGGAAAGAGTATAAAAAGAGAAGGTGCCCAAATGGCTGGTTTCATGAAGTCTACCTGGACTTGTTGACACTGTTTATAAGTTACTCAATATCTGCCTCCTGCCAAATATATCAGGATTCATATCAGTCACCCAAATCTCTGACAGTCTGACTTTACATTAGACACATAGTGTGGGTGTTTTCCTTGCTTGTGTGTTCCAGGAAACGCACCTGACTATCAATGACAGTCCAGGCACCAGGGACTTTGTCATGCCCGCGGATCCAGTTGTGGATGGCCTCAGCTGGCTGGGCCAGGTTGACCTGAGGGACAGAAAGACACTGGGGTCAACGAGCTGATGGCTCAGGTTCACTTTCACACCAGATCACCTATATTTCTGAGAATGAGAGGAAAGCCCAGCAGCTGGTTGCCACGAGTTGAGCGACATGTGGGGAAAAAAACTAAGCACTAAGAATAGAACATTCAGACACACTACCAGCAACGTGGCTCTAAGCGACAAATCAGAAAGCAGCTAAGACCAGCCCCACCTCTGTCCTTCCTCTCGTAAGATAAACACCAGGCAGCCACTCAGTCTTCTCAGTCTTACATATTTGGCCCTGAACAACATGTTGAGCTTGCAGCACATTTCCATGCTATACACTGAATGAAGGTGTTATAGCACTGAGCAGCTGTCCAGCTTTAATACATGCTGATTGTGTGCAATGTAGCACCCTGGGCAGCGGCACAGTGACGCTTTTAGTGTCTGAGTGGTGTAACAAAAAAAAAAACAAAAAAGAAAGAAGAGAAAAAAAGAGCCATATCAGTGTTTGATGTGAGGATCATTTGGGTCACCACACCCAGCATCTGCTTGGTAGATATTTAGGAATGACACTTGCGGGGTATTGTCCCCATGATTTCATTCAAATCCAATTATTTAAAGAGCACTGTAACACTCCATTTAAGCTCGAACACCCATTGCAAATTAAAAAAAAATGCATTCAAAGCCATCCACACAACCCCTTCCCAACGCCCCCCTGTCCCTGAGGTTACCTTACGACCACTGACTCCCCCACCCCCTCTTAGACAGTGAGAAAGATAAGAGGGACACTGTTACAACTACCTGTCTACAGCAGATGCATATTTACCTGTGCTGAAGGGACAGTTCACCTCAAAATTGAAACTCCATATTTTTCTCTTACCTGTAGTGCTATTCAGCAATCTAGATTGTTTTGGTGTGAGTTGCTGCGTGCGGGAGTCGCACAGTGTCTGCCTTCTCCCCAGTATAATGGAACTAGACGGCGCTCGGCTTGTGGTCCTCAAAGCACCATGCTTTCAGGAAATAGACAGCAATGTGTTTCTTGAAATCATGACCTGCTTACTTAAGATAATCCACAGACCTTGTTGTGAACAGTTTCTTGTGGGAGCTATTTTTTTTTCTATCGAAATACACCCACCAACGATATCACCATACAGATGGATGTGTGCATCTACTGCTAGCTCACCTAGCACCACTGATCTAGCTAACGTTATATCTCATGCGGTCATGAGCACGAGCCTCTCATCTATGAGCAGATGCACACTTAGAGTAGGTGGAAGGTGGGCTATTGCACGCAATGTTTTGTAAGTTATTAATAGCTAACTCATGATATTTTCTAGTAAGCTTACCCGTACCCGTCCTCTGGGCTGGGTACCTTTAAAGAACTTTTTTCTTTATATCGAAGTACACCCGCTTATAAGAGCTCTGATTCTGTGCCCAAGCGTTAAAAGGGCCTGACCCAACCCACCAGGTTCAGGCCTGGCTGTCATTTCTCATTATTGCCCCCAGTCCTGAATCAGGGCTTTATGGCTTTTTTATGAAACTTAAAGCTCTTGTGCATGAATGGCAGGAGTATTAATGGACTGCATTAACATACCCTTCCTTGGCTTTTAATAGATGCTAAAACATAAAAGTTAGAAATTTTGATATGTAATTGCGCTCGGGCTAAAAACCGCTGCCGAGGGTCAGGCTCAGGTCAGGCTTGGACAGAAAGTGTGTGGGTTCACGTAGGGTTGGGCCTGACATTTCTAATGCCCACTGTATAGCCACGCAGAAGAGAGTGTGCATCTACTCATGGACAAGAAGCTCATGACAGGTTGAGCTGTAATGTTAGCTAGTGCCATGTGCCAGCGCTGGGTGAGCTAGCAGTAAAAATCCAGCCCAACTCTACACGAACCTGCACAGTTTCTTTTCAAGTCCGACCCGAGCTCGACTCATGTCAGCAGTTTAATTGAGACAGATTAAAAAACAGAATTTCTTTTGGATAAGAAATATAATATATATCATAGATTTTATTTAATATTAAAACAAGCAACACAGGCTATAATACAGGTAACGGGCTGATGTGTTTTCACTTCTCCTTCTCTGTCTTATTTCAATAGTCTGTTGTCTCCTGCACGACAAGTGTGGCAGAGCGGGCTGTGCCTCTCTGTATGACTAGTGCACACAGCGATCCATGGCGATGTGGCATGGAGATGATGCGTACCTTTCTTGGCTGCATGTTACACACATCTCTGTCACTGCTGGGGAGGCAGAAGCACACACTGCCAACCAAGTCACCAAGTGGCCTTGCAGCCCCCTCTCTCTTTCTCTCATTTTCAGTCCCTCTCTCACACACTCCCTCTCTCTCCCCTCAGTTGCAACCCCTCCTCAACACTGTCTCCTACATGATACTACTCACAATAAGGTCTGTAAATTATGAGTGAGTACATGGGTCATGATCTTTGGGAGGAGACATTAAGCTTTTCAAATGTATTTTTTGTCATTTAGTTCCATTATATTGGAGAGAAGGCAGACATCTCTGTGGCCGATATCTCTAACACTCACACCAGAACAATCTACACTGACAAACAGCACTACAGGTAAGAGAAAAATATGTATTTTTTAATTTTGAGGTGAACTGTCCCTTTAATTTGTCAATAATCAATGGCAGCTGGCTCAAAATGAGAAGCTGCTATCTCTATGTTTCCTTTGATCTTTGCTGATAGAGTCATAAATAGATAAAAGGTTTGATGAGAGATTCCTTAGCATCTGAACTTAATGAATCCAGGGCCCGTATTCACAAAGATTCTCAGAGTCCTCTCACAAAGCTCCTAACTTAGCCTAAAAATTCCTAGCAAGGAATCAGCTTAAGAGTGATTCAGGAAGTTTCTGAGAGCAACTCTGAGCAAGGAGGGGACAGAAACTTTTATCTTAGTGAGGAGGTGTGGTTGACCCCGTTGCTAGGTATGACGCAGTCTTCTAAAAGCTGTGATTGGTTGTTACAAAAAGAGAAAAAAAAGCGCTCCTAGTAATGAATGGACAGTGAAATTAACCAATCATAGAACTTAGACTGTATTAAGAAATGTGTAATCGTGAAAATAATTTTATGTCATGATGGTGAAACTCAGCAAAATTAAATTAATTGTTACACAGCTTCAAAATGTTTGAACGCACCTCATTCACATGCTGATTATTATACTGATTTGCTTATTGTTATGTTTACTCGCCGGTAATTTTACTACTTAATCTATTTGATATCAATGGTGGACGCAGACTCAGCTGTCAGCAATTACTGTGATTGCTGGCCTCCTTGTTTAAAGTGGTTTGATTTGGCAGAATAACCAAAACAATGAATGAAATGGAGAAAAAAAGAATGAGAAAGCCGAACTGAACAGAAGAACAGTGCCTGCTGTTGGCACAGCTCGTGGAGGAGAACAAAGGAGTTTTAAGAGGGAAATTTGGTCCCGGGATCAGGGCACAAGGGAAGAGGCATACTTGGGAGCGCATTGCCCGACAAATCAATGTGTCATTCCCTCTCCTTTTAGGCACAAGCGATGAGTGTGAGAAGCGCTAGTACATGCTGCAATCCAAAGCGGGCGTTATTGCGTTACTACGCTGGGTGGGAAAAGTAAGCTCATCCCTGATGAGGTCAACCACAAACATTATCCCTGTATGATCAAGCCGGTAGCGTCTTATTAAATCACTGTCTCTTAAGGCCTAAAATGCTTTGTGAATAACTTTTATCTTACCAAGGGAAAATTCTAAGAAAAATCTTAGAATTCTAAGGAACTCTAAGATTTTTCTTAGAATGACATCACTAAGAGCTACTTTTAGTCTTAGGATTCTTTGTGAATACGGGCCCTGGTATTTTGCCAATGAGGAACCACATCCAAAATGGAACCAGCTTTTCAAACCCATCCCTAGTCACCCATTCCAAAATGTCATTTTACCAGCCATCATTGGAAGCAGTCAATCAAGTTGCAAATACATTCGTGTGCAGTTCCCTACTTTGCCCAGTTGGTGCTCCAGCCTGGATAAATGAAAACATACCACAGCAAATTTATATTACATAACAGACTGTGGGCTGCTGTCTACAGTGAGACCTCTCACCTTAGCGTTGGACTTCTTCTGAATGCCTTCATAGCTCGCTCCTTCCTCTGTCTGGGGAATTCGAGGGGCCTTTCCATTAGCAATGAGCTGCACTGCCTCCACCTGCACCAGGAATAAGTGTAAGCGTGACACCTCAGTCTGTGCTGTGTGCAACAATTTCAAAAGACAGAAAAGGCTCAGTGCTGGTTTAATGGGAAGGAGTGTGAAAATATGTCTCACCAGGACAACTTGGCGCATTACTCAATTTTAAAAAAAAGGCTCTGTATTAATTGATGCTGATAATACACTCCTTAGTACACTCCTTCTGTGATCAAAAAGAGTTGTTTACTCAAAAATATGACAATCCAAGTGGTTACCATAGCCTTTATGCCCTCTGGGTAGAGGAAGCGGTTGTAGAGTGTGTCCACAGTGTCATTGGGCTCCACAGCACACTCCCTCTGCAGCAGGATTGGGCCGGTGTCCAGTCCATCATCAGCCCAGAACACTGTGAATCCAGCTTTTTTATCACCGTGGATCAGGGTCCTGGTGACACACAGGAAAGTAACTCCACCTTGTAGCGGTGCCATAACACACTTAGATATGGGATATAAAGTAGACCATAAACCTGAGCAAATGGAGCAGAGTCAGATAAAGAAAAAATTAAAGCTGACTGATGTTGATAAGACTGTGAAAGAAACAAGCCATCGACCACAGCCTCTCATTATGCAGTTGAGTGTATTCTCACATTTTAAACAGTCTTTTATTAAGGTTTTTAGAATATATTTGTTTGACTGGATTCATATTATGCTGTTATACTGTTGCAAGTCAAAATCTAACTTCAAGATATCTTCACTGTTATCATGTTCTGATTAATAATACTTAATTTACTTTTCCATTATGTCTGCCAGAGCCTGCAGATAGTGTTAGCTATGTGACAGGCAGTGACCTGTCCACAGTGCACCCTGCTTCTCACCCAGTGCATGATGGGATAGGTCTCAGGTCCCCACAACCATAAAAAAACCAACAACAATGAGCTGTTTAGAAACTGGACGAATGTAAACTTTAACTAAAGACCTCTACATCACAATTCAGATAAAATGACTACTGTAAACTCAAATTCAACAAATCTTCTTTCACTCAGATGGTCAAGAGTATCCTAAATAACATATTTTGAGTTTGAATTATCACAAGTCAAGCTGATCTTGTGACATGCAGTCAGACTTTGGGAAGCTAACAGTGTCCAACTTCAATGAACATTTTGTATTAAACTGAATAGAATGGCATATGCTCATTCACTTTCTTGCCAAAACATAGATGAGGAGATCAACATTACTCTCAGGTCTTTAGAGAAATTGTATTTAGAAATACAGATGGTGTGATTTTCAATACCATAAAAAATAAAAACTCTTCTCCTTCTGTATAGACGAATTCAGCGAAAGAAACTGAAGTCAAGCAGCCGCCATTACTGCGGTGACAGCTCCCTGTAAGGCATCCATGGGCTCTGTGCGCGAAGCGGGCAGTTGAATGCAAGCTCCAAGAAGTGGACCATTTCTCTTCGGTGAATATGTCTAGGAAGACTGGGAGGACATGTGCCGTCCTTTGGCTGTTCTAATAACAGTGGAAAACTCCAACTTTGGAACAAAACGATATGCAAAATACACAGCCCCTTACTTCACGAGGACTGTCCATGTTTTAGACCGTACGGTTTACACAGATTTCCTGGGCGTGCCGAGGACCAAGGTGTTCGCCACAGGTGGATAAAGAATATCAACATAAAGGACTTTGTTCCCATTAAAAACAGTATGGTAAGTATTCTCTTCATGCCACAATGACTAACATTCAGGATAGCATAGCCTAACAGCTAACTTAAACCAGAGATATTGGATAAAGCAAGACACCCCACTCAGCTCACCTCCTGATTCAGTGACATCCAGCGCCAAGTCCCTGTCGGAGACTTGCAGCAGCTCTGAATGTACTGTCGTCAGTGAGGAAAATGAACGTGATCACAATTTATGGTCCATTCTTTCGCCCTATAGTCACTAAAGTAAATATTGGATTCATTTTCCACAAGCCACACATGCTCTGATTGGAGGGAGAGCTAACCACACCCACTTAGGAGACAGGAAGAGTAACCGTTTTCTTAACATTGGATAAGCCTACGGTGGGGTATCTCCTTAATCCATTATCTCTGCTTAACGTTAGCTATGACTTAATTAACTTTCTTAATTACAATTAAGAAATGTTGTCAATGACCACACAGAAACAATATGGAAATCAAAGGTAATGATATCCTCACAGTGAGTCTGATTTTTAATGTGAATAATGTCTGTGTTGATAGATTTTATGTATGTTTGGCATAAACTGTGGCAATGGGGGTTGTCAGGGCTTTGAACTTCATAATTGCCCTAACTGGCACTGCTGACAGAACAGGTGAAATGAACTAACTTCCTGTTGTTTTTAGAGCAGCAGTGTGTAGTTGTCTTCTTGACAACTCTGACAAAGAGTCAGATGTTTGACCATACTTCATTGCTTCGTTTCCAATAAACTTGCCATTTAATTTTCTCTTGATCCAATTGGCTGGGTCTGTTTTTTTGGGCACATTTGCTGCTTCACTACTCGTTATTCTAATTTTTCTTTGGTCAATCCATAACTGACTGGCCCTTTGCTTTTTCTTTGATTTATTCCCTCATATCTTTGTCACTTTTCACATACGTTTCAAACACTGAATTGCAGAGGTCACATTTTTGCTCAGCACAATTTGTGTGATCTTTGGGGAGTTCATTCTCTGCACTCTCCTGTGGCTTGGCAGTCAGCAAGTGATTTAAAATTGTTCCAGGGACTCTGGCCAAGCCAGCGATCTCAGGAGAGGTAAGATGCTGTATGACTTCAATGTCATTTGTGAATGTTTTTGATGCAATTTTTACACTCTTACTTCAGAAGGACCCTGTATGTTTTGTACTGTGTCAGGTAACAAATTTTGCCATGTAGATTTGTTCCATGCACAGAGTTGGTCCGTGCAGGACATGCCAGTCAGACCCTGACTGACAGCCTCCTTCACCTTGTACAGGAGAGCTGCAGTGTGGCTGCAGCAGCATCCTCTGGCAGCCATGCAGTCACAGACGACTTGGACAACCTAGCTACCCTCCCTTCTCACGGTTACCTCCACATCTTGGTGAAAGTGGATGGACTGCGAATGTCTCACTGATCCCTTCATTGTAGTTCACAATGACAGCTTAATGAATTCATGACTGACACATGTCACCGCAGCAATGGTGCTGCCGCAAGATGGCGGCATACACAAACCGCTCGCCAAATTCATGTATTTGGGATAGTTTTTAACACTGCATGTTCGAAATAAAGACTTCAATTCAAATCAAATTATGAATTTTATGTAGTGCATATCAAATGCCACCAAATGTTAGTCTCTACTTGTGGACCAGGTAGCTGAGCGAGGGACACGGTGATTGCGATGTTACAGGACTGTAAATGGCCATCTAGCAACAGAAAAGAGAGCCTGTGGAGAAAAACATATATCCGCATCAGACGCGGGGAATTCAAGGAGTAGGGGGAAAGATTTCTGGGGATTTAGTGGCGAGGACTGCAGACTGCAATGATTTGAAATTTCGATTGGTAAGGATTTCTTCAGTGTTCATTGTTGAGGAGGTTTTTACCAAGAGTACTCTTTCTTCCGACCAGAAGATTACACAGGGCAAAAACACAGAATGACAGGTTCACGTTACATATCAGTGCTTCTCCTTTGCTGTTCGGCATGTCAGGTCGGGCTGCTAACCTAGCACCTCCTAACCTGTGCCCGTAACTGCCCGTATGTGCCCTCCTTCCCCCGCACTTTTTCCAGCCATTACAACCGTTCAATTTGTTTTTAACAGGTAAAGTGTTTTTCCAAGCTGTCTTTAAACGCACCATGAGTAGACGGCGTCAGGCGCATACACATGCTGTGGTGTTGTGATCTCAATCAATCGTACAGGAGACGTGTGCTGCTGGGCAGTACTGCTGTATGTTCAGCAAACCAGCCAGCAAGAAGCAAAAAACCTTGCACAGTTTCTTTCAAACAAACCGTGTAAGTTGAGTAATGCTGTTGCATGTAGATAATGTTAGCTAAATGATGAATAATTAATAGATACTAATATATCAAGTTGAGCTAGTTAACAAGAATTGTTATTGTTACCTATGTTAAATCGCTT
This sequence comes from Epinephelus cyanopodus, assembly GCA_026686955.1. NCBI lineage: Eukaryota > Metazoa > Chordata > Actinopteri > Perciformes > Serranidae > Epinephelus > Epinephelus cyanopodus. The sequence goes on from CM048936.1 coordinate 3,313,437, forward strand.
GCTAGCTAGTTTCATGCTAGGAATAAACCCACTCCTCCTTAATAAGAACTTGTGCTCACTATTGCTCTGCACATATTTTTTTAATCTGTATTGCCACAATATAAAGAGCAGGGTCAGGGAGGAGACAGTGGACCAGTGGCCAGCAAGGATGATCATGCAGGGTCTTCACAGGTGAGGAGAGATTATAACTAGGGCTGTCAAAATTGCTCAAAAATGATGTTCGAATATTCCTTCTAAAAATAACTCATAGGTTCAAACCATTTGAATATTTTTTTTTTTCGCATTATGTCCACAAGAGGGCAAACTAATACAAGGAAACATATATGTATATGTATTAATACAAGGAAACATAACTACTTGTAGGTATGTTTATTTCAACATTAACGTCTTTGAAAACATTTACATACCTACACAATAAAACACATAATACAATTATCTATAACATTACGTTATAAACGACCGCGGACCTCTCGCTTGCCCTCCGTCAGGCCATACCACCCGCGGAAGCACTGCCAATAGCCTCGAAGTGCCGAGAAGCGAAGCTGGTTCCCTTTCGGCGCCCATGTTAACCGATTGTGTCATCCACACCGGCTGCGCCACGACGCGCAGTGCAGCTCGATGGCCGGCTCGATCCTTTCAGCGTCTGGCCCAGGCCAACGCCCACTCACAAAGAGGACAGCTCCGGTGGTGTTTTTTTTTTTCCTCCACAATCGAATATCAATTTTCACATTCGAAGGTCCATTTTTTTTTTCAAATTTGAATTTAAATGAAAAAATTTAATTTTTAAATTTAAAGAATATTCGTTGACAGCCCTAATTATAACTGGCTGATAAAAAATATCTAGAGCACAAAAGTGACTGCGCGATCAATTTCCACAGCTATGTCACCACTACTATTCTTAATTCTATTTCTAAATTTTACTTTGCACATTTATTATCTATATTACCGCAATAGATAGAAGAGGGACAGGGAGAAACCAGGCAGGTATTAGGACAGGGACCTGACAACAGCACCAATTATCAGCCCAAGGCTTCACAGGTAAGGAGAAATTATAATTGGCTAAGGAAATGTCTATCGGATAAGAGTGACTCTAACATTAATTTTCACAGCTATTTCAAAACTACTCTTATTTATACTCTAAAATGTTTTTGTCTGTACTGCAATGGCAATACCACTGCATTATTTGTGGGTTTTTTTTAAAGGCAGCAGGTATAGAGTGTGCCAGTAAACCTGGGTCTCTGTTAGCGATTTTAGCATTTCCGGTTCTCTCGTCTAAAAGTCAATACGTTTTTTGAATGGGATTTTGGTATAATTCCTCAGATATGGTCTGTGGTTAACAAAAGCTTAAGCGAGTTTCAGGTTTTGTTCTACGACATAAAACACAAACAGTAAATACCCTACTTTGAAGCTTGTATGTGTCGTAAGAAAGGCAGTTGCTAACAAGTTGCTCAATATGACTACAGAGTGCTGGCAGTCCGCTATTACAGCTTCTTATTTAGCTTAAACAGTCCGGGGGTGGGGGTGCTGGCTATGAAGTCAGTGCATGTGTGAGTTTAGGGTGGTTATGGCTTTTGGAAAAAAAACTGTCCCTGAGTCGGTTTGTCCTTGTACTGTTGCACCTATAGCGCCTCCCTGAGGGCAGGTGGGAGCTGTCCTTCATGATGTTCTTTGCCCTGCTGAGGCAGCGGGGGGTGTAAATGTCCATCAGGGAGGGGAGAGGGCAGCCAATGATCTTCTGTGCTGCCTGTCAGCAGGCTCTCGTACTGTATTAAAGCCTAACGTTAGCTTTTTACTTCTGGCGATTGCATTTAAGCTTCAAATGCGGTATGAAAGGTGCTCATATGTGAGGATTATCTCGCTGAACAAAACCTGTAAGTATCATAAACTTGTGATAGCCACAGAGCTTAATTTCTGACATAATCCAAAACGCAATGCAAGATCACATTCACTTTCTCTGCCAGGAACCAGCACGATGCTAAGCTTCCGGGTTTTTGCATTTTGCAATTTGCATTACGCAAACCACCAGCACGAGTGTTTGGTAGATAGGTAGGTAGGTAAGTAGGTAAGGTTAGGTTAGGTTAGATTAGGTTGGTAGTAGGGCTGAGGCGATGCGTTGATGTATTTACATAGTCAATGACGTCGATGATAGCAAATCTGGATAGCCCAGATTGTCCTAAAAAAAAAAAAAAAAAAGATATAGTATGTGTATGTAGCCTTTATAATGACTGTGATATGAGCTTTAAAGTAAAGGCAGTAAAAATACCCCCAAAAAGGCCTAGGGCCCAAAGGGGTAAAGAATGAGAATCTAAGAATTTTTACTTTTTTTCTTAAAAAATGCTTGCACTGACTAACATTAGTTGGCCATTAATTTAAAATTGAAAAATATTAATTGATTTATCATCACAGCTTCAATGTACAGGCATGAGAATGGTATCAATCTCCTCATCTAACTCTGGGAAGGAAAAAAGAAAGCATATTTCCCAAAAAGCCAAACCATTCCTTCTGCCTTTAAATGCTGTTAAATAAAGCATATGGTACATGGTTGAAAACGAACAGACGCTATTCACTGACACACAGTGGAAACAGAAACAGAGATATAGTATGGGTGGAGAGCAGGCAGACTAGCCGAGGGAGAGATAAGAAAAACAGCTTGCCAGTAGGTTAGGGTCAAACAGAACTGGTTTACACCTCTTGTTACACAGACCGATAGCAGTAAACCATCTTCTACCTCTTCTCTGAACTAGAAAACATACAGGATGTTGATTTCGCTTTTGATTGATCTATTCATATTACAATTTATTACATTTTATTACAATTCATTTCATTCTCATTTTAATCTGCTATCTCTGGTGTTTTTACCGTTATGTTATATTATCTACTATTGTGACATTGCACTAAGCATGTGAACCTGCACAAACTTGTTAGGACTGGTATGAATGGTGCTATACAAATAAAGATTGTTTGACTGATATATTGTACATGCCACTACAGTGTATGACACTGATAAGGACAAGCATTTGGTATGGTTATTTTTCCCTCATGTTATGTGATAAAAGGTGGCTGCTTTATGTTCACGTATCACAAATATATGAACAATACAAGGTATGTACACTGTCCTTCTATTACATGTCCTTCTGCATATTCTCCATGTGTTACCTTAAGCATTACACAGGAAGTGGAATGTTCTTTTTAAATTTGTCAGTAGTTGTTACAGGTGGCTGTGCTGGTATACCGTGTTGGTATATTATAGGTATAATGATTACCTGCATGGGCTGAGGAGAATGTGCCCAGCCTGGAAGCACAGGACAAAATTGTAAACTCAGAATTTTATTATTTCAACTGTGACATCATTTCATTAAATTAAACACCTCACCATGGTTGGGCAGGGTTATTCATTGAACTTTATTTTCACTTTATTTTAGAAATTTGGCTTCAAAAAATTATGAAAACAAGGAATTGCTGATGGTTTTTCAATTTTCAGTTGAATCATATTTTAAACAAATCCACTGTTAAAAAGACAAGGTTTTTTGTTCAATAAATGGATATCTGGGTTCTTGATACCTTTAAGGTATGGACTAAAATAACCCAGTGCCCTGAAGTACCAAAAATACTGCAATCAAGAAATACTTACATTCAATCCTTTTCGTACCCAGATCTACACACAAATTGACTATTTGTATGGTTTTGCTCTAAGTCATCTCTGCAAGCATTCTTTGATTTAATGTCACGTATGACTGGCCCACTACCGCAGCAGCTACAACCCATACAGGCTGTGTTGTGGTGAAGTCAATCACAGTGTATTTGATGGAGATGGGAGTTCAGCGTGCCGAGATGCCACCAAAAGTGTTTTAAAGTATGACTATGCTACATGACTGTGGCATCTGTTGGTATTTTATGCAACTGAATGCTTTATGCAAACAAATGGACAAGTGGCAACAGATATGCAGCGTATGTGTAATATAAATCTCTATTATCAGTACACAATTCCTTTTATTTTGAAAGTTGATGACACAAATCGAAGCTTTGACCCATCGTGACATTCATCACTGACGTGGGGGGCTCCAGCCATGAAACTTTACAGCCCAAGGATAAGGTGACAGTCTACATTGAGTTCAAGACACCCAAGGAGGATCCTTTGAGGTTTTATGGTGGTGGAAGGAGCATGCCAAAATGTCTCCTAACCTGGCAGTGATCGTGCCGAATGTTTTCACCATCCCACCATCGAGGACAGCCAGTGATAGATTTTTCATTTGCTGGATGTGTAATTCAAGAACGGAGAACCCAGCTTAATATGAGTGACTGGAGCCTGTGTGTGTTTAATCAGAGGTGCAGATCTGACTTAGACATAATGACGGGTAACGGGTTGGTTCTGGTGATGAGCTTTACGGGAATGGGCAGGTTCAGGTTTATAAAAATGTACTAATGCAGGACTCTGCTTCCATTCACATGAAGACATTACATGTGAGAGTGTAATCAGCATGACATAATATTACAAACTTCATTCATTCATTCTGTTAATGAGCTACAATTACTACATGCCATGTGATAAATGTCCCTGATTGACTGCTACAGTTCTAAGTCTCTGCAGTTTTTAGTTAATACACAAAGTGTGGAATGTCTCCTGGCTAGCTGCCACCATGTGTTCACACTCAGCAGAATGTGCCTCTTGTCTGTCTCATCATTTCTGGCTGCTGGACTGATTCCCCCTGGTTTGAACGTAATGTGTAATCTATCATTACTGTGAGGAATGTGAATGTCACTGTTGTCATTCCTTTACTACTGGGATTCCATGAGGGCAGTGAGCCAAAAGCAAAGTAACAGCAGAGATATCCTTTGACCTGAGAGATGAAGTTAACCCCTTTGTTACCACCAGAGCACACTCAGCAGGGACAGGACGCTGTGTTAAAACCATACTCCACTGAATTTATACAGGAAGTTCATTTTTCATGATAACTACTTCTGTTTGACTATATTTTGTCCCAAAAATAATTACTATAAGAGATATTGTCAATTCCCTTTCAAAGAGCAATGGTGCAGCACTGACCCTCCATCCGACACTAAAACATCCTGATGGCTGAGACCGACACGTGTACTTAGCAGTGGGGATGTGGACAGGAATGGGGAGAGGACAGGTACAGCAAGCAAACACGCCATCTGTAGACAGCCTGACTTGACCTGATGACTTTGCTACAATCTGATTGACTGTTCAAACAGATGTTGTACCTTACCTTCTAAAACCAGCTGCTGGTGACTTGACAAGCTACCTGTTTACACCACAACTTTTCTCTGCAACGTTCTAAAACATTTTTGTCTCATTGCAAATCTTTGTACTGAACTGGTCGTTAGTCATCTTTTGTTTTGAGTAGTGAAGAAATTATGCTTAAGTTTGATCTCTTCTTTATTTAAAGATCCAGCAGACAAGGTAAAGGCCCGAACATACTTGGGCGTACTATAAGCGGAATGGACTCCGCGAGGAATGTCCGCAGTCATTTGGGCTTTCATAGTCAAGCACACTTCTGCGTTGTAGTTACCTGTAAAAATGTCCTTGAAAAATCCCTGCGATGTGAAAAATACATGGTACATGTACATGGTCACGGTATATGGAGTGGAGTCTGTGTGGTCGTAAAATCTGAGCTTTGCGCCCACGGGGCTTGCGGACCTCTGCGCAGTCCGTTCCTGTACGTTCCGCCCGAGTATATTTGGGCCTTAAGGATTTAAAGGGTTCCCATTTTTTAAAACATAATACTCTAGTGTTGAAAAGTTTTGTAAGGACATCCAAAGATGGCAGTATTTCAACGTGGCAGTGTTTATCGGCCCGTCAATGAGTGTACCACCTCTTGCAGCCTCCATGTCATTATTGTGTTGGGCCACTTGCTTGTGGTTCAGTTGAATGCAAGCTAAATAATTTTTTAAAAATTGTATTATGGTTACAAATGTGATATTCTCCCTGGATCTCATGAACTTGCTGGGTCATGTATTGTGCTATATGCTCTACATGGTTTGCAGTACAATTTTCTGTCCTGCTCAAAGATGCCAGGATACTGCCTACTGTCTCCCGAGGCTTCACAAATGTACTTTTTGTTTCTTGTTAAGGTTCAATGAATCATTTTTTTGTCTGACCGGTTTAGCCCCAATCACATCGAGTCCTGTCACTAAAAACATGTTGCCAGCAAAACCATTGCTTTCCTATGTTATGGCGTACCTGGCATTGCTCTACTCTTGTGCTGCATGTTGCATTTTTCTAGCGGTTTTCAGAAGCACATCAACAATAGAATATTCTCAACTTATCAGTGCAAGGCGCCAATTGGCCCCACCCATCAATGTCACTCTTGGGCCAGGGAGCCAATTAATTCAAGAAAAAGGTGGGCTTTACTACTGTTTTGATGTTGGTAGATGTGGCAAGAATCAGAGGGAAAATGTGCAGACGAAAGATTGAAATTAGCAGTGTTTAATTGCGATAAAGTTCACCTCAATATTCAGTTACTAATTAGCAAACACATGCCCAGAGTTGTGTGAGAAACCTAGTGAATCTCACATAGTCAAATTTTTAACCCCACAGTCAAACAGCTTTATTTGCTTCACCATTAATTTGCGAGTAAACACACCAAAGTGCATGCGACATTGTCAATGGTAACTTGATATTTAAATATCACTAAGGGAGGAAAAAAAAACATCTTTTGGTGCACAATTTGCTTTTTGATGTCTCCTTTTTTTTATGCTGAAGTAGTTGCAATGATTGCAACCAAAGGCATAAAAATGGCTGCCAATTTCTCAAAACAGTCACCATTGGCAACCTTGCTGTCCGACCTTGGTAATCATTGTGTCAGCATTTATGAAATAAAATTAAGCAAAAAGAAAAAGATAGCAATGTGTGTGTTGTGTTGTCCCTTAGTAAGCAGAATTTACCCTGTGACTCCTGCTCAGGACCCGCTCAGTGTGAGATATCAGAAGATCTGATCTGACATCAGTCTGGTATCAGAGACATTTTCTCTCAGGATAACATCAACAACTACCCTCTGACTCCCTCCCCTCTTCCTCACCAGTTAATGGCGGAGGCTCCTCTGTGCAGGGGCAGAATGGAGGGGTGGTAGATGATGGAGCCATGCTTGGGGTTGTCGATGATGTTCATTGGAATGAACTGCGAGCAGAAGGGCATGACGTTGAGCTCAGCACCCACTGCCTTGTAGGCGTCCACCACCTCCGGGATGGGCTTCCCCTTGACCCGCCACCTTGGGAACTTGAACACTGGTGTTCCATCTTTCTCCGCTGCCACCGCTGAAAGAGAAGAGGAGAGTTTACTGATTCACTTTAGAAAGCAGAAAGGAAGTGCATCGGAGAAGGTGTGATTCACGGTTGGAGCCTTTACTCAGAGGACACCAGTTTTTTAAACTGATATCCTACCTTTCCCAATGGATTTTTGAGGTCCATACTGACATTTGATTCTAATAATGTGGGTCAACATTTAATTTTACAAGAATATTTTCAAAATACCTCACACTGGGTTCTTCAAAAATTGTGACCTCAATATGAACTACATTACATTGTTTGTAATGAAGATACTGCTTCTAAATAACCTCAAACAGCTTTGATGTTGCCACACTCTATTCATTTATCCATTCACCAATCCATCCATCCATCCATCCATCCATCCATCCATCCATCCATCCGTCCATCCATCCATTGTCCATCATCCATCCATCCATCCATCCAACTGTTGATCCATACATACATACATACATACACATACATACATACATACATACATACATACATTAATCCTTCCATCCATCTGTCTGTCTGTCTGTCCGTCCATCCATCAATATGTCCATCCATCCATCCATCCATCCATCCATCCATTATCTAACCAGTAGCAAGTTAAGCGAGGAATTTAGGAGTCCCTCTCCTCGGCAACATGCTTAAGCTCCTCCTGGGGGAATCATGAAGTGTTCCCAGGCCAGATGAGATATATGATCCCTTCAGCGTGTTCGGGGTCTACCCCTGGGACCTCCTACCAGTTGGACATGAAACACCCAGGAGGAATCCTGATCAGATGCCCAAACCACCTCAACTGACCCCTATGCTGTGCTGCTACAGTACCAACATACTATTACCAATATATCAAAATGGCAATTTGACCGCAAGAAATGAAAAATGTATGTTACAGTTTCTGCAGTGCTCATTCAGGCTTTTCAGTTTCACTTTTCAACATTGCAACAAACAAGTAAAGTCTTGAAAGTGGCCCCTACTTGCAGTATGACCTTAATGACCAAAAAACAAAGGTGATCCACTATTGTGAAAGGCTATTCAGACAATACAATCAAACTTCACTGAGCACACTGTACATACTAACAGGCCACAGTGTGGGGGGTACTATGCTGTTGATATTTTTAATAACACTAAATGTGTATTTTGATTATCACAGTAATATTACCATATTAACCTCCCTTCACTTGTTGTTGAAAGGCAAATAAATCTAAACTGAAGTGGGCACAGCCACAATATGTTTATGTCAAGAAATAATTGCAGAGACAGCAGCTGGATATTGGAGGAAATACTTAGGGGGAAAGGATGACAGGCCGAGGTCAAGAGGCAGCAGAGAGCTGATGATGATGTTTCCTGGAAAGATTGCATCATACCAAAGAGTGCCCCCCGATTCTAGACTTTTCACCTCAAAGCTGCTTCTCTGGGCCACACAGGGCCTCTCCCCACACAGACAATGGAGCCACTATCCCACAACTAACACAGGATAAAGGCATGTCTTTGTCCAGGAGCACTGTTGAGTCAACACGCATCTACCTCAGCCACGGCACAGGCCTGTGATGACCCACACAAGACCAAGGACACAGGATCATAACAGGCCATCACATCAAACATTTTCTGTCCTATTATCTTTGTACAGACCCAAAACAAAACATTTACTGTGCTGCATTTCTGTCTTTTTATTTTTTAATTGTAAGTGAACCAGAGGTTACAGATATTTATACACAAGGAGGAAAATACATTGTAAGATCTCATGTTAACTAGGTCTAAAATTACAAGCAGCTGCAGTGATGAAAACCAGTTCATTTTCGAATGTATCGTTTCACTTTAAAAACTCCCAGATGGCTCAGTTGACAGGTCAAGAGTAATATGCACCTTGTGTCAAATGGATTTAATATAGCACTGAAGTACGTTGACTTTGAGCAACCCCCACAAGCTGAGCATACATGTGCAGTTAATCTGATGTCAGCGGGCAACAACATCACCAAAGCAGGCAAAACGCTATTCTGGAGTAAACCAACCACTGCAGAACTGTGTATGAAACCAAATCAAAGAAGCTTACAACAATGCTTGCTAAATGGGTTGCAATTGACTGCAGACCGGTCAACATCATGGAAGACTGGGGTCTGAGGGACATCCTCAGTTTGGCATGTTGTGACCAGACATATGCCTTGCTGTCAGGGGGAACAATAGTTTCATACACTGAACCTTGATCAATCACAGAAAGCAATTAAACTGGAACTCCTGAAGAGAGCAAATGCTGTCGAATTAACCATGGATCATTGGACATCAGTGAGTAATCAAAATGATCTCAGAGTAACTGCACACCATATTGTGTATAGTAGTATAGCACTGATTTGAAATGAATAAATTATAAACTGAGGATCAAAAAATAATTTCTTTACATTCATTTGATTCCCAATCAAGACACTCTGGTAAGAATTGCTTCACCTTGTTAATATGGACTTCAAATCTGTTTTAAAATGCAAAATAACAGAATTTTAAAAATGCAATTAATCACAATTACCTTTTGAAAACCAGCAATTAACTGTTATGAAAAAAACTGTATCCTTTGACAGCCCCAGTTACATTATATTCTCCTTATTGGTATACACATCCTCCTGAATATTATATCCATATCTGTGCTGCTTTGTATCTTTTTGCATTTTGCTTTTTCGCAATCTCTCAAATACATTTGACATTGGTGCTATATGACCAGACAAAATCAGAGGGAAAGGGCTGTAGTATTCACTTTTGCTCAAGAGGTAGAAAACCTACAACTACCAGAATGCACTGCTGCACACCAATAAACGCTCGTGCTGGTGGTTTGCGTAATGCACATTAGTCAGTTTTAACAATATGGCGGATGGCTGGTGACAAACAATCACCTACAGAGTGTGCCAGGGCTGACGTCAAAACCTGGAAGTTTAGCATCGTGCTGGTTCCCAGAAGAGAAAGTGAATGTGATCTTGCATTGCGTTTTGGATTATGTCAGAAAATAAGCTCTGTGGCTAACACAAGTTTATGATACTTACAGGTTTTGTTCAGTGAGATAATCTTCACATATGAACACCTTTCATACTGCATTTGAAGCTTAAATGCGATTGCCAGAAGTAAATAGTTAACATTAGGCTTTAACGGACTACATGACTGCTCCACGGTCGCATGACTCTTGACGTCACCGCCACTAAGCTTTCAACCGATTTTGGCTGCTTCATTTTAAAAACATTGTATAATGGGGAAATCGGACTTTTTAAGCTAAGTAGGAAGCTGTAATGACTGCCAGCCCCCTCATCTGTTTGGGGGTGAATACGTTTAACGTCCCCGACAGGGTTTCTAGCCTTATTGAGCAATTTGTTAGCAACTGCCTTTTCTTAAGACACGTAAAAGCTTCAAAATTCTCAAGTAGGGTACTACTGACGTGTTTTATGTTGTAGAACAAAACCTGAAACTCGCTTAAGCTTTTGTTAACCACAGACCTTATTTGAGGAATTTTACCAAAATCCCATTCAAAAAATGTATTGATTTTTAGACGAGAGAACCGGAAGTGCTAAAAGCGGTAACGGAGTTCCGGGTTAACTAGCACACTCTATTAAAGTTAAACGATAAGCTAAAAAGCTAAAACATGTTTCAAAAACATATCAGGCAAGAAATATGCAACACAGTTAACAGTCTAGGTTTGTTTGATTAGCACTGCGGAGCATGTAGAAGGAGAGCGGCGAGGAGCGCGGAGCAGCATGTGGGAGGAGAGCGGAGCAGCCGAAGACAGCCGTCCTGTTAGATCACTTATAATTAAGAGGGGAAACTGCCTGCCACGTAAATCGGACAGTAAAGTAACACACTTTTTTCATAATAACACACTATTTTAATAAAACAGCTGAAACAGTTGTCCATACAGTGTTATATTTTTCCTCATAGATCCTTCCTCAAATCACTCGCAATTAAAATAGCCAAAAAAAAAAAAAAAGAAATTAAAAAAGAATTATGCCACGGAATTAAATTGTCCCATTAATAGGCTAAACATTTTTCTTATAACGGCAGCGCACACTTCAATAAAGGAATCATTAACATTTCAGCCTAAATAAACAATAAAATATTGGCTTGTACATTTTTTAACCCAGAACGAGGTGGTGGTCAGCAGCAGTGCAATTATAGCCCAAAAGCAGCGCATTATTCCTAAAACGAACCATAAGCTATGAATCTTCTAACGTTAAATGCTATAGAAATAAGTTTTATGCAACAAGGCAGGTAGGCTTTAGTGCAAATAGTCAGTGCAGTTAAACAGAAGAACAACACACAAAACGAACTTCAAAAAACAAAATAAAGAATGGTTTGCATAACCTGCAAAACTTTTCAGCACAGCAGCATTTTTATTTCTCCCACAAAATACAGACAGCTTGGCAGCTATCATCTGTTTCACTTTCCCTGCTACTTTTTCGACTGGAGGACAACGACAATTAAGATAGACAGGCCTACATGTGTTTAAGTTGGCTAGTATGGCTGCATTTTTTAACATCGTTAAACAGCCTATATCGAATATACTACTTACAAGATTAAGGTGATTTCTGAGGTTTGTTGTGCCCCCGCAGTAGGCAAGGTTTGCGTCACAAATCTGGCACACTGCCTTGGTTTTATCATCACTGAGTTTAAAGTGTTGGGGGGTATCCGAGTAGGTGAAATGGCACTAGGATGCCGGCCAAGCCGAGCGAGTACTCGAGTACTCGGATATCGGCTACAGCCCTAGTTTCTGAAGACATATTACGTGAGAAATAGACAATACAGTAACAGTGACTTGGTTTATTTCTGATCAGCACTGCCTAGTTTTACTGTTTAATTGGAGTTTGAGAGAGAGAGATGGGTGGCTCTCTCTCTTAATCCTCTACCATACATATTTGGTGTTTCTCAAACTCAAAGAATGGTCCTTAAATGTCTGAATTTCAAGGAGGCTATCTCATCAAATACCACCAAAGGACTGTGTCAGTGTCAAGCATCCTTTAAGTTCTATCAAGGAGGAGTCCGTCATTTAGAGAATTTTCAAGGATTCATGTATGTATCCCCAGCAGGCATGCAGTGCCCACAATTCTTTGTGCACAATTTGCCGGTGGAGCTTGGCGGGATTCGGATAAATATGGCATTTATAGAGATTATTGTCTCCAGGAGTTTGTAATATACACGCATGAAAATAATATTAATAGAAGCCTCATCATTTACACTTTCCAATGTGTTCACTGCCAAATAATATGGATTAAAATAATAAATAAAGTGATTCCGCTATAACAGAAAAGTTTTGAAATGAATCAGTCACAGCTGAGCGCTAAGAATCCACCCACGCCCCACTATATTCACCTGATCACAACATGATAATTGCTCTGATTCTTTCGGTTTCAAATCATGTATTTTTCCAGGGGATTCGCAGTGAGAACGGCCACAGTACGCATTAGAATGTCCTGCAGGTCAAAGCATCACTCACCTGTTTTAAGGTAAACATATTTCAGCAAATTTCACAGTAGTATGATGAAAAGGTGGCAGGTCAGCTGCCCAGAGCAGTGCAGCTCATCAGATCAGAAATGTTATTTATATTATAGCTGTGTCTGTGGTGATACACATATCAATCTAGAACACTTTGGAATCACAATGTGATTCTGTGGTGATAAAGGGACGTTTTCCAGCTATTGTCTTTCCTCCACTCTGAAAAGGGATTGTTGTGTGAATGCGTCTTTGAAGCCCTTTTACACTGTCAGATTTTCGGCGAATGTTGGGCTGTTTTGCCGGCAAGCTGCGAGGATTTAGACACACAGAGCCAGATTGGCGAGTTGATCCGAGGTGCCCAATATTCCGCCTCATAGGGTAGACATCTTGGCGGAACCCTTTTGGTTTAAAAAGAACAAGGCACCCTTCCACCACGGGAAGGGCTGTTGATGACTTGTGGGAGGAGCTGTTGATGATGGCGCACGTGCGTCCGCACTGACTTTGAGAAGCATCAATTGTGTCCATGGTGGCGGGCATACGAAAATGCAAATCTGTAGGTGGAGCAACAGCCCTAGAGATGAGCAGGGATATCTGGACCCCTTTATGGAAATGGCTGGACATGAGTCCAGACTGCAGTTTGTTCTGCTCTGTCCAAGTAACTGTTGGCTATGAGATGCCAACATTTCTTCCCTTGTTCCTATAAAACCTGTTATTTTGATGTTGTTGCCTGTAGTTGGGTGGAACTGCATTTCAAAAACTACTAGAATGTATTAGTTTCCTTATAGGAAAGGCTTGCGTTTTCAGATTCTACGATTATTTAGTGCAACTGGGGGTCAAATGAACTAAAGAAGAAAACACTATGGTGATTTAAAAAAAACCCTGACAATGATTCCTGTGGTACATAGAAATCCATCAGTAATAACAGCTGAGAGAGACGGACGTAGAAGACAGTGACGTTCACTCACTCAAATTGAAGAGAACGGTGAAGTGACAGGAAAGAGAGAAGGGGATTAACTCACCCAGGGGGTCGGCCTTGCCATCCTTGTCGGGGACTGTGAACACACCAACCACCTTGTGACCCTGCTTCCTCAGGTTGCTGTACACCTCCTGGCCAAACACGCTCTGGCCAATTATAGCTAGTTTCAGCTTATTCTGGTAATAATTCTGTAACAAGAGCAAACACATTACTTTTGGTTTCCCCTAGTGTAAATCTGCAGTACTGGAAATGCTGGAGACTCTTTTCTGCAATTTGTCTCATTTAAGATACAGTGCTCTGATATTTGTGTGTGCATAGAGCTCTTCCTCGGAAGGAGAGGATTTTCAACATTCTTTCCTCACCTCGTTGGGTCAGATGTTATGCAACTGCCAACAGAAAACACAATGCAGAGCCAGCCCTAACAGCAGGCAACTGCAGGAGCCACTAGGGGACCAGAGGGGCCCACATGACACAACTCTTAAAGGACCACTCCAGAAATATTGGGAAATAGTCAACTGAACAAAAAAAAACCAAAAGATACATTCTGTATCTGATACTATAAGAGGGTATTCTAATTTACTATCAATGTATGGTTTAAGTCCAAAAAACACTCACATTTCTTAGAATGCATTAAATGGGTTGGATGAGGTATTTGTTCATGGTCATTGAATAACACACAATAGTAGTGAGTCAGCAAGCCCCCACTTTGGAGAAGCAGGCTGGAATCACCACAGAAGCCAAGCAATTTACTGCAGTGGACGCGTTAGCAACAAAACATATTTTAACCACCTAAAAAAAGTCCCATCTAAAACAAATCAATATTAGTTTAAGTGTGTACACTATGTTGAGAGTATTTTCGCATCTTTGCCTTGCTGTCGGACAGCAATTTCTGACAGGGAAGTGAAAGCTATTATATTGCTCTCTTCAAAGCCAGACTCCATTGGGAAAAACAGTGCTTTAACACTGCTGAACGCAGGAGCTGCTGATGTACCGCTGCCTTGATCAGTTAGTTGGAGTTATTGTGTGTTTAAATGGGTTAGTTTGTTATTCACCAAAGTCACAGCAGCTCCTGTGTTCAGTGAGCCAAAACTACTGTTTTAGTCAATGAAGTCTGGTGGCTTTGTGGAGAGTATAGATAGGGAACTGCAAATGACAACACAACTGACTACAAAGACTATCAGTGTTACTGACTATTCATTTACTTAAAACTTTAATTAACACTGGGGTTACAGCAATTATTTTTTTTATAACTGATCATTAAGCACATCAATAATCAACTAATTGTTTGGTCACCAAAATGTCAAAAATACATAGTCAGATTTCTTGTTCTATTCAACCAGCAGTCCAAACCCCAAAGTTATGGGTTCTTATGCAGTATACGTTTTCATGCAATTAACAAGCAGCCAATCCACACATCTGAGAAATTTCAAACACTGAAAGGTTCATATGCTTTATAAGTAAACATCTGATAAACTAATAGAATAGTTCAAAATCAATTTTCTTATCTTAATATCAACGAACTGATTGATTTGTCATAGGTATGGAAAAAAAATCATGTGTAAAAAGCAGGACTTGGAATGACTTAAGGGTGGGATGCAGGGGGCCACATGCTTGCCTTTTGCAGGGCCCCCAAATCATTACCCCAGCCCCTGGCCTAACTATCATTAATGTTCCTGTTTGTTAAAGCCAGCTCCGAGAAAAACTACTGGCTGACAGAGAGCACAACCCCTAATCCAGAGGGAGAAGTTCAGCTGCCCCCTCCTCTCTTCTAACTGTAGCAGCACATGTGAGATGGAAGGAGGTCTCAGGTTTCCCTGCTTTAGTGAAGGGTCCTGTCAAACGCACGAGGCGCCGTCTCAGATTTTAAGATTGCGTTTAGCAACGTGCTGATGCATTTTAAAGCCATGTATTCCGAGCAACTTCCTACAGTAACACAGCTCCAGAGGCACTGAGAAAATTACAGTGCAAAACGCCCCCAGTAAAAACGCATGGATGGCTGGATTGTCCACATTCTGCTTTCCTGAGGGGTTCTTGCAACCCTGCAGGCTCGAAACTACAGTAAGCTGCTGACGGGCTACAGTGTGGGGCTCATAAGCTGATGCAACTCCTCCAGATCTTGTACAGGAGCGTAAAGAGACTGAGAGAGGGGAGAGATAGGAGGTAGGCAGTAACGTGGCAAATTGGCACGGGTACACCATCGTTTGCTCTGTTTGTTGCAAATATGGAAGCAGAGTGACTTATGGAGACCTGGATATGAACTGTGATAGACAGATCGGTGACCAGAGTCGAGCCAGGCTCAGTTCTCCTCATGCCACAACGAGCTTCGATGCGTGCAGTATGTTTCATCAATACAACAAAGTATTAAAGGCACTATTCAGTCTCTGGTGCAGCAAAAGCAATGTTACTTACGGACGAAGTGGAGAATTTCCTTAAGACTTGACTCGCCGTCCACAACATAATGGCGGTGTTGATGTTTAAAAAATGTATGAAAAATAAAAATGGATCCAAATGCTGCAGAATTTGTCCGACCTACTGCTGAGGTATGAGCGCTGCTGGCCGTACACACACACCTGCCTCTGTGTGTGACCGTGTGAGTCAGAGGAGTGGCCGTGGTATGGGCTCGTCACAGCCAGCTTATACTCGACAGCAGCAGACACAGTACGTGCTGCTTGACACCGTACGTGCGCGGTCACACGGTGCTTACTACTGCTTCGGCCGCGCGGTCACGCGTGGGAATTCATAAAATTCTCAAGGCCACACTGGCTGTAGATAGTTTAATTGCAGTTTATACATGATATAATATGCTACTGTGGGAATGCAAATAGATTGACTTATTTATGTGTTTATATTGTGAAATGTTTTATCCACAAGCTAAAACTAAGATAAACTTAAAGACAAAAATGAGATGATCGACTTGAAATAGCCTATCACTAGAAAAAAATGTATATTCAAAATAGTTTACAACATCTCTGTAGGCAGAAATGTATTAAGCTAATATTCATGTTTCTAGCATATACCTATTAGGCATTTAAGGGTAGTTGCTAGCCATTAGCCATTGTTTGCTGACAGTAGCTAACCTAAGTTGCTAAAATGCTAACAGATGACTATAGAGTGGTGCAGTAGTGAGTCCTTAAAGTCCTGGATTTGAGTTAGCATGATAGCACTCCTGAGGCCTGTACTATGAGGCCAGTATAACTTACACAGGCTATCTTTTTGTTATGCCTGACTAATGGCTGTCTAAATAACTACAAAGCTGGGTATCCACTACTTCAGTCAGTTTTGGGTTTTCCTATCCAGCCACAAGCCAATTCATGGGAAAAGCAGGGGTGTTAGTTATGAGTGACGTCATCAGAACCATGAATGAAGGATGCTGCATCATATAAAATGGTACCCAAGGCACCTGGGACAGTGAGCCAGTAAAATATCAGGGGCATAGGATGTAAATACTTACTGCCCCTTGGTGACATATTCCATAGATTTGGCATAAACTACTGCAATATCCTCTTCTCTGGCCTACCGCACTGCAGCACAAACAAATTACAACTTGTTCAAAATGCAGCAGCCAGGATATGAACCAAAACCAGGAAATATGATCATATAACCCCAGCTTTAATCACTCTTCACTGGCTTCCAATCCAGTCCACATCAGACTTCAAGCTGCTTTTACTCACCTACAAATCTCTACATGGCCTAGCACCCCCATACTTCTCTGAACTAATCATTACACAAAATTACAAATAATTGTGCTTATTTGTAAATTGTATTTTTTATTTGTAATTTGTATTTTTCTAATGTATTATTTTCTATGTGAACTGTAAAGTGTTTCAAGACCATGTTTATGGTGATTTTACCCTATACATAAAGCTGAATTGAATTGAATTAAATGATACACTGTTATCTTCTGATAGAACATTATATCGAAAGTACTATCTAAAAATTCACTGTCGGCCAAAGCTCAAATAACGTGTATCACTAGGCTATATGTGACATTAAAGAGTATTTTTTTGCTACTTAGTTGGAAGATAATAAAAACTACTCTGAATATGTTACATAATGACACTTAAAAGTAATGTAAGATTGTTTCTGCTGCTGATGTAAAGGGTGGAAAAGTGGGTCTATCTGACTCAAGTGTTGCATTTATAATAGGAGCCAATTAACAGCCTGTGGATTATTTTACTAATAAAATATCATGTTTTTTTCCTAGTTCTCATCACAGATGTATCTTAAGTTATTTTGAGCTGCATTGATGGAATCAAAGAGTAAAGTAGCAACACTTTTACTGCTGACTAAGATAAACTATGCATAAGTTAAAATCCTGCTAAAATTGTGTGTTCAGTGTTGTGCAGTAAATGAGGTCTCCATTTGTTAGAGACTCTGTTTTAAAACCAGTGGAAATAGACCCTTGGAACAGTGAAATGATTCTGCTGACCTATGACATATGGGCAACTCTTTTTTACCTGAGACTCTGGACTTTTTTCAACCTGCTCCGGAGCAAACCCAGAGTTAACCCCGAGGTTACCTCACTAACTCCAAATCCTGTTTTGTAGTACAGGCCTCAGGTTCCCTCCTCTCAAAGTCAGTGGGTCTTTTGAATGATTATTTGGTATCGATGCCTGAAATTAGGTCTGTGGTTGACCCAAGCTTAGACTTTCTTGTTTAGTTTCACAACATGAAATATGTCAGTAAAATATCCCTCTTGTGCATTTTGAAACTTTTTGGTGTCCTTAAAAGGGCAGCTGTTAACAAGTGGCTAAATGTGACTACAGGACTTCATCAGGCCGAACTCAGTTTACAGTGTCGTTCTGGTAGCATTTGTTCATGTAAAAGTAGTTTGTTTATAGCATGACATTAGCTTTTTACCTCTGCTGCTTGCATTTAGGCTTCAAAAATCATAAAAATTGTGTTCATTTGTGAATATTATCAAATGTGTAAGTATCATAAATGTTTGTTTGCCACTGCAATAATCCGAAATGCTTTTTGATGAGGGAACCACAGCAAGGCTAAGTTCTGCATCAGCCTACAGAAGATAAGCAAAGTTGAAAAATGCTAACAAATGACTGGTAGTCTACTTGCCTCTAGATTTTTATGTTTCCTTTAGTGTATGATCACGTGAAAATACAGTAGCACAGAACAGATAAACCAAACACTGGTTCCAGCTACTGCAGTTAGAAGCTCCTCAATGACTAGCAGCGTAGGAAAAACCCATTTGTTAATGTGAACCCGCTTTATTCATTTATAAATAATCTGGTCTATTTGTTTTGGAGAGGAGGAGATTTCTGTGAATAATAAGGCTTTAGGTAAAAACCTCCTGAATGTTTGAATCTTTAGTCTTTAGTAATAACAGAAAAAGTGTGCACACATTAGCAGATGCCAGACTAACAGCTGACTCCAACATGCCAAACAGCATCGGAAGAACACCAATTTTGCGGATAATTCAACTAACAGCTAAAATCAATAAAAACTTCCTGATCAGTGAACACTGAGATAATTCTAACTGGGAGAAGTTTCAGCTGGTTGCAATCTGCAAACCTCTCTGATGACACCACTTAATCTCTTTAGTTTTTACACACTTAACCTTTAATGTAGCCATTGTTCCAGTGCGTATTTCCGTAGTCTGGTAAATGGTGTAAAATTAACCTGCAACCTTTATGAAGCTTCAGTATTTGACAGCCAGTACAAAATAAAAGAAAACAAAAGCTATGTGAGTAAGATAATATGCATGAGCCATTAATCGTAGGCAGTGCACAAAGTTTAAAGATTAAAGGCTGACTATTATACTACACACCTGGCTGAATAGATAACTAACATGGAGCACAAACACCAAGACTCCCTGCTCATTGTTCTTGGGGACTTTAACAGAGAGATCTTGAGCCACAAACCTCCAAAATCCAGACAGTACATTAAGTACATCACCAGTGATAAGAACATACTGGACCATTGCTGTAAAATATAAAAATAAGATGCCTCTTACTCTGACGCAGCTGTAGGACTCTCTGATTAGTGTCTTGTTCATCTTCTTACGATACGATACGAGACGAGACGATATACTTGCGCCATAAATGCCTTGACAGCTACAATGACAACAAACAATACATCAAAAGCCATACCATCCCAACAACAATCACATAACAGTATTGCACATATCCCATAACATTACACATAACACACACCATACATACACAACACATGCTAAAAGATCACCATAATAAAAGCACTATAAAAATTATTGCACAGTCTTCAGCCTCAAGCAGAATTGTTTAAGAGTTTGATGGAAGTTGGAACAAATTAATTCTTAAAACAGTTCTTCAGACTTACGGGCATAAAGTAAAATCAGCTTGTGGTCAGGACTGTGAGGAGACAGACCAACAAGGCAAAGCTGAAGCTAAAGGCCTGCTTTAACTGCACTAATTAGAGTGTTTTTGAAGCTGAAACTTCAGACATGGACCCGACAATGTGATGTCTCACATCACTGTCTCTGAGGATATCTGTTAAAACCTTCTGCACAAACAGCGACAATTAATCCTGGTTTAAAGCTAAACTCAGGGGGCTTCGTCAAGCCACCCACAGAAGTGAATACAGTATTCTGTACCAATTCAAGAACACACCAATGAAGGAGATCGGAGTAGCAAAGAGGAGCTATACCGAAACAGGAGACCACCCCCCTACATTGTGGAGAATCATCAACTTACTGATGACCTGCAGGTTTGACAAGCCTTGATTCACACCCCTTACCAGCTCCAACTTAGACATTACACAACCAACTGCCCCTCACCCCACCTGCTCCCAGGAACCGAGTGGGGGATGTGTCCGCTCTTTCAGAGACAGAAGATAAGGAAGGCATCAGGCCCAGATGGTAAGTCTATGCTGATCAGCTGGCTTCCATCTTCACGCAGATCTTCAACAGATCACCAAAGCTGTGTGAAGTCTCCTACTGTTTCAAACACTCAACTATTATCCTGTTCTCCAAGAACTGGATTACATGACAACAGGCCTTTTGCCCCAATGTGTTTGGACATGAAATTATTTGAGAGACAGGTGTTAGCGATCGTAAAGGACATCAAAGGACCCCCTCCTGGACCCCCTGCTGTAAGTGGATGATAAAATCAACAAGAGACTGCAGTACATCTTGCATTCCAACTCCCCAAGGACATATGCAAGGATGCTGTTTGTGGACTTCATTTTGGCATTCAACACCATCATCTCTCTCCAAGCTTACTGTGCTAGTGGGGGAGCTGAAGGCCGTGCAGAAGGAGCTATGGAGTAACATCAGGAGGGGAAAGGAAGAATATAAAAAGAAGATGGAGGAACAGCTGCCGCAGAGAGACGTCAGTGGAGTCTGGAGAGGTCTGAAAACCATCTCAGGACACAAACAACCACACTCCCAGGCCAAAGGCAACCAGAAGTGGGTGAATGATCTGAATCTGTTCTTCAATAGATCTGATCAGTCTGCCCCGCCCCGGCCCAGACATCATGGCTGCAACCCCCCCTCATCCTTACCTTAAACCTTCACACCTTAAACCTTCACCTGGCACCGTTCCTCTTCACCCTCTACACTGCAGACTTTTCATACGACACCCCCACCTGTCATCTGCAGAAGTTCTCTGATGACCCTGCCATAGTCAGCCTCATCACAGATGGGGATGACAGGGAGTACAGAGAACTGAACCAGGACTTTGTGGACTGGTGCCTGAGGAACCACCTTCAGATCAACGCGGGGAAAACCAAAGAGCTGGTGGTGGATTTCTGCAGGTGCAGACTCCTCCCCCCAACACTCTTGAACATCCAGGGAAAGGACATTGAGATGGTGACATCTTAAAACTCAAATCAAATCACTTCACTGGCTTCCTGTCTCATTCAGAATTCAATTCAAATTACTCACTCTCACTTATCAAGCTTCAACATCTTAAAACTCAAATCAAATCACTTCACTGGCTTCCTGTCTCATTCAGAATTCAATTCAAATTACTCACTCTCACTTATCAAGCTTTGCACGGCCAGGCCCCTACATATCTATTAGAATTACTCCACCCATACACTTCAGCTCACACTCTCAGGTCAAATTCATTAAACTTACTGAGTGTCCCTCATACACGTCTTAAGACTCGAGGTGATTGGGCATTTGAATCCCTGGCTCCCAAACTATGGAACGCTCTGCCTGCACCTTTGCGGTCTGTTGACTCAGTTAGCTCTTTCAAAAGGCAGCTAAAGACCCATTTGTTTAAGCAGGCGTTTGGGTAATTGATAAGTACTTGCCACTACCTGCTGTTTTCACCATGTATTTTTAAGTGCGTGTGTAGATGTGTGTATTTTTAGGTGTGTGTGTGTGTACAATCAGTTTTATCTAAATTTGCTCTGTTTTGTTTGCACATTGACTCTGTAAAGCACTTTGTGACCTCTGTCTGTGAAAAGCGCTATATAAATAAACTTTGATTGATTGATTGATTGATTAAAACTGGGTGTTCATCTTAACAATAAACTGGACTGGACTAATCATATAACAGCACTATACAGGAAAGGCCAAAGCAGACTCTACCTGCTGAGGCGGCTCAGGTCTTTTGGAGCACAGGGGGCGCTCCTGAAGACCTTCTTTGACACTGCGGTGGCATCAGCCATCTTTTACGGAGTGGTCTGCTGGGGCAGCAGCGTCTTGGCTGCAGATAGGAAGAGACTGGACAAGCTGATCAAGAAGACTAGCTCTGTCCAGGGATGGTCTCTGGAGTCTGTGCAGGTGGTGGGAGACAGGACTAATAACTCCCACCCCTGCAGGAGATAAAAGCTCTGGAGAGCTCCTTCAGCGATAGACTGATTCACCCAAAGTGTGTGAAGGAACACTATCGCAGGTCCTTCCTGCCTGCTGCTGTCAGACCACATAACCAGCACTGCTCACAGTAAACTGCACCATGGACACTTTACTGACACTATGGACACTTTATAAACACCACAGTTGTTTGCTGTTTTTTGCACATACAATCAATTGCACTTGATGTGCTCTCTTTAATCCACTGCTCATTTTTATCCACTTCTCATTATTATTATTGTTTTTATTATTATTTATCGCCATTTCTTGTATTTCTGTACTTTATTTTGCATGCCTAGTTTTTAAGTTTTTTAAGTTTAAATTTTGAAATTTTTAATCTGACTCTTTGTCCTTGACTGCTGTAACACTGGAATTTCTCAATTATGGGATCAATAAAGGTTTATTTTATTTTATCTTATTTTACACCAATAACTACACCTCAGGGTAACCGTCTCTTATATTCCTGAAATTTGCAGGCATCGCAACAGTCAGTGGCCTAATTTGGGACAGTGACCAGTCTGCGTTCAGATGTGAGGTTGAACTGTTGGTTTTCTGGTGTGGTCAGAACAGCCTGGAGCTTAACACATTCAAAAACTGTTGAGATGACAGGAATTTCAGGAGGAGGCCCCATCACAGCCCCCTATCACCAATCTGAACAACACTGTGACATCCAGCACTGACGCCATCAGGAGCAAGGTCTAGCAGAGGATGTACTTTTTTGCGCCATCTCAGGAAGTTCAATCTGCCTCAGGAGCTGCTGATCCAACTTTACACCACAGTCATCCAGTCTGTTCTCTGCTCATTTATCACTGTGTGGTTTAGATCAGCCAAACAGGAAAGAAAACAACTACAACAGACAGTCAGGACTGCAGGAAGAACTACTGGTGCCAGCCTGCCCTCAATCCAGGAATTATACACCTGAGAGGAATGAGCACCAACTAAACTAGCATCCTGCTAACTATTGAACAGGCGTTAGAAATTAAACTGGGTGACCTCCATGCCACGTTAGCTTCCAACGAATGCCATTTAAACAAAAGGCTCTTTTTCTATGTGCTCATCTGACAGAGGACTCTGGTGAGAGAAGAAGCAAAGGCGTGTGCTTTATGATTATTAAGGACTGGTGTGACAGTGGGCAGAGACGGATTTTGGCTAACGCACACAACGCACGTTGCCTAGGGCCCCCACCGAGCGAAAAGGCCCCCCAACGTCGCTTACAAGTAACAGAATATCAGTCCCAGCCAGCTGTGAGCGTCGCGTCCTGCAGCAGCGAGCAACTCTGCTGAAAGTGCCAAGACAAATCTCAAGCAAGATCGCCAGTGTGACTTCTGTGACTGTATAAGACTCCTGATTGGCTGTCAGTGTCATGAAAAAAAGACGGAACAAGCTTTTCTTGACAGCTGTTAAGGGCGTCCACACCAAGCAAGATAACTGTAACGTTAACTATAACGATAACAATGGCAGCATCCACACCAATGAACGATATCGTCGTGTTGCTAGGTTACGCCAAACACACACTGCTCGGTGCGGTCGGCAGGGGAGCATGGTGATGGATAAAATGGATATTGATGACTTGTTATTGCTGTATGTTGCGAGACAGAAAAAGAAAACCAATTTGCCGCTTGCTCCACTTGTCTGTCTGTCTGTCAGCTCCATCTGTCATGAGACAAACATGAATGAAGACGTGCAGTTTATTGTGTTTCACCGGCGACGAGCTGTCATTACGCGCGACAATTACGCACGGCTGCGCGCTCTTTATAACTCACTGTGTGAACCTATGTTGCATAATAAAGATTTGCCCCCCTCAGTAACTTCATCCTGGCTCCTGAATTTTATGAATGGAGGGGAAAAGAGGAGACGCATTCCCCTGCAAAATGTTTTTTATTGCAGTTATTTACCCGGTATTTACCCGCTATGCTTAAGTTTGTGACTAAAGGAGCCACAACACAGCCTACAGTAAGTTGCACAACTGTGTTTTATTTTTGTTTTATTGGCAGCCTATAGGCTTATGTTTACAATGTATAGCAATACAGTAATTGCACAGCTGTATTTATTTTATTTTTTGCTGCTTCCTTTTTGCTTGTTTTCCTGTCATTGTCTATTTATATGGATATATGATGTCAGTGATGAGAGCTCAGTGATGTCAGTGATGGAAGCTCCTGATGCTGCTATAGTCTACTACAGCATTATGTTTGAACTAGTGGATTGTACTACAGTAGTTGGACAAGAGTGTTTCATTTTTCTATTTTGCTGGTAGGCTTATGTGTACAATCCATAGCAATACAGTAATTGCACAGTTGTGTAATTATTATTTATTATTTATTTTATTTTTATTATTTTTTGTTTTCTCTACTGTTACTGCTAAGCTACAGTATTTGCACAACTGTAGTATTTTGAATATTATATACAGTAAATGTTTGTTTATACCTCATTCTGGTCTATATGTCTACTTATTGAGCAAATTGTTTTAAAGGATAGAGGATTGATGCACTGTCAAGAGTCTTGGTTTACATGCAGTGATGCAGTACTATGAGTAGGATTTGCATTTGCTTAAGAGAAGCTGTTTTTAGTTGATGACTCTTACTTTACTTAACATTAACACCACACCCCTACAAGCCACCAGACACCCCAGTATTCCTCTAATTCTACGGTTGCTACCTTAAAACGTCCAAAATTTTTCGCCGGCGCCCGAACGCCACTCCAAGGGCCCCTAGATAGAGGGCCTGCCTAGGGCCCCCTACAGGCTTCAGCCGGCACTGACATACTCGGCTAAAAACACTTATTCTGAAAATAGTCCGAACATTTAAAATACACTGTGTCCTTCCGCACCACATACAGTTTTTCTCATGGAAAATATGGACTTGATAAGCAGAGCCACTTTTATTTATGAAAATATAAAAATTGTTGACTGATCAACCAACTAGCCAATGGTTGGCAACAGTCACAAAACATAGTAGCCAAGTTGCTAACGCAAGACAACCCAGCAAGGAAATAATTAGAATTAATATTCAGGGGACCTCATCATCCCCAATATTCCAATATGCTCAAAATGTTGTTTTTATTGAAGCTAATAAGAAACAGTTCTTAATTTATATGAGCCGACTCTCACTCTATATTCCAACAAATGGTTTAACATTAACCTGTAACCTTTCTGTAGTTGTTTGATTGACAGTGCCAAGGATCAAGGACCATGCGAGTAAAAAGATAATGTCTAAATCAGCCATTTATAATATATAATTAACCACTAAGTACGCTGGCACTGTCCTGCACCAGTCTTCACTTTGTAATTCTAAAGAGCTATGGTTGACTTGGTCTTAGATATCATGTTAGCAAATGGATTGAAAGGTACATGGTAACCTCCTGCAGCATCAACACTTTTTTCCAGGGTAAAGATAAACTTCTGAGTAGTTTTATTCCAGTTTCACTACACTTGCCTTCACAGGATCCACCTGCTGTACACCTGCTCAGACTCCCACACAGCGCAAGCCCTGATCAAACACATATCTTGCACCATCCACACTCAACTGCCCTGCACAGGTTCCTGTGGAGCAAAGGTTCAATCAGTCAGCTCGCAACCTGTAGGGAGGCAGGGCAGTGACACACACACACACACACACACACACACACACACACACACACACACACACACACACACACACACACACACACACACACACACACATTCATGCCATCTAGAAATTTTCCCATCAGCTTAGACTGTACCCTGTGAACCTGGTTACTTTCTGGCAAGTACTGTTGCATTTATTCCACCATTTTGATTTTCCTTTAAGGTACTGTAATAAAACTATTCATAAATTAAATTATAACATTCCTGTGCTGTTGCAAAACTGCTTTGTTTACTGCTAAAAGTTAAACTTTTACTTTTATATCAGATGAAAGGTATGTAGTCCAACCTGTCATACACCTAATCAAAGTCAGTCCTAAACCAGAATTACAGACTCACAGTTGTATACTTCCACAAACCAGCCAAGTTACATTTACAATTTACATCCATTTAAGATCTATACAATCAGCAGATTTTAATGGTGGGCACCCAAGATTAGAGTCACCTTTTCAGTATCTGACCGAATGTCTCCCCTTCTGTTCCTGAGATATGGCATTGAATAACAGCCAGAAAAGTGTTTTTGCAGAATATTATGCTGTCACAGTGAAGTTGACCTTTGACCCTTTCAATATAAGTAATTACTTCATTATTTTATCGTACTCAACATTTCTGTGAAATTTTGGCACTTAGCATCTTACTTCCTGAGTTATGGCCAAAAACATGTTTTCTGAGGTCACAGTGACCATGACTTTTGACCTTCAACCATTACATTCTAATCAGTTCCTTCTTGAGTCCAAGTGGACGTTTGTGCCAAATTTGAGGAAACTCCCTTGAGGCCATCTTAAGATATTTTATTCACGAGAATGAGACAGTTGCAAGTCATCTTTGACTCAAAGTCGATGTTCGTACCAAATTTAAGAAATCCCCTCGATGTCCTCTTGAGATGTGTGTTCACAAGAATGAGACTGATCACAATGACTTTGTCCTTTGACCATCAAAATCCAATCAGTTCACCACTGAGTCCAAGTGGACATTTGTGCCAAATTTGAAGAAGTCCCCTCAGCATTCTTGAAATACCTCAACCCGAAAAAATAATGCCTCCGGCCATGGCTATTGCTGTTGCAGAGGCATAAAAATACATGATAATGAATACAAGGAAAAACAGTTCACTTTAAAGGCAAGAAACATGAAACACTAAAAGAAATCAAATTAAGCATAGTGCCCTAGATCAAGAACCTGCATTTCTTCATTTTCCCCACCTAAATGTGTATTTCAGAAAGCACAAAGGATCCAAAGACAAACCAGGGGAGCAGCTGTGATTTATTTGTGAATATCTTCAACAACATCAAAAAGAGGACTAACAGTAAGAGCACTGGTGGTGGATGTTGCTCGGGGGGGGAGGGGTCCCACCTCAAGAGATCAATCTCCTGTTTTTCACATCAACGTTCAACAAACTACTTTGGCACGAGAGTCGCGTCTCTCCCAACACCGCTGCTTGGTTTAAAGTGCTGGTTTGTCTCGGCCCATCCCCTCACTGAATAACACAGTAACACTTAACAAAACTCATCAGGTCAGAAAAGTGCGTGGTGTACTGTCAAACAAAATCATTAACACATGGTGCTCCTGGATGAGGAGCAGTCCTGGAAGGCAAAAAGGGAACATGCCCAAAATCTCTTATCATTCTGGAGAATAATTTACTTTGTGTCACCACAGGAAACACAGTGGGTGAAATGACTGGTAGATGACTTTCCACACGCACAGTGCCAGTGCTGGAGCATTCAAAGCAAGAAGAGAGCAACAATGGCTAAGATTAAAAAAACAAAACCATAATTCTGTACTTGAATGAAGAGAATAAACGCTGACATGTTGGAATTTGTAAGATATTTTCATTTTTGCCCAAGTTGTTGACATGTCTTCTTGATGCCACTAAGGAAACCTTATGCCTGGTTACTTTACTCAAGCCCATTCAGTTTGTACTGTAAAAAGTTTCAGTAGTTTTCTGGCCGAGCACTGGCACCTTGTTGTTTCAAAGTCTTGACTGGTGAATATTAAAGGAGGGTTTGGGGGGGTCAGGCACGTTTCCCCGGAACATAGGACCCATGCTAGTGTTACACACTCTACAACAAGTTACAGGTGACAAACAACAAGACATTCTCCCTTTTCACATCACAGCCTCTGCTGTAGTATTGAGAGCAGAACGGTGATGAGGTCACAGAAAGCGGATTCCTGCTCCAAACTGGACACCGTCACATATCCTACGAGAGGAGAGAAGAGAGTATACTGTCATCTTGGGACACGTCCTTCTATTACACAGAGCTGTATGTAGCATTTTGAAAACAAGATCAAAATCTTATTGTATTCCATACATTCTCCTTCCTTGTCAAAACCTGGCACATATATTACCCACAATGCAACTTATCTATGAACAGAGCTGGGTGTGTAATGGTAGTAGCCTCAATCAGAGAGGAGAAGTGAGTTACAGAAGACTCGTAAGATGTTCAGTTATTGTCAAATAAGTCCTCTGGGTTTTTTTGCCTCTGCCTGCACTGTATGTCATAAATCTCTTATTTAACTGATGGGGGGCAATAATGGTCCTGGATTATGGATGTGGGGAAACTGGCCCAAAAAGGTTGAGAACCACAGATCTAAAACATCCTAGTATTTCATTTGTGAATGTCCATAAAAAACATGAATGGACCTTAGTCCTTTTATATCCAGGGTCCAGTTGTTAAAAAAAAAAAAGTAATCTGGATCAGACTGATCTTCTTTTAAATTAAAGTTTCTTTATATTCAAATCAGTTAAGTCACTATTTTTCACCCCAATGGCCCACTGATGAAAACCCTTTTATTTCCAGATTTAGGCACTGGGTGTCTGATATAAATAAATACACCAGCCTGGTTTCAAGTCAGCCAAGATACACGCTGCAATTGCTGCTTATGGGCATAGATAGCGAAACAGAGATCTTTGCTTTTGAAACTTTCTGTGTGTTCCAGTCCAAGCCAAGATCGGATAACATGAACTAATCCGATTTCAGAATCCTTTTTTTTCTTCTGAGCAAACCATTTTCAAGATTTGATCCAATCCGAAAACCTAAATCTGATCAGATTACTTGTGAACAACTGGACCCAGGTGTGAGAGTGAATAGCAGTGCACCTGTCTCCACTCTGTACTCCCATGGGCACACAGTAGTTGAGCTCCAGTCTGGCAATGTTCCCGAGCCGCAGAACAATGCCCGCTCCGTAAGACCAGCGAATACACTCAGCTAGCTTCTGAAGGTGTGCCCGGGGACCGTCACCTGCACACACAACACTCAAAATGTTACAATCCACCTGGGGATACAGCCTCTTCTCTGAGTCTCATATACATTTTTTCAAGACTTAAAAATAAAATGCACTAAAATAATTTAAGTGGGTCTAAGCTAAATTAAAATATGTACTTTTTATTCTATAAAGTATCTTTTTGTATACTGCATGTATTAGTCTAAAGCGGTCTTCTACATTACAGTCAGTACATTTACTGTACGTGCACAGTTAAGTGGAGCTATGGTTATAGCTCGACTAGGCCTTTTAATTGGACTACTGTCCTTGTTCCAGTATATAAGCATGGGAAGGGAATTGCTTTATTGGCCCAAGTATGACCAACTTCGCTACAATAAGGAGTGATATGCCCCCTTTCAGCTGGTTAGCATTGGACCTTTTTCCTGTTGACCTGTTATGTCACAGACCAAACAACAGACAAACAAGTAAGCTACAGTAAGCTAGTAGGGGTGGGGGTAAAAAAACAAAACAAAACAAAACGCTGCAGCATAGTATCACGATATTTTTATGTAGCGATATCGTACTGTAGACTTTTTATTATATAAATTATGGATATGACAAATCCAAATTAAATTTTAGGTACCCTACTAGAATAATATAATCAATTGCTTTTTCAGTCACTAGATACATTTTGCTGCAGAAAAAAATACTGAAGTGAGATGAACAGACTGAAAACTTCATCTTATTAGATAAAAAAATATGTTGACCAAGTTTTTCCTTTAGGGACATAATTTACATTTGAAAAAGTAATAAATCACAATATATTTGATCACAGTACTCAGCATATTGCAACATATTTAAAATCACAATAATATTGTATTGTGACTTAAGTATCGTGGATCCTCTGGTGATTACCACCCCTATTAGCTTACTGGGAAGGGGTCCATCCAGAAATGCATGGCTCTGGATGTAGATTTCGCCATGTTGTTACCAGCTTCTTCTTCGATAATGCATTTAATGCTATTCGACTTCTGCATCAAAGCCCAGGGTAGAAAATGTGGAGCATGCGCAAAGCACCTAGACCAGTTTGGGTCAGATTGACTGCAAACATGCAGGATGATTTCAACTCCCAATCACATTTCAGACGAACTAACATGCTTACATGTAGTTTAAAAGTCCGGTTTTAATCAGACTAACACAATAAATTCATTTTCTCTGAGTCATGTAAACGTATTGAGTGCTTTGATCATTTAAGCAGGTACTGAATGCATCTAGTAGGATTTTCAGCCCACTCACCATAGTTGAGGTTGCAGAGGTTGCCTGCGTTGAGGAAGAAGTGGGTTCTAAAAAGGTCTCCAAAGCCGCCCTTGCCTGGTCTAAAGGGTAGTGGAGTGTAGAGGTGTACACCACCTGCCCAGTACGCCTCTCCACCCAGATAGTCACCTGGAACACAGAGAGAGTATCAAACCAAGGTAAGCTGCTAAACTTTACAAACACACTCAGTTGCAGCTCTATATGTACTCCTTTTCAGTTGTTTACTTCTTCTGAGCATTTCTGAAGTCTTGATAAAATGTTTCCTTTCTCCAAATGAGGAGCTGCTTGTCTTGTTTTAAAGTCTGGGAAAATAAACCAGTTTGTCCCCTTCTCCCCATCATTTCTGACACATAATGGTTTAACCACAGCCTCAATTTAAGGAACAGCTGATTATTGTTCCAAAATCCTTCTTAAGCAATTTCTTGAGTTCAAAGTTTCTATGACTGACAATCTGAAGAGTGTCTACCTTCACTCTGTGGCCCAATGCTGTACATCCCAAATCCTCGTACACTGGTGGGACCTCCAAGGTAGAACCTGAACACAACATAAGTGTCACTGAATCATCCAATCAGAGTGCAGCATTGTCTCAAACATTAGGGTCATTAATATCACAAAGTTAAAATAAAAATACTATGGAAAAAAAGGAAATAATTGGGGGACAAATACTAACAAATTAAAAGAATGCATCCATTTATACATAGAGCTTCTTAATGATCAGCTTTGATCATTAAGAAGCTGGTAATTAAATACATCTAGATTTAAATGGATATTTAGCATTTTGAGAGCAGTCTCTTCACCAAAAAAGTGGTGAAGAGTTGGGATTTTGAGAATTTTACAGAAGCTAGAGTGTGTCTGATGTGTCAGAGCCAGGTGGCTGCTCTTGGATAAATCAGATGTACCTGTCAGCGATGCAGGATGGCTGTCCTCCAATGGGATAAAGCATCCCGCCCCACAGAGAAGCAGACAAGACCTGAGGGGACACAAATTGTTTCCGTTATCTAATCTAAGTATAAAACAAGCAATCTCTGTAGACATGTATGATCTTCTTCACACTTGGCAGGTGTATTGCTGGGGACCCAAGGATGTTCTCTGTCAAATTTGAAGCAGCCTCAACTTAAGTTTTTTTTTGTTTGTTTGTTTGTTTTTTGTTACCATGCCAACTTTTTATATTAATATCATTATAGCCAAGATACACCCGCTAATTAAATCCATGATATTCTACTCTATAACCACAGTAGTACTGTCAAAGCAAGTACATCCATCCATTTTCATCCGCTTATCCGGGGCCGGGTCGCGGGGGCAGCAGGCTGAGCAAAGCACCCCAGACATCCCTCTTCCCGACAACGCTTTCCATGATGTCCGAGCTCTCACCCTATCTCTAAGGCTGAGCCCAGCCACCCCATGGAGGAAACTCATTTCCACTGCTTGTATCCGCGATCTCATTTTTTCGGTCACTACCCAGAGTTCATGACCATAGGTGAGGGTTGGGATGTAGATGGACCAGTAAATCGAAAGCTTTGCTTTCCGACTCAGGTCCCTCCCGCCAACCCGCCGATCCATCTCACGCTCCATTCTACCCTCACTCGTGAACAAGACCCCGAGATATTTGAACTCCCTCGCTTGAGGCAGTAACTGTCCCCCAACCTGGAGAAGGCAATCCATTACAACTGCTTCACACTCAGCTGAAAAAACGCCCCAGTGCATGCTGGAGGTCTAAATTAATACACCCACTTAGTGTACTTTACAGGTGTTTCTGACTGCAAGTAGCTGCGACTTGAGTGTGCTTTTCCAGGATTTCGTCAACAAAATTAACACTGGGTCAGGTTACAACCTTTCTTATTAACAGCTCAACAGTACACTATGTTTGTGAAAATATTTGAGGAGAAATAGGCACTGTGGTAACAGAATCTTGATTCATATTTGATCAGCGCTGCCAAGTTTGACAGTTTCACTGCAGATCATGAGCCGTGATTAACATGACTGACAGCTGCGTCCCAGAGTCCTCTGCTCTGATTGGTTTCATTTAGGCTCTGTGGATTCTTGCAAATGCCACTAGGAGCACTATGAGGATGAGGAGGAACGTGATATTTTTCAAATAATATTTGTCGCATGTACTATTGTCAGTTTCAGCAAATATGACAAAAAGTTATTTTTTATAAAAGTTACCAACTACAGCTTTATCATGAAAGGTGAAAGAGAGGAATTATCAGCACAATGTACTTAAACTTACTTACTGTCTGTGCATGGTGGGGCTTTCAATTCAAATGTAATACTGTATAGTTTAATGAATAAAAAACATAATTTCATGGTTATATTTTGTGAGTAAAATCTGAATCTGCAGTGTAACCAGTAACATGTCTAAGTGCTTAAAGGGTCTTTTTATGTTATTTCAATGTATAATGAGTTAGAATTGCAAAATAATTCAATTTTTTTTCATGTCAAAACATCACAATAAACCCTTAACTGTCTTGGGCTTTGGTGTTTTGCTCAGTGTTGATTGTGAAGTTCTTGAGAAAGCTGCAAATAGAAATACCACAGGCTGAGCAGGCAGCCCATTCTGAGCAGGCATGTACTCAAACAGGCACTGAAACAGGAAAGTTTCTCTAATTTGGTGCTGCTTTGTCGCCCACTGGTGGTTCTTTTAGGCAACTACAAAACACCAAAAAGAAACACCAAAAGACGTGCTGCATCTTTGAGAGGCCAGTCATGTTGAAAAGGTCTACAGTGATTTCTGGCTTACAGAGTCCCAGAAGAGCCGTCTGTTGAGCTGCAGCTCAAAATCCTCCTTCAAGAAGCTGGCATCTCCTCCTGTGTACCCGGCCAGTTCCTGCAGGGCATACAGACATAATGTCTTTATTGGTAGAGAAACAACACAACAAATACATTTTCTGCTTTTTACCGCAAATCCCCAAATGTCCCACTAGCTCATTATTATTGTCTCAAAACTTCACCGTGAACTGTGCTGAGTTTCAAGAAACAAGCAATGAGCTGGGAAGAAGCTGAGATTTCAGATCCACTGTTTTCTTTGTCATGTAATCTGAAAGAAACCCACATAAAACCAAGACTTTTTTTGGATGCCATTCAGCCTCTAAAAGTATTTCATCACATCACCGTTGTACATTCAGCATTTGAATGCTTGTGTGTGTGTGTGGCTGGCTGGCTGGCATATATAAGACAAGACACAAGAGCTACTCTACACGTTGTGATGTTTAACTTTGGTTCATCAGGAGTACGGGTATTGACACGTTGTATTCTGTGTGTAAAACTGTATTGCTTCAGATATCTAAAAACTATTATTATATGGTGCATGTGGAGTAGAGGATGAAGTTGTTGGAGTGTAAGACTACAAATGATGGCTAAAATGTTGGTGAAATTCTTATGTAAACAAACATGCAAATTACAACATCAAGCAATATAAAATGCAGCAAAAGGATGTAGGTCATGCCCACATACAGTACTTTAAGTCGATAATGTAATTATGGTGACTGGCCTAGCTCCAGACTTATACGGCGCACATCTTCTGAGCTGAAGAATGACAAGCAAACACTTTCTGAGAGCCAGATGGGGCAAAGAACATAAAGCGAGTTACTTGAAAGAACCTGTCTTCTCATCAGTAGCTGAAAACAAATCTCATGTATTAAATCAGTTAGTGACTAAATGACCAGTGAATTCACACTGCAAGATATTTTTTGCACATTATTTGATATGTGAGGAGGATCCATGGACATATGTGTGCACACTTACCTGGTTGATCCGGAGTAAGGCACCTCTGCTGGGAAAGATGGCAGAATTCCTCGAATCGATTGACACAGTGTGCTGCAAACAAACAAACGGAACAGAACAAGAGTTCTGTTGAACTGCTATGGTGGACAAAATGCTTTCATAACCCTCATATACATGTCCAGACAATTATATATATACACCAAAGGAAAACACCAAAATGGAAAAGAAATGTGTTTTCCGATGAGAATAAATTGTATAAAACAACAAAATTCTAAAATGTTGGGTGCACTGGAAGTGGAGAACGCTCGAGGCTGTACCGAGAGGGCAGATTTCAGTGAATGTCCACTTTCCTCTCGCACGGCAAAGGACGCACTGCGTGCAAGACAGCCCAGCTCCCTCCATACACCCTCCCACTTAAGTGTGTGGTTGGTCATCCAGATAGGAAACTGCAGGACAACAGGAAGATGGAGAACTTAAGCTGAAGTGGTTTTAGTTTAAACAAACACACCAGTTACACTTTTTCTTGCAAATAATATGTCCCTCCTGCATGGTACAACAGTTGTGTGTCAAGTGTGTTGCAGTTTGGAGTTACACACTGCTGTGAACAAATACAAAGCATTCATGTCCACAGAGTCACAAAGATTCAGCAACTCTTCCTCTCTCTCCTTCTAAATCCTCTTTTTTTTCCATTACAGAAAACAACACAACCTCTTACATTGAGTTCTGCAGACGCTCCTCTGTCCGTCTCTTTTAAGGAGCTCCATGGGAACTGACCGGTGACTTTGTACAAGTTGAGTGTGAGGCTGAAACAAAGGACACCAAGTGTGAAAAAACGCTACTCCAAAACCATGGGTATTTTTCAACCTGGAGTATATTTTTCCATGTTTTGATGTCTACCCATGTTGTTTACATCCATGTCTGTGGGAAACGTTGATGCTTCACACACGTCACACACAAGTAAGATTCCATGTCCAGTTGCTTTTTTCTCAATACCATAGATAAGCAAATGTACATGATAACCACCCATTTTTATACCATGGTATACCGTGACAGAATACTACTGCAACCCTACTTGCGTTCAAAGTGTCCAGGCTGGGGCTTGAAAAAGGACAGGCCATATGATGTCTCCTTGGTCCCATAGGAGAACTGGAAGGTGAGTTTCTCGGCTCGACCCAACATGTTGGGCAACTTCAGACCCAGCACCTGCAAGACCCAACAAATACTTTAAGCTGATAGCAAGTTAGCACTGTGACCATTTAGGCTTATAGATTTTTGTGTGACTGTTAAAGCACCATGTGTCCAGATTCCTCCAAAGTAGTTTACTTGAAACTCAATGTGATGATGAGGATGATGATGATGATGAGGGCTTTTTCACAGTAGATATTTGACTTGTAACAGCAGGAAAAGCATAGGTGCAACCAATAATATACTAATGAGGCTTCCACTTCATTCAAGTGTCCCAGTAAGCAGTGTCAGTGAGCCAGCATGCACAAAACCACATCCATCCACATTGAAATGAAATGTAACTGTTATTAATGCTACTGAACACGCCTGAGCTATTCTGCTATGACATGTCTAAATGTCTGCAGTATTGTCTATTAACATTTAAATAAAATATCCTGTTATGGCTATGAAATAAATAAAACTGAGCTCGCAACTGTTTTTAACACCCATTAATCCAAGGGCGTAGGTTTCATTCCAACATTGACCAGAATGCACGAAATTAGATATGAAATGGGGGGTTTGGGGTCGTCCACCAGAAAAATTTAAGCATCAATCACTTAATTTTCTTGCATTCTGGTTAATTTTTATGCACCAATAAATAATGTATTTAATATTGTCAAAATAACTGCAACTTTTATGTTTTTATTTTAGGCGTGGACCCCATATTCTATGCCTATGGATTAATCTATTCACTTAAGTGAAGGTTCTTTGGCATAACATGCCAACAATTTGGTCCTGCCACCTATAACATAACACGATTCTGATAAGTTGATCAAATACAGTCAGTTTGACACCTGGCAGCCAATCATAGAGTGTTTTTCCATTGTTTTCTGATGTATAAAGGATATTACTATATGGACTCAGGAACACTTTAGATAATCATTGTCAGGAAACACAGTTTGTCGTTGCATCTACAAATCCAAGTTAAGACTCTACTATGCAAAGTGAAAGCCATATATCAACAACATCCAGAAGTACCATGGACTGAGCTCATCTGAAATGGACTGACACAAAGTGGAAAAGTTTGCTGTGATCTGACCAGTCCATCATGGACCTCATGTCCTCCCGGCTAAAGAGGAAAAGGACCATCCCAGCTGTTACCAGCACAAAGTTCAAAGCCAGCATCTGTGATGGTATGGAGGTGTGTGAGTGCCCATGGCATCATGGGTAACTCTCAGATCTGTGAAGGCACCATTAATGCTTCCCTGCAGTAAGACTAACATTGCTATGTTCCTGCAAGAAGTTAGCGGAGTGAGATGCTCGGCCAGACAGGCAACACTACATTGTGTTTAATCGCGTAATGACATAGTTTACATATGGTATGTGCTCTGTCTGTTGACCCATATTTTCTCAGAAATCAAAATATTTCCAGACTGCTGATTTATTCCCAAGTAAATAACACTTCATCATCTTTCTATTGGCTGCTTGCCATCTGCCTGCTGCCGTTTGACAGTGACAAAATTTCAAAATAAAGCCATACCCTAAAGATGATGAAATTAATCAATGTTTTCACTTTGCATCTATGACATTGGATCATTGACCACTGAATCGATATACCGATCCAGATCGATGAATCGTTACACTCCTACTAGACCTATCTGCCATTGAACATGTGCGGCACATTATGAAGTGCAAAACATGACAACAGAAATCCCAGGCTGTTGAGCAACTGAAGTTGTATATCAAGCAAGAATGGGAAAGAATCTCACTTTAAACTTCAACAATTAGTGTCCTCAGTTCCCAAACACTTACTGAATGCCGTTAATGGAAAGGTGATGTTACACAGTGGTAAACACACAACTTTCTGGAACATGTTGCAGGCATCAAATTCAAAATGAGTGTATATTTTCAAAAAACAATAAAGTTTATCAGGTTGAACATTAAATATCTTGTCTTTGTACCGTACTCAGTCTAATATAGGTCGTAAAAGAATTACAAACCATTGCATTGTGTTTATAGTTTAACACAGTGCCCAGCTTTTTAGGAATTGGGGTTGCATGTGTAAATGAGAAACCGTGAGGGGGCATACGCATGCCACATCTTTAACCATGAATAACGCTTATTCAAAGTCAACTTTCAATAGCACAGAAGCGGGCTGCGTCTGAGGTCTTAGCAACCTTAAAAAGCACAGTGTCATAGCCTACTGACCTAAAAGTGCAGAGCTGATCTTCTTCTAGGTGCTGTTTTGTAAGTGTACAGGCCTAAAATATTGTCAGTAGTACAGATACCAGATACCAGATACTCTGGATAGTCCTACAATAAAATTATTAACTTCAACTCCACATTTATCACAGATTGATATTAACGCAGTTGGGTGGTCCTTGTCACCTGACATACGGTGCGCACTACTGTGTTCCTAAAGTTGAACTCTGTGCAGCTGTCCCGGCCTGAAAAATAGGCGCTCCATAATGTGTGCAGGTCGTGACGGCATCATTCTGGCATTTGGCCGCGCCCACAGCTCATCTACATTGAAAACAATTAATTTGAGGGCACAAACAACATGGCATGTGTACATCCTCCAATACACTATCCAATGCAGTCCTGCTTCAACTCCAGCCCATACTAAAAAAGAAAATATGACTGACATGAGTTGTACATCGGTGCTGTTTCTCTCACCATGCTCCCTTCATTGTTGCCAACCATGGTGTTGTAGCTTCCTGTCAGCCTTTTTATCTCTGTCACCTCAAATGTTACATCCAGACCATTGGGCAGAGCATCCGAACCTGAGGAGGTACAATGAATCAGAAACCGGATCATCACCGGGCCATTATCCCATAGAAAAACACCAAGTGCTCATATCATCTGAAAACAAGACTTTTCCCAAAATATACTGTATGTACTGATCTGATGAATTTAAATGTCACTATTTCTACTTTAAACCCTCATGCTAACCTAGGCAGGTAATCTACAAAATTGTCTAACACAGGGTTTCCTACAGATTCATTGATTTGAGGCAGCCCGCCATGATTAAAACATCTGCTGCCACATTCTGATTTTCTATTATTGCCACTGTTAGCAATGAAGCAATATTAGAGAATGTTCTTTTTCACATTTGGGTTTGAATGAGTTACCTTCAGATGTATCGATTAGAACCTCCACCTCTTTAAAGATTCCAAGGCGGAGCAGCTTCTGTCTGGCGATATGAGATTTTTTCATCACCTGTAACCATGAGAGAAACAGAGCTCTGTGCTTTGGAACCCTCATCTTCTGGACCCAACATAATTTAAAACTTTTCAGAACCTGACAGAATGCTCTCATGCCTTAATGTGCAGTACAATCATAAATACATACATCAATGAGGTTTTTGGCGTGAAAAACATCAGAGATCTCATAACCGAGCAGGTCCTCTTTAGTTCTTCCAAGGCCCTGGATATTGACATGTTGGACAACCACCTGCAATTAAAGATATTATTTTCCTATCATCATCGTATAGGGATGCTAACACATTTAAAATGGATTTAACCTGTAACCTGTGAAAAATCTTCTTAAATGGACAGTTTCCTCTGTATCAATCTAGATAGTTTTGGTGTGAGTTGCAGAGTGTTAGAGATATCAACGTCCTACCTCCAGAGCTGGAGCAAAAACCAGAAGTCTACAAAACTGCTACAAAATGGATCATTTTATTATTAATTTTGATTTATCAGCAGACTTAGTGTCAATATATGGTTGGAAGAAGATGAGGCTGCTGCTTCTGCCTTGTTACATAATGAACGCACACATGCTCTATATATGTTCATGTATATGGGCTAAAATCTACAGAAAAAGTTGTCACAATCCTGAAAATATATAGCCTGATATGTAATATTTAGAAGCACACTGGAAGTCAACTCCCTGGAGTGCAGCAAGCCAGAGTGTGACCTCAGTTTTATAAAATGGCTGAACGCCATCAAATATAAACTGAGACAGAATATTTCATCACATTATTTCATTCATAAAAACATGTTGTGGACTTTGGTATTTTAAGGTATACCGTGATATGGAAATTTACTTTTATCATACCATGTCCATTTACTTACCTGTGATATTAAAGAAAAAAAAATGCAACTGGAAGGAGAATCTCAGTTATATTTGTTTTCTGAGATGGTTATGGTACCACGAAAATCTCATAGCACTGCATCCCTAACCTGAATATGGATTTTTTCCCCCAGCAGATATCTTACTCATAATAAGACTGAGCTAGCTAAGCAGTTTTGTGTTTATATATCTGGGGTATTTATTTAGTTTGGGAAACTTCATCATCTCTAGAAAGTATTAAGCTCAAGTTGGCTGGCCAACTCAACAGGAACTAGAAAATGTGTCCAATACTGGTTGTAACTAAGGTTTGACGTACCTTCTGGAGTTGTAAACTAGGTTTCATTACGGAGTCTAGTAATGTGACTATTGTTTTCCAGTTATTGGTCAGTGCTTAAGTAAATACTACGGTATCTATATTTTATTTTGGATACTATAACTACTAGCGATGTGAATCTTTGGGTGTCTCACGATTTGATTCCATTCCGATTCTTAGGGTCACGATTCGATTCAAAATCAATTCTTGATTCAACCGATTCTCGATTCAAATGATTCTCGATTCAAACATTGATACAATGCATAGTGTGTTAAGGCATACTGAATGATTCATGTCGAGCTGCTGTGTCCCAGGGAGATAATAAAACTCAAAATGAGTCCAAACTCCTGCCTTCATTGAAGATAGGACTGGCTGAATTTGTTGCTCCTCCATAGCTCCTGCCCCTCTTCACAGTAGAGTTGTGCCACATCTTTTTTTTTTTTTTTTCCAAGCTTGCTGCAACGCTGTGTACGGAAGCCCGTGGGGGCGCGCAGAGAGATGGGGCAACGTTAATAAAAAAAATCAATTTTTGAAGTTTATGAATCGATTCAGAATTGTGGATGATTAGAATCGCGATTCTTATGTGAATCGATTTTTTCCCCCACCCTTAATAGCTGCTGCTATTGCTCACATCTTTGTTTTCAAGGATCTCCTGCTTGGACTCCTGCTCTGGTTCTGGAGGCTCCATCAAGTCATCAGGATGGACACCCAAGTCCCGGCCATGCATCGGGAGAGGATCCAGACTCTGAAAAAATTATAAACACAACAGCGCTTTAAATGACATCACCTGTGCCAGCTAAAACGAAGAAAGTTCATTTTCAAATGCAGTGCCAGATCAGCTGAGTGTGTGTGTGTGTGTGTGTGTTTGTGTGTAAAAAACAAAACTATGTTAAGACTGGCACTGTCTGAGTTTATATTTTGTTTCGTTTATGTGTTGAATGAGAATATAAAGCGAGGTAAGGTAAGACTTAAGCTTATGCTCACACAGTTCAATACAACAACCACACAAATGTATGTGGCACTTTTAAAGAGCAGCTGGCAAGAGACAGGGCAGGAAAGTCAGTGGGTGGGGCTTGAAAATAGGACTGATGTCTCACGACAAATGAAAGTCACTGCACATGACAGGGTAAGTCAGTTCACACAGGTTTGGACAGCAGGCTCAACTTTCTTTTTATCACGATTAGTGAATTTAAGATGAATAAGAATTTTGATATGGGGACCTTCTTGGGTTTTTGTTTGTTTGTTGTGCGGTGGTGAGAGCCTTATTTAAAAAAAGTAAAAACATTTTCTGAATTATGACTCTATTCTGGGCTCATATAATGGCTTCTTGTGATGTTCTTCTGTGAAAATACCAATTGTAAGCACAAATAGCCCGCTAAATATCATCACAATGAGCTATTGTTTCAGAAAATGTGGTATCTATATTTAAAGATCCCGCCCAGTCTATATCAGTAGCAGTACGGACATTTAAGTTAACTTAATGCAAAGCTGCATCGTGTCACCGTCCACAGTTGTCCAGTGCAAGCTCATGTTCACTTGTCTTTCCTGTCTGTCTCTGTGTCCAGCTGTGTGGGACAGTACATCGAGTACAGCAGTCTGCAGCCTTCACTGGGCTGGGAGGTCATGGTCGGAAACATACAAAAGGCCAGCTATCAGGAAGAAACACAGTTTACCTTAGCATGGACAGTCCCCATTATAATTATCCGCTCCTAGAAGCCTCTTCAATCGGGGTTAGCTGCACGCTATACGGGAGAAATGTAATAAATGACAGCGGCTACTTTCTCCAATACCAATCCCCCTTCAAGGGAGACGCCATGACAGTTGGTGAGATCTCGCGTTGTGTTCAAGTTCCCTTGTAATAGGCTCGTTCGAGATGAAATGTGCTTCGCCTGGAAAGTAGACGAGAGCAGAGAGCGAGAGCAGGCGGCAGCAGCAGCGGGGCGGAGACAAATAGCTGCGGTGAAGTCGGACAGTTTCCAGCAGCCGTCAGTCCGTACAGGAAGTCACAGACACACTCACATCCTGTCTGGAATGATGTCAGTTCATTAAAAAAGTGACCAGATCCATATATCAGTTTGTTCTCAGTCTCCAGTTGTTTTAATTATGATAGATTAATTTATTAAAATGCTTTACAGGTGATCTGTAGTTTATGTTCATGGTTTATCCTCCATTTAACATGAATTCTCCTGTAAATCAGCATCATATCAGTTTGACCTGTCCCCTCAACTACACAGGCTGAATAAACTGTGTTTGACTGTAAGGTTCATATTTTAGCTATACAAGACAGCAGCTTTCATTAAGGCTCAGTCAGATACAGTCAGGGCTTCACATCTGATGTTTTAAGAATCCTCACATCCCATTGACCTCAAGTGTCTGTGTTGCTAAATAGCGTGCCTAAGTCACGTGACGCTCACGGGACCTTAGATCGGAAAAAATATGAATGGCAGTGAATGAGGAGAGCAATGTTATCTTTTGGTCCCTTTTGAGTTGTGACATGAAATCCAAATATGTCGTTAATGAATTTAAAACAAACTTTAAGGTCAAGAAAGTCATACTTTGTGGTAAAACTGTTGAGATATAAGCTTTTGAAATAGGGTTAATTAGAAAGACTCAAGAGTGTCCCCTACTGGACGGCTGTATAACTGCAACTAAATCAGCGTTTCACCCAAACACCACCGTTTGAAACAAGTTACACTTGTAATGCTTTATTACAATTTTAAAATTTTATTACACCTGAATAAAAATACCAAGATTTAATTGTTGATTTATGCCTGGGTGTTGTTCTGCATTATTATTATTTGCTGGTTGTTTTGTATGGTTTGAGCCAATTATTTTAGATCTTTATTTCTTATTCATCAGACTGCTTTGACTGGCGTGCCAAAAACTTGCACTGCATTGATCAAACCCGCTACAACATATAATAGGAAATGTCTGGTCTTGGGTGTCCAGTTCTCATATGGTTTTTATTTTGGCTTCAGGGGGGGTCATGCAACTTTAATTTGTTAAATTTTGTATGCTTTTTTGTTTGTTTTCCATTCGTATTTTACTCAGAGGTTTTGGTTTATACTCCGCTATATAAAGTTACCCTGCATGGTCCACAATGGTATTTCCCACTTGCGCACACGTCACTGACCGGAAAACCCAATAGAGTAGCAGAAGAAGACGACCGCGGAACACAAACAATTCAAGCATAATGGCTGCTGTGAGGAAATCAGTGTATCGAAAGGAAAGTTTCCTTCATGCTAATTTCAGAGTGTCTTTGCAGACCTTAAAAGCGGATGAGACACTGGACAAATTTAATTTTATTACAGAGTCGACAAAGAATAAAGGGCCGTCCACACCAAGAACTATAACTATAAATATAACTATAAAAATAGAGTTTTAAAAATCGTTCTAAACTCAAGTGTTTGGCAGCGTCCACACTACAACTATAACGACAACGACAGTGGTGGACGCAGTGCCGGTTGAAGCCTGTAGGGGGCCCTAGGCAGGCCCTCTATCTAGGGGCCCTTGGAGTGGCGTTCGGGCGCCGGCGAAAAATTTTGGACGTTTTAAGGTAGAAACCGTAGAATTAGAGGAATACTGGGGTGTCTGGTGGCTTGTAGGGGTGTGGTGTTAATGTTAAGTAAAGTAAGAGTCATCAACTAAAGAAAACAGCTTCTCTTAAGCAAATGCAAATCCTACTCATAGTACTGCATCACTGCATGTAAACCAAGACTCTTGACAGTGCATCAATCCTCTATCCTTTAAAACAATTTGCTCAATAAGTAGACATATAGACCAGAATAAGGTATAAACAAACATTTACTGTATATAATATTCAAAATACTACAGTTGTGCAAATACTGTAGCTTAGCAGTAACAGTAGAGAAAACAAAAAATAAATAAAAATAAAATAAATAATAAATAATAATTACACAACTGTGCAATTACTGTATTGCTATGGATTGTACACATAAGCCTACCAGCAAAATAGAAAAATGAAACACTCTTGTCCAACTACTGTAGTGCAATCCACTAGTTCAAACATAATGCTGTAGTAGACTATAGCAGCATCAGGAGCTTCCATCACTGACATCACTGAGCTCTCATCACTGACATCATATATCCATATAAATAGACAATGACAGGAAAACAAGCAAAAAGGAAGCAGCAAAAAATAAAATAAATACAGCTGTGCAATTACTGTATTGCTATACATTGTAAACATAAGCCTATAGGCTGCCAATAAAACAAAAATAAAACACAGTTGTGCAACTTACTGTAGGCTGTGTTGTGGCTCCTTTAGTCACAAACTTAAGCATAGCGGGTAAAT
This sequence comes from Epinephelus cyanopodus, assembly GCA_026686955.1. Classification (NCBI taxonomy): domain Eukaryota; kingdom Metazoa; phylum Chordata; class Actinopteri; order Perciformes; family Serranidae; genus Epinephelus; species Epinephelus cyanopodus. The sequence goes on from CM048936.1 coordinate 3,357,662, forward strand.
ACCGGGTAAATAACTGCAATAAAAAACATTTTGCAGGGGAATGCGTCTCCTCTTTTCCCCTCCATTCATAAAATTCAGGAGCCAGGATGAAGTTACTGAGGGGGGCAAATCTTTATTATGCAACATAGGTTCACACAGTGAGTTATAAAGAGCGCGCAGCCGTGCGTAATTGTCGCGCGTAATGACAGCTCGTCGCCGGTGAAACACAATAAACTGCACGTCTTCATTCATGTTTGTCTCATGACAGATGGAGCTGACAGACAGACAGACAGACAAGTGGAGCAAGCGGCAAATTGGTTTTCTTTTTCTGTCTCGCAACATACAGCAATAACAAGTCATCAATATCCGTTTTATCCATCACCATGCTCCCCTGCCGACCGCACCGCGCAGTGTGTGTTTGGCGTAACCTAGCAACACGACGATATCGTTCATTGGTGTGGATGCTGCCATTGTTATCGTTATAGTTAACGTTACAGTTATCTTGCTTGGTGTGGACGCCCTTAACAGCTGTCAAGAAAAGCTTGTTCCGTCTTTTTTTCATGACACTGACAGCCAATCAGGAGTCTTATACAGTCACAGAAGTCACACTGGCGATCTTGCTTGAGATTTGTCTTGGCACTTTCAGCAGAGTTGCTCGCTGCTGCAGGACGCGACGCTCACAGCTGGCTGGGACTGATATTCTGTTACTTGTAAGCGACGTTGGGGGGCCTTTTCGCTCGGTGGGGGCCCTAGGCAACGTGCGTTGTGTGCGTTAGCCAAAATCCGTCTCTGGGTGGACGATATCGTTTGGATCACTTTCAGAGCGATTTGATGAACGATAGAAACACCGACAGCCAATCAAAATCCATCCGAAATGACAGGTCGAGACGTTCATCACATCACGTATACCCACTAAGAAAGCTCCTGGATTTCCATACATCCACTTAAAAATGTGCAAAGATCCGTAACCAGTGGCGCAAAAAGTGGGTATGCACTATATGCGGCGCATAGGGGCGCCGCGCTAGAGGGGGCGCCAAAGCGATAAGGGGAAAATTATTTCCAGTCGGCATTTTCTGTATTTAACAGCTGTTTGTGCATGTGTAAATGATATGATCAATAACAGAGGCACGTCACTGATTAGGCGCCCCTCCGCTCCTTCACCCCGGAAGTCTCGGATATCGTCTTAACACTCTATTTACTAATTGGATTATAACTCGGCAGTGGTGTGTGATAGAGACTTATGGCAAAAAGATCCGGAAAGTTGACGACTGCGCCGTTTCAAAGAGGGGTCCGACATGATCGTAGCCCTTTCAGATGCTTTGTAATCCATCCTTGAAATTCAGTGACTTTTTGGAGTCTTGGCCTTTAAATCCGTCATAATACTGAACGTTTTTTTATCGTGATCTGTGGATTTACTCTATTCACTGAACTACTGAGGCACCTGAAGTAAGAATAGAAGAGTGTAGATCAAGTAAATAATGTGTAGATTCTTATTTGTGCATTTAGATGGCAGGCGGACCTAAAGGGAGAAAAAAGGGCTTAGACCTCTGAGGGTTTTTAACTAGATGGTGAATCATAAAACAGATAAATTATAGAACTTGGGAGTGATACACTTGAGTTTAAATGTCTTCACTCGGATATAACACTACAGTGCTGTTGTGATGTATCTGATAAGTCTGATCAGATGCAGCATCCAATCAGTCCAATCGATATCCAATAAGGATATCATTTAAAATAAAAAAAAATCATGTTTTTTATATGTGGTTTGACTGCTGTATTTTTGAAACCTCCTTAACACAAAGTTGACGTTGTTCAGGTGTGAGGATGGAGAGAAAGAAGAGAAGAAGACAGAAAAAGAATCAGGCGCCTGTAATGTGTCTGCATACCCCTCAGAAAGTAGGTAGTTGCGCCCCTGACTGGATCAGAGCCTGTAATCAAGTCAGTTTAAGATAATTAAGTGACTTCATGCAATATTTTCTGAGATCTCCCAATGATCTCTGACTGGAACTTTATTTTGTTAATATATCGGTTCCTTTTCATTTCTGTCTGTTTAATCCTCATGTTGGCTGAAGGCAACTTTGAATCCAAACATTTAAGTCATCCATAAAGTGCGTCGTGCGTCAGTAAAAGTCATGGAAACAGAACGGTGGAGTTGCCAAGCACCTGTGAAAACTGCAAAAGCTCTCTGAATGTCACATTTGCACTCGGACTTGACTCAAGTTTACACGCAAAACCTTCTGCTGAAAAGCTGAACTATTGGAGACGATTTCTACGGAACAAATTGTTGGATACCTGATCTGAAAAACTCAAGACCTCACAGGTGAGAATCTTATTGCTCCTTTCTCTGCTGCTGCCCTGCTGAGTTTCAAAATGCCTTTGTGACTTGTTGCAATCTGATTTCCCCACGGCCACAAATTAAAGTATCTTTCTACACAGCCATAAATTAAAGCATCTTTCTACACGACCACAAATTAAAGTATTTATCTATCTATCTACCAGGAAAACATCTGCCACCTACCTGTTGGATAATGCCGTCCGGACCCCCCGCCGTGGATCCCCTGCTGTCCAGAGTCAGGCGCTGGATCGCCTCCCTTGCCGGTAAGACATATTTTAATGTCATGGTAAATTTAGCCTATTTATTAATGTTGCTTAAATCCTTAAAAGAGAATTTCAACACAAAATGTGCATTTAATTATCGTGAAATGTTGAATGTAGGCCTACAGATAGACAGTCAGGCCTAATAAAATGCTAAAATATTGATCGATCTGTTAGGAAAAGAGTTTTGGTGATATTGGAAGTTTGCTTGATTTATTAATTAGCCTATATGATAAGAATATAGTGACAGGTGTGGAAGGTGTTAATAACTGTGTGGTGACATTGTTATTTTTGTTTGAGGGGATTGAATTTGGTAAATTCGTTGTCGATTATGGGGGAAAGATGGCGACTAGGCCATTTTTGTAGTCCATAACAAAATGATGCGTTTCCTGTTCACCATGGAGAAGATGGGATGTATAAGAGCAAACGTCATTACGTCAGCACGCGCAGGTGTAAACATTCCGGGGCCCGACTGTGATAAGAATGGTCACTATTATGTCAGGTTTTTGACACTTACAACATCAACTTAATTATCATTAACATTTATGGATACAATACATTGTCCGATAACAACAATTTGCTTATTAATGTGGAAAAAAGAATTCGTTACTGGATGGCCAGATTTCCTAATGCTTATCTAATTATAGGTGGTGATTTTAATGTTACATTGGACAACACAATTAATAGATGGCCACCAGGAAATCAAACTAGTGCCAGTGTAAAGTTAAAAATGCTAATGCAACAATTTGATTTAATAGATGCTTGGAGAGAGAAGTGTCCCAATGACAGAATTTTTACTTGGTGTAATAAAACAAGGTCCAGACAATCTAGAATAGACTTTTGGTTAATTTCAAGTAATCTTAAAGATTATGTTAATGTTGGTATTCTTTCCACCCCGTTGACTGATCACAAGACTATTTCCTCATACTACTAACTGTCCACAGAAGTCATACTGGAAACTTAATAGTTCTGTGTTGTGTCATGAAGCAGTTATACTCAGGGTTAAAGAACTAATACTAATCTTCTGGAATGAGGCCCAAGCTGAAGGAGTATATGGGAGTAAATGGGAACTTTTAAAATTTGAAGTTGGTAAATTTTTTAGGAAGTACTGTAGTAATCTTGTTAAGAATAAACAATATGAAGAAGAACAGGTGATCTCTAAAATAACTGCCTTATCTACCATATGTCCTGATAATTTATCCTCTGAAGAAAAAGAAACACTGTTTGAGTATCAAAACAAACTAGATAGGCTCTATCAGTCTAAAGCTAAAGGGGCCTTTTTGAGGTCCAGGAGGCAATGGCGAGAAGAGGGTGAACAGAACTCAGCGTATTTTTTTAGATTAGAAAAATCCCACGCCAAAAATAATACCATTCATCAACTTAGAATAAATGATATAGTATGTGATGATGTAAACCAGATTGCAAACTTCTGCTCCAACTTCTATAAAAATCTATATAGCTCTCAATATTGTAATGACAGTACTGTCTCATTTATGGATTCTCTAGTTGATACCAACCCAGTCAACATTGCTGACCAAGAATTCTGTGATCGTCCAATCTCTTTAAAGGAAATAGTAGACTCAATTAATAGTTTAAAGAACAATAAATCTCCTGGAGTGGATGGACTTACATCAGAATTTTATAAATCCTTCTCCAAAGAACTAGCTCCCTTTTTATTAGAAGTATTTTGTGAAAGTATTGCTAAAGGTGCTCTCCCTCCCACTCTAACACAGGGCCTAATAACCCTTATTCCCAAACCTAAGAAAGATTTATTACTTATTGATAATTGGCGCCCGATTAGCCTCCTCAATAATGGCTACAAAATTTTAGCTATTATTTTTGCGAAGTGCTTAAAAAATGTTTTGGATGAAGTTATAGATGAAACGCAGTCTGGATTTATGAGAAATAGGCATATCTCTAATAATATTCGACTTGTACTTGATATGTTAGATTACCCAGAGTTAATTAATAATAATGAAAGTTTCATCCTTTTCCTGGACTTTTACAAAGCCTTCGATTCAATTGAACATGAATTTATATTTAAAACACTTAACAAATTTGGTTTTGGTGACTTTTTTTGCAGAACAATTAAAACGTTATACGCCAATAGCTCAATTAAACTAAAAAATGGCACTTCTCCTAGATTTGAGTTCAAATGTGGGATACGTCAAGGATGTCCTATCAGTCCTTATTTATTTTTGTTATCCACCCAGTTATTAGCTAGTCATATCAAAGCTAGTGGCCTAAAAGGCATATCGATCATAGAAAAGGAAATCATTATCAGCCAACTGGCTGATGACGCGACCCTTTTTTTACAGGACTCCTCTCAAGTTTCTCTCGCTCTTGATGTAATTAAGGTGTTTTCTAATGCTTCAGGTCTTCATTTGAATGTAAATAAATGTGAACTAATGTCAGTCAAAAACTGTGCATTGCCCTCTGTCTGTAATATTCCAGTTAAGGAAAGAGTCACCTATCTGGGGATAGTTATAACAAAAAACCAGAAAGACAGATGTAAATTGAATTTTATCCCAATTTTAGAAAGAACCAAAGTAAAACTTAATCAATGGCTTCAAAGAGACCTATCATTAAAAGGTAGAATACTACTCTCTAAGGCAGAAGGCATATCCAGACTTACCTACGCTGCTATTTCCTTAGATGTTGATAAAAAGATTAGCCAAGAGATTGATCAGTTACTTTATAACTTTATTTGGAAGAACAGAACTCATTATATTAAAAAATCTGTCTTAATGAATGACTATAAGAATGGTGGCCTCAACTTTCTTGATTTTAATACACTTAACTACACTTAACAACACATTCAAGGTTAATTGGATCAAGCACTATTTAAAAGAACCTACCTCTGTTTGGAATATTATCTCAAGTCATATGTTTTCTAATTTGGGTGGTCTGAAGTTTCTTCTACTCTGTAATTATAATATTGATCGGATACCTGTCTGTCTCTCGAATTTCCATAGGCAAATGCTGTTGGCCTGGTCCCTTATCTATAAGCACAACTTTTCTCCTAATAGATATTTTATATGGAACAATAAGGATGTTTGTTACAAAAAGAAATCTTTATTTTTTGACAGTTGGTTCAGGAATGGTATTGTGCAGATGAATCAACTTTTCAATAAGGAGGGAAAACTCTGGTTACCAAGAATTTCTTTGTCATTATAAGATCCCTGTGACCCCTAAAGATTTTGCTGTGGTTTTTGATGCCATTCCATCTGGTGTTATTATGCTCTATAAGGGTTATACCTCTCCTCCTTCTATTACGACACCTTTGCTTGATCCGGTTGACACACCTATAGGGAAAATATGTTTTCAACCAGCATCCTGTAAAAATAACAAAAAAATCCGCACCTTATTCCAATCGGATTGTATCTCTGTCCCATATGTAATTGCAACCTGGAATAAGTATGTTCAGGACTTGTGTTGGGAAAAGATATGGTCTCTTCCTAATAGATATCTACTGGTTAACAAAGTTAAAGAAATCTCTTTTAAGATCATTCTATTATCCTGTCAAGGCATTTCTAGTAAGATTTAAGAAGGACATTGACGTGTCTTGCACTTTTTGTAACATGCACCCAGAAACTGTCTTCCATTTATTCTGGACTTGTCAACACACTCGGACTTTGTGGCAAGGCATCTGTGTTTTATATTGGACTATATCTATGATGCCTTTGTACTTTGTTTGAATGATGTGTTATTTGGCTTTACAAATTATAGGAGAGAATTAGATGATGTATTTTTTCTATGTAATCTCATCATATTCCTGGCAAAGTTTTATATTCATAAATGTAAGGTGTTGAAAATCAAACCTTCCTTTGGTAGGAGGCAGAGTCATACATTAAAACACTGTCCACCTCCTGCAATAGAAAAGCTGTGAAAACGCTGAAGCTGTGCTCCAAATTTAATACACTGTTATAATTTTAACATATATTTTTTTAATTATTATTCTGTGCACCATTTTTATTTCATATTTGTGTTTTGTTTGTAACCCCTGGCGTATATCTGCTTGTTTCTCTATTTTCTTATTACTACTGATGTTTCAAAACATGATATTTGCATACATGATGCTGATGTTAAACAAATAAAGTTTATGTGGGGAAAAAAAACCCCAAACATTCCGGGGCCCGTTGCTCTGTGTGCTGATGTCGCTGCTTAAATGTATCTGGAGATGTTGTCGGGTCCTTTTAAATTAAAATTAATCACATTAATGAACTAATTTTCTGGACTTCTTTAAAAGTGTTGCTCTGAGCCCAATCTGGAAATCCATCGGTTCAAAAAAACAACAAAAAACCCCTACTTTTTTCCTCCTTCCTTTACACAGCCCGGAGTTTTTCGACTAACGGAAGTGCAGGGGCGTCGGCGATTGCTCACGCCCTTCACTTCCGGCGGTGCCCCCAGGGAATGGCCGTGTTGTTTACAAATACTTAGGGTAGAAAACCAGCTGTTTATCACATTTTCCACGTCACTATATCACCGTGTAGACTAATCTGATGTTTGGGTGAGGCTTTGAGTTTGAACGGTGTTGCGCTTTAGCCAAGGGGCGTGGCCGAGACGTGCAGGTGTCCCTAGGAAATGTGTACCTACACAAACAGCAAGCTCCGCGTCCCTAAATGCCATCTCGTCAACGTGAAACAAATATTTTTTTCCAGCGGATGTCTGAGTTACAACAAGATTGAGCTAACTGAAGTAGTTTCATGTCGTATCCGACAACAGGAAGCCTTTGAACAGATGACGTCCTGATGTTAGCTTTGCTAACTGTCCCTGTCAGCTGCAGCCACTGATTTCCCATAACTGAATAAATAACGTTACCACACATAGCAACACAAAACTGCTTTGCTAGCTCAATCATGTTGTAACTAAGATATCTGCTGGAAAAAAAAAAATTCACGGACCGTTTATTGAGTTATTACCTTATTTTTATACAGTTTATGGTTATTACAGAAACGGCTAACGTTAACAGCTAACGGTTAGCCCAGCTAATCTACGATAACCATTATCATTCATTACAAAACGTGCACACAGAAATAGTAACGTTTGTTCAGTCTGTGTGTTTATAGACTTAATAAACATCAGAATAGTCTACACGGTGATATAGAGCTAAATAGCTAAACTGGTTTTCTACCCTATGTATTTGTAAACAACACGGAAGTGGAGGGCGTGAGCGATCCCGAAAAACATATTCGCATCCATAGACATGTATGTATATATGTCTATATTCGCATCCATAGACATGTATGTATATGTCTATATTCGCATCCATAGACATGTATGTATATATGTCTATATTCGCATCCATAGATGTATATGTATATATGTCTATTTTCGCATCCCCGAGGCTCCTGCACTTCCGTTAATGGAAAAACTCCGGGCTGTGCCTCCAGAGGTAAAGGAAGGAAGAAAGGAAGGAAAATGGATTTCCAGATCGTCAGAGCACTGAAACATACTGCGCTCGTTCATGTGGTATTTTCTTATGAAGGGAAGAGATGAGACTCCTTTGTCATGCAGTAACTGTGCGCGTCCTGCGTCGAAAGTGCCACCGTCTCCTCCATGCGGCATGATTACAAACTGATAAAGTCATAGACATGTGTACATAGACGCCGCATTGACTGCCGCTGCCTATTGGAGCCGACGTCCCAGCCGGCCGCCATCTTGGATGGGTCTCGCTTCACCTCCACAGTGCATTCACTTCTACTGAGGAAGGAGCTGTTTGCTGAAGTAAAATAGAATAACTCACTGAATTTTCAACTGATTTTCACGCGGTTTGGTTTGTTACAAACAGCACACATGTAGTTATGATACAGGATGCTTTCGTACATCAAAAATGCAGGATTTCATGCTTTAATGCTTTCTGCAGATAGCAACAGCATGTTATTTAGGTCACAACACAGTTCTTTTATTCACCTCAACCCCAGAGTGGGATACATATGTATATATATATATATATATATATATATATATATATATATATGTGTGTGTGTGTGTGTGTGTGTGTATATATATATATATGTATATATGTATATATATATTACCACTCTGGGGTTGAGGTGAATAAAAGAACAATAGAACAATAAGAAGAAATATATCTATCTATATCTATATATATCTATATATCAATATATATATATATCTATATAGATATAGATATATATGTATGTATGTATGTATGTATGTATGTATATATGTATCCCACTCTGGGGTTGAGGTGAATAAAAGAACTGTGTTGTGACCTAAATAACATGCTGTTGCTATCTGCAGAAAGCATTAAAGCATGAAATCCCGCATTTTTGATGTACGAAAGCATCCTGTATCATGACTACATGTGCGCTGTTTATAACAAACCAAACCGCGTGAAAATCAGTTGAAAATTCAGTGAGTTACTCTATGTTACTTATGCATACAGCTCCTTCCTCAGTAGAAGTGAATGCACTGTGGGGGCGAAGCGAGACCCATCCAAGATGGCGGCCGGCTGGGACACGCTCAGGCAGTCAATGCGGCGTCTATGTATATATGTCTATGGATAAAGTGAGAGTGGCGTTAAGTAAATAGACAATGAGTGTGCTGAATCCACTTAGAAACACAGTTTCCTCGGTGTCACGTGTCTCTGCTTTTTATTTTACTGAGTATATATGACGCAACATGACCTGTTGTCCTGTCTATTATACTGGTCTGATTTGTATTGTGGTTATGCGAAAGAAGATACATTTCAGGGGTAAAACTAGCAATGTGAACAGTGTTATTGTACAGAATTGTAGGTGTCACTTTGGATACACATGAATTGTCCCCCTACAGACAGTTTATAGAGTATTTGTAACATTTCAACAGTTTATTTGTTGAGATTCAACAATAATTCAAACGTTTTGCTTTGTCTGCAGATGTTTATTATATGCTTATGAAACAATTCACTACATGTTCTCAGAATAATTTAGCTGAACTTGAACTACTCACTTAACCCGTGCTGCATAGGTTGAGTGAACAATTCAACTTCAACTAAATTATTCTGTGAATATTAGATATGTTTATGAATTATCACATATACTCTATAGATAATCTGTCACATATCTACAGACAAAGTGAAACAGTTGAACTGTTGAATATCAAATAATAAGCTGCTGAAATGTGAACATATACATATATATGTTAAGTATCTGTAGGTGGACTGTCCAAATAAAGTCTCACCTACAATTCTACATAATAACACTGCTCACATTCCTGGTTTTGCCTCTGAAAGCACATCATGTTTCACATAACCACAGTCAAAGTCAGACTAGTATAATAGTCAGAATCTGTTTATGGTCAGAATGGTGTAAATCTCTTTTAGCCTTTGGCAGCCAAATATGGAACAACAACTTGCAAAGCAAAACTTAACATGTAATATGATGTCATGAGAGCACATACATAGCTGCTGATTAGCTGCCTGTGTCCAGTCAAGATTTATCCAGCATAAAATTATTACCATATTACCCTCATCCCATCCTAATGTTCCAAATAAAAGTAGCAGAACTGCACAATATTGATATGAGTGTTAGAGGTGACAGTGGCACTCTGTTTGTTGGTGGTTTTTCTAAAAGTACATGTAATGCATCAGGTCAAAAATGACTGGTTAAGCCTTTAAGCCTTGTGTTGAATTCTGTTTCAATTTTATTCTTCCTCAGGAGGCTTCTTTTGGCCACTCAGCACCGCACCCCTGCCGCTGAGAGCCCCCCCGATGACCCAGTCCTGCCTGACTACGAGGAGGAGGAGGAAGAGGAAGAGGTTGATGTTGTCAGGGTGGATGATGTGGATGGACTTCAGGCTGGTAACGTAGAGGATGAGCAGCAGCTTCCACCACATGCTCTCTTTCCTGCTTACCACCTTGCTCCCATTGCTGGTCCTTATTCTGTGCCTTATGCTGACAGCAATGCACCTTATGATTTCCCTGCTTACCCTGCTCCTTACCCTTATGCCACTCCTTACCCATATGCTACTCCTTACGCTACTCCTTACCCATATACTACTCCTTACCCTTATTTTGCTCCTCCCCCTTATGCTGCTCCTCCCCCTTATGTTGCTCCTTCTCCTTATGCTGCTCCTTGCCCTTTTGCTGCTCCTCGCCCTTTTGCTGCTCCTCCCCCTTATGCTGCTCCTCCCCCTTATGCTGCTCCTTCTCCTTATGCTGCTCCTTGCCCTTTTGCTGCTCCTCCCCCTTATGCTCCTTGCCCTTGTGGTGCTCCTCACCCTCATGCTGATCCTCACCCTCATGCTGCTCCTTGCTCTTGTGCTGCTCCTCCCCCTTATGCTGCTCCTCCCCCTTATGCTGCTTCTCGCCCTCGTGGTGCTCCTTGCCCTTGTGGTGCTCCTCACCCTCCTGCTGATCCTTGCCCTTCTGCTAATCTTCATCCTGATACTGATTCTGATGCTCATTCTGATGCTCATTCTGATGCTGATTCTGATCCTCATCTTTACGATGATATTTGCGGTATCCGGGACCCACACGCGGAACCGGAAGAGGACGTGCGCTGGTGGGAGGAGGACTGGGACTCTGAATACAGCCGTTCTATCACTGAAGATGCTGAGGTCCTTGAATCTTCTGGCAGTGCCTCCTCCATGAAGAGGACCAGGGAGGACAGTGACGGGGAGGAGGCTGCTGCGAAGAGGCGGAGATGCGCTGAAGAGAGTGACTCGGATTGACTCAACGATGGATGGGCTGAATATTCAGCTTGAGAAATCGGAGCAATCACACATCTCCTCTTCATCACCTCCACATTACAGCAGGAGCAGTGATTCCTATGGCAGCCTTTGCGTCTTGCGGGGCCGCTAACACCCCAGATTTACCCTTTTTAACACAGGGGGCTTGCCTTTGCGTCTGGCTGGGCAAGCAAAGCCTCAGGCAGCCTTTGCGTCTGGCAGGGCTGTCAACACCCACGTAGCGTCTTGCACTGGGATTTATTCAGAGTATCTCCTCATACTTTGCACGGTGGATGGATCAACCTCTCTTTCTTTCCTCCTGAGGGCCGGCCTTTGCGTCTGGCGAGGCTGGCGATGTCCCAGGTAGCCCTTGCGTCTGGCAGGGCTGTTGACACCCCGTGCATTGAGCCTTTGCGTCTGGCAGGGCAAAGAAACATTAGCTTGATTTGTGTTCAAATTAAAAGTACACTTCCTGCTGCATGTCACTCTCTCTCTCTCTCACTCTCTTTCTCTCTCACTCTCTCTCACTTTCTCTCTCTCTCTCACTCTCACTCTCTCTCTCTCTCTCTCTCTCTGTTCACCATGGACAAAAAAGGTAAGTGTGAGCTTATTTATCAACCATTTTTTCTTTGATATGTTTATTTTGCTAAGGTTTCTTTTCTTACTAACCATTTTGACTTTCCTCTTATCTCACTCCACCACTTGAGCTGCTGCTGTTCACCATGGACAAAAAAGGTAATTGTGAGCTTATTTATCAACCATTTTTTCTTTGATATGTTAATTTTGCTAAGGTTTGTTTTCTTACTAACCATTTTTGACTTTCCTCTTATCTCACTCCACCACCTGAGCTGCTGCTGTTCACCATGGACAAAAAAGGTCAGTGTGAGCTTATTTATCAACCATTTTTTCTTTGATATATTTATTTTGCTAAGGTTTGTTTTCTTACTAACCATTTTTGACTTTCCTCTTATCTCACTCCACCACCTGAGCTGCTGTTGTTCACCGTGGACGAAGAAAGTAAGTATGAGCCTCGAACTTAGAGAAAAAGTGACCTAGACTAGAATTCAATATATCAAGACAGAAAGTAATGCATTATATTGTGTGAACCAGCTACATATTGTATACAATGCCTGTTTACCCATATTTCACTTATTTAGTAACTCAAAATAATTTGCTCACTCATTTATTGTTCCCTCTCTTACTCCACCATCTGAGCTGCTGCTGTTCACTGTGGACTAAAGGGTGAGTAGCTTCATGTATATTATTGTGTAAACTAGCCACATGTGCACCTGTTTATCCTTATCCTTATAGAGCAGGCGGCCCATGTACAAGGCTCTTGCCACAGGGGCCCAGGTTCGACTCCAGCCTGTGGCCATTTCCTGCATGTCACTCCCCGTCTCTCTCCCCCTTTCACACTTGTCTGTCCTGTCAATTAAAGGCTAAAATGCCCACCGAAATATTTATTTAAAAAAAACCTCTTGCTTAATAAATCACATATTATCTGACCTACTCTTAATCTGCAGGATTATGTGCCGCTCCAACATCCACACAGGAAGCAGCAAAGGAGGAAGACATCCGACCCACAGGACAAGCTGGAGAGCAGACAGAGGTGAGTAGCAGTTGAAAAGAAAACATTAACAGATATAATATTTCATCTTAATATTACTTATTTCAAATTCAAAGATGATTAATGTTACTCATTCTGTGGTACTATTTATTTTAGACTCAGCGTTCCTGCAGTGCACCCAGTGTTACCTCAACAAGACAGCTGGAGAGAAGTGGTCATCTGTGTTTCAGTCCAAAGTAAGTATTTTAATTTTGCAAAAATAGCAATACATCAACATATGCTGATGATATTTTTAATAGCTAACTTGTTTAAATATATTTCATCATAGTCAGTGTGATAGATGAAGCCTGTGAATTTTTTCTGCACTAAAATAACCTGTGACAGATTAATAATGTTAAAACAGAGATGATTCAGTCTGCAGGCCGACACTTTACAGTCCATTAGTCCAACAGTATTTTGAGTAACATCAATGCTGACAGCAGACACTGTATTATTTTCTCTTATTACATGAGTACTAATGAATGTATTTGTTGTTTTAGGGCAGGCCTCCTCTTGTGTCCAGGGGCCCCTGAGAGGGGATGTGAACCAAACTGCACAAAGCCAGCATCACAACCATCCACTGAATACACACTGTCACGCTATTTCTCAACTTTACCAGTTAGCTGTTGCAATCAATAAAACACTCAGTCATCTAAAGTGACACTCTGGATTGTGAGATTGATTTTAACTTCAGTGATGTTGAGTTCATGTGATGCTTCTGAATCAGTTGCAGTTGTGTAGTGGCTAAAATGCTGCTAAAATGGTGGAACAGGAGTCTCTAAACAAGCAGCTAATTAGGAATAGACGAGGCTGAAGTTGGCATCCGATTCACAGCTTCTGATTGGAATTTTCCGGTCCACCTTAAAAGTGTCGTAACGCCTGTAGATGGCGGTATTCAGTCGTTTTCCGAATTCATGAGCGGAGAGCATGAAACATTGTGGGAGGATTAGAAGAGAATCAACCCTACATTGCAACAGTATTTAATTCATCTAAAAACCAGGATTTTATTTATTTTAGTTGTAGATCTACTCTTTAATATGTGTAACTCACAGTAAAATGTAAATGATGTATTTCTATGTCTTTTTCTGATCTACATCACATTAGACCTGTTCCTGATATAAAACCACAAGACTTATACTCCTCAAATCTGGACTAGATTATTCAACAGAGTCAATACATTCATAAAAACACAGTCTCTGATTTGTGAAACCTTTATTTTATTTGTGAAAATGCAAAAAAGGTGCATTTCATTGCTTTTTTCTCATCTAGACCATATTAGACCAGGTCCAGGTCTAGAACCGCTACACTTAGACTCCTCAAATCTGGACTGAATTATTCTACAGAGCCTAAAAAGTCATAAAAACACAGTCTTTGATTTGTGAAACCTTTATTTTATTTGTGAAAATGCAAAAAAGGCACATTTCACTGTTTTTTTCGTCTCATCTAGACCACATTAGACCAAGTCCAGGTCTAGAACCGCTACACTTAGACTCCTCAAATCTGGACTGAATTATTCTACAGAGCCGAAAAAGTCATAAAAACACAGTCGTTGATTTGTGAAACCTTTATTTTATTTGTGAAAATGCAAAAAAGGTGCATTTCACTGTTTTTTTCTCATCTAGACCACATTAGACCAAGTCCAGGTCTACAACCGCTACACTTAGACTCCTCAAATCTGGACTGAATTATTCTACAGAGCCTAAAAAGTCATAAAAACACAGTTGTTGATTTATGAAACCTTTATTTTATTTGTGAAAATGCCAAAAAAATTGCGCATTTCACGGCTTTTTTCTCATCTAGACCACATTAGACCAGGTCCAGGTCTAGAACCGCTACACTTAGACTCCTCAAATCTGGACTGAATTATTCTACAGAGCCGAAAAAGTCATAAAAACACAGTCGTTGATTTGTGAAACCTTTATTTTATTTGTGAAAATGCAAAAAAGGTGCATTTCACTGTTTTTTTCTCATCTAGACCACATTAGACCAGGTCCAGGTCTACAACCGCTACACTTAGACTCCTCAAATCTGGACTGAATTATTCTACAGAGCCTAAAAAGTCATAAAAACACAGTCGTTGATTTATGAAACCTTTATTTTATTTGTGAAAATGCAAAAAAATTGCGCATTTCACGGCTTTTTCTCATCTAGACCACATTAGACCAGGTCCAGGTCTACAACCGCTACACTTAGACTCCTCAAATCTGGACTGAATTATTCTACATGGTCTATACATTCATAAAGACACTGTCTCTGATTTGTGAAACCTTTATTCTATTTGTGAAAATGCCAAAAAGGTGCATTTCACTGCTTTTTTCTCATCTAGACCACATTAGACCAGGTCCAGGTCTACAACCGCTACACTTAGACTCCTCAAATCTGGACTGAATTATTCTACAGAGCCTAAAAAGTCATAAAAACACAGTCTTTGATTTGTGAAACCTTTATTTTATTTGTGAAAATGCAAAAAAGGCACATTTCACTGTTTTTTTCTCATCTAGACCACATTAGACCAGGTCCAGGTCCAGAACCGCTACACTTAGACTCCTCAAATCTGGACTGAATTATTTTACAGGGTCTATACATTCATAAAAACACAGTCGTTGATTTGTGAAACCTTTATTTTATTTGTGAAAATGCAAAAAAGGCGCATTTCACTGTTTTTTTTCTCATCTAGACCACATTAGACCAGGTCCAGGTCTACAACCGCTACACTTAGACTCCTCAAATCTGGACTGAATTATTCTACAGGGTCTATACATTCATAAAAACATAGTCTTTGATTTGTGAAACCTTTATTTTAATTTTGAAAATGCAAAAAAGGCACATTTCACTGTTTTTTTCTTCTCATCTAGACCACATTAGACCAAGTCCAGGTCTAGAACCGCTACACTTAGACTCCTCAAATCTGGACTGAATTATTCTACAGAGCCTAAAAATTCATAAAAACACTGTCTTTGATTTGTGAAACCTTTATTTTAATTTTGAAAATGCAAAAAAGGCGCATTTCACTGTTTTTTTCTTCTCATCTAGACCACATTAGACCAGGTCCAGGTCTACAACCGCTACACTTAGACTCCTCAAATCTGGACTGAATTATTCTACAGAGCCTAAAAAGTCATAAAAACACAGTCGTTGATTTATGAAACCTTTATTTTATTTGTGAAAATGCAAAAAATTGCGCATTTCACGGCTTTTTTCTCATCTAGACCACATTAGACCAGGTCCAGGTCTAGAACCGCTACACTTAGACTCCTCAAATCTGGACTGAATTATTCTACAGAGCCTAAAAAGTCATAAAAACACAGTCTTTGATTTGTGAAACCTTTATTTTATTTGTGAAAATGCCAAAAAGGTGCATTTCACTGAGGAGTCTAAGTGTAGCGGTTCAAGACCTGGACCTGGTCTAATTTGGTCTAGATGAGAAAAAAACAGTGAAATGCGCCTTTTTTGCATTTTCACAAATAAAATAAAGGTTTCACAAATCAACGACTGTGTTTTTATGACTTTTTAGGCTCTGTAGAATAATTCAGTCCAGATTTGAGGAGTCTAAGTGTAGCAGTTCTAGACCTGGACCTGGTCTAATATGGTCTAGATGAGAAAAAAGCAATGAAATGCACCTTTTTTGCATTTTCACAAATAAAATAAAGGTTTCACAAATCAGAGACTGTGTTTTTATGAATGTATTGACTCTGTTGAATAATCTAGTCCAGATTTGTGGAGTATAAGTCTTGTGGTTTTATATCAGGAACAGGTCTAATGTGATGTAGATCAGAAAAAGACATAGAAATACATCATTTACATTTTACTGTGAGTTACACATATTAAAGAGTAGATCTACAACTAAAATAAATAAAATCCTGGTTTTTAGATGAATTAAATACTGTTGCAATGTAGGGTTGATTCTCTTCTCATCCTCCCACAATGTTTCATGCTCTCCGCTCATGAATTAGGAAAACGACTGAATACCGCCATCTACAGGCGTTATGACACTTAAGGTGGACCGGAAAATTCCAATCAGAAGCTGTGAATCGGATGCCAACTTCAGCCTCGTTAGGAATAGACGATAGACTTTCCTACCGCAGTCAATAGCGGAATTATTGAAGCAAGCAGTTGGAGTCAGCCGAGCACAATTTAGTGTTGCCCGCGTTTGTTTTGTTTCCGTGTGCCGCAGCTAGCATTGCTAGCAACAAACTGAGAATTGCAACACCTTTGAAACCATACGTGCTGCTGAACTGATACTAAAACACAATGAAACCCGCAGTGGACGAGATGTTTCCTGAAGGAGCTGGGCCCTATGTGGATCTGGACGAGGTGGGTTCAAAGATTTAAAGCGAAAATAGCAACATACTAGTCCGAAACACTGGCTAATGCTAACTAGCTTAGAGCGGTAATTTACTGCGAGCTACATCCTGAAAACAATGCTCTGAGAAACACTCAGTTTGTGTTTCCCCTTCATCTTACCAATGAAAAACTGTCTGATTCCTTTGGTGCAATTTATGTGAACACTTTAAAGAGTATAACGTTTACATGATATTGTAAGGGCTACTTTTGCATATTAATCTGGTGTCTAGCGTTTCTACTCTGTAGAAAAAGTACAGGACAAACTGTTCGTTCAATACAATGCAGTGTTTTTCAGGTAAGTATCTCTGCGGTACACAGTGCACGAGTTAACGAAAGTCACAACTTGTGGCCAGACAATCTCAATCATACAGGTTCATCTGTGTTGAAAGCAGATTAGAGTTATATGTTCTAGATATGCAATCAGTGGTGTGCCGGTGTTGTGTCCCTACTGGTTTCCAGTTTAACTGATTTCCATACCGAACAGCTGCAGATGTGCTGCGCCTCCGTCAGCAGATTTGTCACAAATTCATAAACATATACACAACATATTACTGGCGATTTTAAAGTCGCAGCCCACATGTACCACGACGAACATGCTTCTGTAAGTGAGCACTACGTACCAGCGACATTAAAGTAAAGAAAATATGATATACACAAATTTGCGTCGAGCTGGACTTGATTTCACGTCAGCAAAAAGACAATATAACACAAACCGCACGTCTACCTGTGTGAGCTACTGAGCCACTCACAGAGAGCAAGACTTTCCTCAAGTATTAGTAAATTACGTCAGCATCCAGGTAACATTTTGATTTGGGCTGACCTGAGACAACCGGTTACCCTCAGCTTGCCTTGAAAATACCCAAACATATTTATCAATGTTTCTTGTTCTTTTTCCACGAGTCTACAAACATATTCAGTGCCACATTACAGTCTGCACAACACTGCACACTATGACAAAGCCTGTCATGTTTAAAAAGTGAACCGGATCAAGTTAAGGCTGGTCTCATTTAATATTTTCAATGCAGTTCAACAGGCTTTATTGGCTTGATATTTAACATGTGTTGTCAAAGCACCAGTACATTTATAAGGCACTGAATAAAATTAACTGATTACACAAATGGCAGTTGTCAGCAGGGCAAATAGGTGATTAAATTAGTGAGCAAAATAGAAAAATATAAATACAGTACATGCATAGACATACATATATACATACATATCTCATATGCCTTATATGTTTACCTATAAACACGTTATTTGTTTGTTTGTAAATATTGAATAAATGCAGACTATGCTGTAAGGAGATGGCTTTTATGTGTTGTTGTCTGTGTGTGTATCTTAGGTGTACTACATGTATAAGTTATTGTGCTTAATATCAACCAAGAATCAATTATTATATTGATTCCCTAACTCATTTAAAACTCATTAAATCTAGGACTAAATAAAAATCTGTGAGCTGTGAGGAGATGAGCTCCAGCTGTTATGTGCCTCCACCTCCGACCTCTGGAACTATGTTGAATACTTCAGATCCATCGGCGCCTACAACCACATCAACGAGATGGCCCGGGCCTTCTTCGCCCACCAGCACCTTGGAGACACCCTGGGGTATGAGACCAATGCAGGACATGAACACTGAAAGGGGGCTGAAGGGAGCCAGGATTTACTGAGATAGCCAAAGTGAATAAAATGGAAAGCATATGAGGACATAAGGGATTTAATATAGAGTAAAAATAAATTAAATGAGGTGAATACTGCATTTTTTTTTTCCTTTTCAAAAGTATATCACCGTTTTGTGGCGTATCCACACATATAGAACACAAATGTAGAGTATGTAGCCCTTTTGTAGGATTGTATAATATCTTCATGTAATGTGCCAAAAATAAATAAAATATTTCCCAGATATGTTAAGATTTTCCTCCTCTTTTTACTTCTGCATACTTCTGTCTAAAAATGTGTCGTTGTCCTATTTTGTTCCTTCTTTTCTCTTATTTTATTTTTTTATTCATTAACTAGTTACCAATATTAAGCAAACCTTGTATTAAACAGTCTTTAAAGATTTACTCATCCCGCTAATTACAGATGTAATAAATTTATCATCTAAAATGCATAGTTTGCCTGAATCTTTTAGAACTGCCATAATAACAGTTATATATATATAAGAAAAATAAAGACCCACTGAAATGTGCCTCTTACCGACCTATTTCACTATTGAACACGGATTATAAATTGATCTCAAAATTGTTAGCGAATAGACTTGGCGATATATTACCAAAAATAATTAATCCAGACCAAAGTGGTTTTATTCAGAAGTGCATATCTGCCAATAACTTGTGCAGATTGTTCAATATAATTCATTCAGCAAAATCAAGATCTGACCCAACCGTTGCTGTGGCATTAGATGCTGAGAAAGCTTTTGATAGGCTGGAGTGGCCCTACTTGTTTAAGGCATTGGCAAAATTTGGTTTGGGGCAAAATTTTATTGATTGGGTGAGAACTCTCTACTATAAACCTAAAGCAAGGATTACCACAAATGGGCAGATGTCTTCTGTGTTCCCGTTGAATAGATCGTCCCGTCAGGGCTGCTGCCCGCTATCGCCAGGCCTGTTTGTACTGGCTATCGAACCTTTGGCAGAGGCAATTAGGCAGGACTCTGACATCAGGGGTTTTGTGGTTGGTCAGACAGCCCATAAAATTAATTTGCTAGCCGATGATGTTATGTTATATATAACTGACCCATCTCAATCCCTTATTCGACTGCAAAATTTGCTTGATTTATATGGTACTGTCTCAGGTTATAAAGTAAATTACGATAAAAGTAGGTAGTTGCGCGCCCCTGTCTATCCTCACCAGTTACCCACCGGCGTACAGCTTGACATCAGCGTGGCGCTGATTGGCTAATCGCTAGACCCCCGACGTTTATTGGTCCATCCATCGTTTGGACGAGATAAATCGCAAATTCAATAAGGTATACCAGACCAGTGAGACAAGCCTACTCAGTTGAGTGGGCGGGGTCTATGGTCTGGAACCAGGCTACCCACCTGGCAGAGTACAAGGTTTAAATAGCAAGTCAAATACGGTGCTATTTATTGATGGAAATCGTCATTATTATTGCCCTCTTTACTGCTGGTGTGATTATATACAAAAATGTTGTTTATGGTTGTGGGGGGAGGGGGTACCATTGTCAGACATCAACCTTTTTGATAGGCCAAAAACACTGAAACTCTGACATAGTTTCTCTATGGTAGCCTGTGATGTGGATGTATTCATGGGGTAAATCTCAATCCACTTTGAGTGCACATTCACTATCAGTAGGAACATTTCTCTTTGGAAGGAGCCCGCATAGTCCAAAGGAATTCTGGACCAGGGCGACTCTAGCCACTCCAATGGGTGTAACGGTGCAATTGACAGTGTCTTTTGGTGGGTCTGACACTCCTCACACAACTTTACTGCCTTTTCCAAATCCTGATCCATTCCTGGCCCCTACAGATAAGACAAAGACAGGCCTTTCATCTATGACATGCCAGTGTTTGCTTGGTGTGGTAGTTTTAGCATATTGTCTCTGCTTTTTGTAGGTTTGATTACTCCCCAGAGCACACAACCATTCCCCACACTCAACTCCATTCTCCGCTGATGATAAGCCTTGAAATGGATGCCTGTTTCTGTAGGCCAGCCTTTGAGGACATATGCATGGACTTGGGGCAATATTATATCCTTAGCTGTCCAGCTTCTTGTTTGGTTTGTGTCCACCAGTGTCTCATCTAGTAGATCCATCATCAAGACTTGCTCTGTTCTCTCCTCCTTGCTCACTGGTTCAGAAACTGGCAGTCTGCTTAGCACATCCTCTTTGGGGTGGTGTTTTCCTGGTCTGTAAACAATGTTGTCCCTGTAGGCGCTGAGGCTCACATCTCTGCACTCTTGGGGAACCCATTTATGGGATGGGTTTGTTCTTATTGGAAAGATAGATCAGCGGCTTATGATCTGTATAGATAGTAAAGCCCCACTCATACATGTATTTGTGAAACTTGATACCAAACACGACTGCCAAGCCCTCTTTATCAAGCTGAGAGTATCTTGTTTCAGCAGGCTGCAGCGTGTGCAACATGAAACCTATGGGTCTCTCACTTCCGTCTTTCATTCGGTTGGATAACACAGCGCCAATGGTGGACTGGCCATTGGGACATTGGGGACGAATCCCGATGGGCCAGTCACCGAGTGGGCTGGTGTGGGCCGGTGGACAGACAAAAAGACAGACAAAAGAAAGACAAGTGAATGTCAAGCTAGTTGCTAGCTGTCAGTACTGCGCGTCCCTTCCAGGTTGTTTGTTTGCTGTAAGATGTTCAGAGGGAACGTAGGGGTCAATCTTATGTTTTGATGGCTGAAGGAGGAGATAAGAGCGGCCTCCTCCAATACAAAAGAGGCCCTCGTTTTTCTTGAAATCTGATAGGCTCAGCCGCAGTCATCAGTCATTACTCATGGCAGACCAGGCTAGTTTGACCATTAGTGCTAGCTACTGAGAAAGGAGACAGACAGAAAACATGGATAAAGCTGGTAAAAAAAAGAAAGACTGGAGCGGAAAAAAATCGAATAAAAAAACTTAAATCTTTAAAAGAAGAGGCGGCAAAGTGCTTCAAACCGACCTGTTTGGCTGCGGTGTTGGTTGATGGGTTGACACTGCTCATGTTGCTAATAACGGGGATGGAGCTGGTGCCAACAGTGCCATTAACATTAGGTGGTGCTCTTGGTCCCTAGGACAATGAAGCTGAGGGACAGACTAACCCCAGTCGTGATGAGGAGGAGCATGAGACCAGAAATATGACAGGTTTGATGTGAAGGCATAGCCTACTATGCATTACATTTTAGCCAGAGGAAAACCTTTTTAGTAGTATTAAGTGCAATTTTTTAGTGGTAATAAGTTGACTTAAATACAATCTAAAATCTTAAATCAATTTTAACTCAATCTCTGAAGATTAGCATTGATTTTACTGATGTCTTTGTATAATAATTAGTCAGTAAAAGCATATACTGTAGAGGATTATAGGTAGAAACGTGTGGGCCAGTGTGTGGACCGGTGTCCCGGGCTGAATTTGTGTCCCAGTCTGCCCATGCACAGCGCCCACTCGCATTTCATGGCATGATTAAATCTCAGTCTGCTGAGTAACAAACCAACACATCTGATCTGTCCAACAGGGCCTTGGATTTTTGAAAGGCTTCTTCCTGCTCTTTTTTCCACTTCCATTGCACATCTTGTCTTAACAATTATGCAGTGGCACCAACAGAGTTGCCAGGTTGGGGAAGGGATTTGTTGTAGTGGTTCAGCAAACCAAGATACGCCTTAAGTTCAGTGACATTTGTGGAAGCAGGAGCTTCCTGGTCCATCCTATGTCCCAAATACTCAACTTCATCCTGTAGCAGGGCCGGTTCCAGAAAATAATGACTAGAGGTGCATCTTATATCAGAGGGGGTGCACATGCCTGGCACGTTATTCAACACAAAGTTATGCATTTTCCAGTCATTTCAAGTGGGATGATACCAGCCAAGCAAGAATATTTAAAGTGTCTTTCAAGTGCTTTATTGCAGCAATATTGTAGCAGAACAAAGAAAAGGCTACATTAGTCTGGGCTACTTCACCCATCAGACCATCTAGCAACAGATGTTTCTTACCCTGAAAATAAAACATTGAAATTCAAACTAGGAATTCTATCTATAAAAATCAGTGTTGTCAGCTCAAAACCATCACTGATTGTTAGAATTCCTAGTTTGAATTTCTAGTTTTTTATTTTATTTTTTATTTCAAATTTGCACAAACCCTATAATGTGGTAGGACATAGAAACATTCTTAACTTCTTCCTACCCCTTTGAACATGACACATACCATCTAACTTACTCACCAACTAATTTATTGTATTGTTTATATGCCCTATTTTTGTTATTTGTTTTTCTGTGTCTTTTTTTAAACATGTTCTTCTGTAAACGCACTTGAAGTGGCTCCTCTGTACCTAGCTCGTCGGGTGGCGGTGCTTTGGATGAGCCGGGGGTCTGCTCTGGGGCTGGGGGTGAAGGCAGCGGCTCGGGCGGGAGTGAGCAGGACGAGGCTGCCGCTTGCTCCCCTGCAGCTAGGCTAACTTCACATCAAGGTCGAGTCTCTGTCTCACTATTGTTACCATTGTCTGACTTGTTGCTGGTCGTGTTTTGCTTGAACCATTTTCGAATATTCATGGCGATATCGTTAACGTTATTTGTGTGACAGGCTGTTAATGGTACAGCAGAAAGCTGCGTCTGGCTGGTGCAGCAGTCGCCGGGCTGGTAACTGCGCTGGACGCAAATGAGTGACGTGCCGTCACACGCACTTGTCACGACAGACAGCATTGACAGTGACGTTACTGAAGAAAGGCAGGAATTTTATTTAATTACCATTAAATTAAAACTAAACTGGCAAATAGAATACACACTTCACTATCAATGTGTTCTATTGTTATGTCAACATTAATTTTGAAGAACAAACAAAAAAAAACAGGAAAACATTTTTTTTTACTCTTTTCAACTGAGCATGCAGACACATAAAATAAGGGTGCAATGCATGCTTATGCACCCTCGCAGAACCGGGCCTGTCCTGCAGGAAGGTGCACTCATTTCTCCTTAAGCTCAAGCCTGCCTCTTCCACCTTTGTTAACACTGTGTCGAGGGTTTTTAGGTGGTCAGCCTCATCCACTCCATTCACCAAGATGTCATCAAGGTACACCACCACTAGGGGAATTCCCTCTAACGCCGGATTTCCACTGGATGCGTGTCCGTTGCGGTACGGCAGCGCTGGTTATTCACTGCGTGCTCCGCCGTCCGTCAATACCCACCAGCTGCGTTTGCTGTGCGGAGCGGTGCAGCTCCGCCAGAAGACATCTCGGTGCACTGCCATGATGAATATCTCCTCGTCCACGGTGTGAACGGGGTGAAATGATGTCTGAAAACCTCTGACCTGTTGACTTGAATTGTTGCGTTGTGCTCCGGTGTCCGGCAAAAATAGAAGTCCTGCGTATCTGTTGCAGAGGGCTCCGGACTGCCGGAGCTGAGACGGATCCGGAACGCAGCACTGCCGGAGCGGGTGGAAACACACACATTGACTAGAATTGAATCTAATCGGCTCCGCTGCCGTGCCGGACTGCAGACGCAACCAACACGCATCTGGTGGAAATTGGGGGTAACAGACCCTCCATGGTCCTCTGGAATATGGTGGATGCTGAGGTAACTCCAAGAGCTCTAGTTTCTCAGCGCAGCGCATGGTGATGCAGGGTGGCGAACCCCACGCAGAGCTAGCTTCGAGCAGCGCAACCTGAGGCGCGCTCAGTTTGGTAGTTTGGCAGACCAAGGTGCGCTGAGATAGGTGTGGCAGCACAGCAGGGAGAGGTGTTGACAGATCCAGCTTGGCACAGTGACAGTTTCATGCCAAAAGGCTTCGCTGAAGGTCCGCTAAAAGCTCGCCAACTGAAACCACGTCTACTGTCAGCGCAGGTGGAGCGCAGACAACCACAAGCAGCCACAGCATCAGATACGGAGTATATATTATTCAGCACCTGTCATCTTAGAAAAGTCAAAAGAAAAGAAACAGAGTGAGACTGCGAGAGAGAAAGAGAGAGCGCGCGCGCATGAGAGAAACGCAACATTGATTTACAATTGTGGTGACCTCCTCCCAGGCTACCTTTGCATCATCAGCCTGTGGAGGTCTGCTCGCAGTTCCGTATATTCGGACACTGCAAGCTTGTACCTCCCGGACCAAAACATCAGTTTCCTCCTGGGAGAAGTTTGGCCGTCTGAGGCTGCAGCTCTCCTCTGCCATGGCGAATTGAGTAAACTCTCATTACGTCTTCGCGTGGCGCATTTAAGGGCGAGGAGAGGGGCTCATTTGATTGGTGTGATGTGTGTAAAACCCACTTCACACCTTCTCTCCTCCTTCTTTCCGACTTGCGCAGATAGGAGGGATGGAGGTGGGAAAGAGGAGTAGCTGCGCCAGGCGCACGGTGTGCCAAACTTGTAAAATCCACCTGGCCACACCCAGTTGGCGAAACGCGGGTGCGCTGCGAAACTAGAGCCCCAAATTGCAGACTGCTATAACTGAACAGTCCCTGGTGGGTGTTAACTGTCGGGTATTTCTTTGAGTTGTCATCCAGGAGTATCTGCTGGTAAGCATGGCTCATGTCCAGTTTGGAAAACTGTTTTCCTTCTGCGAGTGCTACAAATAAGTCATCTCCTATGGGAATTGGATTTTTTTCCAGCATGGAAACAGTGTTGACAGTGAGTTTGTAATCTAACCGCAGTTCCAACAAGTTTCAAGATTGATACAATCGGGCTGTCTACTCCGAATATTTCACTGGAGTGATTATTCCCTCTTTCAACAGTCTGTCTATTTCTTCACCCACTTTTGCTCGCAAGGTGTAAGGGATAGATTGTGAATGGAAGAAACGTGGGACAGGGTTATCTTTTTACGTGGATGGTGGTCTTGGTACCTTTAAGTGTGCCAAGCTCCTCTTTGAATACTTCCTCATGTTTGCTGCTTGCCTGCTTCTCTTGCATTTATGGGAATGGTAGTTTAAGCTCTACCCTTTTTTATTCTTTACATCAGCAGAATTTATATTCCCTTTGTTTTGCATCGTCTTGTTACAACATGCTCTGGCAGTGTGCCCCACTTATCCACATGCATGACATTTTCTTGTTTAAAATTACATTTAGATGCTGTGTGTTGTCTTTTTGCAAGGGTAACACTCCTTGGCGGCTGCCATGAACCTTCCAGTCTCATGCAAGCCTTTGTTTACCTTATAGGACTTAGCTGTTGCACTAGGATTTTGCAGATCCTGGCCAGTTTTGTTTGCTGTCTCTGCTGCTAAGGCAATTGACAGTGCTTTATCAAAAGTCAAATTGCTTCTGTCAGGAGCCATCTTTGAAGACGGTCATTATTAATCCCACAGATGATCCAGTCTCTAAACATCTGCTGTAAGGTGTTGTCATAGTTATAGTCCTGTGCCAGCCGACACAACTCTGCCACATACTCCATCACTGATTCATTAGCCTTTCGATTTCTGGAATCAAACTTGTACCTTTGCCTAATATCGCTTGGCTTGGGATCAAAGTGTTTTTTAACAGGCTCACTGGTTCTGAGTAGGTCTTGTCTTTCAGCGTGTCTGGGTTGAGAAGATTCTGCATCAAGCTGTATGTTGGTGCTCTGCTGGTGTGCCAGATTAACTGGTGGGTCAATTAAATGGTGACAGAGACAGAAGTGTTGTGGGCGTGACTTTTGAGAAACCAGGAAATAAACTGAGAGTAAAATGACTGTGGCTCAGAGGTAGAAGATTGGCGGTTCAAGCCCCGGCTCCTCCAGCCTTCATGTCGAAGCATCCTTGAGCAAGATACTGAACCCCAAATTGCTCCCGATAGATGTTCCATCTGTGTTTAAGTAAGAGTAGCAGGTGGCACCTTGTATGGTAGCCTCGGCCGCCAGTGTATGAATGTGTGTGTGAATGGGCGAATGTGACTCATAGTGTAAAAAGCGCTTTGAATGGTCAGATGAATAGAAAGGCGCTAAACAAGTGCAGGTCCATTTACCATTTACCATAAACATGCTGAACGCTCCATCTGTTGATTGCATTCATTCATTCAATCATGTGACGGTGACTTTCCAAACGCCACCATAGGAATCATTTGCTGCACATCCATTCACGTAAGTAACAATCCTTTCCACTGATGCCTTTCAAAGTTACATCCAGGGAGAATTTGAAGCCAAGATGAGCACAATTCGCAGTAATCCTTGTGATGTTCACATCTATAACACTTCACGGAAATAATACCTAAATGCATCCAAAATACTAGCAAATAGAGGCATCACATATTGTTGCCATATGATATACTGCCACACAATACCATTGTTATCATATCCGTCTCCCATACCTGTGCGTGCTATTTAAATCGCCATAAAATGAGAGTTGCAGTCATGTCCAAGTTGTATGAATGGGTATTAATGAACAGTGGAGAATATTTTGTGATGAGAAAGATTAATGTTCGTTGCCTACAATGACAAGCAGGTGGAAGTAGGAGGAGGAGGAGAGATAGAGACAGAGAAGGTGGACCAAAGATGGATCACAGCATTGTCAAACAAGTGCTGGAGTTGAAACTCAACAATCGCTATCCTGAGGGCTCAACCAGACAAATATGTCATCAAGAGAAAAGCTGACCCATTCAGGGTAAGGGGTAAGGATGCATGTCATATGGATGTAACAACACAATAATCATTTGCTATGGTAAAACTTCAAGTAATCTAATATGATGACATTTAAACACCAAATGAAGTCCCTTACTACATTTGCATGCTAAAAATCCCCCCAAAACTGAGCACCTTGCCAAAGTGGTCTCTCATGATCCTGGGTTTGTTCATATTCTGTTATTGTATGGACTTCGTTTTGGAGTTTTCTGTTTGTGTTCTTTGTTTCATGTTGTTCATTCATGTTTAATCTGCTCCCTGTTTTAATTTGCAGATTCTTTCCTCATGTGTCATATCTGGTTTTACTTCCTGTCTTTGTGTGTTTTCTGTCACACCTGTCTCGTTAGTCCTTCTATGTTCCCAGAGTCTTCTCTTCACATCTATTCTGTATTAGTCTTGTGTGCTCCACCCCTGGCGTTAGCCAATCTCCATTTTCCTCCTTTGCTCATGTCTTCCTACTCCAGCTGTTTCTTGTTCTTGTTATTAGTTTTCTGTGTATATATACCTGTGTGTTTCCCTTTGTCAGTTTGTCTGTTGTTCATCCTGGGTTCAGTTTGTCTGTGTTGATCCTGTGTTCTTCCTGGGTGCATTCTGTGGTCTTTCCTGCATTCATCCCTGCGTTATTCCTGTGCTCATCGTGTTTTGACCGGTTGGTTTTCAGTTTGGCCTGCCTTTACTAGATGTTGTTTTGCTCACAGACAGTCTTTCTCCTGAACCATGACCTGCATGCCCACAGCAGGACCCAAAATCTGAAACCAGAGATGTTAGTATGCAAACACAAGGTTTGCAACTAACTTTCCAGCAACAAAGAGAACCAAGTTGAGTTAGCACCCCAGCGTCTAACTCTGTAAGGACATGAACTACCGGCTTCCTCGGGTCTGCACCTTTGGAACAAGGACACAACAAAGACATGTGGAACCACAGCTCTTTCCAGCCTTCCTCAGCCAGGTAACAAAAGCAGCACACCACAAAGCGAGTCTTTCTTCGGTAATCGGTAATGTAACAACTGGGCAAAGCTTTATCACAGCTGTGCAGGCAAGACTGTTTAAATTGTTGCATGTGATTTAATGCTGTTTCTTGAGTAATTGTTGTGATTATTTGCAGTTAGGTCATTAGTTAGTCGGCTTCGCTCAGGCTAAGTGTTTAATTTGTTAATGCTGTTCACAGACAACGTCTTGCATGCAACTAAACATCCCCTGCACTAATCCAGCAACACATATCACATTCACATACTTACTTACAAATAGGCTTTCAACAGAGCTACACCCAAAGAGACAACTCAAAGTCTCGCTTCTCTTCCGCTGTCTTTGTCCTGACAAAGGACAAATCCCCCGATCTGAAGCCAGCTTTGATTCTGCTATCTTGTAGTTCTCTGTTGTCAGCCATTTTGTTTTGTAGGCCAAACCGCCCTTTGATTTCTCTCTGTCCCTCTCTCTCTGACCAAGGCTCAGAATTCTACAACAATTTATAGTGGTGATGGATTATGTATCACCAATTTATAACTGTTGCTGTGCTGGCTCTGCTCATGTTTATTTAAATGATCATTTCAAAGTTAACTGTCTATGTGGGAGGCTGGGCATCAAGAGAGGCGTGTACTCCCCCTTTCATCCGCAGATGAATGGCCTTGTTGAAAAATTGAATGGCATGATACAGAGGTATATTTTGTTAACACTTGAACATATTTGAGCACTTCGTAGCAGAACAAACTTATTTCCTGTTCCAGTCTGAACAGGTAATCATTAAAGCTATAGTTGGTAATGTTGGAGAGCTAGCAAGATTTGAAAATGGCACCTCTTCTAAGCTCCACCACCCTCCTCCCCCTCCCGTCAGTGCTCCCTACAAAGCCACGCCCCCACAAACTTGAACGTGCATCCTGCAGTACATCGACAGAGAAGTTAATGTTAGCATTGGGCTAATACGAGCTACAAAAGTAGCTAAGTTGGCTAATGTGAAATATATTCCAAGAAAATAACAAATCCCCCTGAAGCAAAACAAATAATTACCTGTCTAACAGAAAGACAGCAACCTCTGCATCACTTTTCAGGCCCTTCAGCTCCCTCAGTGGTCTCCACCGTTCAAGAGCTGCGATGTTGGCTGACTCTGGTTTGTCCTCTCGCTTTATCCAAAGCCTTTTTCGCCCCAGCCTTTTCAGCCTCCGACTTTCTTTTCTTAGCCTTAGCCTGTTTAGCGGGGCGAGCCATTACAAGTAATGCTGGAAGTGGTACTTTTGTCTGCATTTTCTCTGCCATTGTTCAGCAAACTTATTGTCCTGCTAACTCTATTTCTGCTGAGGAGTGTGCTGAATATGTCCGGGAAAGGTGACACATGATGAGTGCACGTAGGGAGGAGGGAGGGAGAGAAGGGGGCGTGGGCAGGATCAGAGCAATATATAAGGACTAGCCTGGGGCCGTTTTGTGGCCGTTTTGGTAAAGAACCGGAACAGGGGCGAGAGAGAGACAGGATCCGGAATTCGATGGATACGCCTTTCCGTCAAAATAAAAGCACCAAGCTAAAAAAATGCAGTGAAACGTTTTAATTTAAAGACTATAATTTACAAGAAAAGCCCCAAGCCATTAAGTTAACCTTTTTCTTTTATTGTAAATCGATGGTGCGCCAGAATTTAAAGTTTCACTTTGGAGAACACTTTTACTTTGGTGAATTTGGTGAATTCCGGATCCACTCTCTAGACCGGAACCAGAATCCAGACAAAATTCAGCGTGAATGGAAACCAGGCTCTTCCCCGTACATGAAGAGCCTGGTGACGCGAGGCTATATAAGGTCGAGACATGAAGGCATCTGATTGGTTCTTTCCACTGGCACCGAGAGGCAGGGATTGGTCAGAGTTTTTACAGGCCTGCATCTGCCACAGAGGTTGGATTTTTTTCGTTCCTTTTTCTGAACACATTATGTATTGACTACTCTCAGGATGGAAGGACCAGGATTACCAACTATAGCTTTAATGGCACTTTCTGGGAATGGATTTTGTTACCATACATGACAACCCAAATTATCTTCTGACAAAGAGTATACCCTAAATTATGTATTTGTCTTTCCCTCACACCACACAGTTATCAGAGACATATGGGCAGGGAGGCGAAGGGCCACGCTATGGTCAAAACTGGGGCCATACAAAATATATTCTAAGAATATCTTGTTCCTGGCCTCAGGAAACAAGCTGGAGATTTGAGTACTTTAAAAAATATTTTTTGACTTTGACATTATTCGCATTGTTTGTAAATGCCTATCTGACTATAGTCGGGAGGAAATGTGTAGATAAGATAAGATAAACCTTTACTGTCTGTCACAAGTAACAGAAATTCGTCTTTGGCAAGCTCCGAAATAAAATAGACAAGGACACACAAAACACAATAGACATTACACAAGATATACAACAAAGCAGTGTATCTGGGTGGGACTTCAGTTATTATTTTAAACTGTTCAGGGTGGTGATGGCCGAGGCAACAAAAGTTTTTTTGTATGTTTCTTTCGGGAAAGTGGGACTTTGTACTGGCGACCTGATGGTAATAGTTGGAAGGATGGGTGCAGGGGGCTACCATTATTGACAATTGCATAATGATGGAGTGGCAGGGCACACAAAGGTCGGAAACAGGTGAGTAGGATTCTTTTTTTTTTTTACCTTGTCAGTTAGATTTATACTGTATTTTATTTGATTTCTGTTTAGTTGGCCCCTGATCGTGATGTGGCAGCAGGAGCAATATGTCACCAAGGACACTGGACACTCATTGGGCCTCATTCACTAATATGTGCTTGGAAATGTTCTTACTTTGAGCACAAAATAAGTGCGTACGCAAAATCACTGTGGGATTCATGACACCTGTGCACTGGCCAATTTTGTTCTCACCACCTTGCGTATGTGTGTGAATCAGAATCATTCTAAATTGACAGGTGTGTGCTCGCAATTTGTGATTAGCATATTACCACGCCCCCATTTCTCCATATAAGAAAACCGCTTGCCTAGAGTTGATTCATGAATGAAGGAAGCGGTTATGCGAGGAGAGAAGTAGGCTAGTAAATTTCATAATTTGTTAGAAGCGCCGGGTCTTACAGGAATGCCATGCCATTGCAAGATTGTGGAGGACACAGCATGCCAGGATGATCTTGTACACCTTCTCAGGGCCACACTGCCAACGAAGTGCTGCGAAGCGCAGTGCACCAAAATTCAGACGCACATTTCTCCACGCCGGTCGACAAGCGCTTCTGCTCCCAGCTGTTGTCTCCGTCACATTTGGGGCTGTTTTTCCATCATGGGTATCTCTCTCTGTTTGCATGTGTATCTCTCTCTGTTTGCGGCCCTCTCTGTCTCTCTGTCTATGTCTCTGTCTGTCTCTCTGTCTGTCTGTCTGTCTGTCTGTCTGTCTGTCTCTCTCTCTCGTGTATGTTAGTGGGTGTGTGTGTGTGTTCATCTCTCTTGCGCTCTGTTTAGATACCACTCACTAATATGTATATAAACACACACACACATATACATCGCATTTGTCATGCGGGTGTTTTATTTTGAAATTTGTTTTATTCTGAAAATTGACCAGATACTGTTGTTGTTATTTTGTTCTTCTCTCTGGGCTCGCGCAGAAAATAGACCAGACGCCAAAATGATCACTGCAGCGCCGGCCGCGGAGCTGTGTGGCGTGGATGACAGTTAACATGGGCGCCGAAAAGGAAACCTGCTGCGCTTCGAGGTTATTCGCAGCGCTTCCACGTCTGGTGTGTTCCTGGCAGCATATAAAGTGGTTTGCCACCGGCTGTATCCAAACACATTCAACAGCCCTTAAAGGGATAGTGCACCCAAAAATTCAGCCATTATCTACTCACCCAATGCTGATGGAGACCCTGGTGAAGTTTTAGAGTCCTCACATCCCTTGCGAAGATCAGCGGGGGGGAGCGGCTAGCACACCTAATGGCAGATGGCACCCCAGACTAACGTCCAAGAACAGAAAATTGAATCTACAAAGTATCTCTATATTGCTCATCCGTAATGATCCAAGTGTGCTGCAGCCCCGACATAAAAAGTTGTTTCGAAAAGCTACAGGCTACAGTGAGGCTAAAAACATATGACGTTTTTCGAAACAACTTTTTACTACAATTTCACAACATCAAACAGTAGCCCCAATACTGAAGAAACTTTTGTATATTTAAACCTATTAGAAATTATGAAGTTCATCACTCTGTTTTTTTTTTTCAAAAACTGTAAAACTTCTTAAACCTATCTCCTCCCACAATTTCTGCTCAATTGACACCAAACTTGCTACAGAGCATCTTCAGACTGTCCTACAAAAACTACATTTTTGATTTATCAAAAATTGAGCCTACAGTGTATCAAAATGTTTGACTGTAAACATATACATGCAAATTCTTGCTAAATAAATCTTCAATGTTCATGAAAAAATAACAAAATTCTAGAGTCATGGTAGATGATGTGTGGCAAATTTCAGAATTTTACCTCAAAAACTGAATTTTTGACAGCATTTTGAATTTTGCTCTAATGTGAACAATTGGAGTCAATGTAAAAATGGCAATTTTAAACATCAGTTTTTCACTTATGGAGCAAATCAATCATTGTTACAAACAAATTACCAACATCTCCATGCTGTCTAGATGCAATACGTGTATTTTCAGATTTTTGTTTCGACAACTGAATTTTTTTTACAGTGGTTTGAAATCTGCTTTTCCATGTATGGACAGCTGCTAAACCTGCACGTCTGGCTTAGTCAGTTCGTGAAGCTACACATGAATTGTCACTGACTAGTTAGCTCACTGAGCTAGAACTTGATTCTTAGTCTCAGAAGTTGTGAGTTCAAGCCTCAGTTGATACAAAAAGCAGATTCTGTTGCTAAATGTCTTCCAATTCTTCTGCTTGTTGCTCAGAATTGCCAAAAAATGCCCAGACCCGGGTGTTATTACTATAATAAACTCGAGCAATTCTCAAAATACAATAATTTTGTATGGAATTAAGGAATGAGTCAAATTTGATTGTTTAAAATACTTTATTAAAACATACTTTGCTTAATAAGCTTTACATTAAATGTATCAACTCATTGTTATATACTGGCACATCTCAATAAATCACAATATTGTGAAAAACTTAAATATTTTTGGTCAGTTATTTCTAGGGCTGTACCCAAATATTCAGATATTTGAATATTCGTTTCTATGGGTCGGTATTTGTTATGAAATTTTGGAATTCAATATTCGTTTTTTTATTTACTTTTTATTGTTATTATTATTATTAATATTATTATTATTATCATTATTATTTATAAGCTCAGTCTATAAATGCTGTACACAACAGTAGACATTATATTCTATTCAGGCCGGCAGAACCAGCAGCACATCGGCTCTACAGTGCACGGCACTGCTGATTAACAATTTTATTGCAGCACAGAGTGTCTGCCAGCAACCAATTACTTGCAGAGGCTTCCTACAGCTTGTGTCAGCAGTTCCGATTTAATCAGAAGACAAATTAAACAGGATGACTAGCCAATGTGAAAATCAAAAGAAAGCATAGAATAATGTACTGAAGGAGACTGTTGTACCACCACATTTTTTTGTGGTTTGAGAGCAAAGATCCGGTCTCTGGAGTGCTTCGCAAGGAGTCTTTGAAAGGAGCCGAGCCTGGCGGGAGAAACAACAATAACAGTAGTTTAGCCCTATTTTTTTCACTCGCCAGAGTGGCTGGTTAGATGACTTCATTTGCTGGCCAAAGGGTTAAAATTAGTTGCCTCTGGCGACTGGCGACTGCTAATTTTGATCCCTGGCTATAATTATGTCTATTTTTGTGAGTGCATTGAGAGTAATGCACAAATGTGTCAAATTCCTTATGTGTATACATACTTGGCCAAAAAAGCTGATTCCAAACTGTCATTGTTGTCTTCACTTCTTAAATAGTAATGGGAGAGTTTGGCTACCATGTAAGGTGAAACAGAGCCTGCGTTGATTTTGACTTTGGGAACTCTGTTGGTATCAATATGTGAAATTTTCCCAATTTGTTAACACCACAGATGGTGTTACTATACTTTCAATAGTTTATTTCAGTGGGTCTGAATAATGATATGCAAGACTGGGCAGTATCAGAGTATGTTGTAAAGCTCTGTTGTGTTGTCTTGCATTTTGGCTACAATGTGCCTGTATTTGCTCACAATTGCAATCGGGTGTTATTATTGTTCTAGGTTTACTAATGTGACCATGGTCTCAATGTTACTCTGGGTGGCATCAGTGGAAAGGATGGCAAAGCGATCAGTATTATTTACAGGCCTTTTGAAACGGAAAGCACAACGGGTCCACACCATAGACTGTCCACACAGGCCACATCACATCTGTCTCTGTAACCAGTTAATCTTGCCCACCAGCACTTACAAATATGGCTCTCTGCCTGTCTCTGTCGTCAATGTCATTGGCCACAAAACTGCTACATTATTCCACAATTCCTCAATACTCAATACTTTTATTTTTTTGGTTTAGTCAAACACTGCAAGCGTGCCAATTGTAGCCATGTATTTACTCTTTGTTTCCTTTCCCCCTTCTCCAGCTGGAAAAAACACAGCCATCCCACTTTTAACTGCAGCATGGTAACTGCTAGCTTTAGCAACTGCTAACTGACTGGCCGTTGCACTGCTGGCACTTCAGTGGACTTTATCCTCATCTCCAAAAAAAAGATGTTGCATCTTAACTCAAAAAATGGAATGTCCACAACATCTCAGGCTCTGTCGGAACACTTCTTTTCAAGGAGTGTGGCATACATTACATTCACTGGTCTCTTAATGTTCTAGGGACATGAGCTTTCAGACTAAGCTCTCTCTGATTCTTCTTCTGATACAGAACACACACTAACAATACTGTGCGATTGCCGCTGAGTGGACCATTTAGGCATAACCCATATCATAGTCCACATCAGCATTAACTCAGGTAAGTATTTATCATTAGGAAAACTAGTTTAAATGTTAAGATACCACAACTTTGTGATAGTTTTTGCCTCATCTAAGTCATTTTGTGTCTCTTTGTAGTACTTTTGTATCTTGTTGAGGTATGTTTGTCTTTTTTGGTTGTTTTTTGTCACCCTTTCATTGTTTTGTTTCTCTTTGTAGTTCTTTTGCTTCTCTTTGCAGTTGGTTTGCCTCTTTAAAGTCATTTTGTGTCTCTTTTAGGTATATTTTGTCTTTAGATCATTTTGTGTCTCTGTGGTTCCTTCGCATGTCTTTGTGGATGTTTGTCTCTACTTGAGATCATTTTGTGTCTGTTTGTTTGATGTATATTTGTGTCTCTTTGGAGTTCATTTGCATCTCTATGACGTCATTTTGTGTCTCTTAAATGTATATTTGTGTTCTTTTTTGGTTGTTTTGTGTCTCTCTGTAGTCGTTTTGTGTGTCTTTGTAATTCTTTTGCACATCCTTGTAGTTGTTTTTCGCCTCTTTGGAGTCATAAAGGGCCAGTGGGCATGTGCCTGGTAGGCCCGTCCAGTAATACATCCATGACTTAACTTTGGAGGCTCAGGAGGGCAACAACTGGAAATATTGTTGTTTTTTAACTGTTAGCTCATTTCTCAATCTCAAGATTTAAAACAGCGAGAATCAACATAATTAATAATAAAATAAATAATTATTTTTACTGTTTTTTACCCCTTGAGATGAATGAATTGTTGGTGAAACTTGACATAGTTGAATTAACCTGTGAGAGGTGACAGTGACAGGCACCCATTAAGTGTGCCCACACACACATTCCACAAAGCTGTTTAGTTATTTTATCCTCTGCTCAACATTATTTCTAAGCTGGAGCTCTGCACTGCCTGAGTATTGTGTGTGTCATTTTGGTGTGTGATCTTTTCATTGATACCATTATCTAAGGTTATGCACAATGCTTTACCAGTAGTAGTAATCCATTCCGGAATCTTGATGTCAAACCACTAGGTGTCAGCATTTCTTAACCCTTCAAACCTTTACAGCCTATCATGAGTCTGACTATGAGTGAGTACTGGAGATGAAAAAGTCATTGAACTGAGTCATAAACTCTTTAGTCAGTGTTCATTAAATTGCCTTTATACAATGGTTCCCAATCTATGGTCTCTGGACCTTTAGGGATCCTAAGTGGGCACAGCAATGGGGATTTAGTTATGTTTAATGTTACAAGTTGAAACAGCAAGAGTATGTATGAGTATCTTTACAGGATAAATGAATAAATAAATAAATACAAAAGAATCTGTTTTTTTTTGTTAAATAAGATTTCACATACAAGGAAATTGCTTTGGGACAGCACGGTGATGTGGTGGTTAGCACTGTCGCCTCACAACATGAGGGTTTCCGGTTCGATCCCATGTGTGGGAGCCCTTCTGTGTGGAGTTTGCATATTCTCCCCGTGTCAACATGGGTTTCATCCGGGCACTCCTTCCTCCCACAGTCCAAAGACATGCAGATTGGGGATTAGGTTAATTGATAACTCTAAATTGTCGGTAGGGTGAGTGTGAATGGTTGTCTGTCTCTATGTGTCAGCCCTGCGATAGTCTGGCAACCTGTCCAGGGTGTACCCTGCCTTTTGCCCAATGTCAGCTGGGATAGGATCCAGCCCCCCCACGACTCCCAAGAGGATGAAGCGGGGGCCTGGGGGTCCTATGAGTAATTTTGGGCATCAAACACTTCATTTCCGCGAATATTTTAGGAACCAGTTTGTGCCTTTGCTGCACTGATTGTGGTGGGATAGTCATGGTACTTCCTGCTTCAACTGTGCACAGTTGATTCTTCACCTTTCCTTTTTATGGCAGATTGCAACCATTGCTTTTAAGGATAAATACTGCCACCACCTATTTTAACAGAGGCGCTGTTAGCCTACTTCTATAGCCCTTTTTACACACTTGTTACACTAATCTATAATCTATACCTAAGGGTGATGGACATGAGTTGAGAGCAGTAAATTGTAGATGATGTAGTAAATATGAATAAATATGTGGATTACAACAAGAAAGGTCAGACAAAAAATCTTAATGTTATTTCTTACTGTTTTAGTGATCTGGTCACCCCTCAGACTTAACTTTAGACAGTATTGGACACAGAAATCACCGCTATAAGGTCCCCCCTCCACCCCCCACCCCCTCTCTCTGTCTCTCTCTCTCTCCCCGGCACGAACAAGCCAATCAGAGGGCTCCAGTTGCCTCCGCTCTCTCCTGCTGTCTCCCCCTCACTCCCCTCCAACCCCCTCCTCTCTCTCTCTCCCCGCCACTGCCAGTCCACCAAAAGCGGTCCTCCTCCTCTCGTATCAGAGAGAGAGAGACATACACACACACGCACACACATCCACACACACACGCGCACACACAGTCCAAACCCCCAGAAAAGCCCTGCTGAATCCTCACACCGTCTGTCAGCATGGGGAGCGCTTGTTTTTCCCGGGACGTTTGTTTGTTTATCCTCCTCATAAATACTTGCAGGGTGATGGGGAATGTCGGACCCGCAGGTAAGTGCTCCCCTTTCCTCTCTGTCTCGCTTTATTGTTAAACATGGAATGTACTTTTTGGTGGCTTCAGTCTTGTCGGGGAAAATGATGGAAACATGAGTAAAAAACTACTATATTCCAATCATATCACTGGAGATTAAAAAAAAATCATAACGCACAAGTAGGCAACTTAAAACATGTCATTTAATAACACAGGCTCACTGCAAGTTCTTATAATAATAGTACAATG
Source organism: Epinephelus cyanopodus (assembly GCA_026686955.1). NCBI lineage: Eukaryota > Metazoa > Chordata > Actinopteri > Perciformes > Serranidae > Epinephelus > Epinephelus cyanopodus. The sequence continues at coordinate 3,395,783 of CM048936.1, forward strand.
TACCTGATCGCGTTTGCATTAATTGTGACATAAGAACAGCATCATAATGAGGGAAAAATGCAGTTACCGCCACTGAAAAGTCCTATTTAAGCAGGATTTTTTAAATTGTAATTGTTTTATGTTAAATATGGTGATATCGTGATTTTTAAAATGTTAATGTCTTGGTAGAAACTCCGTTTAACATCACAGTTTTTTCCTTAGCGGCATGCGAGATGCGCAAATGGATTTCCAGTCGGTTTAGCAGCGCCCCAGACTTGAGTGAAACTTGTGTTTCCTGCGCGCAAAGGTTAATTTCAATCGGAAACCGCAGCTTGCTCTCTGGGTTAAGCGCTCATTTGCTGTGTGATTTGGAGTGAGAAGGCTGCCTGTGGAAATTCATTTCACCGTGTGGAAATGGTGCAAATGATTTGCCGGAGGTTGCTTTATAGCAGGGTAAGCCGCTGGAGAGTGTCTTGTCCCCGGGTTCGGTCTCCTGTCCGGAGGTGGAGGAGGGAGGTGGAGGATGTGTGTGTGTGTGTGTGTGTGTGTGTGTGTGTGTGTGTGTGTGTGTGTGTGTGTGTGTGTGTGTGTGTAAATGTGGTGTGGTGGTAGTGGCAGGAGGGCCGTCCAAGTCCCAGGAGGTGCAGGCAGGCAGGCAGGGGCCCAATATCGACCGTGCAGCAGCAGTAGCACATTGTTCAGCCTCCCACCGCTGTGAATGCGTCAGGAGTCAATATTGAGACAGAGAGCCACCATTGAGGAAAGGCTTTGTCAAAACCAGGAGCACTCAGGTTTATATAAAACACAGAAGAGGATCCACAGTGAAAGACTGCACCTCCCTGTGCAGTATTTCGCCATCATAAACCCCATAAAAGACTTGAACTTGTTGCTGTTTTGCTCTCACACTCTTTCTGTCTCTCTGTCTTCACTTCAGCTCCATTAAAACACTCACTGACTTTTTTTAACAGGAAAAATATTTATTGTAAATTCCGTTTTATCGTTTATTTATTGCCTTTATACAGCTGAGCTGGGCAGAGGGCCAGACAGAGAGCAGGGGCTGAACTACAGGCAACTTCCAGCCGTGTTGCCTAACTTACACACAGGCTATTTATACTCTGATGGAAGCAGAGGAGTAGCAGATGAGCTCTGTGGTGATGCAAAGGTTCACACTATGATAGATATGACAGGGGAAACCAATGTGGTTGTGTGTGTGTGTGTGTGTGTGTGTGTGTGTGTGTGTGTGTGTGTGTGTGTGTGTGAGTGTGTGTGTGTACTGTGGGTGTGTGTGTCATGGGTTGGCCCCTTGCCCTGGGATTTAGGTCCAGATGTCTAGCTCCTCTATCAATAAACTGATCGATTAGGAAACTCATAAAGCCTGTGTTCTCTGTTGTCTGGGGCTGGACCTTGACTTCAGAGCTCTGTCTCTGTGTTCTTCAGAACACTGTCACACAAAAACAGTTTCAGCATTTGTCTGACATGTGACAAATCTGTCCTGGGATCTGACTGGTTTTAAAAAAGCAAATTCAGTAACATTAAAGCTCAATGTGGAATTTTGCATGCATATTGGTTGCTGAGTGGCACTGACAAGAGGTGTGGCCTCGGGTCACATGACCCAGATCAAATTAGAGTCATAAATTTGTTGACTTAGACTCAACTTGCAACTTAACATTGACTTTAACACCAGTGACTCATGACTTCATTTGGACTTGAGCCTTTTGACTTGAAAATACTCGATACCTTAAAAGATTTAGAAGAAGCATGTTATTTTCAAAGTGTGCCACAAATCAATTAATTTCCCTTCATTTCCTGTATCAGCTATTCCCTGCAAGTCAACATTTTATCCCACAGATCCACTTTTTTAAAAGATTATTTTTTGGGCTTTTTGCCTTTTAATGAACAGGACAGAGTGAAATGGGGTGAGAGAGAGAGAGAGAGAGAGCGCGCAGGGGTTGACATGCAGCAAACAGTTGCAAGCCGGAGTCGAACCTGGGACTGCTGCAGTGAGGTATAACCTCTACACATGGGGCGCCGGCACTATCCACTATGCTACCAACACCCCAGATGCACTTTCTTGTAACCAATCTATCTGATAGCATCCAAACAAGTTGCAGTGGAGAATCATGTAGAACTAATGTTGTTACCAAATATATTTTCATTTGTGTACAGAGAACACAGTGGTGACCAAAAAAAAATCAATTGGTGATTAAAACTAATTTTTCATCTCTGTCAGAGAAAACTGATCTGAGTTAGACTGTTTACTTACAGCACAGCTATACTCAGATAACTGAGCCTCTTACCTGCCTGCCAAACAGCATCAAACCATAAACCTTCATGAGTCTGCATCTGAGTCCTGAGGGGAGCAGATGTGAAGTCCGGCTGTCTGTGGCTGCTCGCTTTGCTGCCATTCAGTGGCTAACAAACAGGCTGCTAAGAGCCGCCGCAGCAACTTACAAACTCCATAAATCCATTCAGCAGCTCCACCATCCACAGTTAGACACACACAGCTGATTACTGCTGAATTACAGCTCACAACTCACTCCAAAGCTTCTTCACTGCGAGTGTTTTTGCTGGCTAGAGAAACATCCTGGCCCCGACTCATTACTGGAGTTTAGAAGCCTGGCACTGGCATTTTAAGCTAATTGTAAGCATGGCCTTTCTTGGCTTTCAATGTTCAATAGTCCACCATTAACATTTTCGTCACATCTTGTCTCACAAATCAAAATAAAACATAGATCTCATCTCAGGTTTTAACATCAATATCTATGTTTAGCTCATTTTTATCATATAAAAAAAAGTTGTTGATGAAAAATTTTTATCATAGCTTTCATCAACAAAATTAACACTGCTTGGGACTTGCCTGTCCTGGCATGGGACTTGACTGAGATCTTGAATACAAAGACGTGAGACTTACTTGTGACTTGAAAAACAATGACTTGGTCCCACCTCTGGGTACAGGAGTTAACTCAACTTATTTTAAAACCACAGAAGAAAAATATATTAAGGCTAGAGATTTCCAACCTTTTTGGCTTGTGAGTCTTGCTGTGGGGAAACACATTTTGTATCACACTCCCATAAAGTTGGTGTAACTTAAATAATTGTTAAAATTAAAGCAGCACTCAGAGATACCCTGATATCCTGCTGCTGAGTCAAGTTCCAAAAAAGTTGGATACTACATGTCCAATAATGCATCTGAACAACTGCTTTCATTAAACCCTCCCTGTCTGGCAAAGGACTCAGTATGCTTCAACAGAGTGCTCATTGGATGGTTAAACAGCACGCCTCTTTATAAATTGAAGGCTCGCTTGTTTTAATTCACTCAAATGACAAGATCACCAATGACAGCTGTCATATCCCTGTGCATCCCTGCAATATGGATATTCACCCACCTCATTCTAAGAGTCCCTGTTATAATCAGTGATATTAAACATAAGAGTAACAACACTATAAATCATCACAACATTATGCACATTAAGCCCTCTTCTTCTTCATCCTCTGCCACTTTGCAAAGTGTTACTTTGAATATAGGCTTTATTAACATTCGATCACTGTCCTCTAAATTAGGGATGCACCGAAATGAAAATTTGGGGCCGAAGCCGAATAATATTAAACACTTGGCTGAATACCGAGTACCGAATACCAAATATTGTTGTTTAGTTTTTCATTAGTTTTTGCAGATGAACACCCTCCAGATTAGTGTTGTCAGGTTACCAAAATTGGGACCCACTGTACGATACCAGTGAAAATATCACGGTTCTGAGTAGTATCAGGATACCACAGTGAAAATGAGGCAGATGTGCCTTTTGTCATTTATAAAAAGATAAATCACTTCTCTATAATACATCAATGATATTTCAATGGAATAAATCACTTATTGACTTATTCATACTTCAAAAACAGCATCAATAAGTGATTAACATAGGGAGGATCAAAATAAAATAAATAAATAAAATAAGATTCAACCAGCCACCCTCCTCCCCAACAGTCCCTTCGTAAGTAAAGACACTCCCTAAAGTGCGGGGGAACAGCCCATTGTTCCGAAGTCCGTTCCGAAATCATCACGATGCCCTGTGGTTAAGGTCTGGTTAGGTTTAGGCACAAAAATCACTTGGTTAGGATCAGGAAAAGATCATGGTGTGGGTTGAAATGAAAAAGAAAGTGATAAACACATAAGCCGTGAGCCTGCTCCGCCTCAAGCCTTTCCCAGCTGACCCAGAGCCGGTCGCGGCGCACCGTACGCCTATCGCCTATCGTTTCTGCTGGTGGTTGAAATCTGTACTTACACAGCGTGCTGAATGATTTAAGCCTATTTTGCTCACTCAAAACTATTTTTAGTCGCAAATGCAAATGCAGTGACAATTTGCACTACTGGATACTTTTAACTCAGTCGCCCCTCTCCATAACAGAAAAATTTGACCAAAACCATCCCCCTGGTACAATCAAAACACTCGGCTTATGAAATAAAAATCCAGAAAGGTCGAGCATAAATGGAGATCAACCAAGCTAAATAATTTTCGGCATGAATGGTCAAACAGCCTCCGTACATATAAACACACTCTTCGTGCTGCTAGAACAACTTACTTTTCTGAACTTATACAAAATAATAAAAAAACTCGAAATTTCTCTTTGATACTGTAGCTAAATTAAAGCCGCTACAAGGAACTTTTAACTGGATATGCAAAAGTCTCTCGTTTCTACTGATGTCTGTGCGTGACCTACAACAGCAAATGAGACCATCAGTGTGAAGATAAGCTATTTCTATATAGTGTATATCCATACCTTTAGGAAACTGTCTCCGGGTCCACCCCAGGTCACTTCTAGGACGAAACGATTTACGGCACTCAGACGACACGTCATCTTACCTAGCTGCTTACATTTATAGTGACTCTTATAAATAGTCACTATTCCTCCTCCTCGACCCGACATCTGCGGGGAGTTAAAATAGCAGCAATCATTGGGTAGAAGTTCTGTGAAAGCACTGGACGTACCGACAGTCAGCCACTTCTCAGTCACACAGAGAAAATCCAGTCCTCGGGAAGTCAGGAAATCCTTCAGGATAAACGTTTTGTTCACTAGCGATCTAGCATTTACCAGCCCAATCCTGGCAGGAGCTGGCGGGTCCACGGTGTTAGCTGTCCAGGGAGCCACACACAATGGCTGCAGGTTGCGCAGATTCACCCCGCACCAGCGGGGACGAGGAGAGCAGGGGCCGCGGGGCTGGAACACCTCATCTGGGCTGACAGGTACCAGCCAGGCGTCGACAGGGTCCAGCGAGTGCCAAGAAATAAAGAGGCGAGGCACCGCTCCATACTCCGTTTAAGAAGCTGTGGAAGTGCTTGCCAAACAGGCCTTCAGCCTTACCAGCCGACCACTGCGTTTACCCCAGCGGCGGTGGGGCTTACGCCGGAGAGGTGGAGCTGGGGCACGGCAGAGATGAGCTGGGATCCCCGATAGGAGTGGGCAAAGTTTTCCCATCTTGTTGTTTCATTCATCCCCAAAACAAACACGTGTGCGAGCCAGGTAAGCGTCTTTACGACAATACGCGCTAGAGCTCATGGGAAATGTAGGCTTCATTCACTACCGCTTTTGTCCACAGGGTCGCCAAAATCAACTCAAAATTAAAGTTCTTTGTAGGGGCTTTAAAGGGATAGTTCGGGTTTTGGACATGAAGTTGTGTGAAAGGCTGACCATCGGTAGCTCTGATGTGACAGTGTCTCTCCTGTCAAAGAGCCTCCTGCTCTGAGAAATGGCCCGTAGCTTACCAGAGAAAAAGTAGTTCTTAAGATATAAGGGGGACACGTAACCAAAAGGTTTTAAGCTACAAAAAGCATGCATGTGTTTTGTTAGACTATTTCAATAATTTTAAAACGTCCCCGCATTATGTCAGACCTTGCTATCAATTAGGACTATTTTCTGGCCAGTATCACTCTGCTGTGCAGGCCTGCAAGACAACACGCCAACAGAAATCAATTAGACAGTTCATCACCATGCCATGTAGGTGCGCAGGACAGCAACAGCTAACGAAAACTTCATCAGCTGTTTCTGACAGAGAACCAGTATTATTAGTGAGGAAAAAGATGTAGGCTACTAGCCCTATATATACCTACTACTACAGCGCGAACACCGGCTCAGGGTCACGACACACCCTCGTCAGCTGCTGTAGGTAAACAGAAGAATACCCCCATCAGTCAGGAATAGGCATCTTTTAAAACAGGTGTAATCCCGACCCTCATCAATCCAGTTTCAGAAAATTCCATAGTACGGAAACCGAACAAAAGTGGTCAATGATTTACTACTCACCTCTGATTCCAACTCAGCTTCAGTATTGCTACTACTAGACCTCAGCGCAGCGTTTGATACACTTGATCACCATATACTAATTCACCATCTAGAAAACTACATAGGACTCACCGACTCTGCTCTCGCCTGGTTCAAATCCTACCTTACTGACAAATCTCACTTTGTTTTTCATAATAACTGCTCTTCAGAACGCAAAAAGGTAAATTATGGTGTACCACAAGGGTATGTGCATGGTTCCCTTCTCTATTTACATGCTACCCCTCGGTTCATTAATCAATAAATACAAATTAGGTTCCCACTTTTACGCAGATGATACTCAGCTCTACATATCCATCAAGTCTGACATGTCTCATCAACTGATTCATCTAGAACAGTGCACACAAGAAATCAAATAATGGATGTCATCAAACTTCCTTCTCTTAAATACTGAAAAAACTGAAATGTTAATCCTAGGTCCAAAGCACATATTCTATCCTAATCTCTCCTTTGAAGACCATATTAATAATAGAACAAAAACAGCATATTTCACCTATGCAATATTGTAAAGATTCGTCCCATTCTCTTCATGACTGATGCAGAAATACTGGTTCATGCTTTTGTCTCATCCCGATTAGATTATTGCAATACACTTTTCTCCGGTTTACCAAATTCAACCATTAGGAAACTACAGCTCGTTCAGAATACTGCTGCCAGGATATTAACCAGAACCAGAAAATTTGAACATATCATCCCTGTTCTCATTTCATTACACCGGCTCCCTGTACACACTAGACTGGACTTCAAGATTCTGCTTTTAACTTATAAAATACTATACGAACTTGCACCATCCTACTTATCATCTCTACTTACTCCATGTTTATCAATCAGGCCTCCACAATCCCATAATGTCGGTCTCCTATCCATCCCCAAATTAAAAAATCATCAGCAGGTGGTAGAGCCTTCTCATACTGAGCCCCTCTCCTCTGGAACCGCCTTCCCATTCAAATATGTGAAGCCAACACAGTTGATTCCTTCAAAAGTAAACTCAAAACACACCTTTTTTGCATCATAGTCACATCACATAGTCTCTGTCCTTACATACTACATCATGGTTATCTACTACTACTCAGTCATTGTGTGTAGTTTAGTTTTTTTTATATATATATGTATACAAGTGCCAATGTTATTTTTGTATTTGCTTTCTTTTCATTTTGTTTTGTTTGTTTATTTTGTTCTACATAGTCATTTCACTTGTTTTTATATATTTTATTTGTTGTGTTATTTGTAATTTGCTTACTTGTTTTTATGTACAACCCATTGAGGCATTTTTGTGATTTTGGGCTATAATAAATTTTGACTTGACTTGACTTGCAAGAGCCACATATGGTTAGCAAATCGTTTGGAGTTTCAAAGGGTTTTGTGAGCTCCTCCACAGCTAAGGTGAAGTCAGGCTTCACCTCTCAGGCAGGGATTATCAAATTATATTTTCCTTTTTTTCCAGTAAAAGTCACACAGTCTTTTACTCAGTGCGTTTTCATAACATTAGAGAATATATTGTGTTGGTCTGACGAACCCCCCGCTAACACTATTTTACAAGGACACGATCACTGCATCCTGGGCTTAGCATCTGCCCAAGATGATTGTGATTGGTTTAATGAAATACAAACAACCCAGACCGTTTTCCCCCCATCGCAAAATGATAATGTGTGCACTGACACATTCAGTGCTGTGGAGATAGATCTGGCTACACAAGACTAGTTTTATACATAACACAGCCAAGTGAGTGTGACCCACTGTCACCGATTCCATAAGTCAATAAATTATAGTTAATATATATATTTAATATACTTAAGGTCAGGATGGGCACTCATCCTGATCTGTCATATTAGAATGGTGCTTTCCTAGTCATACCCAACATCAGGGCTCATTGACTCCAGTGATACTCATGTCTAATTGGGTATTCATATATTATGTTGGCGCAGATGCAGACGAGTGCGCAGAGGGTTCGGACGACTGCCACATCGACGCCCTCTGCCAGAACACACCCAAGTCCTATAACTGCATATGCAAACCGGGCTACAAGGGAGATGGCAAGCAGTGTGAAGGTGAGTAGAACCTCCATATGCTTCCTGTTCATCCCTTCTCTTCATCTCATCATCATCTTTCTGGCTTGATTAATTCTTTGTACTCAAAAAAGGTCTTGGCTGATCCAAGTGCAAGCACATTCAGTGACTACAGGCTGAATGTCCAATTTAGTCAGTAAGTTGATGACAGGCCAAAATGATGCTGTTGGGTTTGTGTAGTGTGTGCTCCATTCTGTAACACCACTGTACAGCTGCGAGTAGACTGAATGTTCCCAACAACTCTTACTGAGTGATGCGTCTTCTCTCTAGCTGATCATTTCAGTTTTAGTAGTGGCATTCTCTTGGTTAAAGTTTGAATTGTATCCGATGTCGGTTTCTGAACTTAATTAATCAGGGCCTTCAGTATTTGGAACACGAAAATTTTGAAAAAAATAGTAGGCTACAGCTGCTATTTCAGCATATCAGATACATATTTTATCAACGTTTTGGTAAATATAGGTATGGGTATTGGACTTGGGATGAATGGATAGAGGCCTAAACAACTTTATCGGGCTATCTCAAGTAGCAACAGTCAGCGTTTCCTCTCAGATAAAATCATCTGTGAATGGGAGGTGAAATGTAAGGCACACTTTGATGTCAGGTGCAAATTTAAAGGTTCCATCTGTAGGATTTAGTGGCATATATTGGCAGTATTGGGATGAATGTTGTTGTAAGCTACTGCCATTACTGTCTATCCTGCATCTATCTATCTCTCTCTCTCTCTCTCTCTCTCTCTCTCTCTCTCTTTCTGTCTCATTGTGTCATACAGATTACTGTTAATTTATTATGCTGATCTGTTCTGTACGACACCTATTGCACGTCTGTCTGTCCTGGAAGAGGGATCCCTCCTCAGTTGCTCTTCCTGAGGTTTCTACCATTTTTTTTTCCCCGGTAAAGGTTTTTTTTGGGGGAGTTTTTCTTTATCCGCTGTGAGGGTCCAAAGGACAGAGGGATGTCGTATGCTGTAAAGCCCTGTGAGGCAAATTGTGATTTGTGATATTGGGCTTTATAAATAAAATTGATTGACTGATTTATTGATTGATTGATTGATAACAATGTTTTTATTGTACCCCTGTGCCAGTGATAGCCGTGGCAGGAGGCATTATGTTTTCAGGTTGTCTGATTGTCTGTCCCATTCTTGTGAACACGTTGAGGGATTGTCTTCAAATTGGGTGCAAATGTCCATTTGGACTCAAGGATGAGTTGATCAGATTTTGGTGGTCAAAAGTCAAGGTCACTGTGACCTGGTCTGTCAAATTTCTCATGAATGCGACGTTTTAAGAACCTTGAGGGAATTTCCTCAAATTTCACACAAATGTCCACATGGACTCAAGAATTAACTGATTAGAATTTTATTGTCAAAGGTCAAGGTCACTACGGCCATGCGTCCATCTCATTCTTATGATTGCAATGTCTCAAGAAGGCCTGAAGGGAATTTCCTCAAATTTTGCACAAATGTCCACTTGGACTCAGAGATAGAATTTGGTGGTCAGTGGTTAAAGATTATGGTCACTGCGACATTATAATATTCTGCAAAAGCACTTTGCCGGACATTATTCAGCATCATATTTCAGGAACAGAAGGGGAGACATTTGGTCAGATACTGAATTGGTGACACTAATCTTGGGTGTCCACCTTGAAACTGTGCTGATTGTATAGATCTTCCGTGCTGTGATCTTCTGGCAAGATGTGTCTGAAGCATCCATGTTTTAGAGTAGCTTCTTTGCAGAGACATCAATAATTGAACCATTGTTAAATGTCGTGGCTACATATTAGCCTGGGGAAATGTGAAATAAACTGCAACTTCAACTTGACTGGTTTGCAGAGGCATACACTGCCAGGTGGTACAGTTGTAGTTAGTGTTTAATCACCTGAAATGTTTTCATCACCTTAGAAAGAGCCATTTATATCTACATACAGAGCAGGTCCTCCTCCACAGATTGTGCCATGTTGTTTCTACTGTATGGACAAACCAAACACTGGCTGTATTAGTGTAGCGCCATTATTTTTTCATCGGCAAAGTCATCCTTTTATGTTGGTATGATACATGGCCAGTTGCTGTTATTGTTTAATGGTGCAGCGTCAGAGGGAAATATGGCAGGACAACAACAAAAGTTAAGGGGGCAGAAGTCCAAGTAGGGTGGACAGGAGGGGTGGTGGATGGGTCAGATTGTGTACACCATGTAGGGCTGATAACGCCGCTAGACATGGGAATTGTTGCACATCGCTCGAATAATAGCATAGGCAGTAGGAGCATTGTAAAATGCAGAATTTTGCTGCACAACAGCTGCTACCATAGACAGCAAGGTCAGCAACACCTGTAATTTGTTATCCATGTTGAATTAACTACTGGTAGACAAGGCTGATATTTATTTTCTTCCCAGAAAAGTGTCATGTGATAGGGGCATAAAGAGTCAGCGTGGGACACATTGTTTCGAAGAGGACTCAATCAGGAAGTGAGCATGGGTGACTGCGTCATCGTTTTCAAAAGTTTGTTTTCATCCAGACTAAGGCCCTGTTTAGATGACAATTGTTTCTCTAAAAACAGAAAAGTCTGTCCTTTGCGTTTTCAAAAACTTTTACGTTTATATGACGACGTTATTGAAACGATCCCCGTTCACACAGAGCCGCAAAATCTACTGGAAATGCTGTAGTATGCACGCCAGGCCAATGGGGGGCATTGTAAATTTGCAAAGTAACACCACGGCATGATGCCATGTGCCTGCACTGAAGCGCCTTCCTCTACAACGCCATGGTTACAAACCAAAACAAAGAAGACACAATGGCGAAAGCATGCACAAATAACTTTGTCTGGATGGAAGACAAATTGGAGTTGCTACAGTAACAGATCTACACTTCACTTCAAATCAACAGGGTGAGCAGCATAAACAGAGCTCGGCATTGTTGTCGTGATGGTCGGCATGCCTTGTGACTGGAACCGTAATGCGCATGTGCGAAAATCAATCAATCAATCAATTTTATTTATAAAGCCCAATATCACAAATAGAATTTGCCTCACAGGGCTTTACAGCATACGACATCCCTCTGTCCTTTGGACCCTCACAGCGGATAAGGAAAAACTCCCCAAAAAAACCCCTTTACCGGGGAAAAAAAATGGTAGAAACCTCAGGAAGAGCAACTGAGGAGGGATCCCTCTTCCAGGACGGACAGACGTGCAATAGATGCCGTACAGAACAGATCAGCATAACAAATTAACAGTAATCTGTATGACACAATACAATAATCTGTATGACATCCCCGGTAATGACAGTAGCTTACAACAACATTCATGAAAGTAATAATATTGTCGTTATAGTTCTGGCTACTGTGGTACAATATGTTGAAAGTATATATTAGTATCTGGCAGTATACATGTATGATAATAATCATATGTGTATAATAACAGTAGAAGTATGACTAATGACTAATGATGGCAGCAGCAGCAGCAGGAGGCATCTGGCAGGACCACGGCAGCAACACAACCACACACGTCACACTATCCAGGCACCGCTGCAATACGAGTTAACCTGAGAGACAGTGGAGCACAAAGGCTCCGGAGAAGAAGCCGAGTTAGTGACATCCAGAATGGCTGAGCAAACAAGATACAGTAATAGGATACGCGAGAGCGAGAGAGAGAGAGAGAGAGAGAGAGAGAGAGAGAGAGAGAGAGAGAGAGAGAGAGAGAGAGAGAGAGAGAGAAGGTGTCCGGTGCATTATAGGTGGTCCTCCGGCAGACTAGGCCTAAGTCAGCCTAACTAGGGGCTGGTACAGGGCAAGCCTGAGCCAGCCTTAACTATAAGCTTTATCAAAGAGGAAAGTCTTAAGTCTAGCCTTAAATGTGGAGACGGTGTCTGCCTCCCGGACCGTAACAGGAAGATGATTCCACAGGAGAGGAGCCTGATAGCTGAAGGCTCTGGCTCCTGATCTACTTTTGGAGACTTTAGGGACCACGAGTAACCCTGCGTTCTCAGAGTCTCGGTTTTCAGAGGAACTGCATATTGCAAGTTTACAGAACAATGGAGACACTGCCATTTCCAAAAAGTTGCACTCTGGAAACCGTTTTCAAAACATTGCGTTTTCAGGCACCCAAAACGCCGCTGTCGTGTAAACGATAGGCCAAAACGCAACTAAAATTTACCATTTTTGGTTGAAATAGTTAAACGAATAAACGTATAAACGGGGCCTTAAACAAAAACCCTGTAGTATTCAAACTAAAACATGGTCAGCAGTGTTTTCAAAGGTCTCTGTTTTAGGGGTTCCAATGTGCCAGGGTAGTATGAACAAAAGGTGTAGTCATAACTTTTTAAAACCTACTCATGTGGATGTAGCCTTAAACACATCCAGACTGGATCTAGGTACAAGAAGTTGGCCTCTGATGTAAGAATTTGACAGTTGTTTCACAACCACCACATACCCCCTCCTCCCACAGGTTCTCCTAATTAACGGGGAGGAAATGGACTGAGTGAGGGTGTTAGGGTGAGACGGGGGCAGAACCTGGCTGTGTGTTCACACCTCCACTCACGTCTGCTTCAAAGCACACCACAGCTCCGTTCACTGTGCAGATATGCTTGCTGTCTTTCTCCGATATGGAACCCTAGCTCACACACACGTGCGCACACACACACACACACACACGCACACACGCACACACGCATGCACATACACACACACACACACACACACACACACACACACACACACACACACACACATTCTTTTACTACTATCTTTGTGAGGACCTTAATTGACACAATGCATTCCCTAGCCACTTACCATATAGGTAGGTTAGGGTAAGGGTAAGGGGTGGTGTAACCCCCAATTTCCACCAGATGCGTGTTGTTTGCGTCTGCAGTCCGGCACGGCAGCGGAGCTGATTAGATTCAATTCTAGTCAATGCGTGTGTTTCCACTGGCTGTGCTGCGTTCCAGCTCCATCTCAGCTCCGGCACTTCGGAGGCCTCCGCAACAGATACGCAGGACTTCTATTTTTGCCGGATGCCAGAGCACAACGCAGCAATTCAGCACAGAGCAGATCGTGCAGGGCAGGAAGTTGTGCAGAGAAACAAAATAAAACATCCGGTTAATTTTCAAAATAAGATACACAGTGTTCACGGCGGATCATATTTCCCTGCACTACACCTTGAAAACTACATAATGGGCAGAGGCAGGCCTGAAGTCAACAGGTCAGAGGTTTTCAGACGTCATTTCACCCCGTTGACACCGTTGATGAGGAGATATTCATCATGGCAGTGCACCGAGATGTCTTCTGGCGGAGCTGCACCGCTCCGCACAGCAAACGCAGCCGGTGGGTATTGACGGACGGTGGAGCACGCAGCAGATAACCAGCGCTGCTGTACCGCAACGGACACATATCCAGTGGAAATCCAGCGTGAGGCATCAGCTATCCATCCAAAGCCATTATTCTGCCCTCTCTATCTGCTGTCACCAAGTCACACACTTAAACTGTAAAAGTACATCACCATTTTCTGTGCTGGTCATAAAGTAGCCATTAACAAGTAGTAACAGTAAATAAACAGGTAAATGGACTTCAATTGTATAACACTTTTTTAGTCCAACCACACAAGGTACTTTAACACCACGTCACATTCACACACACATTCACTCGCTGGTGGCAGAGGCTATCATACAGGGTACCACCTGACCTGCTACTCAGTAACCATTCACTCACCCACACCCACACCAATGGCACAGGTTTGCTATCTTGCCCCCGGATACTTAGACATGCGGGCTGGAGGAGCCGGATATCGAACTGCCGATTTTCCGATCAGTCGACAACCCGCTCCACCTTCTGAGCCACAGCCACCCTGTAATCTTACCTTATAACAGGGATTGCTCTCTCATCAGGTAATTCTAAGTGCTATATTGTAGGCAGTTGGACTTGCTTGAGTTTCTTGAAGGCCTGTGACCCCCCATCAGTCAGTTAGAATGTAAGATGCCCTCTAGGATAAGATGCGAAACATCTCCTTGAAACTCAAGCAACTCCAGTTGCCTATGATATAGTGCTTAGAATTACCATGACCTGGATGATGGAGAATCTTCACCAACTTACTTAATAGCATGTTAAGCAACATACATTCACTTGTCATGTGCTTGTAGTTCATTGGTTCGTGCTTTTTCTCATGTATGAATATTTTTGTTTTTAATACTTCACCTGCAAAATGACTATTTCTATATCTGTTACTCACCACGTGTTACCTTGAATTCATGAAGAAAACATGCCTCCATGGTGAATAGGGAAGCCAAAAAAGGTGAACATTCTTTATGAATTGAAATAAATGTTGACCACATTTACTAACAGCAAAACTACATCAAAACATCTGTTTACAAACTCTCACACAACTCGAGCACTTCCCAAACACATGCATTTGGACTAAAACAATAGCGTTTAAAACACTTCCATCTATGAGTAGTGTGCCTTGAGCATGCTTGAATACATGTGTGTACAAGTTCACGGCACGCATGTACCCAGACATGCTACTCTGCTATATGTGACTGTTGTACTAACCTGATTTAAACATTTCAGCGAAAATGCATATGTTCGGAAATTACCACTGTGTGATCTTTGTCATGAGTGTGGGCTTGAGTGTCTCTACATCCAACAGAGGGTGGATGTGGGCATGTTCAAAGAACTTGCCTTGACAAGGTATAATCATAAAGGAGTGCAGGAACTTTATTTCAAACCAAAATTACTAATTACGTCTGTTAAAAACTATATTTATATGAAAAATATGTTGTGTATCATCTATCTAAAAGCCTGCATTCTCTCTGCACAGTTTTACTCTGGGATACTACCACTACATATTACAGTAGATGCTGACCACCTTTAACAGCAGCAAAACTGTATCAAAACATCCATTTACAAACTCTCACAAAACTGGTGAAATATAATCCCAGTTTCATTTATCCAGCTGTATGCACAGTATGAATGAGTGAATGAATAAATTAATTGTTTATTTTCATGTCTGGCTGTTTCATCACGACCCACCCCATATGGGATAATTCAAATATGTTTAAAGAATAAGTTAGATATTGCAAATTTATGGTTATCAAAAGCCATTTAATTATTTCAGTATCCTGGGACATGCCTACCGGTTTTGGTACTCTGAAAGTTTCACTCTCTACTTCACCAAATTCACAGTAATGACATAATCTTTTATCTGTTTCAGTTCCAGTATATCGACCAGGTTCAATATGTAGTGATAGTATCTCAGAGTAAAACTGTGCACAGGGAGAATACAGGCTCTTAGATAGATGATACACAACATGTTTTTCACATTAATTCACTGCTTCAAACAGACAACATGTTCATAATTTTGGATTGTGATGAATTTCCTGCACTCATTTATTTTTATACCTTGTCATGACAAGTTCTTTGAACATCCCCACACCCAACATCTGTCCGTGGCTGTAGAGATGCCCAAGCCCATGCTCATGAAAAAGATCACACAGCAATAATTTCCAAACATATGCATTTTTGCTAAAATGTATAAATCAGTCAGTACAAACATATGCATAGCAGAGTAGCGTGTCTGGGTACACGCTCAGGACATGCTATCCCTAGGCGGAAGTGTTTAAGATTGTGATGTTTTAGCTGAAATGCATGTCTTTGGGAAGTACTGAGCATATGACTAGATGAATGAGACTTGGATTATACTGCATTAGTTGTGTGAGAGTTTGTCAATGGATGTTTTGACAGTTTTGCTTTTGTTAAATGTGGTCAACACTTCCTTTAATTCATGAAGAATGCTCACCGTTTTTAGATTCTCTGTTCACCGTGGGGCATGCTGGAAAAACAAACTTTTCGTAGCAAATTCAAGGTAACACAGGATGAGTAGCTGACATCCATCCATCCATGCATTTTCAACTGCTTATCCAAAGCTGAGTCACGGGGGCAGCAGGCTGGGCAAAGTATTCCAGACCTGGGGGATCCTGAGGCATTCCCAAGCCAGACGAAGAATATAATCCCTCCAGCATGTTCTGGATCTGCCCTAGGGCCTCCTACCTGTTGGATATACCCAGAACACCTCTAACAGTAGGTGCCCAGGAGGCATCCTGACCAGATGAACCACCTTAATTGGCCCCTTTCGTCAGGAAGGAACAGGGGCTCTACTCCGAGCTGCCGCCAAATGTCTGAGCTCCTGACCCTATCTCTAAGGCTGAGCCCAGCCACCCTTCGGAGGAAACTAATTGTGGCGGCTTGTATCTGCAACCTCATTCTTTCGGACACTACCCAAAGCTCATGACCTTAGATGAGGGTTGGGACATAGATGGACCAGTAAATTGAAAGCTTTGCCTTCTGGCTCAACACCCTTTTCACCATGACGGTCAGGCACAGTGCCGGCATCACTGCAGACATTGCACCAAACCACCAATCCATCTCTTGCTCCATTTTCCCCTCATGTAAACAAGACCCTGAGATACTTGAACTCCTTTTCAACTCACTCCTAACCTGGAGGGGGCAATCCAACTGACATTATGAATGATCATTTTGCCAGTTAAGTATTCTTCTATGACTAAACATTGTTGATGTATTTTCTTTGATACCCTCAGCTGCAACTATGAGAAATATATTATTCACTCCTCTGTCAAGTAAATGTAAGTACAACACATCTACAGAGCAGTTAGTTGTGTAGAAAGGTAATTTTAAAAAGAGGCTCGGTTTGTAAAATTTATGACCTGTGGCGAACTAATGCGACAAAGGCAGATTGATGCTTTGCCTCACATCACCTGTGTCTCGGCCAAAAAGTTACACTGAACACATTGCAAAGACTGCAGCCAGTGGCCAAGTTGCACATATCTTTTGCACCTGTCTGATAGGAATTAACTCTCCATAGCAATAGGTGGTGGTAGTTTGTATTTGTCATTGAAAAAGGGAAAGACGAAGACTGACAGGATGGATTAGAGATGGATTAGCCACTGGGTGGATTAGAGACGCTAGTTAGCCAACCACATTTAAAACACAACCTTATGATGAAAAAATTAAACCATATTTAATATGCGCTAGCAAACAATAACACAATTATGAACCATTACTACTAAAGAGCTCAATGGCTAAAATATAATTTTACCTATATGACGCGTTGGTTTCGATCTCACTCCCTTGACGTTACTGACTTCTTCCCTTTCTCTTCTCGTGCGCTAAGTCGCACTGCCAATCAAAGGGATTTCATTCACAAATGGGTTCCACCATCTCTGATGCATGCTGAATCCACCAAAAAGCTGATGACATGGGCTGACCAATGCCAAGGGTGTGGGACACACCGCAAAAACTGGGGCAACAGATGCTCATTGATGACCCAATATTGAATGATGGCTGAGTGTTGGCTCATGTCAGGGCTCTAACAAAAGAGCGTTAGTGAATTTTTGAAATATGGATGAAACCAAGTTATGATAATGAAGTACCCACAATGCTTTACTATATTGGGAGCTATTGTTTTCCATATACTAACACTCATGGTTAAACTATTGTAAATCACTAAGGTTTTAATTTCTATTTGCCAGTGCTGTAGTGAGTGCATTTTTGTCTGTGGAAGAACCCCAGGAGGATGTTCTGTTTTTTTGGAAGACATGCTTAACAAGAGATTGCGTTGACTTACAGAAGCAAGTGGAACTGAGGCTAGCCCAGATGTGACATCATGACTCATGAAATGACTCAAATAATATGTTGATCTACTCAGAAGCTATCTGGCTTCTTTCTACTATCTGCGTGCGTTGGTATCTCAGTATGGCATCATTTTTAATTAAACTGACCCTTTACATGTGAATGGTTATTGACTGTGTAATTATGCAGCTCTGTTGTCTTTTCTCTTTGCCATATGGTATGTGATTTATCACACTGGACAGTCAGATACACAAGATACACACACACACACACACACACACACACACACACACACACACACACACACACACACACACACACACACTAAAGGAGGCGTCCTGAATAATAACAGTTCCTGTGTCCTCTGAGAGGAGACAGCAGGTTTGGGCTTTTCAGGAACATGATCTTTCTCCCATAAAGCTGCTGTCTGAGCAGACCTGTCCTGCCAACCACTTTTTATTACATCACTTCGTCCAGGGCAGCATTTGAATCAGTGTGTGTGTGTGTGTGTGTGTGTGTGTGTGTGTAAATATGTGTGTATATTTGAGTGTGTGGAACCTGTACTCTGCTTCCATGGAGATTGAATGTCAACTGTTTTATTACATCACCGTTGTACATTCAGCATTTGAATGTATGTGTGTGTGTGTGTGTGTGTGTGTGTGTGTGTGAGTGAGAGAGAGAGAGAGAGAGAGAGAGAGAGAAACATGCTTTACAGCACACTTTGCCTACTGACTGTACACTGAGATCTATCGAACTCCCTTCAGTGATGAGGCAACAGCTCATGACAGGGACGTCAAATGAAGACAGATGGTGGATGGGAGTTGACCCCTGACCCTGGTGATTAGATATGGCTGCTGTAATTGGCTGGCTGTGTTTTCCATCAACAGGCATTACAGGCCACTTTGCCGGCTAGCACCATTAGAGGCTCTGCTATTCCTGGAAGCACCTGGAAGCAGCAGAGCGCCTGTGCTCGCTCTCTCCATCCCTCAGGTCTTCTTTATTATCAGCAGTCATACTGTACCATATCAGGAAAGACTCACTCAACTGTCCAGTAAAAAAAAAATACTGTGGGAGAAATTGGATAAAACTGAGGGTTCATCATAGACATTTTACTCCACAGTCCTCACAAGTAAATTGGCTCAGGTATGTATGATCTTTACACACTGATATCTCTCATTTGTCATCATATCAGATTTTTCAGTCTAGAGCACTGGTATTTATTCAGAGACCTCCAAGTGCACTCTAAATACTTCATATCATTGGATGCAATGAGCTGTTTTTATTGTGAGGCTAGAATGTTCTAACATCTAGTCCCCTCTGTGTGGATTGGCAGTTGCTGCTGGCAGAGAGGCGAGTAGCAATAAGTGTAGTTAATAGTTACTAAACTGAAAATATAACAAACCATTGTGTCCTCATACAACAGTTCATATGATATCCAGCAAATTAGCACCCTATAAATTGCATTGTCATATTTGGCTAGGCTACGACAAATGAAGTTACGTAGGGTAGATTTAGGAAAAGAAACATGTTTAGGCACCGTCATGTTTTGTACTTAATATAAAGATACATAGGTTACATTTTGGACACTGAATTTTAACACAAATTTACATAGGTTAAGTCTAGGAAAATAAAGTTATGTAGTTTAGGTTTAGAAAACGAAACATAGCTGGGCATTTTCATGTTACAAAATGCAAAGTTACATTGGGTAGGTTTAGGAAAATATGTCATGTAGGTTTGGTTTAGGAAAGTAAAGTTACGTAGGTTAGGTTTTGAAAAATAATGTCGTGTAGGTTTGGAAGGAAACATGGTTGGGCATTTTCATGTTATGTAACGTAATGTAATGGAGGTTAGGTTTAGGAAAATAATGTCATGTAGGTTAGGTTTACGATAGTAAAGTTATCTAGGTTAGATTTAGGAAAACAAAGTTAAATAGGTTAGGTTTAGGAAAGTAAAGTTAAGTATGTTAGGCTTAGGAAAATAACGTTATGTCGCTTAGGTTTAGGAAAGTAAAATTACATAGGTTAGATTTAAGAAACTAATGTTATATAGGTTAGATTTAGGAAAGTAAAGTTGCTTAGGTAAGTTTAAGGAAAGTAAAGTTATGTAGGCTAGGTTTAGGCAAGTTGAGTTAAGTAGGATAAGGTTTAGGAAAAGAAAGATTGTTGGGCGTCGTCATGTTTCATACTTTACATAAAGTTACATAGGCTAAGTTTTGGATACTTAATTTAGGTAGGATAGGTCAGATTTAGGAAAAGAAACCTAGCGGGTGTCTTGTGTTTGTTTGACCCATCTATCATCTCAACCTGCCTCCTCAGATAGACTTTTTACTTTAAACACTCCCTTTACACCTAGCAGTGCTTTGGTCATTTGTTCTTAGCCCTGCCGATTAGGTAGGTTACATATGGACAACTTGCCTATGATAACATGGTTAATGTATGGAATCTAGTGCATTACTTATCATAGGTAAACATATGAACAATGCTAGAGAACAGCCTGCATTAAAAGTAATTAGCTTGCTAAGTTGTCACTGTACCAGCCTGATAACACAAACCTTATCGTTTTTAAGTTTTCAATTCACCACTGAGATTACGGCTAGGAGATGTCTACCAAATTGGCACATCATGATGTCCAAAGTAAAATATTGTGATGGATGATGATATAATTGTTAGGTGTGTACATATATATATATATGACTGACTGACTGACAGAATGACACACTGACAGTATCCATGATTATGTACAGCATACCATACCATGACTTAGTCATACCAAAAATTAGGAAAAAAAAACAACCTTTCAGCCACAGGGGGAGCCACAGCAATCGGTCGCATTTTAGCTATTTTCTAGCATTTTTCTGTTATGACAGTGCCACTGAGTTGCCAATTAGAGTTAAATTTCTCCAGTCACCTTGAAGCGTCCTGTTCTTTGTACCAAATTTAGTAAAAATCAATATGGCAGTTAGGCCTAGATAAGAAATTAGCTCTCTAGCGCCCCCATTTTGTTTGCTCAGGTCAATAATGGAGGGGTCCCCTCAGATTATGTGTGGTCATATGCCTACAAAGTTGCGTAGTGATCGGTGAAACCCTTGAGATCCACCCTCTACTTACCGGTGATCAGTATAAAATCACTGGGAGTGTCTGTCTGTATGTTCACCCAGAGGTTCTTCAGATAGCAGGGGAGGCAGAGTATTAATATCCAGCCAACCATCTATACATACATATTTTTTTTGCTGCTTATCTGAGACTAGGTTGCCCTCTAGATGTCTGAGATCTTAATCATATCTCTAAGGATGAGCCCAGCCACCCTAGGTTGGAAACTCATTTCAGCCACTTGTCTTATTGACATCCAGTGCCAGCTTATGTTGTGTTTCCAAGATGTTTTTGACAGACAATCATTTAAATTTTTTGCAAGGGCACTCTGCATCCAGACTCCCACTGCATCACTACAGTCGTTGCATAAAATCGAATGGGGAAACTGTGTTTTGTCTAATGTCTGTATAAACAAGGCCAGCCTCTGTATGCAGCCGTATCCATCTGCACTGGCAAATATTCAATATCAAAAGACTTGGACCAGGATCAGGGGCTTAAACACTTGATTGGGACTTCAAACACATTAGAGGTTGACCTTATGTCCAGTTCTTATGTTGACATTTTCTAATTAAAACTCAAATGTTTATCAGGATTGAAAATCCTGGGAAGTGATGCAGATTTGTTTGCAATGTGTTTCGTCTCTGAGAGGTACAGTGCAGAAACACCACAGCAGTAAGAGGTGAGCTCTAAAGAAGTTGCCAAAGAAAGAAACAATGTGAAGTGGTCTGACTTTCCACATACAAAACAAATGCTTACTGTGCTGGGTCAGGCCAAAACCAGACTGCCAAGATCAAAAAGGTTTATGTGATCAAAATATCATCAGAATCTTGTGACTTGGTAAATCTGGACTTGGTATAATACACAGATGGTATTTTTTTACTTTCCTTTTTTTTGAAGAAAGCAACCTGAATGTGGATCATATTGACGATCACATTATTAACGTGTACCTCAGAGGTTCCAGGGAAATGTTGCCTGTGTGGCTCCACATTGAAAAAACTCTAGCTTGCTCTTGTGCTTTTGTAACGGCTGGGATTCGAGCCCCGGTGACCAAGGGAGATGACCTATGCTCTGGGCCTCTGCTACACTTCACCACTACAAATTAGCAGCTTGCAGGCCGCATTGTTCTGCCAGGAGTCTGCTGCCTGGTAGTACAGCAGGACTCAGCGGGATCACATCCCAGCCACAGTGAGTTTTACCCAGGCTGGTGACCGAGAGTCTTCCATAGTGCTGACCATGGGTGTGTCTGAGTGCTCCCATCAGGACTGTGTCCTCAGGGGAGTCATTTTCTCAAGTGAATACAATCAACTACTGAAACCAGGTCTGGCGTTTATGAACGCTGCCCTCTCTGTAGACTTTTCCACAAGCTGATACTGCCGGCTCGTTATGGAAAAATGTGAACTTTTATCCCTGTGCTGTCAAATGAAGAGTATGTGGGAGGAGCTGTGTATCAGTCAAGCCTGCTTTACTTGTGTGTGTGTGTGTGTGCATGTGTGTGTGTGTGCATGTGTGTGTGTGTGTGTGTGTGTGTGTGTGTGTGGGACAGTGCCAGATTTGTCTCTCTTGTTTATAGAGAGACCAAGCGGAACTGTAACCGTCTGTTGATAGAGTGTTGTGAACAATTGTTTACCAAGCTGAGAGTTAAAAATTCAAGGGATTATGATGAGATGAATCACTGAAACAAAGAGACATCGCTGTATTTTCAGTGTGCAGGGCAGAAAATCCTCATGAGCTTTGAGAGATAAGCAGGAGATATGACTGCAAAACCCCACCCTAATAATAGTATGAGATGTTTAGTCTTTAAATCTCATAAATGTCGACAATATGATACTTGGGTCACAATAAAATATTATTGCCATATGCTGAGTATAACGATAAAATATATTACGATTTATTTTCTTTTTGTCCAACTGCAACTTATTTCCCCAAAGGAAACCTTTGTCAACATCAGATAAGTTTTCAGTCTGTTCATCTGACTTTAATAATTTTTATTGCAGCAAAATGTGATGCAAAGCGGGCAGACTGACCAACATTGTCATTAATTAATATAATTCGGTGTGTTTACATTTGATTTTTAAAATGTTGATTAATGTACATTGTCCACTATAACAAATAAAGCTAAATTAAATGAAATGAAACCTGTCAGAAATGCCGCATACACCTGACACACTCAACTATGGTGGAGTAAGGTGAGCCCTTATGATCGTGTTATTCCTAGAGTATTTTATTCTCATATGAAAGTCCTTGCAAAGCACGTGTCATATCAAATTCCATCTTTCCTTCTGTGTTAACGAACCCAAAATAAGTGCAGATGTTTGATTTAAATGCCGACGACACATTTCTGATTCCTTTCTCTGGTGCTTGTATCTTTGTTTTGATGAACTTTCTGTGAAATGCCACTGACTGAGACCTCTGCTGACCTCACCAGGACAAAAACACATCTGCACCATCTAGTGGACTGAAAAGGCAATTCCATCCATCCATCCATTCAAACAAACAAAGACGTACCTATCCCCAGTAATGCTTTCCATCTTCTCCTTGGGGACCCCAAGGCATTCCCAGGCCCAATGAGATGTGTAATTCATTTAGTGTGTTCTGGGTCATCCTTGGGTCCTCCTACCAGTGGGATGTGCCCTGAACACCTCCATACGGGTTGCCCAGGAGACATCCTGGTCAGATGCCCTAACCACCCCAATTGGTCCCTTTTGGGATGTCTGAGTTCCTTACCCTATCTCTAAGGCTGAGCCCAGCCACCCCACAGAGAAAACTCATTTTGGCTGCTTGTATCCGTGATCTAATTTTTTTTGGTCATTACCCAGAGCTCATGACCATAGGTGAGGATAGGGACATAGATGGACCAGTAAATCGAAAGCTTTGCCTTTTGGCTCAGCTCTCTCTTTGCAGCGATAGTCTGGCGCAGCGCCCGCATCACTGCAGAAGCTGCATCAAACCGCTGATCCATCTCACGCTCCTCAATTGTGAACAAGACCCCGAGATATTTGAGCTCCCCGGCTTGAGGCAGTAACTCTCTCCCAACCTGGAGGGGGCAATCCACCGGTTTCCAGCAGAGAACCATGGCCTCAGATTTGGAGGTGCTGACTCTCATCCTGGCCACTTTACACTTGCCCTGTGCGCGCAAAGCTCAAGGCCCGAACATACTCGGGCGTACTATAAGCAGAGTGGACTCCGCGAGGAATGTCCGCAGTCATTCGGGCTTCCATAGTTGAGTGCACTTCCGCGTCGTTGTTTCCTGTAAAAATGTCCGTGAAAAATCCCCCGATGTGAAAAATACATGCCGAGCAGTGACTGGTGAGCGGAGTGGAGTCCGCGCAGTCGTATTTAAGCTAAGCTTTGCGTGCACAGGGCTTGCGGACGTCCGCTTTGAGTCTGCGCGGACCTCCGCAGACTCCGCTCTGCGTGCCAGTGACTGCTCGGCATGTATTTTTCACATCGGGGGATTTTTCACGGATATTTTTATAGGAAACTACAACGCGGAAGTGCGCTCGACTATGAAAGCCCGAATAACTGCTGACATTCCTCGCAGAGTCCGCTCCGCTTATAGTATGCCCAGGAATGTTCACTTAGTCAAGGATAAAGTATCAGCGTAAGCACAGAGAAAGAGAGAGATGGAAAAAACACACGACTTGTCGACTCCTCCCGGGGGGCGTTGACTTGCGCCACTGACGTCGACGTGTTGACAAATCGACTTTTCTGTTGATGCCCTAGTATGAAGCCCATTATCATCCAGTGTCTGCTGATACAAAATAGAGCTGAGTACCATTCTAATCATGCGGATGACACGTTCCCAAGCGCCACCATAATGTGAGGCCGATGGTGGGTTAAAACTCCATTTAACTCCATGCTGCAGCAATGCTCCCTGTACTTTGCTGTGATTTAATCCTGCAAGGGCCTCCCTCAATTCCCTCTCTGTGCCAACAAAATTGGTGCCGTTGTCAGACCGCATATGACAAACAAACTTCTGCTCATAAATTGTCGCAATGCATTAATACATGCGTCGGTGTCCAGTGAGTTCGCCACCTCTAGATTAACACCTCTGCTTGACAAACAGGTGAAAATTACTCTGTAGCATTTATACAGACTTCTCTCTCTCTTCACCTCGTGTGGACCCTTGGTTTCTTCCGGCAAAGCTGCCCTACTCAGTCTTCCACCAACTATAAGCAGACCATTCTCCAGGTATGGATCCAGTTTGTATATAGGACTTTCCTTTCTGACTGCAGACTTTCCAGATGAAAGTGTATCGATTTCCTCCTTGAACCGCTGCTGCTGAGCGTAACGAATGATGGACATCTCTGCCTCCAAAAGGTCATCTGATGAGACACTCTGGCCCCCGAATGCACTTGTGACCTTCCTCATCTCCAACTGTATGTGAATAGATGGATTATTTGCAACTGAAGCCTGCAACTCCTTTCTCTTTTGTCTTAGTTTCAACATAACTTTCTTTACCTTGAGGAACCAGGTAGCTGCAACCGTAATGCTGTGTTCCCACCAAATGCGATGAACGCGATTTAATCGCTCGTAACGCTCATAACGCGCCGCCCGTAACGCCTGAGTTTCGACGCCTGACCATTTTGTTAATTCGCGTCATCGCGTCATTCACGCGAGTAACGGAGAAGCCGGCTGTGCTAACTGGAGCTAAGCTAGTGCTAACGTTCATAGTACAACCATTCTGCAAACTAATTAAAGACACATATTTACAGAACTCCTCGGCGTCTTTCACCCAAGCCTGCTTCTTTTTGTTGCGGTCTCTGTAGAGTAGATACATAGTATCATATAGCTCCGGGTAGCCACTGACGACCATGGCTGAGATAACCACCATCGCTGCTTTGTACCTTCTCTGGAAGTCCCAGATGCATCGGAGAGCCAAACGCCGTCGTTTTTGGGTTCACCCTATCCTGCAGAAGCACATCCAGCTCGACGAGTTTCACCACCTCCTCCAGGAACTCCGTCTGGATGATAGCCGCTTTCAGCGGTACTTCGGGCTGACTGGGGCCCAGTTTGAGGACCTGTTGGCAAGGGCTGGCACCAGGATCTCCCGGAAGGACACCAACTACAGGCGCTCCATTTCAGCTGCGGAGTGCCTGTCCATCCGTCCCCGGTGAGTAGCAGTTTATTGTTGTGTCAACAAGTGGACGTTGTTGACACACGCCAGTGTCGTCGGGAGAATCTCAACGCTGATTGGCTATCGCGGCACAGCGTCACGCGAATTCGCCTCAAAAGTTCAATATTTTCAACTCGAGCGATGAGGCGTTGGATGTGAATTTCACGTCTATCGCGCCGCGCTAAACGCCTCTATCGTGTTCATTGCATTGCGCTAGATGCGTCCATCGCGCCGCCTGGCGCGATTTCGCGTCTGATCGCGTCTTTGCATTGACTTTGTATGTAATCTTGATGTGCGAATTTGCGAATTCGCGTTTGGTGGGAACACAGCATTAGCCTCTTCCAGTCTGAGAAACAGGTGATAAGTTGGTCAGTGGCAATAGGTGAGTCCTTGATGATTATGGCGTTCACAGTGAAGTCTTTCTTGACCTCTGGATCATCCGCTGGAATGGTATTTTCCACAATATTTTCTGGCCAACACTTTTAAGGCTTCCATAGGAAGTTGAGCCCTTCAGTCTATCTGCTGTCAATCAGCAGGTTATCCACTCTCATGCCTCTGGACGCTTCATCCGCTGGATTGTCTTTAGTATTTACATACCTCCATTGTGACACGTTTGTAGATTCTCTGATGGTTGAAACCCGGTTTGCCACGATGGCATGAAGACGTGTGTCCTCATTCCTTATATACCTCAGAACAGAGGTGCTGTCTGTCCAGAAGATTGAGTCTTCCACTTGGAGCTGCAGCTCTGCTCTTAAAATCCTGTCCACATGAACAGCGAGAACCGCAGCTGTAAGCTCCAAGCATGGAATGGTGATCTGTTTTAGCGGTGTCACTCTTGCTTTGCCGAGCAGGAAGGACACATGAACACCATGCCTGTCATTCTCCATCCGTATGTAACTGACAGTACCATATCCACCTTCACTTGCATCAGAAAAGTGATGCAGCTGGGCTGGTGTAGGTTGCACCTCCTGATCTTGAACTCTGACATCTTGTTAAGCTCTTCCACCCATTTTGTCCAGTGCTGTTGTATGTCATGGGGTAAGTTGTCATCCCAACCACAGTTTCTCCTGCAAAGCTCCTACAGCAAAACTTTGCCAGAAAGTGTAACCGGTGCAATAAACCCCAAAGGGTCATACACTGAGCTGAGCAGAGACAGCATGCCACACCTGGTTTAAGGTCTTTCTTTCACCAGCATCTTGAACTGGAAAGTGTCACTCTCAATGCACCACTGTAAACCAAGGGCTCTCTCAAAAGGAAGATTATCCCTATCCAGATCCAGTTCATTTAAGTCCAGTTGGCTCTGGAACTGTGCGGAGTATTGCACGGCTGTTACTGACCCACTTTGTCAGACAGACGCCTCCTCTTTGACAGACAGCTGTAAGATCTTCACTCACTTTAATAGCCTCTTCTTTTGACGATGTGCTCTTCAAGCAGTCGTCCATATAAAAGTTTTGTTTCACTGTCTGAATCACATCAGCTGGAAAGAGGGCCTGATTGTCCTCAGCGGTCTTCCTGAGTGAGTAGCATGCACAATTAGGGGACGAAATGGCCCCAAACAAGTGAACGGTCATCCTGTACTCTACCATTTCTTTACTCAGGTCACCGTCAGGCCATCAAAAGAAATGAAGGAAGTCTGTGTCTGTTTCTGCAACCTTGACCTGATAAAACATCTGCTGTATGTCTCCCATCAAAGCCACAGACTCCTGCCTGAACCTTGTGAGCACTCCAAGCAAACTGCTAGTAAGGTTGGTACCCTGCAAGAGTTGGCTGTTCAGTGATGTTCCCTTAAAGGTTGCACCGCAGTCAAATACCACATGCAGAGTGTTCTTTCTTGGATGGTAGACTCCGTGGAGTGGGATATACCAGAACTTTCCTTCTTCACAGTCCAACTGATGCTGAGGTATTTTTTCTGCATAGCCTTTGTTGATGACATCAGTAAAGAAGCTTACATATTCTTGATGGAACTGCTCATTTTTCTCAAATCTCCTCTGAAGACCAAGTATCCTTTGCTTGGCCATAGAAAGATTGTTAGGGAGCAGGGGCAGCTCTTTCCTAAAAGGCATTTTCAGGCTATAGTGCCCATCCAACAGTTTTGCAGAGTGACTTGTGATTTCCAAGAACCTTATGTCTTCTCTCGACATTTCCTTGTCCTCATATGTCTTCTCATTGAAGTCATGCATATATTGGTTGTTCAGCAGTTACTTCAGCTGGCAAACAGAGATCCTATTTACTGCACCAACACTTAGCCCAACGTCTGGGTTAGTGGTGTCAACCCCTTGCATGGGACCATTAATGACCCAACCCAGCACTATCTTTATGACATATGGGCCTCCTCCACAGCTGTTGATGATATCCCAGGGTTCCAGTAACTTGGGAGCATTGCTACCAATCAACAAATCAACATTGGCCTTTATGCAGGGAATCTGAATGGCTGACAGCTATGACCACCGTTCTAGGTCTTCTTGAGTAATGATATTGTGTGATGTCACAGGCATTTTCCTTTGAGTGAGTACATTTGGTAGTTGGTAATAGCACTCGCTGTTAAGACCAGACACTTCAAGGCCAGTAAGCGTGCATGTTTAGATGACCCTCTGTTGTCCCATGGTGCGTAGGAGAAAGTTTGCACGTCTTCCTCCAATATTCAGCTCCTGCATCAGACTCTCTGAACAGAAAGTGGCAGAATTACCAGGATCCAAGAAAGCATAAGTATGTATGACCTTGTCTCCTTTGCTGGACTTAACCTTGACAGGCAGTATAGACAGGACACAATCATCCTTTCCGGCCCCTGTATGTCCACAAGTTCCTAGAGAAAGTAATGCACTACTTCTTGGTGGATCCTTGGACTGTTTTGAGTCTGCATGAACTCTTTCCTTCTTAATATGAAGCAGAGTGGGATGACCTTTGCCACAGCTTTTGCACCTTTCGCAGTTCTTGCTCATGTGTCCAGTACACAGACAGGCAAAGCAAATTCCTTTCTCCTTTAAAAAGTTGATTTTCTCCCGATGCTTCTTCCTGGCTAGTTGTGGACACTCTTCCAATGAGTGCTCACAAGAGCAGCATGCACAAACAGTGGGATTACATTTCTCAGTTGTACCTTGTTTCCTTGGAACATGACCATTAGCTCCTTGTTCATCCACATTATCAGCAAGCTTTATTGTTGTGGCAAAGCTATTTCCTCTCACATCTTTTCTGTATGGGTTAGTCACACTCTTAAAGCCAGTTTTCACAAATGAAGAGTCCTGAATATCACCAAAGACAGAATCTGATAATATCTTGACTTCAGGTTCAGTAAAAGTGACAAGATCTGTGAACCGTGCCCTGCGTTTGCATTTCTCCAACACATCATGTGCAGCGGTCCTCCATCTTTCTCTCAGTTTGAATGGCAGTTTTGACATTACTGTTCTCATGGTAGTTGGTGTATCCAGCTCTTTCATATATTCAAGCTCTCCCATCATGTTACAACAACCACGCAGAAACAAGGAGTAGGCCTGCAATGCCTTCACGTCCTGAGATTTAATTGGAGGCCATGCCACAGCTTTCTCTGTGTATGCAGAAGCAACTTTAAACTCATCTTTGAAGTGTTCATGTAGAAGATCTTTTGCCAGTGCATAGCTGCATTTAGGAACCATATGCTGACAGCTGCGCACGAGTTCCCTAGGTTGCCCCCTAGTGAACTGCTCCAAAAAGAACAATCAGCTTTGTTGGCCTGGTCTTCCACACCATGCTCAAAAGCATGAATGAAGGCTCTGTATTCAAGAGGATTTCCATCGAACACTGGAATGTCTCTAGCCAGTAGAGACAGTGAGTGCTGGGGCGTCAGTGGCTTAGTGGTAGAGCAGGTGCCCCATGTACAAGGCTGTTACCGCAGCGGCTGGGGTTCGACTCCAGCCTGTGGCCCTTGCTGCATGTCACTCCCTCTCTCTCTCCCCCCCTTTCACACTTGTCTGTCCTGTCCATTAAAGGCTAAAAATGCACTAAAAATATCTTAAAAAAACAAAAGAGACCATGAGCGCTGCTGTTGGACGAGAGCTGCTGTGATCTCATTCTGTTTCTGCATTATGTGGTAGATGCCCCCAAATGATTCCTCCTTGAGTTGCGGTTGCATAGGTTGTGTGAAATCCAATGATGGCTGAACATAAGGAAAACTGAGAGCATGTTGCGCTGTTTCATGCACCTTAGACCGATGATAACCTGCGTTGAAATGAGCCTCTTGGCTTGGTTTAATCGTGAGTTGTTTACTCCTTGTGTACCCAGTGAGGATGGATCATTCTGTGTTAGTGTCGACTCATTTCTGTGCCTTAATACGTTTCCTGAAGGAGGTTTATAGTCCTTTGCCATGGGGTTGAGAGATTTGGAAATGGTTTGCTGTTGAGTTTTCCTTTCCAGATAGGAATTCATGCCATCTGATGGAGCATTAGATACACTTTTACTGACTGAAGCTTGGAGAATTGCGAGTTTTGCAGTTGTTGCAGCTATTTCAGCTTCTAACTCAAGCTGTTCTCTTTGTCTCTGTAGCTGTTGTTCCTGTTCTCCAGCAAATGCTTCCCCTTCAAAGCTGCTGCACGTGCAAGGAGTGCAGCTTTCTCAGCCTCCGCTTTAATACGTGCAGATGCTGTGGAACTACTGCTTTTCCTGTTGCCAGCACTCTGTCTGCTTGAGTGCTTGCTGGCAATGTTTGACACAGTGTCCTCTGGGAGAACATCATTCAATGACCTCATTTTCATCTTTGTCATTGTTTTCAACCTGTGATGACCTGTTATTATCATCGATTTTATCACCATTGTTGAAAGCTTGTGTAAACCATTTTTGCACATCGTTAATAAACTCGTTATTTATCATCATTTTTGCTTTAAACCATGTTTGTTGTCTTTCAAGTTCATCACCATGTAACAAACCCATCAATGAATCATGTAATGCTTTGGCTTCATCACATAAAACAACAAACTTAGCAAAAGTGCATTTGACCTCAGATTCACAATCCCTGTCTGACATTAAAGGGATAAGCCAACATTTTTTTTTGTTTGCGTGTCTTGCCTCACTCCCGAGTTCATGACAAGCAGGTAGATACCATTCTATCGGCTATACGTGCAGTAAAAAGGGAGAGCTGGGCGGAGCTCGCCCACTGCCAATTCGCTTAGCTCAATTGCTTGGAGTCAGTGGGTAGTGTTAGCCTGCCTCTACCTGCAGTCATCAGATAAACTCTTCAGCAACTCTAAACGGTCCTGTGTGCTTGTTGTGACTCGTTTTTACCGTGTTATGTTACGTTATCTATTTTTAGACTAAGATTAGCACTTCATGTAAGTTTTGAAAGAAATACATAGGAAACTAAACCGCAGTTCTGCGCATGTGTGCTGGTAAACAGCTGAGGAAGAAAGCAGAAGAAGAAGGAGGAGGAGAAGAAGAAGAAGAAGAAGAAGAAGAAGAAGAAGAAGAAGAGCTCATGCAGTAGATCGGTGAAGGAGTTTGTAGGACACTGTGACACTTTTTTGAGAGAGAGAGACTTATAAATCCCAATTTTACAAAATGCCTCGTACGTGTGCTGTATGGGGTTGCGACAATAAGTCACCAACTCCCACTCAGTACAGCAGAAGCACTCGTTTTCTGTCGGGATAGGTTGACAAGCCCCACATCTACACCACCAGTCCATGCCGGTTCTGACTCTCCCCTCGGCCCCAGGCTGTTCGACTGTTTCAGCTTCTCTTTGTGCATGCTCAGCTTCCAAAACATGTAGTTCCTCCTCTGTATATTCTGGTTCAAATAGGTAAGGTTGTGGATCTTCGTCAGTCCTGAAGAAATCATCTTCGTCCTCTCTTACAAAGTCGGCCATAATCCGTAGTTGCAATCTTCTTCTTCTCCTAAACAGAGGCTTTGTTCTGTTTACCTACTTCCAAGCACGTCCGCGGTGGTTTGCGCATGCGCAAAAACTGCGGTTTAGTTTCCTATGTACTTCTTTCAAAACTTACATAAAGTGCTAATCTTAGTCTAAAAATAGATAACGTAACATAACGTGGTAAAAACAAGTCACAACAAGCACACAGGACCGTTTAGAGTTGCTGAAGAGTTTATCTGATGACTGTAGGCAGGGGCAGGCTAACACTACCCAAGTTGACACCAAGCATTTGAGCTAAGCTAATTAGCGGTGGGCGAGCTCTGCCCGGCTCTCCCTTTTTACTACACGTATAGCCGAAAGAATGGTATCTACCTGCTTGTCATGGACTTGGGAGTGAGGCAAGACACGCAAACAAAAAAAATGTTGGCGTATATCTTTAACTCTCCCACAACCCTTTTTAAGTTACTTTGTGGCTTTGTTTAATTTAGCCTTTCTTTTACCTTGTAACCTTTCAAGTTTTTCACAAAGTGCCTTGGTAGTTAATTTAACAACACATTTTGATTTCTCCATTTTCATCTGAGTCATTAATACACATGACATTTTCATTCAAATCATCAGCGGCATCCCCAATAGATTCTGCAGGCATGTCCAACGCATCATCATTGTTTATATTTGCCATGGCAACAGCCCCGTACGAACACGGAAGCGCAACATGTCAAGTCAGAGTCAAAGACATTTTCAGCCACCAAGCTTGGTTTTATGCCAGAAAATGTGTGCACACAGAGTCAAAAATGGCCAATTTCATTGTGTAGCGCTACTCATACCTCATGAGGATGAATCTGTGAGAATAGGCATCCTAACCAGGGGTGGCTGGCCAATAGAGGGCGATAGGTTGCCGCCCCTCCTCGAGCCACAAAAGAAAAGAAAGATGATAATAAATGTATGATTGTCATCATCATTATTGTCATATATACACACAATATATTAATTATTCTGATAATATTCACTTGAAACAGCTTGTCCTGCCTCTGAATATCCAATCAGATGCAGTGTGATGTCACGTTCAGGCCCTTTGGTGCGATATCAGCCTGGCTGGAAATCGCCCCGAGTCACTCTCATAAACTTCCATGTAAAATGCTTTTTTTTTTCTAAATGCAGGCACTCCAATGCAATCTCAATGGGTTCCGGGAGGGCTTACCCCAACGTGAGGAGAGGAGATTTGCTGCATCTCCGAAGTACAACAAATCAAAATATTCAAATGTGGCGCTATGGATGGTGATGGAAGTGAGCAGGAGGGTAGGCGTTCAGGGAGCGATGTGATAGCGGATGTAGTGTGTCCCAATAGTATGCATACTGCATGCATACTGCATACTACACTACATACTTTTTAAGGGCAGCTGCAGTACATACAAAAAGTATATAGTAGAAGTATGTGATTTGGAACGCAGGCTGGGTTTGTTGTTTGTTGCAGTGCTGTTTGGGCTGAGAAAGCCATGTGTAAGTAAGGTAAAGGAGGTTATTGGGTTGGTGCGGGGAGCAGTGAGAGCTGGCACTCGGGGAGTGTCTCTGGGACGCCAGAGATCACTGTCTAGCCTCCTGGAGGTGTCATGAGACCAACTAGACCAAACACTGATGAAAGGAGGTTCCCACCTGATGACCATGTGTTAGTTATCACTGTTCATTGGTCTATATTGCCATAATAGCTTATCATAGGGCTTGGGAGGTTATTCACTGAGCGCTGATCCTTTATCTAGAGCACAAATTTCATTTATGTTTATTTGAACTTACAATCTTACATGAAGTGAACACTGGCCTCCTGGGTTAAAGTTGGTGGTTGTTGCACCCATCCACCACCCCTCCCGCCACCCCTAACTTACATTGTTGTTCAGTCAGGTTACCTCCAACAACGCCAGGCGCCGTTACACAGTTATGGTGACTAGCTGTGTATCATCCCAATATGAAAGGATGGCTTTTTTTGTAGGTCTCTGAAACCGTAATTCACTGGCCAAGCACCAGTATTCGATGACTTCGCAAATGAGATCAGGTTCATTATACACAAATTACTGGCTCATGATTGTGTGTTTATATGAATTGTGGTGCATCACTTTTTGTAGGATTACATGTGCACAGTGCACGCAGACAGCCTGCATTGTGACATTAAACCTAGATTAGAGTTTAAAGCTATAGTTGGTAATGATGGAGAGCTAGCAAGATTTGAAAATGGCACCCCCTCTAAGCTCCACCACCCTCCTTCCCCTCCCGTAGTGCTCTGTCCAAAGCCACGCCCCCACAAACTTGAACACGCATCCTGCAGTACACCAACAGAGACGCTAATGTTAGCATTGGGCTAATACAAGCTACAAAAGTAGCTAAGTTGGCTAATGTTACATATTTAATGAAAATAACAAATCCCCCTGAAGCAAAACAAATAATTACCTGTCTAACAAAAAGACAGCAACCTCTGCATCACTTTTCAGGCCCTTCAGCTCCCTCAGTGGTCTCCACTGTTCAAAAGCCGCATTGATGTTGACTATGGTTTGTCCTCTCGCTTTATCCAAAGCCTTTTTCGTCTAAGCCTTTTCTGCCTCCGACTTTCTTTTCTCAGCCTGTTTAGCGGGGCGAGCCATTACAAGTAATGCTGGAAGTGGTACTTTTGGCTGCATTTTCTCTGCCATTGTTCAGCAAACTCCTGCTAACTCAGTATTTCAGCTGAGGAGTGAGCTGAATATTTCGGCAATGGTGACACGGGGGCAGGACCAGAGCGATATATAATGACGAGACATGAAGGCATCTGATTGGTTCTTTCCACTGGCAGGAATTGGTCAGAGTTTTTACAGGCCTGCAGCTGCCACAGAGGTTGGATTTTTTTCGTTCCTTTTTCTGAACACATTATGTATTGACTACTCTCAGGATGGAAGGACCATTTCACCCAGTATAACAAAAAGTTTTTCTGAACAGGATTACCAACTATAGCTTTAATAGAGGAAACTTTTTCACAAGAAACTAATATTGTAACTGACATATAATGCGAAGCAGATTTTAAGACTGGCACAATGGCATACAAAGTCAATGGAAAGGTGTGCTGACAACACATGTTGGGTCCATGCGAATTCAAAATATTCTCAGCGGGAAAAAAACAAACTTGCATTCAGTAGTTTTCAGTAGGCAGCACTCACAGCATCATCCCAGACCTCTCTGACCTCTTTGGATGAAAAGTCACTGTGTCCTTGGTTATTGTTCAGACAAGTTGCGATCATGCAACATGTGCACCTCATGTCATCCTCAGTGAGCGTTCAGACTGAACAATTTATTCATTATCAACATCTGAATGGTGACATCACCAGTGACATTCATTTTTTGGGTTGACTGTGGGTTGGTACTGTACCTTTCATGTTTGTAAGATTGGAATGTAAAGATACCCTGCCAGCTTGAGACTGGATTCTACTTGCAGCTCCTCCCTTACTCTGCGCCACAGTAATGAACACCTGACCTGCTTTACAGAGCCAGAGAAGGAGGGAGAACAGGGTATCTCATGGGAAGAATGGATGGCAAGGGAGACGGCGCAGGTGGGAGGGCGAGAGGGAACAGTGGCAGACAATTACTAGGCCATTGTCTGCCTGGTGTCTGCAACTCCGTCATCAGTCAGTCGCTCTCCTCACTGGCTAGCTACAGACACACACACACACACACCTCAGTTCAAACACACACACAACCCACCCAGCACAGATTCCGTCCCTGCACCTCCCTCCCTCTCTTGTCTCTCTGTCTGCTTCTTCCACGGTCAGACTCTGTGGAGCAGGTCAGATTCATTGAGGCTCAGGCCTTATATATAGATACAGTGACCTCATGCCAGCATCTCCAAGCTGCTTTCTTGTCAATCTTTGACGGATGATGTCTGGCACTGCGGGGTGGATATGTCACTCAGGAAAAGCTCATAGGGAGAAAAGAAATTCCCTGCAGCTTAGTACTGACTTGAGCTTTCGCTCTACAGCTGAAATTTAAGTGTGTTTGATGTGCAGACAATGACCTGCATAAATACTATGGCTTCATACCATAAAACGTACACACTCTATCTGACTCCATATGTGAGAGATTCGAAACTGAAAAGAAAAAATCCATCTAAATGAGTGTCCTTGACTTGATAACCAGGTGGTTGCTTTTTGGCTTGTTCTTGACAAAACAGCCAGCCACACTCTTAGCCTGGGTAATGGAACATAGTGTTAAAATCATATAAATATTTAGATTGTTTCTGGTTTTGCTCTGTCATCCAACTTCATGGATAAGGACATGATTATTATTTTGGGACATCAGTCCAGTGGATGAGAGCTCTGGTCTCTACTACTTTTCTATGTTTCAATGTGGCTGTCAGTCAGATGTCAGCCACATTGATCTACCATATAATATAGCGATTAGCAGTGCAGAAGTTTGGGAGGTCACATTTCCTGGACTAGGAAAGTCACTGTGACTCCATCAC
This sequence comes from Epinephelus cyanopodus, assembly GCA_026686955.1. NCBI lineage: Eukaryota > Metazoa > Chordata > Actinopteri > Perciformes > Serranidae > Epinephelus > Epinephelus cyanopodus. Next base: position 3,432,291 of record CM048936.1, read on the forward strand.
CAAAAGAAGTTGCCTTAAGGTTCTCCTTACTTATAAAAGCGGCATTCATTATTTTTTGGCCAAAGTGGGACGTAGAACTTTGACATAGGCCTACACACAATATAGGTCTTTTTCACAGCAGACATTTTAAGTTGTAATCACAGCCAAAGGACATGTGCAGCTAATAACATTAACGAGGGCTTTAACTACTCAGTAGGCCGTAGCAGTGAGCACACTGTGTACAACACCAGAAAAAACTAACAGAAGACGACAGGAGCTCATTTATGATCTGAGACGGTATTATAGGTACGCCAAATTGGGCTATAATCAGGCGGATATGGTGTAGTCTGAAATCAGCATTTCAGTATACACAATGGAGAGACATCAAAACAATGTGTCCCTACCTTGAAGAGGCAGTGTAAAACGGGTTACTGTGTGTCATTTGGTGCTGAGCAGACAGAAAGCATAGAACGAGTAGCCTCTATCAGTCCTTATTCAGTGAAAACAGCTGTCTTGAGCAGGGTTGATGGGAATGGTGAGTTTGAACCATACTTTAGGCTAAATGTGCTGTGAAACCAAAAATGTAAGTGGATGAAAGCTTAAGGGTGATAATGTGTGGGTTTGCCCCTGCCCCATTATATGCAGTCACGTGATTTAATGTTAATATGTTAAAGGACCAATACAGTGATTTTGCATGTTTTGTAGTACTAATTACAAATTGCATACTGCTCCCCTCCTCCTAACCTCACTGCTGTGCTTCACACTTGTTTACTGTTGTTTGATCCATGCTCATTTACAAGATGCTTCCCTCATCAAATTGCAGAAGATTAACACCATTTACTGGAAACAAATCTAATGTCATTTTAAAGTGCACGGTGAAAATGTGCAAGCTGACACATAATAGCTGCAGTGATCTGAAAAACAAGTGCTACTACTCCTTTCCTACTTCATCTACCTTACCATGAAATACCTCACTGATTCTTATACATTTCTGTCTTGAAATTAATGGTAATAACTATTCTGCATGGCATTGAAAATATGAAGTTTAGCTCTGAGAGACCTGCTGACACCCTGCATGAAGTGCAACTACCTCCTCTCCCCTTCTCCTTTACTCTCTCTGCCCTTCAGCACGTCTGTCCAGTTAGGGGGCGTGGGGCCGTCAGTAAGGGTGCCTAATTCGCTTGATGAGACGTGGAGCATAAATGTTTCCCTGGCAATTAGAAAACGTGCGCATGTGAGCGGAAGCAGCAGCCAGTCTGAAGCTGTCGGCGCACCGCTGTCAGATGTCAACAACAGCTCAGGGGCAGGAAGTGGCACTGCTTGGGGCCAAGTGGACCCTATGAGGCACCTTCCTCTTCCCTCTGCCAACCTCTCCCACCTCCCTCTAATCTCTGTCACACATGCAACAACATACTTGAAACCTTCTTTCCATCACCTCAACAAACGGGTCTATTCTCCTTTATGCTCACAAGTAGAAATCCGAGAACCCTTGAACTGAATTGGTTAAACTGTACTGTACTTTTGGCCACTAAAAGCAAATCTCAGACTATTCAAAATCAGGGGTGTATGAGAGAAGCTATAAACACCTAAACCTTCAGATGTGGTCATACAACTTGGTTTGGAGCCTGGCAGACATCTCGCCAAGGTGACACGCAAACAATGAACAAAAGTCATTTCATACACTACATCCCTCTAGAAACATTGATACACATATAAACATGCAAGTGTAATGAATCTTTGGTTCGCAGAAATGTACAATGCCAATGTTTTCTCCTGGCGACTGGGCAACTACACTCAGACTACCTATGCTGCATGGCAATAATAAAAAATTATCAAGTATCAAGTTATCTTAGCTTGGCTTAAAACAATTTTAACATTGAGCATATGTAACAAACTGAGCAGGAGTTTGAAAAAGATGGTGGAATTATACCAAGCAAGGGGGATCTAATGAAAAGATTGTATTGGTTTTGTCATGATAAATGTAGGATGCAGCGTTTTTGATGATAGTCACTATGCCCTCATCTGTCTCATTCTTGGTAAAGTGATATCTAAAGAACACCTTGAGGGTATTTTATCAAATTTGGCACAAACTTCCAGTTAGACTCAAGAATGAATTGATTAGAACTTGGTGGTCAAGGGTCAAAGGTCAAGGTAACTGTGATGTCACAAAACATGTTTTTTTGGCCATAGCTAAAGAATTCATATGCTAATTATGACAAAGTTTCACACAAATGTCCAATAGGATAAGATATTGAAGTCATGACATCTTATATCCAAAAGGTCAAAGGTCGACTTCACTTCACATCATAATGTTCTGCAAAATATATTTTTTTCTGTCTCACATAAGGCCATAACCATTTTTAAAAATGCACTAGGCCTACTAATAATCACACATTACTGTGAAATCAAATCTATAATAGTCTTTAGATCCCAGGGCAGATGTTGCTTTCCCCAGGCTTCGGCTCTGCTCTGCCCCAGACAACATCCACACTAGTGTTTTCAGGTGTGTATTTGTATAGCGTTCACTCCTATTCTCTCTCTTAAATGCTTTAGTTTTGAAAAACAAAACAAAACAACAACAACCCATCAACAGCAACACCCCCCTACCAGTTTAGTTTGAAAAGAAGGCCAAAGCAGGGAGAAGAAGATGTGTTTTCAAATTTAGCCAGCTAAGTGTGAATGTAGTCTCAGTCTGCCTGTTTGAAATGATTCGGGCACCAATTAATCACCTGCTGCTTTTCATTCACCCTGAGTGGTGAGGCTCTCTCCCCCCTCACTAGTTCCAGTCTTTACCTTCTCCCTTCATCTCTGACAGATGAAAAGCAGAGCACAGAGGAAGTGCCACATCGTGCTGAACCGCGCCATCTGAGCTGGCAGCACAGCAAAGTGTCCAAACAACCTTTCCCCAAACAGTCGCCCATTCCAGCTCGCCCTAATTGGTTGCAAATGCCTTTTAGGATGAGCCAGTGATGGCTGTGAGGAGTTTGTATACACAAGGCTCAGGCTCTTTAATTCCCACATTACTGTTTTTTCTTTTTATGTTTTCCATACCTTTAAGAACTCTGGCTGTTCTTACATACATGCTGCTCAGTTATGACAGTTTCTAGGTCAATTTTATGTACCTTTAAAGGGAGGCACTGGTCAGTTTTTCACTTTTCACTACAACATTTAATGCCAAGAGTTATTAATCCTCTCATCAGACATTTGTAAGAATGTATGGACCTGAGTATTTCTTCAAACCCCAACCCTGCTGGACTGGTCCTTCCAGTACAGAGACAGGATTCCTTTGTAAGAGATCAGACAAACAGAATTATAACACACTGATGTGTGTTAGCCTGTGTAATTGGCTTCTGGTAAACATGTCTGTGGCACTTCATGGTGCAGAATGTGGCATTGATTTGGCTTTTGTCATGATGGTTTCTAACCAAGTGAAACCTCTCAGATGACGATCTTTTCATGTTTATGTCTGCCAGCTTTCGGACTTTTCAAAGTACTCAAACTTGAGCCAAAGTCATGATGTTAATCATCTGAGTGGAAGTGTTTTGCGGATTGAGGCCTCTGAGAATAGTGCTGTAAACGAGTGTGTTTGATTGTGTGTGTGTGTTGTTTTTTATGCACGTGTTGTTGTCTGTGCACGTGATAGCATTTGCATGTGCTCTGGTGTTGGTGCTTGTGCATGCTGTACATTTGTGTTTTCTTGTGTTTGTATATGCTCAGTGTCCAGGTCTGGGTTATGTCCACATGCAGGATGTGAATTGCTGAGAGCCACAACTGTGTGTTTGTGTCTTCCATCGCTGCTGTGTGCCAGCCTCTTATTCTCTGGAACAATCAGCCTCCACCCATTGATCAAACTAGGCAACTTGAGTCACTGACAGTTTTCCACCACTTCCTGAGAAACTCAAACGCAATGTTGGCCGTAAAATACAACAACAACAACAAAATACAGTCATCCACTGCTGATCTGTTTGACTTAAAGTTTCATCTAAAAATCTGCTGTCACATTAACCATGTTTCCCCAGAAATTCAGTCAACATATAATAATTTGCTTTTCCAAATTAATCTAAAGGAAGCTGTAACTGCTGGTCAGAGTAAGTTCATTGGCAATTGTTTTGTTTTGTTTTTAAATTAAAGAGAAGCTACGTTTTTACCACATAACTTAAGGCTGTGCAATTAATTGTCTGGTGATCACGATTACAATTTTGAGGTCAAACGATTTCAAAATGAATGAAATCGAGGGTAAACGATTTTTGGTCACGTACGCCTATGGAAGCCGCGCATGCGCAATACCGCCCCTCTCCCGCTCTCTTCTATTCACTCCAAGAGCCAGTCAAGTAGGTGAACTACGAATAATGCGAGGGGCAGTTGATCACAGACGATTTCAAAAACAGCGTGCGGAAAATCTGAGTTCTTGTGAGTGCGTGTGTGTGTGTGCGTCCGCGCGCGCGTGTGTGTGTGTGTGTGTGTGTGTGTGTGTGTGTGTGTATGTATGTGAGCGAACACGCGCATCAGGGCCGAACTCTGCCGTGCGCGATACAGAGAGCAGAGAACTGTAAACGTGCAACCAAGTAGAGACAGAAATGACATGCCGTCGTGTAAACATAATTGTTTGCATAATCGTGATTTCAATTTTGACCAAAATAATCGTGATTATGATTTTTTCCATAATCGAGCAGTCCTAACATAACTTTAAAAAATTGTCTGGGTTTATGGTGGGCATACAAAGTGCAGGACTTTGCAAGTTTACTTTAGATAAATACCGGCCCATTCTCATTCCCAACTCGTCAAATACCGCCACTTTCTTACTGGTGTCGGCGTCAGACACCGATGCCAAAAAGGCACTTGTGGCAGTATGATACGCCACCAGGCGGCATCAGTTTGTAACACTGATGGCAACTATGGTTGTAGAAAGAGCTGGAAAGTCCTCGTAGGCTGAGTGGGAGGGGAGGTGGATGAGCCCAACAAACTCCGGACTTTCACCCAAGAGCCCACTGTTTGCTTCCCATGTGAATGTTGAGCCAAACCATTTTTCTTCCTAAACCTAACCACATGCTTTTGTTGCACAAGGAAATAAACGTAAAGATTAGGTGTTTTACCAAAGTTGTTAGTTTATTTTGAAAATGAAAAATTGAAAATGTGAAAACGGAAGAGTGTTTTGAAAAGACATTATGCATGTAACAAGCATTTAAAAAACACAGACCTGGAACAACAACAACACATCAACAACAGACACAGACGGGTACCTAGTGTGTCGTATTTAGACATGAAAATCCACTGATAAAGCAGTGATATTTTACGAGTTGGGATGATAACATTAGCTGGAGGTAAAACACAACTTGCCACTACGGGGCTGTAGGCTAAATGTTGTCTTGTTTTGTTATCGGGAGCCAGAATAGAGGGACTCATGGCTCAAAACTTAAATTTTAAATTTCTGGAATGGAATGAGTATTTCTGAATGCATCCTATGCAGAGAGACTCACTTCCTCCATTTTTGAAAACAATCCAACAGAACTTCTAGCAAGTTCTAGCTAATGTCTGTGGAGAAATGTTTTGCCTCCAGCTAAGCCCCGTCCACCAAAAATGCTATTCTCAGTTTCATTGGAGAAGGCAGCATGCTAGTACAGAGGCTATTCATCACTGAGAGGAGGGGAAATGCTGCCAGTGAATGTTAAAACTAGATTACCTTGTGATGTTTAACATATACAGGATTTTTTGTTTTTGAGGCTGTTGTTTGTGATTTATTATTGGATTACAGCATATAGAGTACATACTGTAAGTGTTCCTGTAATCACATTGCAAGGGGAGGGGAGGGGGACTGCCATCGGTGACTTCATTCTTAAGATATCTTCATTGATATCAGCTGACAAACTGAAGGACAGGTAAACAGAGTCAAACTGCCAGACAGATAGGCAAGGAGCCATTGAAGCTAAGTAGGATGTTGACAGACAGCAGCTATGGTGTAAAATGAAATGAGAGGAGGGCGAGAGATTGGGAGGCAGGAAGAGAGTGAAAGATGGGATGAAGAACATGGTGGACACACTGTAGAGTTCAATGCCACAAGTGGCTTTGTATTCTTGGGATTCAAAGTGACTTTCTATTTGGCATGAGGAAAAGACAGAGAGAACAATTTGGTTCATGGACAGCTCTAACAGAGCATCTGGGTGCTAGAATGAAGACCCAGGCAGACACCTGTACTGTTATCTGGGGTTGTGGGCCTGGGTCTTCATTACTGTTTGGTGGATCTCCTGCTGTTCCCATGGTGGGGGAGGACTGTTTGTTTAAGTGTCTCTGCATGGCAACCACTTGCGAGCTGCTCCTGTGAAAGCCTCCACTGGATCAGCATGGAGGTTGGGGTCGGTGGGAGGGTACATCCCCAGACGAATAAAGAACGGCTGACACTCCTACCTTTGCTTGAATGTCCCCCATTACTGCACAGTAATTGATTACACTAAAAGCTACCCAGTAGAACAAAACTGGTATCATCATTTTCATCAGTCTTTTTGTCATCTTGCCCCTTCTACTAACATGCTGTAATAACACTGTCATCAGCCACTTTATTTAGCCGCGGCTCTGACTGATGCCCTGACATGAGGAACATCTGCAATCTTGAAAGTTTCAAGGGCCCTCATCAGAGCTTATACTGCCAACAAGTGCAGGTGACACAAATGAAAAACAATTTGGAAACTGATGAGTCAAAATGCAAATAATAACACAATTTCATTTCCCTATAAAAATAGCACAATTAAAGGTCTTAGTGAAATCAGTCATTTCAAACTGTGTCGACAAAATGTTCAATTTTATCAGGGAATATTCTTTTGGCATCACCATTTAAAACAAAAACTTTCCACTTTACAGCTCCAAACTCCACCAAAGATGCATTAAATATCAAAACAAATCACATGTGCACTGACTGACAGGAGGGACTGTGCAACATTATGCACCACTAACAAGAAAACACTCAATAAATCACAAACTTTGACAAAACTGATTGTAGTTTTATGTTTGCAATGGTGGATGATCTGCAAGAGAATGAATACTAGCAAGTGGCTTGGGAAAGAGGAAAATAGGTCTCTGTAACCCTTCTGACTGTTCTCAGACAGCTGCAGCAGTGACAACCAAAACTAACAAGCTAAAAAAAAAGAAGTTATTGCAGATTCAGTAACAGGACAACCCTTCTCTTTCAGACATGGACGAGTGTGAGAACGACTACAATGGGGGCTGTGTGCATGAATGCATCAACATACCTGGCAACTACAGGTGCACCTGCTACGACGGATTCATGCTGGCCCACGACGGACACAACTGCCTGGGTAAGAACAGTCCTAATACATTCCTCCTCTTTGTGTGTTTTTTTTTTTGTTAAAGCTGGGGTAGGCAAACACCTGAAAAAGGTGAAAAATGGCAGAATTTGCAAATGCACCCTCCTCCTGCAACTTTCCCCTCTCTGCCGTAAGCTCGTCCCACCAGATGACAACAGGTATATGTACACGCTTCATACAGTAATCCACTGCCCATAGATGGATTTATTTAATCTTATTTCATTGTAGAGTTGCCTGCAGCCCCTCCTTGCCTTGCTCTCTCTCAATTTATCAGGTCACAAATGAGACTAGAATTAGCTGCTAGCCACCCCTCAGTCTCTCTGTCTTGCTCCCCGCCCCTGTGCACTGCTTCCCCGGGAGGAAAGCGGGCAGCAACTCCAGAGGTCGACTTTTGGTTGGAAGCTGTAGTGGCTCAAATTGGCAAATCCCCCATCTCTGGGTTTCACAGCAGGCTGGTGGCCAGCAGCAGCACCAGGTTTAACCTGAGTGGTGGCTGTAAAAGAACGTTTGCTGATCCAGTGGGGACCATTTAAGTTGCTGTGGCCACTGACTGGGGGGTCAGTCCCTGGAGCTGCTGCTTGGTCTCCTCCTGCTGAAGCAGTCTGTAGCTGCGGGGAGTGAGGCAGAGGATACACTAGCCACATTTACACTGCATTTTCAAGGCAGGAATATGGCATCCTTGCTGTTTTGGGGGGACAGAGTTGTCTCACCACTGAGCCGGGAATGGAGATAGTAACGGCGCCAAAACGAGATCTACATAAAAGGGACAGTTGGCAGGATGGGACCATGGGCAGCATGGGTGTGAGGTTTGGACAACGTGTTACGTGTGACCCACCACAGGAGATATAAAAACTAGCTTTTAGCAGCTAACTCAAAGAAGAGGAACAGCAGCTGAAAATCTCCACAAATTGGGAAAACAATGAGGTCCAGGAGCTCCTTACCCTACAAGTAGAGGATGACCAAATAACAGGAATAGTAAATGATCGTTATTGCCATGTTAATGCCATGTTAATGCCACTGTAAGCCCTGCTGACAGGTATATTATATGTGTCAATAGAGGTTGACGTTGTTGTGTTACATGTCACACCCATCACGCCACTTTTGCTTCTGCGATGCCAGGATGCTCTCCAAGGGGCCGAACACATCTTTAACCTCCTGGAAAATACTGGGTTCCAGTCTTTTGCCTGTCTCTGAGGTTGTTAAGCAACCTCAACAAGCGCCATATCAAAGCCTCCTTACCTGAAATCCTGAGTGCAGAGCTAATCGTCTTCTAGGCGCTGTATGTATGTCGGCCCATTGTCTTTTGGACAGATGTACTGTATATCTCTGGCAGACCTGCATTAAAATCATCAACTTCTTCCCCATATGGTCCTCGTCACATGACATCCAGTGGGTGCTGCTGTGTTCCAAAGGCGCAGCTATCACTCCCCAAAAGAAAGGTGCTTGGGAACATGTTTGAGCTGCGAATGTGTCGCTCAGGCGTTTGACCGCGCCTGCTGCGTATTTACAATAAAAATTGAGGGTGAACAAAATATGCCATGTGTACGGCCCCACAGCTACATAGAAGAAGACTTGAATTAGCTGCAGCTGTGAGCCTTTGGCTCTGGTAAGCAGAAGGCTAAAATGTTCGCAACATTTTCTCCCTATTTCTGAACTGCTTTACCAATTTTAATAAGTGTTCTGTTTATTGTCAGACTGTCTTTTAGACTCTGTGGGCCCTATTTAGATGGTCTAAAACACGAAGTGCCAGGTGTGCGGCGCATGGGTGTGTCCCAGTCACTTCCTAGTTAGACAGCGTGTTTTTAGACTGTGCGCCATGGCTGAGAGTCTTAAAGGGTTGGACTTACTCTGTGAATTAGTCATGGGTGTGTTTTGGGCTATGATTTGATAATGTTATAGACTATGTATTGTAGCGACCGTGCACTAAAAGTTCTGTTATAATGCCAATGTTCTGTGAGTTAATGGCATGTTTGGGATTAAATGAGGTGTGACAGGGATGAGGGCTGTGTGAGTGCTGGTGTGTGTATGAGCGAGCTGGAGGAGAGAACAGCAGTGCACAGTTGGAGTTACAACTAAGTTGTTGTTTGTTGGTTGTTTTGGCGTGGTTATGGCCAACAGTAACCCTTTACTGTTCAGTAATAAACGGTGGTTTGCCGAATAACTGTGTCATCCTTTCCACACGTCGTGGCGGATGCTATAGTATTGTAAAAAGTAAAATTAAACCACACTTTGTATGACACATAAAGTTACAACAAAGTTAGTTACAATGTTGAAACTTTGTGCATGTACAGCCCTTCACCACCTGGATCCTAAAATAAACACCTGTTTTATTACATAATCATGCTTCCATGTTACACCATTCCTTAAGATCCTATATTTCTGTCATTCAAATAACAAGAATTGTGGTTTAATGCTCTTAATAATAACAGCCAACTTACTGAAAAATGTTGGGTTTAAATCGGGTTCGGGCCATTAATTACAGTTAATTGGATGGGCCGGGCTGGTCCCGGACATAACGTGCACAGACTCGGGCCGGGTCGGTTTGGATTTTTTGGGCCCGATCTAAGCTCTCGAAAGAGTGAGCGTTTTACAGCTGAGGAGACGGATCTCCTTGTTTAAATATCTACGTGTGTTGCCATGATTGGTCATATTATTTTACAATTTCATTTGTCATTATTACAAATTATGATGATCATTATTACTGCAATTAGATCATTCTGATTAATGATTGACCATTAAGACGTGTTTCTGATAAATATTTTAATGTGCACAATAATAACCTTTCACATTGTAATCATATTTTTATTTGTTATCTTTTGCATATGTGTGGCTGCTCCGTTTGCGTCTGAGCAGAGTGCACACGCGTTGTGCACCTGCCTAGAGACGCAAATTACTAACTTGTTTAACAGCGAAATACTGCGCCGTTGACTTTAGACCAGGTTTTTGTTGGTCACTGGCGCATTTGCTTTTTACGTCATCTAACTAGCAACACGCCATGACTGTGCCTGACCACTCCTCAGTTTTAGACCAACACACCCAGAGAAGCACAAGTTCATTTGCTAGTTAGATGATGAGGGCGCAGGGCATGAAAATGACAACTGTGCCTGCATCTAAATAGCAATGACACTTGCGACATGGACTATGCGCCCTCCGCCGTCCGCTTTAGACCATCTAAATAGGACCCTTTGTTTGATAAGTCTGTCTACATTTTGGGGTTCCTCTGCATGGTAGAATCACAATTTTCCCTGCAGGACTCAGGCTTTTACCTCATCGTGCCTTGATGTTCATGTACCTGCAAGTCTTCAGTCATGAGGGAGATTTTCTCAAGCCTGAAAACAGAACCAAGAGGAGGTGCAGAAGGCTCAAAGGTTATTATGGGATTTTTGTCATAATTACAGCAAAATAAAACTGCCTACCCCAGCCTTAACACATTTGATAAAATTAATGAACATGATGACTAGATGGAAGGAAAAAATGACTTTAGGGACTATGTACTAAATAGCCTTGTCTTATGGTAAGACATGAAATCAGTCCACATCTGAGCTCATTAAAGTGTTGTTTTACTCCTGATCTTGAAAAATGGCAAAATGTTTTTCTAAGGCCTTTGCAAAGTCTGCTGTGTGTCGAAATGTTAATCTTTTCTTGGTGTGTAATGGTGGGTGTCTGAGTGTTTTTTGGTGTGTCTATGCACCAGTCTGATTTAGTGGACGATTGTGAAAAGATATAGCTGTCTGTCTGTGCTTACGACAGTATGCTTAAGGGTGCGTGGATGTTCCTGTGTGTTTGTGTGTGTGTGTGTGTCCCTCCCTGCAAGCCCGTCTGGCTCAGCTTGCCTTTCTCTGGAGAGTCCCTCTGTCATCGTTTGGAGGGTTTCCATGATCTGTGCTGTTCTCTGCTTGTTTCTCTGTTCTGTTGGGAGGGCGGTTGGGGTTGAAGAGTTCTCCTACAGATATCTGGCTGCGCTTTATTACTGACAGATCCAGCCCATTTAGCCCCAGTGCTGCGTTATTGACTTAGTGTCAGTCAGAGTAATGTTTTTTCTGCCCCGTGAAACACGTTCTTCGGCACGGATGTGCTCAAACACATTTCATCCTGTCAGTCCTCCACTGCTGAGTGACAAGAGTAAAGTAAAATCAGAAACATAAAAAACATGTCGTTCTGGATGCCAGCGTGTCTTTGATGGGATATGTTTTGGCATTTGTAAGTGCTGTAGCTCATTCTTTGAGCCTTTGGAGAGACTGGGTGAGAGATTGAGCGCTAAAAGCAGCAGCCAGCAGTGCTGAGTAGCTGCTGAGTTGTGGATCCACCTCACAGGGATGAATTTCAGACAGCTGATATAAAGCAGAGTTCAAGATGCCCTGCCGTCACAATTCAGATGTTCCTCCATTAACAAACATGGCCAAAGATGTTCAATGAAAACACTATTAAAAATCAATCCCTGTGTTGAAGTTCTAACTTGTCTCCATGGTTTCTATTGAACAAATAAAACATTGGCTGCACTATTTAAGTCCTGTTTTACAGAAGTTAAACCGTTGTTAGTCACAAAACTGATAAAATCAGTGCTTCTTTACACCACAATGTCACAACATGGCAAATATTAAGCAACTCGTACCTTTCTGTTTTAGCTTCCATGTTTAATTTGCAGCATTGTCTCCTAGAAAATATGTCTATATGCAACTAATATGACAAGAAATATGTTCTTAAGGAAATGTAATGCCAAACATATTCTGTTTTCTAGCATAATGTAATGTTGCTAAAAACATATCTGGCAAGTTGCAAAAATGTTGATATGTATCAGCAAAATATTCACTGAGAATGTATTTCATTTCATTTCATTTTAAGTCAGTTTAACATGATGCTGTTGTTATTGTTGTTTGAGCATTTAATTCTATGCCATGTTAATATAAAAATATTGAATATACATTTTATTACCCTTTTTTTTTTAAATTTCATTGAACCATTAAAAGATAATGTGGCAAGCATAGTTGCATATGTGTCTTGATTGCTAGAATAAGACAACGAGATGAATTCTGAACAAGGAAGTCAACTAAATTTTTAGACGTTTATTAAGTCCAGTACAGGGGTAACATCAGAAGCAGGACAAGGGTTACAGGTTACAATACAATAGAACTCATTCCATGATTATTACTACAAATTATCAGACAATGGAGTTTTAGGAATTCTCCACAGTAGCAGCTTGGTTTTCTTAGCTTTTGTTGACATGTCTTTTAGCAAGTAATCTTTTAAAATGTTTGTCATTGACCTTATAACAAGTTCATGTGGCATACAATACTTTGTACTAACCCATACATTTCTGGCTTTCCATTACCTTTCTTTTACACAGTTAATGACAGCCCACCATATTTTCATCTTATCTGTTGGATTTCTTTGCAAGTGACCATCAGTGATGTCTTCATAAAAATTTGGACCACTGTATGACGCTTGCAGCCATGGCAACACTAGAAGCCAAGCACCTCTAGTAGTGGCACATGACCAGAAAAGATGTTGTACAGATTCAGTATCTCCGCAAGAAGGCCTTGGGCATTTAGCACTGCGAGTGCTTAAAATGGAGTTGTTCACATTCAACCATCCTGTTTATGAATCTTATTTAGTTAATGTGCCGGCGGCAGTTAACCTTAAGTGCAGTGGAGACAGAACCCGTTCAGTGCCGGCTCTTGTGATTTTGTCAAATGAAAGTTGACATACACCTTTTTTAGACATGAAAATATTACATTGTAGGGTTTTGGCCAAGTTTGCACAGTTTGGGTGGCCTTTTCCCCCATGCTCTTAGCACACCCTGCCCCACCTAAACATGGCAAAAAGGGCCCAACTCCCCACATGAACTGAAAGATGATTTTCTTCAGTGTTACCATAAAACCATGGGGAATTCGGAATGTTGCTGCCAAATAAGGTTAGTATTTCAACCTTTATAACAAGGACTTTCCCAGTCATGGATAAGTTTCTGTCTTGCCATTGGAGGAGTCCTTTTAATTTTGGGTAATTTTGACTTCCAGTTGTTTTTTCCATGTCTTTTCCTATTTGTACCCAAGACTTTGATTGTTTTGTATTTTTGTATGAGGCTGAGGTGTTCTACTGGTTCTCTCCAGTTGAGGCAGAGTATTTTTTTTCCCTGGTTAATTATTGTTCCTGATGCCAGGGGCGGATCTAGAAAAATATTTATGGGGTAGCAAGAGGGGGGCAGGAATTTTTGAGGATATACAGTATATATACTGAATTTAATCACAGTTGTCAGAGTTTGATGAGGAAAAACTATGTTCACACTACATAAGGGCATGGGCTGCCATTTACAAACTCATACAGACAAACTTAATCTCATGCAATCAATGTCTTGCATTTGAGGTTTCATGTGAAACAGTTCTTATTAGGAATAAGTGTTGAAGGAGGTTTAACAAACCTTGAGTCTAACCCTGAACTCTGAGTTGATTTACCCTGAGATGGGAAACTCTGAGTTACTGGTTCCAGAACAGCTGATTTGAGTTAGTCAACTCTGAGTATGTTCACTCACAAATAAAAGACAGCGCCTCCATTTTAATCCAGTGGATGTAGAGATATTAATGCATGTGTAGCAGACGGTGCACGTTTATCTTTAAAAGAAGAGCCTGGGTCAGAGCAAGGAAAGTGTAAATAAGTTAACCATTATGTTAATAAAAATACGTTTTATTCAGTGTTGTCCGTTTATTCATCATTTATCAGACTTACATTTCCTTAATGAAGATAAAGTGGTGAAATCTGACTGTGTATCAGGCTGTAGATATATTACATTATATTAATAATATATAATAATATATTTGTTCAGATTTAATCTGATGGGGAAAAACACAGGAGGCAGCAACTGAAAAATAGGAAGATTTAAAACATATAGGCTAAGCTATAGATCAAAGACATAAAGACATGACTGTAAACTCGCAGTCTGACCCAGTAATAATATGTTTGGTGATTTTCACTTGAAAAGACGTTGAGGTTAAAATACAGTAGATTTTAAAATGTTGGACATCTATTTGTATCTTGACTCAGCAGCATTCAGTGACTTTATTTCAGCTACAAGTGTAGTAAATTTAAAGACACCGAAATGCTGCACCATTGCTCACTCAGAAATATTAACATATAATCCCCAATATTAGGCTATAGGAATTATGTTCCATCAGTGTGACCAATGACATCAGTGATAGAGATCATTAGTCATTGATACCACCTGTCGAAAGCTTCATACCGATTTTTAAAATTTAAATAATTAGACCTACACATTATGTGCAATAAATATTTCGGAGCTGCTCTAATAGACTGACAGACTGATCCTTTTGCAGTGTTATAAAAAATAATAAATATAAAAAGGACAGAGGTTTGATTCTGAGCTAAGGGTGAATTCTCACTGTAATATTTGAATGTAAAGACAAAAACTGATGTCCAAAGAAATGATTGATGTGCATAAGTTCAGTAACTTGAGAAACAAACTAATATCCAGCAGGATTTCCAGCAGGATTTAAACTGTGACAGAGACGGTAAATCTAATGAATGCGCTTTGATACAAGATTTGACATGGACTGAATGAATGAGGAAATGAAACAGTGTGTAAGAGGGAGGAGACAGAGAAAAACCTAACCTGCTCACAGACTCAGTTGCCATGGTGATTGACTCAGAGTTTGATTTACCTCTTTCTGGAACTGAAACCCCAGAGTTTCCCTCATTTCAGGGTTAACATACTCAGAGGTCTTTCTGGAATAGGCTACACCTCTGGCTCCACTCAGTTTTCCAAACAAAGCAGTCTCCTGCTGCTCTGGCGTTATCTCGTGCTGCATTCAGCGCTGTCGGACATTGGAGATTCGCACTCTTAAAAAGGCAAATTGGCCATAACTTTTCTTTGAATTCGATGCTGCCAACTGGGGTGGCAGCAGTTGTGGCATTGCTTTCTTTTAGGGTGGCATTTGCCACCCTATGCCACCCTGGTAGATCTGCCCATGCCTGATGCAGTGGTAAATTTGTCAGAAATAAGCAAGGTGTCTGTTATTGACCTACTGTCTGTAAAGAGGGGAGTTAGGTCATCAATATACAAACTTAGTTTTGCCTCCTTACTTCCTTAATACACATGCAAGGGGTTCAAATATGAGAGTGAACAAGGTAGGGGAAAGCGGACAGCCCTGTTGTACATCTGATTTTACTTCCAATGGTGGTGTGCATTTTCCATTGACCGAAACTGTGCCTATAATGTCAGAATACAACAGGTCTACCCAGGTCTCCAGTTACTCAAATCTTTCTTATCTCCCTCTTAAAAAGAAGGGAAATGGAGCCCGTTCTAAAAGAGGGGGGTAGTATATCTCTTTAAAAACTCTCTTAAACACATGCAACAATGAGTCTTTAAGGTGGTCCCATGAGGTGATGAACTAGGAGGTGCCCTTTATTTCCCCTCAGCACAACTTAATGTTAGAAACTCTTACTATACAATCAAACCAACAGTGACCAGAGCTTCCAAAATGGCGGAAGTCATTAATTTTTAATTACAGCCCGGCGACTTGGGCGACCTGGTCGTCAGCCACACGTCTTGGGCGACCAAAGCAACCAGAGCGGGTCTGGAGGGGAGTTAAAATTCGTTATAATCTATGGTAATGAGCTCTGACGCTGTAAGGCGACAACTAATCAGAATGCTGACGTGCTTCGATGAAGTGGGTCCCAGAGAACAAGCCATGCAACTTTGGGTCCTACAGCACACTTGTTCCAACAGTGGATATCGAGAAGTTGATTACTTGCGTTTGTGCCCACTTATTCCTTTTTAATGTGTCGCTGTTCAGTTACAGAGAACAAAAATAAAAAGAATGAAGCTTGGGACCGAGGTAGTTGGTTGGTCTAGTGAGTTTTAAAGGATAACTTCGGTATTTTTGAACCCTGGCCCTATTTCCCCATGTGTATGTGTGCATATGATTCATAGGTACAACTCAAATTAAAATTGGTTCAGTATTGAGGGAGGCGGATGCAGCCAGCAGCCACGAAATGAGCTAAATGGTAGATATGGGGGCAAATGCGCCCCATATACGTTTACGCATTAAAAGTGCTTTTTTTCACCACTGACTGGTCCAGATTGCCAGTGCTATCTCTGTAAATAGCATACTAAGCGTTTCCCTGACCCTTCACTTCCTCTGGGCTGTGTGTAACGTCATCTCGCGAGAGCTTTGCTTGTTGCCAGAAGAAAACAGAGGAGCTGGTGGTGCTTCCCAGGAGTACAGTTGAGAGTTTTACTGCATCGGTGTCATAGCTACATATTTACCCGCTTTCGAGAATGAAGATGAGCCCTTTTATTATGATGGCCGCCTGTACTTATTTGAGTCTGAATATACGGACGGGGAGCTCTTACAAATTGAAGAGCAGACGAGGGTGAAGCAGCGGCTGGACGAACGTGAATCTCTGAGGACTGGTGGTACTCCTTGCTGTGACTCCATGCCCACAGAGGAAGAATGTCTGTTGCAACGAGTGGGACCTGCTGCCCAATATTCATGGTCTCCATGTGTCCTGGGATGATACAGAAACTACCAAACGCTGTGTAACTACGTTAGAGGATTTCCACCCTCTGATCAACAGGGCAGTGCTGGATACCTTTTTTCATGTGCCCAAAATAAATTGGAGGAGGTGGCCAAAACCACAGGGACCAAATGGTCAACTATCCACCAAGTAAGTATAACTAATATGTCTTTATGCATTTATCAATCAATCAATCAATCAAAATCTATTTCTAAAGCACATTTAAAAACAACCACAGTTGACCAAAGTGCTGTACATGATAAAAGGGCATGACATAAAACAAATAAAACACATAAAACACATAAGACAATAAGAATTTGTATGTACAATCTCAAGCTCTGTCGAATGCTAGTGAGAAAAAGTGTGTTTTCAGAGCTGATTTAAAACTCCCAAGGCTAGAGGCTGATCTGATCTGCGGCGGTAAGCTGTTCCACAATTTTGGGGCGGCTACAGCAAACGCTCGCTCCCCCTTTGTTTTTAGCCTGCATTTAGGGACAGCTAAAATCAAATGGTCAGCTGATCTTAAATCTCTCCCCGGCTTATACAACTGTAGAAGGTCGTTTAGGTAAGAAGGAGCAACACCGTTCAGAGCCTTAAAAACAAACAACAAGATTTTAAAATTTATCCGGAAGCGGACTGGAAGCCAGTGCAGGGAGGACAGCACCGGTGTGATGTGTTCTCTCTTTTTTGTTCCAGTCAGTAAGCGAGCAGCAGCGTTCTGTACTAGCTGCAGGCGCTGGATAGAGGACTGGTCTAGACCCACATACAAGGAGTTACAATAATCAAGCCTGGAGGTGATGAATGCATGAACCACTCTTTCCAGATCTTGGGGGCGAAGATATGGCTTGACCTTGGCCAGCAGCCTCAACTGATAAAAAGCACCTTTGACCACAGAGCCAATCTGTTTGTCAAATTTAAAAGCACTGTCAAAAGTCACACCAAGACTCTTTAGAGAGGAGTGACAGTTAGGTGCAAGGTGTTCGAGAAAATTGGCTGAGCAGTCCAGGACATTTGGATTTCCAAACACAATAGCCTCTGTCTTATTGTCATTTAAGTTTAGAAAGTTTATATTCATCCATGTTTTAATGTCTTTCAGACAAGATAGCAGAGGCTGCAGAGAATCCTTACAATTTACTTTCAGAGGAAAATATATTTGTACATCATCTGCAAAGGAGTGGAAAGAGACATTGTGCTTGCGAAAGATAGAACCCAGGGGCAGCATGTACAGAACAAAAAGCAGAGGGCCTAGAATGGAGCCTTGGGGAACCCCACAAGAAAGAGGGGCCACGCCTGAAGAGGACTCACCCAGATGGACGGAGAAGGTTCTCTCTGTCAAATAAGAGCGAAAAAACTTCAGGGCAGTACCTTTAATCCCCACACAATGCTCTAAGCGCAGTAAAAGGGTCTCATGATCCACTGTGTCAAAAGCTGCTGTCAGATCTAAGGTAACCAGAATAGCAGCACACCCAGAGTCAACAGTTAAAATCAAGTCATTAAAAACCCTTAAAAGAGCAGTTTCAGTGCTATGACGAGCTCTGAACCCAGACTGAAACTTCTCATAGACGCTGTTTTCGATTAAAAAGGATTGAAGTTGTTTAAAAACTACTTTTTCCAACACTTTGGACAGGAAGGGTAGTTTGGAGATAGGCCTGAAGTTGGAGAGCAAAGAGGGGTCAAGATTAGGTTTTTTTAGAAGGGGCTGCACAATAGCATGTTTAAAAGCTGATGGGAAACTACCTGAACTGAGACAGGCATTTACCAACACCAGAAGCACTGACCCTACCGAGTCAAACACCCCCTTTAAAAACTTGGAGGGAATGCTGTCTGAAGAGCAGCTAGTAGGATTCAAATCGTGAACAACCTCAGATAGCTCAGACAGAGAGACTGGCTCAAACTGGCTAAAAGCAGCTTGGCACAGTGGAGGGACACAGGGGTCAGGGTCAGTAGAGACAGGGATAGACCGCAGAGCAGTGATTTTGTCAGTGAAGAAGCTGAGAAAATCATTACAGAGGTGGAAGTAGGAACAACGCAGGCAGCATCTTGAGGTGTCACAATTGAATTTAAAACACTAAAAAGAACTTTGGGTTTTCCAATGTTAGTAGAAACTAGTTTTGAAATGTAAGAGGATTTTGCTAATTTTGCAGCTCTCTGGTACTCTAAAAGACAGTCCCGTAAAATTTCAAAGGAGACCTGCAGCCTATCCTTCTTCCACCTTCTCTCTGCACATCTACATGAGCGTCTGAGAGCACGAACAGATTCAGTTATCCATGGTTCATATTGTGCTTTAGGACGAGTAATTCTTAAGGGAGCAATGGAGTCCAGGATACTGCTGCAGGTAGAGTTAAAAAGAGTAGTTAGCTCTTCAGCACAGACGGACACGGACCCATCCACACTGGAAAGCACAGAGTCTTTAAACAGTGCAGAGAACTGGGCGTGAGTGCTGGTGCTGATAACACGATGATGACGAGAAGGTGGACAGGCAGCAACAATAGAGCACGGGATAGTGGCAGAAAATAAAACAGGCAGGTGATCAGAAATACAGGCACTGTCACAGATTTCACTGACACAGACGGTCAACCCAGGAGACATCACTAAGTCAAGTGTGTGTCCCTTTTCATGTGTGGAGCCAGACACACACTGAGTGAGGTTAAAAGAGTCAAGCAGAGATAAGAAATCTTTGACCAGAGGCCTGCCTTCACAACACACATGGATATTCAAATCACCAACAATCAGAAAATGGTCAACCATAGTTCCAGATAAAAAGTTTTCAAAGTCATGAATAAAATCCTTGCTGTATTTTGGTGGACGGTACATTACTGCACACAGCAAAGGAGGAGAGGAGTTCAGCTCAAAGAGCTGCAGTTCAAAGCTGGAGTAAGAGACAGGGGAAATCTGTCGACAGTTAAAACTGGATTTAAAAACACAGGCAAGGCCTCCACCTCTGCCTGTAGTACGAGGAGAGCTAAAATAAGTACAGTCAGGAGGAAGAAGCTCGGAGAACTGCATGGACTCACCAACAGGCAGCCAGGTCTCTGTTAAAAACATAAAATCCAAACCACGGGAGGAGAAGAAATCCTTCAGCAGGAATGTCTTATTTGACAGGGATCGAGTGTTGATTAAGGCCATACTCAGGGTAAGGTCGGTCACTGAGGCAGAGGCAGCTGCACGTCGCAGCGGGTACAGGCTGGATTGCGTAACACCGCGGACCCACAACTGCCGCGGCGGGGGGGCAGGTACCGGACTGCTCCAAGCAGGACGCACCGCTGACAGGGAGGCGGCGCGGGGGAGAGGTGCAGTCATCCAGCCGGAGGAAGGAGAAGGGGGGCACACCGCCAAACGCCAGGGAGCAGCGCCGATTGGTAGGCCAGTTAGCGACCCGGAGCCAGAAGCAGCAGAGGGAGGAGACGGACCTACGACCCGCAACCATGGCCCTCTGAGTTTCAGTGAAGATCGCACGGCAGAAGAGTAGCAATATCCTCTTCGCAGGAGGCGATGATCAGCTGCACAGGATGATGACAGAAAGGCCTTCACACGTACCAAAGCACCACCGCGTTTCCCCCGTTTCCTCAGGCGTTTCTTGCGGGGGAGGAGGCCAGCTGTGCGGCTCAGGTAAGCAGGTATATGCTCAAACCGGGGAGGGGGATTAAAATCAGTCAGTATTCTAGTTTCAACTGAAGCTCGGATGTGGAGCAGAGCTTGGCGGTCATACACCAGCAGAGCAGTGACATCCAGATTAAACATACAGAAAAACAGAGCAATAAACAGCAAATGCATTAGACGCAGCTGACGGGCAGCCCAACATACTGGCGCCATCTTGCCGCTGTATATAGTGATTAATACTGATACCTAGACATGCACAATTACTGTTGCATACTTTGCCCTCCTATATTTCTAAATCATCTTGTCTCTTTCCTCTCATCTGAACCAGTCAGTGGCGAAAAAAAGCACTTTTAATTCACAAACTTATACGGGACACATTTGCCCCCATATCTACCTTTTTAGCTCGTTTCGCGGCTGCCGGCTGCATCCGCCTTCCTCAATACTGAACCCCAATTTTAAAACGAGTTGTACCTATGAATCATACGCACACATACACATGAGGAAATAGGGTCCAGGTTGAAAAATACCAAAGTTATCCTTTAAAGTGTGTAATGTTAGTAATAGAGGAGAGAATTGCAGGCTAATGTTGCGACGTAGCATGCAAGTCTTCCTTGCTATTTCTGTTTTCTGTTTTCATTGACCAAACATAACTTTCTGTAGGCCAACTATGAGCTTTTTGACTGGACAGCAACAAGCAGCAACTATGCTGCTTTCAAGCCAGCAGTCCGCTTTGCGGCTCCTTTAAATTGACAAATACAATTGAACATTCGAATGATTCACGTGATGAGCGACTAGAGCGACCATAGCTGCCACAAATTTTTGTGACAGTTGTGCTTCTTGGGCGTTGGAGAGACTTTGCCTCTTTGGAAGCTTCTGGTTTGAATGTACCGTTACAGGGGATTTATTGTTGTGCGTAGACCTTACGCCCATAGCCTACGCACGTCGCCTTTGCCGTTGTGAGCATTTTTACTTCTGGGTGGTGTGTCTGTGTCACTCTGCAGTTACACCTCCAAAACGCTAGTCGGCGGTGAAGGTTTCTGTCAAGTGCTGTAAAGTTTAGTTGATTCAAAACACACAAACACATTAAAATTGGCTTAATAGAGACAGTTTCAAACACAAGTACACAAATTGGCTTCACTATAAATTGCAGCATTGACAGACAAACACTTGTCTTTATCTAGACACATTTTCCCCGCAAATACAACATACTAAAGTTGCTAGCACAAGCCTATGTCATTTTACATTGTATAAATTCGCCTAGCAACTAGCGATCTTTCCCTCTTCTCATATAAAACCACGGACAACAGCAACATTTAACAAAGGTAACTGCACACAATTTGACTCCATTTCAACTTAAAAGATTCACCCACAAAACAACTGTCTTATACTAAACATGTTTGCCAAGCAAATACAACATGCTAACGTTATCAGTACAAGCCTATGGCATTTTACATTGTATAAATTAGCCCAGCGTTCCCTCTTATCAATGTTGCCAATTTAGCAACTTTGTCGCTATATTTAGCGACTTTTCAGACCCCTCGAGCGACTCTTTTTCAAAAAAGCAACTAGCAACAAATCTAGCGACTTTTTCTGATGTTATTGAAGACTTCTGGAGACTCTGTTGTGAGAGCACGTATCATTCTTATTCTTCTCAATGAACAACGGATGCTGCCGTGGGCTCCTCTCTTGCCCCAAAGCACTCAAAGGCAGCCCAGTCCTCCCTTCCAGCAGCAGTCAGAGCAGAACATGTTAACCCCGCCACGTCCAGACTGCAAGTGAATCGCTTATGCGCGGAACTGCCGCTGGTTGATCCCGTCCTGGTTTACAGTCAGGACGGGATGTAAATGTAAAATTTTCTTTGTCTGATATATAAATCACTGAAAGAAGACTCGTGTAGTTCTAAACATATTCTGGGTGTTTTTTACTCAGTTTTTGTCTCTCCCACAATGTTATTACTCTCTCCTAAGGCGGCCATTATATACACATACATACATATGTACATATGCATACATGTGTATGGACAATTATACAAATTAGGCGATGACGTCATTTAACGACTTCTAGCGACTTTTAGGACAACTAATAGCTACTTTTCTTACTGAGGAGTTGGAAACAGTCCTTCTCATATAAAACCACAGACAACAGCAACATTTAACAAAGGTAATGGCACACAGTTTGGCTCCATTACAACTCACAAGATTCAGAGACAAAACAACTGTCTTATTTTAAACACGTTTTCCAAGTAAATACAACATGCTAGCGTTATTAGCGCCAGCCTATGGCATTTTACATTGTATAAATTAGCCGAGCGACAAGTGGAGATTTCCTCTGCTCATATGAAGCCAGGATAAATCCCGAAGTATAAATTCCTGAAGGATAAATCATAAACAAGACTTAAAATGCTATTTTAGTGGAGGCTTTACTATCTTCACAGTTTATTGTTTCTTATCTGTGAAATAAAAGTAAATAAAAGCTTTGTTCCACTGAGGGAGGCGCGTAGTTACAATTCTGGGGAGGTGCACGTCAGGCTACTGCGTAGGTTACGGCATAGGCTCTAAGTCGATGTGTAGCCTACGCTATAGCTACGGCGTCGATTCAACACAAAAGTATAAATTAGCTGTAACTCCACAAAGGTGAGATGTCACTCACTGAGTATACGGTCAAATGTCTTTTATCACAACATTAACTGTAACCCATTTGAACCATTGTGAAATACATAAACATCAATCAGTGCGTAATGGGTATCCTAAATGATTTAAAACACATTTAAACAGAGTTTTCTTAGGCTTATGGCCTTAAACACATTGTCTCATGGCATGCTGGGAAACTCCACCCGTTTAGCCCCAACAGGCCACAATATGTTAAGTGCACAGTGATAGTTTGTTTTATTGGCCTTTTCCTAATTTAGGCGAAATTGGCTTTAGAAATTTTAGCCAAATTAACTAATACTCAAATATTGTTAACTTAACATAATGCCAAGCTCACAAGGGATGTTGGGAGTTTTTGTGTCAAGAAAACATACAGTTTTATGTAATTTTGACAATCTGGGGTGTTTGTGTAGACTTTATATTAAAATTTTGTGTCATGGATGGATTGGGGGTTGCAGTATGGTACATGATTGTAGTGTTAAGTTACTTGAAAGAAACGTCTCTGAACATGATTGATTGCATTGCCACAACAATGTGATTCAGAAAGCAGTTTAGTAACATACAAATGTCAATTCTAAAGGAGATGATTGTTAGTTTGACACATCAGTATTTATTTTGTAGAAGTAAGAGAGATATGAGTCACAATAAAAATTTGATTTTATGATGATTTTATCGTGTCTGCCTGAAAGAACCTTGAGATCTGTAGATTCTGGATGTCTTTTCTCAGCTTTTGCCACTGGGCATAGCATTTTGCTCACTGGCTAATTAATGGAGTCGCTGACAAAACCAGCTTTACAACAGCAAACAGGGTTAAAATAGTGTCTATCTCAAATGAGGTATTTAATTAAAAGTGAAAACAAAAGCTGTAGTTACATAATGCAGGTGTAATCTTATTGGTTCAGAGCTACTTTGTGGTTCAATTTGCAGAAATTACTTACTCACCTCTTTTTTTCTTCCTTTCTTTTTTTTTCCAGAATTACAGTAAATAGTATGCCATTAGGATTAAACCAGAGTGGCTCAGCAATGCAACTGATTCTGAAAGTTTTGAATAAAAACTTTGATATTACTTTTTCTAGATAATCATCTAATATGTCAATGCCCATATTCAACAAAATGTTATTAGCCAATTCTACATCATCTTCCTCATAAATCCTTCAAAAAGGCACCTTGAATGGAACTTGCTCTGACAAAGACCTGTGATCTGTCTGCAGTAGACAGATGCAAATACTTTTGAAACTGATGCTACATGAGCAGACAAACCGGAGAAAAGGGCTGTGGCATTTGCTTTTTGCTCAAGAGGTAGAAAACCTACAATTACCGGAATGCACTTTGTAACATCGGACCAATAAACACTACTGCTGGGAGGGTGACTTATTGTTCTTGCCTGTCCAAAAACAACATGCTGTTAACAAACAATCTTGTATTACAGTCAAAAAATAAACTAGATTATTATTTATGAAAACCTCTGAGTGGAGAAATAAGCAACACAGTAATAGAATCTTGGTTTATATTTGATCAGCGCTGCTCACTTTTGCCATTTGATCTCAGTTACATCTGAGAGCGAGAAAGGGGCAGCTCTCTCAGACTCTCAGACTGTTTCTTTACTCTTTGTGTCCATGGTGGTAGGCATTCAAAAATGAGGAAATATAATCTGTAGTTCAAGCAACAGCCCAGGAGCCTGGCAAATACAAAATATCCCTTAACTGTAGAGAACACAAATGCACTAGCATCAGTGATGTCAGCTGTTTTGGAAACATGGTAACTGGATGATAAAGCATGGGATGATTAAAAAGATCAAATATATGAAAGACCTCTAAATGACTGTTTAAAGTATCCAATGTGCATTGAAACAGTTCATGCTCGCTCATACTAGCTGCATCCTAACATGGTTCAAGTGTAAGAAATGGAAACAAAAAATAGTAGTTTAAAGTTAATCTGAAATCAATGTAAGGCTCCCGCAGTATGAGTTTAACAAATCAACTCAGCATCTTCCAGCAATAATCACACACAGAAGGAAATGTGGACTTTAAAAAAAAGATTGGATAAAGTTGTTGTTTTGCATCAAGTCTCAAGTCCCAAGTTGAGTTTCAAGTCCTAAATTTTGAGTTTCAAGTCATAAACAAGTCACAATGAGCTTTCCACCCAATGTAATACCATTCTAAGAACTGAATGATAATATCATACATTTACAAAAATCAGGAATGCTTTGTAAAATTTATGTTTTCGTTTTTTGTTAAGACAAGTTCATTTAAATAGGTGCAAACTAAACGTAATCATAAAAAAGTAGTGCTTTCATAGCATTTGGCAGTATTAACAAATAGCTCACAACAACGTGAATTCTGTATGTTTCTGTCCTGTCTTGTTAGGGTCCGGGCAGCAAAGCTGCCAGGACACTATTGTAATCCTAGGTATTCTTCTTCTTCTTTCTTCTTTCTTCTTCCGAGGAAATCATACTTCCCATGGGTGAAAACTCACCAAATGGTGAGGTCCAGTCTCATGCCAGATATCCTCAGCTGTAAACTCAAGCAAATAGTCCTGATGGTGGCGCTACAGCAAGCATCTAAAGTTCAAAACTTTGAAAATTCATAACAAATCAACCATACATGCTACAACTTAAAGCAATACTTAAGAACTTTCAGTTTTGGTTGATTTTAGCGGCGCCAGTGGACCAAAGCGGTAGTGTTTTGCCTGAAGGAAGACCACATTTCCCATGAGGACCAGCGCATAGCGTCGTAAAATCCCTGATCTCCCGGTCGCCTGCATTTGGATTGAACTATATTTCTGTTTCCAGTGTCTGTGTGAAGGATGAATAGCAATGATGTAATGAATCTAATTGTGGCTAAACAATATGACAATGCTGAAAATAAGAAACGTTTAACTTTGGTTTAGTACCTTATTCCCCCAACGCCCCCGCCCCCTGACTCGTCAGCGGCGAGCGGCTGACGAGTTTAGAGCCTACAGTAAACACACGTATCGATACTGGCAGGAAGGTGCCGCATTGCCTGAATATCAACCCTGCACAATTCGCACGAATATACAGTTCAGTCTCTCAGGGAAAGTACTACTATTCATTCTAAACAGTTTCTTCACATTGAATTGTTTCCTATACTGTTATAATTCTATTATTAGGATTCTATACGGAGAATTATACATACATTTATTACTAAAATTACTCTATGCGAGTCTGTTATTGTCACTGTCATTTCTGAATTACTAAAAGCCAAGACGAATTCCTGTATGTCCTTGGCAATAAAGTTCAAGACAGACAGACCCAGACAAACTTTTATTTATACACCCTCTTTCAGAGTTTTCAAAATTCAAGTACTTTGTCACATTCAACACATTCAAATTGTTATTTTGCCACTTGTCCCTTCACAGTAAAGGAAGTAACAAGTAAAACATACGACCTAGAGAAAAAAGAAAAACATTTCCAGGCACATGCACAGTGTTACGCAAGAAATATCATGAAAAAAAAAGAGTGGCATAAATGCAATGTACATTTTTGCAATGACGGGATATGTGTATGATTTGAATAAATAAATGGCACAACAACACTGTATTACAGTGGTAGTAAATGAACGACAATGACAGTTGAAAAAAATGACTGTGAATTAAAAAACAAAACAAACAAAAGGGGAGTGTGATGCATGTACATGGATAAATAGAGCAGGATAAAAATAAACTATGACAGTTAAAATAAGAAACATTGAATAATCTGTGTGACAATGTTAGAAGTTATCTGGAGTCATCTGGAGAGTCATGCCGCTCTTCGTCCTCCACAACACTCAGAGAATGCATGCTGCAGATAGAGTAGATTGTAAGATTCTGCCCTAGCGCCTTCTTCCAGGTTCTCCGGTTCTCCCCTGAGTCAAAACAGAAAATAGGACAAAAATACTAAACGTTGCCCAAAACAAACAAATGCAGGCCCTGGGAAACACAAAGTACCTAACATGGTCCGACTCTTCTGTAAAGCTGGAAACTATAGGCTGTAGCAGTTGGAGGTGTTGCTTGTGGGGAGTAGACGTTACTACTTCTTTTGATAGCTGTAGAGAAATAACATAAGAAATTTATATGGATCAAGAGTAATGCAAGAGAAACACAAAAGTATACACACTGGAAATAAAGGCACTATACAAACATCACATAATGTAATAAAATGCATCATCTATGTTATACTAGAGAATTATAAGATAAGAATAACAATAATTAGCAATACAACATCAAATATAAAAAGACAATAACATGAAAAAAATAAATATGGAACAACACCGTACACCTTACACAACATAATGTCCAATAGACACATAACAATAACAAAAATATCTTGTTATCAGACTGACTTGAAGATGTCAAGTTTACTGGCTAACTGAGATTGTAACCTTCAAAGTTAGGTGCTTGGTGCTACTGAAGTGAGCTACACACAGACCCTTCAGGACTGACTAAATAAACGTTACATGTAGAATTTTAAACATGCAACAATCCCTGTAGTTTTAGCTACACTCAGCACAAGGTGCTATTGATAAGCAGGACTATGAAAAGTCATAACTCAATGCACATTGCACACAGGTTTTGTTTTACTGATTATTTATAGCAAGCAACACGGGTTGACTTCTTTTGCAATCACTGTAGTCAACTCAACAAAAACACGACAAGAATCCCGTTTTTCTCTGAAACTATTACATAACAATCATCAGAAACTACTGTCACGTACATACAAACTGACATGATAACACCACAATGATTCAGTATGACTGATCTTTCCACAATAGGAACCTACGTATTTTACTCAAACTCTATATTTGCGGTTTGTCATCGCATTGCTTTTTCTTTATACAGTACTTTTGAGTTTGTTGCGTGGCTGGTCGTGTCAGTGTGGAACTATTTATTGCTACCACGCATATTTCCGATAGCTAACATCAGCATTATCATTTTGATTTGAGCATCGAAAGATACTTACTAGTCCAGCAGGAACAGAGCAAAGGCAGCATCGGTCGGAAATCCCTCCTCGTCTTTGAGCTCACGCCAGCGAGTGAAAGCCGGGCCAATGTTGATCCTTCACTGTCCTTTTATCTGGGTAGCCTCCCTTTTTCTTTTTTTTTTTGTCTCCTCAGACAAAACTTTTCGTTTCTTTGGTTGTTTTGCAGCTTCTGCCATGATAGCAGTAATTGCGCGTAAGCGTTCGCATCGACTTCCGTCTTTGTAACGAATGGGGAAAGGGGGAAGTGACGTATGCCGTAAAGTAGTCAACACATTTGTAGTTTTTTGTGTGGCAGGGTTCCTGCCACCCTCCTCGAAGTTGCTTAGTGCCAGTGAAAGCAATACAGACCCCCTCAGGGCATGACAGAGGTGTCATTCAACTAGTTGTAAGTCGATGTATCATCACAAAAGTTATGAAAATATTTTATGAAGGTTGAAAAGTTACTTAGTGTTAGTTTAACAACTGTCATCAAAGCCCCAATACTGAAGAAACTTGTACATTTAAACCTATTAAAAATTATGAAGTTCATCCCTCTGGTTTTTTCAAAAACTGTAAAACTTATTAAACCTATCTCCTCCCACAATTTTTGCTCAATTGACACCAAACTTGCCACAGAGCATCTTCAGACTGTCCTACAAAAACTACATTTCTCAGATTTTTGATTTATCAAAAATTGAGCCTACAGTGCATCAAAATGTTTGACTGTAAACGGTACCGTAAACATATACTCGTAAATTCTTGCTAAATCAATCTCAATGTTCATGGAAAAAAATGACAAAATTCTAAAGTCATGGTAGATGATGTGTGGCAAATTTCAGAATTTTATCTCAAAAACTGAATTTTTGACAGCATTTTGAATTTTGCTCTAATGTGAACAATTGGAGTCAATGTAAAAATGGCAATTTTAAACATCAGTTTTTCACTTATGGAGCAAATCAATCATTGTTACAAACAAATTACCAACATCTCCTTGCTGTCTAGTTGCAATATGTGTATTTTCAGATTTCAGATTTTTGTCTTACTAACTGAATTTTTTTACAGTGGTTTCAAATCTGCCTTTCCATGCACGGATGGCTGCTTTCCTACACAACAGTGAATGGCTTATTCAATTTGTAAAGCCATTGTTGCGTTGCTACTTGCCAATTAGCTCAGAGAGGTAGATGACCGTCTTAGGTTCCAGAGGTTGCGGGTTATAATTGTATTTGACTCATCTCATAATGGAAAAAATGTCTATAACTCATTTTACCAAATTTGCTTGGAGGAAGATATCAAGTGTTTTTGAGTCAAAAGTTTTAAGTCAGTAAAGTCACAAGTCACTGGTTTTGAAGTCGAAGTTGTGTTGTAAGTCTTTTTTTATTTTGCCAATTCAAGTCTAAAGTCATCAAATTTGCAAGTCTGACTTTGGTCCAAGTTATATGACTCAAGTCCACACCTCTGCTGTAAAGACTGTAACTGTGATTGGAGTCCATATATCTGCTGTAAAGACTGTAACTGTGAAATATGTCCAAGTCATCAAATTTGTGACTAGAGTCTGACTCTTAGTCCAAGTCATGTTACTCAATTCCACACCCCTGCTTTAAAAACTGCTGTAACTGTGA
The DNA here is from genome assembly GCA_026686955.1 of Epinephelus cyanopodus. Lineage (NCBI taxonomy): Eukaryota > Metazoa > Chordata > Actinopteri > Perciformes > Serranidae > Epinephelus > Epinephelus cyanopodus. The sequence continues at coordinate 3,461,938 of CM048936.1, forward strand.
CTGGAGTCCATATATCTGCTACAAAGACTATAACTGTGAAAGATATCCACTCCACAAGAAAGACTGCTGAGGCCTCAAATTAGCTTAAAATTTTATCTAAATGAACTTTTGAAACTATTTCCCCATATAATGAGGATTGTGGATTTTGTCCACCATTTTCTTAGATCTGAAGCACAACAGGAAGGTACAGGAGGGATAATTGAAGCAAGCAGAAAGTGTTTAGCTGTAGATAAGTTCTATTGAAAGATCTGAAACATTGCAAGTCTAACCTTTAGGTCTTGACATTTCCCTAATAGCCTAAATGTAAAAGTTTAAATTCCTATCAAGACTTACATAAGAAGAATATAAATAAGCTAATTAGAACCAAAAGTGTTGGTATTGTATGTTTTCCTATTCACTTCCATAAAGTTGTATTTTTTGAAGCAAGCATCTAGTGGTCATAAAAGGAGGTGCAGTTAATGTTTTTCTACAAGAGTTTTAGCCGTGGTATTTTTGCTCAGTCACACAGTGAGGCTGGTGTGTAATCAGATCATAGTGAGAGACATGATGGAAACAGCTATAAAAATGAAAGCCTGGTTGTTAAAGAAACAGACATTTGCCAGTTTTCCATGTCGGAGCAGTGGGTTGGAGGGACGGTCTCTCTGTAATTGTGTCTGACAGTGTTTTGTGCTGTTTATTTCCTGCTGGCTTGTCTGTAAATGGGCCCTGACTGTCTACACCCGTTAGCTTGCTGGTTAGCTGCCGTGTCCCTCTGTGTTGTGGTCGACTGAAGAGGAGGGAGCGTGAGGTTAGTGGGATTTCACCACACGTGTTTGTCCCGCTAATTCAAACGATACCAAGTGAGTCATGTGAGAACTGTCATCACCTGCTCTTTACGGCCCAGCGAGAGGAAGCCAGCCCACGTCTGACTTTAACCCAGAGACTAGCTTTATTGGATGTTCAGTGGATGCGGCCTTAATGAACTGCTGCTAATTAAAACCGGGTTACTGAGTTCAAACAAGGCAGTAAAGCGTGAAATCAGAGGCAAGATCTGTGTGATCTCATTCAAAGCCAGTGCACACTATGTGACTCTTCTTCTCTTCTTTTCGCTTCAATCTTCTGCTCTTTGTCTTTTGATTCTATATTTTACTCTTTGTTTGGTCTGTTTCTCATTTGGTGTAGCTGGTCCATTCCCCTCTCACTGTTTTCCTTACACCTTTGTTTTAATATCAGCTTTATTCATTCTTTATCTCTTCTGTTCTAAGTTGCTTCTTTTCTCCCTCTTGTTGTCTCCCATTGTCTCCCTGTCCCTCCTCCCCCTCACTGTCTCTATATTTCTCTTTGCTTTTACTGTCTTTCACCGCCTGCCACGGACCGCCTATTTTTCCATTGACTTCTCTCTGTGTATTTGTCTTTTTTCTAGTGTCCATCTCCTTCTTTTTTTCCCTTTGTTCTCTTATACTCTTCCTCTCTGTCTGCTGACCTTGTAACTGTCATCTAATTACCTTAATAGCTGTCTGGTGTCCTTTCCTTTTTCTTCTTTACTCTCATCACATTTTAAATCTATTTGTCAGATGGATCACTGAATGTTTTTACTTGATGCTCAACCATCATCAGGTCACAGCAGCTGTTTTTAGTTCTAGTTTGCCCTAATCCTGACATTTGCTGTGGTCATTCTGACCTTTACAATTTTTACTGTTTGATTAATGCATTACCACCTTTGACAGCGAAATGGCAAGGAAATCTTTCTGTGTTAACCTGATAACCTTTTAGCGAAAAGTTTAGTAGTAAGCATGCTGGAAGGTGTATTCATTTCATTAACTGATATAAATGTGTCAACACCACAATGCACAAATACTGTGTTAATAGTAAAAAACTAACTAATTGATCGAGGCAGCAATAGACCAGCAGCTCCTGTGTTCACTGAGCTTAAATTACTGTTTTTCTCAATGGAGTCTGGCTTTGAAAGCAATATAATTGTCTAACTTCCCTGTATAAATGGGAAACTAAAGCCAGCCTCCCTGTTGGAATGGGCTGTCACAGTGAAAATATTCTAAATATAGTATACACTACACTATTACTGATATTGCATTTTTTAGGAGGCTAAAATATGTTTCCTGCTGCCCTGTATTCACAGCAGTACATTGCTTAGCTTGCATGCAGATACTGCTGCAGCTTCTAACGGGGGGCATGCTGACTGACATCTACTGTATGTTATACACTTACTATCGATAAGTACCTCATATTATCACTTTAAATATCTGAACTATCCCGCTAACATGACCTAAGCTTTTAATTTTGTAGGTGATTGTTTTGTATGTATGATTTTGATAGAGTTACGCGCATGACTTTAATGTACACCCTCCCACATCTAAAGACACTGTGAGTTTATAGTCACAAAGACAAAGGCAAAGACTGGGGATCTTGCAGGGAAACTAGAATATAGGTACAGCTAGATTCTTTTTGAAGTTATTTCCAGTATATTTTCCAGTGGAAAATATTACACCAAACTCCCTTTAAGTAATATGACATACTAACAATTTCTTATGTGTCCACAAAAATCCTCAACTCTACAAACAGTGTATGACTATGATGGCAGTATTCCTTATAATTCAGCATCAATATAATGATCAACTGTACTGATGTGATTTTGTCGCCTTGACTCACTACCAGCCATTGGTATCGTCCAGTGTTTTGTAGTGGGTATACTGTCTATACTTGTACTCACCCGTCCCAGAGCAACATGTCTCAGAACAACAACCATCTTGGAGCAACACCTTATAAGCACCATCACCACCTTGTGTTTGATGCTGCCTCCTAACATGTTGATAACATAACCAGTGTTTCAGAATGCTCTCAAGATGTATACTGTAGGCTGTGCATTAGTGAATGTGATTCAGATTCAGATGTTTTTTTTATTCTTGTACTAAGAAAAAATCTGAATCTGAATAAAGTATTATTATTTTACTCAGTTCATGACTACTTGTTTTTATACCTGAATGCTTATGTGCTGCATGGTCTCAGTTTGCTGTGAGTTCATTTAAGAAAAAAAAGTTGCTACCTGAAGTGCACCAGACAATCATTATTTCAGAAACAGACAAACTCAGCTTGTTTGTAAGTAAAGGTGTTGAGCTGGCTCATAGTTTTATAAGGAGTCTGCCAGCTGTCTGTTTTTGCAAATCTCATTTTGGAACAAAATAGTTGAATTTCACACTGCAAACCCCATAAAAAGGAAAATAATAATAAAGAAGCTATTGCTGGCAGACGAAGTTGCTGCACAGAGGATTAGCTTGTATTTCAGGTATGATGCGTGTTATTTTAAATCTATATTTAGCCCACTTTGAGAAGATATACGACTCTGCAGATTGGGTAATGCGTTCCTGTGTATTGACTCATGGATACCGTATCGTCAGCAGCCTCTCTGATGCTTTATGTTTACTGTCATCACTAACTGCAGAGGTAAATAGTGCCCTGTGATGCATGGTAACCATATAAACAGAACTCTGAGAGACTGACATGTCGGCCTATTGTCAAACCGCAGTTTAAGCGCAGCTCCAGCCCTTCGTCTTCGAGCCGCCCATCAACAAGGACCTCAGTGTTTGTTATAATGTCTCACTCTCAAGTGTCTCATTCAGCAGGAGATTTACTGTATGAATTAGGGCACACACGATCGCACATGCTCCCTTTCTCATCCCTTTTATACGTGCATACACACAATTAATACTGGCAGCATGTGTACATCCAAAGACACAAAGTGTCTCGTCTCTCATATGACAAGTTGTCATAACATCATACCTCAGCACCATGGCTTGAGTTAGCGTCGATGAGTTCAAAGATGCTGTAAATTAAAATCATATGTCTTCCACGAGTGGCATAAATGTAGGACCTGTCATCTTTGTGACTCATTAATCATAGCTGGGAATATATCCTCAGAAGACATTTGTTGTAGTGAGCTTTTAGGTTCAGGTCCCTCAGTTTGACAGCAGCAGAGTGAAACCTTGAAGCTCAGTGCAGTTGGAGGGGAAATGAACTTTGGTGTAAACCCTCTGCAATGTACTTGGAGTCTGCAGTGTCAAAATGCAACAGCTCCATCTGAAAGCAACATTTTTATCCGACTTGTTTGTTTCTCCATCAAAGTTCACACTCAATTTATTTCTTATTTTTCTCACACGCTCTGGGCCTGTCTGTAAAAAACAATAAAGACTTTGTGGCTTTTAATATACCCAAAGCATGATATTGACAAACCTCAGGACTTTGTGGTGTTCTGAATGAGCCTCAGATGACAAACTTCACTTTTGAAAATTGCAGTGCTGGGGAAAAAAAAAAAAAGCAATCAGTTTGCGTGAGCAGCCAGGAAGTCACTCCATCATCTCCCAGATGCACTGTGTCAACAAGTTAGGGCACTAATTGATTTAAGATTGCCTAATTGTAGTCTGATTAAAGAGCGGTCCTGTTTGGTTCCTTTCTTCCTTTTGATTTTGACTTTATTTATTTGGTTTTGGCATGGACACAGCTGGGCTCAATGTGTCGATGGTTCGGTGCCCTCTGTGAATGTCTGGAGCGCTTGCGTAAGTTTATTTTCCTTCCGACGCGTCCTTTTCATTCCACGGCGAGATCTGAGAGGTGACTGCACTGCGGGGAGTCAGCGACCGCAGCATGTCACAGAGAGTTCCAACATGTAACAGACAGGAGGTGGGAGATGGAGCAGAAGGGGGAGAGAAGGGACACGTAAACTGAGGCAAAGTTTGAAAAGCTCACATGAAGCTATCAAATTCACATTCATGAAAGACGCTTGAAAAATAAGGGACTAAAATGTTAAAGGATAGTTCCCCAGATTTGCAAAGCTTTCTGTAACAGACATCAGGCACCCATATGAACACTGACACAGGTTTTACTTGCTGTAATGATTCCTGCTTTTCATACTGACCACTGTCCATTGAACTTACTAGAGTAAGTGACTACTGTGCAAAAATATATTCAAACATTTATAAAGTTCATTTGAGACTACAGTCAGCCAAGTTACACAAATGAAGTGACAGTCTTTAGCTCTTTTTACGTTGCTATTCATGCACTGCACCTCAAAAAAACTGCCCACAGAAACACAAAGACAGAATTCTTTACCCTTTTCCCACCAAAACTACCATGTATATGCAGGGTTTTAGGTGTGTCTAAAAAGATGAAATGATGAAGTGATGACATTTTATATCTAAAACGTCAAAGGTCAACTTAATTGTGACATTATGATGTCCTGCAAAAAAAATGTTTTTTTTTGGCCATTACCCAACATCATATCTCAGGAAAAGAAGGGGAGACATTTGGCCAGATACTGAATTGGTGACACTAATCTGATTGTATAGATCTTCTGTGCTGGCAGGGGTAACGTGTGTGACGCATCCATGTTTTAGGATTTGAGGCTTCTTTGCAGCAATATCCATATTTGAAGCATTGTTGGCTATAAGGACACACATGGAAGTAAACTGTAACTTACCTAGAATACAACCATGAGACATCACACCATGACATCACAAACATGCTGCAGAGCAGATTAGCAGAGAGTAGAAAGCAGCATAGAAGCCAGTGAGAATGTTGCTGGGGTTACTTCTTTTTTATATCTGGTACCTATTTAGCCTTTCTCTCAAACTCTGTGCCGACCACATTTTGAAGGATGTTTGAGCACTTCTTAGATGGAGACTGATGGAATTTGTTGCAGTTCGTCATTGCATCTTATTGGAAAAGGGGTGAGAATTAGCTCGTCCACCTGCATGTCATATTTCCATCACTGTCAACTGGAGCCGATGGAGCTGGAGCCAATAAATACCTGTGACTACTGCAGAGCTTTCTGTCTGGGAATGACTGCTGATTGTAACCTTTTCCATGAACATAAGAATTCCCCAGTTTGGGATCAATAAAACATCTTATCTTATCTTATCTTATCTTATCTTGTGAAATAAAAAAAAGCCAGATGTGGGGGTTTTAGCCCAGTGGAAAAGGGGCTTTCCACTAAAAACCCATTTTAGCTTCAGCTGAACTTAAAGGGGAACAATGCCCATTTTTAAATGTTATAGTTATTATTCCTATGACCAAGGACAGTCCAAAAAATATTGGTTAACATGAACAACTCTCCCAAATCCTGAGCCTAATTATACATAATGAATGATGCAAGATGTTGGAGGTAACACTTAGAGCACCCAGGAGAATGTTCTGAGTATATGGCTACATTTTCTGTTTCAGACAACTTGGAATTGACTTCAATTGCCAAGATGTGTGAAATCAACAAACTTGTTTATCTCTGTTGTCATTTTAAGTATTAAATGTAATGTTTAAAGATACATAGTTAAACATGGTGGTCCAACCTATCTGACAGTTCTGCTGTGCTCATTTTGAGTACTGTGTTGCTTTGCTAGTGTCTTTAGTAAACCAAATCTACCAGCATGACAGCTTAGCAAGGGACTGCCACAAAAGGTATTCTAGCCACCTAAAAAAATCAATATGAGTTTAAGAGTGTGCTATATTTGAAATATTTTTACACTTAACCTTACATACTATTTGTAGGAGGCAGCAGTAGAATTGAGAATTGCTGGTTTTTGTCATTTTTTTGTCAGTGGAGTCTGGTGGCTTTCAACTGCTTCAGTTCCCCATCAGAAATGGCTGTCTGACAGCAAGGTAAAGCAGGAAAAATGTTTGCTCAGTGTTGTTTGCTCAGTGCTGTTTGATTTTATGTAGGTGACATGGGGGTTTTCTACCCAGAAATGATTGAAAACAAACGTTCTGATTCTTTCTATTAAGTAAAACTCATTTGGGTATATATATGAAAGGGGAAACAAGCATTCTGTGACTCCACAAATCCAACTTTGAGAGAGAGAGAATAGCTCATGTTCACAAATATTGATTGAACTTTCCAAGGCCATGGAAATAATATACTGGTATCCTATTTTAGATGATGTTTCCCTTTAAGAATGCATTTTTGCACAAAATAATGGACATCATGTTAGGTAGGAATCCCTTGACAGACAGTATGGACAGGAAGAACAGTTACAACCACAAAACACTATTTCAGTGAACAACCTCAACTCCAGAAAAGTTGGGATGCTGTTAAAAACATAAATATAAACAGAATGCAATGATTTGCAAATACTTTTTGACCTACAGTATTGAATACAGTACAAAGACAAGATATTTCATGTTCAAACTGATTAACTTTATTGCTGCTCATACATATGCACACATTTTGAATTTGATGCCTGCAACACCTTCCAAAAAAGTTGGGACAGGAGCATGTTTACTGTTGTGTGATGTCACCTTTTCTTTAAATACCATTTAGGAAGTGTTTTGTAACTGAGGACACTTAGGTCCTGTTTATACAGCAACAATTTCAACTGAAAACAGTAAACTTTGGTTGCGTTTTGGCCTTCGTTTACACGACAGAGGCGTTTTGGGTGCCTGAAAACGCAATGTTTTGAAAACAGGTTCCAGAGTGAATTTTTTTGGAAACAGCACCGTCTCTGTTGTCATGTTGACTTGCAATATGCAGTTCCTCTGAAAACGGAGACTTTTCACACATATGCATTATGCTTCCAGTCACTAGGCATGCACAAGAAAATCGACCATCACAACAACAATGGCAGACTCCAGAGCTCTGCTTGTGCTGCTCACCCTATTGAATTTATCAACGCTTCCCCTTCATGCTGTAGATTTACTGTAGCAACTCCACCTCGTCATCCATCCAGACAAACGTTTGTGCGGTTGCCATTTTGTTTGTTTATACATTGCCACTCTGTTGAAGGAAGCGCAAGTGTCACACCACCAACTACTGGCATGGCATGTATACTGCAGCATTTTTGGTTGTTATCAAAATGTTACAGTCTAAACACAGAACTTTTTCAAATGAAAATGAGAAACAATTCTGTTTTCAGTGGATTGTTTTTGTGTAAACGTAGCTTTATTGTTGAAGTTTTGACAGTGAAATTCTTTCCCTTTCTTGCTTGATATAAGACTTTAGTTGCTCAACAGTCCAAGATCTCTGTTGCTGTATTTTGCACTTCATAATGTTCCACATATTTTCAGTGGTAATCAGGTCTAGACTGCAGGCAGGTCAGTCCAGGACCTTCACTCTTTTACTACGAAGCCACAGTGTTGGAACAGATGCACAATGTGTATAACTGTCTTGCTGGAAAAAGTAGGGATGTCCATGAAAAAGATGTTGTCTGGATGGCAGCAAATCCAAAACCTGCATGTACCTTGAGCTTTCATGGTGCCTTCATAGATGTTCAAGTTACCCATGATGCCATGGGCACTAACACACCCGCATACCATCACAGATGCTAATTTTGAACTTTGAGCTGGTAACAATCTGGATGGTCCTTTTCCTCCTTAGCCTGGAGGACACAATGTCCATGATGGACTTCTCAGACCACAGCACACTTTTCCACTTTGTGTCAGTCCATCTCAGATGAGCTCAGGCCCAGAGAAATCGTGTTTCTAGATTTTGTTGATAAATGGCTTTCACTTTGTATAGTAGAGAATTATTGAGACTTATAGGGCCCATGTAGTAATATTCTTTATAAAATCATGATTTTTAATACAGCGCAGCCTGAGGGGTCTAAGGTCATGGGCATTCAGTGTTGCTTTTTAGCCTTGCCCCATCTGTGCAGAGATTTCTCCAGATGCTTTAAATCTTGATGTTATCTGAATTTGTTGTTATGGGTTATAGATGGTGAAATCTCTAAATTAGTTGCAATTATGGGTTGAAAAATCTTAAGAGTAATTCACAAAGTGATGAACCTTGCGCTGTCCTTGCTTGATAACAATTGAGCCTTTCGAGGATGCTTCTTTATACCCAATAATGATACTTTAATTTGTTACCAATTAACCTGTTTATCTGTGGAATGTTCCAGGTGATATTGAGCATTCCACAACTTTTTTGAAACATGTTGCAGACATTAAATACAGAATGAATGTATATTTACAAAAAGAAAAACAATAAAGTTTATCAGTTTGAACATTACATATCTTGTCTTTGTAATGTACTCAATTGAAAATATGTTGAAAAGGTTTTGTGAATCTTGCTTTCTATTTTCATCTACGTTTTACACAACACATTGTAAAATATGGACCTATTATGTCAGTAAATAATCCATTGAAGATCAGATTAAAACATGTCTCTTTATTAAACCATTGTGCTTTACAACACTGTGCGACAACAGAGTAACAGGTACCTACCTTGTCAGACTGCTCCTTGTCTCAGGATCAGACTAAAACTAGACTAGAAAGGTCTCATAAATGACATTCTTCACTTGTTTGCATCTTTACTTACAAGTCTCTTGCTGTTTCCCCTTGAGCAGACCTGGGCATTTTACAGCCCCCTGGCCACATTCAGCCCTTTGGCAGTCCATGGTGGGCTCACGTGAGATCAATCAGAAATTAGAAATCAAAGGCTAAACAAGTGCATGGCATGCACGCAGTTCAACTGCATTGCTTTTATTTTGAAGGCAATTTATGTATGTGAGTGCATGCTTACGCACCTTCACAGTGGTGTTTTTGATGCTGAGTTAGTTGTTAGCCCTCAAAAATGTCAGTTTACAGTAAAAAAAAAGAAAGGTTGATACAGAATTTTTAACAATACATGGACAACTAAGTATTTGTATGCTAAAGTCAAAGGTAATGTGAGGTGACTGATGCTTTCCTAGCTAAGATGCAAAACCGACAAGGATTTTTTACCAAGGTTCACACATCCAGGGATGGAGTCAAATCCAGTTATGTGATGTCCCACAAAATCTCCAAAAACAGTAAGCCATTTTCTGACGGGGAGTTACTCAAAGAGTGTTTGGTGGACTCTGCAGCGCTACCATATCATGAGAAAAAAGAGGCTTCTGAGAATGTGCCCCTTCTCAGATGAACTGTCAGGAGGAGGATCGAGGACATTGCGGGAAATCTGGAGCTTCAACTGCTAAACAAAGCAGACAATTTAGTCTTTTTCTCCTTGGCTTCTGGTGAGAGTTGCGATGTCTGCGACACAGCCCTGGTACATGTCTTTCTACTTGGCATAATGAAGGACTTTCAGATGACGGAGGAGCTGGAAGCAATGCGGTCAATGAAAGGGGATGACACTTGGGAGCATGCTTGGACACGCTGTGACTGAAATGGAATAAATTGGAAGGTGTTACAACGAATGCTTGTCCAAATCTGATGGGGAAAAATGTTGGACTTTTGAAGCAGATGCAGGATAAATTGACTGAAATGAACAGCAAACAAAAATTGGTATTTTTTCATTGTATTATACATCAGGAGGTGTTTTGTAAGTCAGTGGTCAAAATTAACCATGTTATTGATGTTGTGACTAAAATAGTGAACTTCATCAGGACAAGAGCATTGAATCACAGAAAGCTTGTTGCACTTTTGGAGGAGTATGACACTGGGCATCGTGACGTAGGCTACCACACAGCTGTCAGATGGCACAGCCTGGTCAAAGTGCTTTAAAGAGTATGGGACCTGAGACCAGATATTCAAGAGTTCTTTTAGAGGAAAGGGAAATGGGCTCTCAGATGCAGACCGTATAGCAGATTTTGGATTTGCTGTTGATGTGACTGCAGTAGGTCCTTTTTGTACATAAAATATACAGCTTGGCGAAGGTTTCCATGAGAAAGTTGCAGTTTCTTTCAAGCCACATGGAGGACAACATTCTCACCCATTTGCCAACACTAAGGGAAGCCACAGCATCAGCTGATCACCTCCTCAGGCACTCATGCATGTTAGGAGCACTGCATGGTCTTCAAGTCTTCAAGGCGATGTCAAGACTTCAAAACAGTTGAGAATGAAATGCACCTGATCTTGTCTCCCTTTACCTGCAGTGTGGATAACACACCCAGCGAGGTCCAGCTCAAACTCATGGACCTGCAGTCTGATACACTGCTGGCACAACACTTAAAGTCAGTGTCACTGCTGGATTTTTACTCTTCTCTCAAAGAGGAGAACTTCCCACACATGGGGAGGCATGCTCAGAAGATGTTGGTTCCCTTTGGATCTACCTACATATGTGAACAAACATTCTCAGTGATGAAGCTCAACAAATCCACATACAGATCCTCTCTCACTGATGATCACCTGTCAGCTGTCCTTTACATATCCACCTCAGCCATTCAACCAGACTGCAGTGCACTTGTTCAAGCACAAGACAGACTGGAATTTTCTCACTGAGTAAGAAAAAAAACTGAAAAACATCAAACGCACTTGGTTTCTGTACACAGTTAATTAAATGCTGGTCCTTAACATACCGCAAAACATACATTTTCTGTATGTTAAAAATAAAATGAAATAACGATGTAATGATTGGAGTTTTTACTATTTTTTTACTGCTATATTTGACCTACTCCACATTTTTATGGTATTATTGTACCTTTTATTCCTACCAGTAGCAGCTAATAATTTACTTACTTTTTATAAAGCCATAAAATCGATAGTGAACAAAATTAAGTTCAGCCCATTGGTTCGGCCCTCCACGATAGTCCCAGTTTCTCATGTTGCCCCTTGGGAAATTAACCGCCCACACCTGCCCTTGAGCCTCTCCACCCTTACTCTTCACCTCCAACTCTCTCCCTTCCCCTCTTCTCTTCACCTCTCTCCAGCCCCACACTCTCACCCGGATCCCTGATGTGTCAAGCACATCCTCATTTTGTCTAAACAAAATTTCACGCAAGTTTACACAAGCACAATCAAACAAAACAGTCAGGCTCTGGTTGAAACTTGCAAAAATGGCCTTGTGGCCTGTGTTTATGTAGAAATGTTGGCAGAGATCAATTGCATGTGGAGATGTCTCCATTTCTTCTTTCTCTGTCTTTCTCCCCTCCAGCCTGAAAATTAAATGCATCAGTCATATTAATGACATCTGCTAAACCATGAGATTTGCTTAAAACAGCATGAGGAAGTGAAATGAAAACAAAGCCCAGGGTGCAGCGAGGACACGACGACTTGTGCGGCACTGATACACCAGTATATTTACACAGGAACTGGAGGTTTATGTGTAGGCCAGCATGAAGTCAGCTTAAAGTTTGATTGCACTCTCATTCATGCACTATCCAGGGTACATTAAGTGAAAATGATGGCCATGAGATGATAGGGCATTTAGAAAGGATTTGCGGGTAGCTCTGCAGTTATCGGGATTTGATCCCAAAAACATTTGCAAAGTGGAAAAGTCTATGGAATTATAATTTGGTAATTCCCAGGTTTTGGTAAGGTTGGAATATATGGGTTAGTTTGGTCGGGTGTGAGTGTAAATCACACTGACCATAATCCTTAAATCAAAATGGTCTGGGAAAGCTGGAATTTTGGAACTGAACCTTTTAGTGCGCCTCCATCCACAATGGGCTGAATTTAAGTAAACTTGAGCCCCTGAATGCTTACAGAGTTTCATTTGCTTCATGTGACCGGACTTAAGAAGCTAAAAATCACATGGCAACCCCCAAATGAATAGTTTTCGATCTAGAAGCAGGACTCCAAGCCCTCGGACAGCATGCTGGACATCACAGCTCAAAGACTGAACCAAGTGTAAGAGTTATGTAATTGTGTTGTTAAAATGGTGCAGGGATGTGCAGAGGCACACCTCAGAGAGGTAAGAGGTATCATAGAGTCAGCAGTTGGCAAGTGTTTGGCACTTGCTGACACACCAAACCGACATCAAAGAACTAGCCAATTGTTGCAACGTCTACGTCCCTGTGTCAGTTGCATTTGAATGCATTTGAACAGCCTACATCTGACGGCCAAATGGCATGTACGTTCTGCACCTGTGTGAGAGAGAGCGGAGTGAAGAGAGTGGTACATCCTGACAGCTGAGGTGTTACCTATCTGTGCAGCCGAGCACCGCAGCACCTCCATGGACCATTACATCCAGACAGTCTCGGTGTTTCCTCCGCAGGCTCAACTTCACTCAGCTACCTGATAAACCTGCTGCTTCTTCCCACTTTAACCTGAATAACAAACCAGGGCTCAGTGCTCCGGTTGTATCCAAACGGAGGGCCGGGGCTACAGGGTTGCGAACTCCCACGCATCTGGCATGTGACACACACATTCACCTTCCATCTCACGAGCCGTTTCTCAATATGTGTTCTTGTGCGGACTTGTGTTCTTGTGGACTTATGACACGTCATCAGTCACAGCCCAAGTACTGTTCCAATTCAAAGTTCACATCTAGCCAAGTTCAGTCCAAATTCCTGGATGTGTTCTCGCCACACCCATTTCACCGGGGATGCATCGGAGCAGACTTGTGTGGACTTCAGACAGCCAGGTATCCCAGCATGCATTTCGCAACAATCATCGGAAAATGACAAGTGGGGGAAAGGCGCACAATTGTAATCCATAATTACCGATATGTTACTTTTGTTTTGTCACAGAACGTAATGTTTTCATGCGTAGTTTAAATGACAGTGGTGTCAGCACTCATGTGTTTATGAGCTGACACCACTGTCATCTAGCGGTGTCAGCGCTCACAGATAATAAGCGTGTGTATGAGCGCTCAGGCTGCCCCAGAGAGCAGCCTCTCTCAGGTAGTCCTTTTGAAATTTGTGGCTGATATCTCTGTAGTGGTTAAATATGAAATGTAATTCGTTTGGGGTATGTCTAATGGGCAACATTCAGTCTCAGTTTAAGGTATATTCTTATATTATTAAATATTATTTAGGCCTATGTGTTTTTACCATTCAATAATGATTTTAAGAATTTATTGTAATTTATTTATTGTATTTAAAGATTAATTGTCTTCATTGCAGTATTATTCAACAGCATTTTAAATATTGATTATCTGATATGAATTGTATACCTGATGTCTGAAGTGTGGCTGAATAAAATTTTCCTCTTCACATCTGACCTGTTTGATCCCATTTATATTGGTGAGGACAGACTATATGAGAAACTGCTGTCAGTGTAATCCAGTACAGTTCAACAGCACCACAATCTACAACTTAACACTTCAGTAAAATGTTAGACTGAATATTAAACTGCTGTTGTTTTTTCGAGGTGTACCAAGTAAACTGTCAAGCCTCCACAAAAATGTAGACAGAAAGCATAATGATGAGACAAATGCAGTGATGGACAGTAACTAAGTATATTTACTTCTTAACTACAAATTTGATGTACTTGTACTTTGGGTATTTCCATTTACTTAGAGGGAAATACTGTACATTCTACTCAAGCTACATTTATTTGATAGCTATAGTTACTTTGCAGATAGTTTGTTTTATATGTTGTTGTTTCATATTTACAAGTTGCTGTGTGTTGTTATGGATTAGACTAGTACACCAGTGAAAGGTATTAAAATTAGTTCTACCATGACAATATTTAAATGCTGCTTACATGTAGCCTACGTTGATCAATTAATACTCAATACTAGGGGTGTGACGATACACTCAGCTCACGACGAGACACGATATTGGGTTCACGAGAACGAGACGAGACGAGATTTTAAGAAAACTACAATGACAAAATATATGACTGGACCAACAGACTTTTATTTAATCAAGTTGCACATGCATTTTGAAATGTTTTATTATAACTCTTTACATGCATGATGTAAGCATGACCTTTTAATAAACTTCTTCCACAAATTGAAACTAAATAAAAGTTAAAATAAAATTAAAATAAATAAAATTAAATATTTCTTGCTTTTTTTTCAAGTGCAAACAATATTATGTGCAAAACCAAATCAAAGTTCTACTCTGTCAATACAGAGTGCAAATAGTGCAAACAGAGCCTGACCAAGTATGTCACTGACAACTTGCTGCAACTACACAGCCATGTTCTTTTTTAAGAATATTAGCATGTCCACATTCACGTTAGTGGCAGCCCTAGTCGCTAGGCGAATTTATACAATGTAAAATGCCATAGGCTGGCGCTAATAACGTTAGCGTGTTGTGTATGCTTGGAAAACATGTTTAGTATAAGACAGTTGTTTTGTCGGTGACTGTTGTGAGTTGTAATGGAGCCAAATTATGCACCGTTACCTTGTTACATGTTGCTGTCGTCCCTGGCTTTATATTAGAAGAGGAAAAGATCGCTAGACGCTAGGCTAATTTATACAATGTAAAATGCCATAGACTTGTGCTAAAAACGTTAGCACGTTGTATTGGTGGGGGAAATGTGTCCAGATAAAGACAAGCGTTTGTCTGTCAGTTCTGCGATTTATAGTGAAGCTGATTTGTGTACTTGTGTTTGAAATTGTCTCTATTAAGCCATGTTTAATGTGTGTTTTGAATCAACTTTATAAATTTAGAAAGTTTGATTTGAACTAAACTTTACAGTACTTAACACGGTCCTCCACCGCCGACTTTTGTTTTGGAGGTGTAACTGCAGAGTGACACAGACATCACTGCAGAAGTAAAAGTAACATGCAGATTTTTTTTCCCCCACGACTAATCAATTAGTTGAAGATTATGCGCAACTTTAGTCGACCAAAATTTTGGTTGGTGTGTGCTGCTGCCTGCCTGTACACCCGAAGAAGATGCCGTCGCCGGGTTTGGGTGCACGAGATTCTCCGGCGCCGTGAGGAGCTCGGAGAATTTCATCGGCCGGAACTAGGAACCAAAGTTACATGCGTTGTTCTTTGGGGCCCGCTCGAGCGAAGGACACCTCTACTCTGATTGGTTGCCGCCGGTTGCCGCTGAACCGCGTCATAGCTAATTACCATAAAGTTAACCGAGGTTCAACTTTTCATCTGGTGCCGCTTTGGACGCTTTTGCCGCTTTGGATGCTCTGGACGCGCGGCTGACGGCGGCTGACGCTTTGGCCGCTCAGGACGCCGGGCTCTCATTGAAAATGTATTAACTTCCGGCGTCCTTGCCTCTTTTGCCTCTTTTGGTCTGAACGTACAGTTAGTCATACTTCTACTGTTATTATACACATATGATTATTATCATACATGTATACTGCCAGATACTAATATATACTTTCAACATATTGTGCCACAGTAGCCAGAACTATAACGACAATATTATTACTTTCATGAATGTTGTTGTAAGCTACTGTCATTATCGAGGATGTCATACAGATTATTGTATTGTGTCATACAGATTACTGTTAATTTGTTATGGTGATCTGTTCTGTACGACATCTATTGCACGTCTGTCCGTCCTGGAAGAGGGATCCCTCCTCAGTTGCTCTTCCTGAGGTTTCTACCATTTTTTTTTCCCCGGTAAAGGGTTTTTTTTGGGGAGTTTTTCCTTATCCGCTGTGAGGGTCCAAAGGACAGAGGGATGTCGTATGCTGTAAAGCCCTGTGAGGCAAATTGTATTTGTGATATTGGGCTTTATAAATAAAATTGATTGATTGATTGATTGATTGACTACAGCCCTAGATAGCTCACAAATCTCGCGAGACAGATTTTTCGGAGGCACGAGATCTCGTCACACCCCTACTCAATACATATTCATGTATATGATGATCACAACACTTTTAATTTTAAGTAGTCCTACATTTTGCTGACAATACCCAGATACTTTTACTCAAGTCAGATTTGGTATGCAGCACTTTTACTTGTGAGTTTTTATTCTATGTTGTGATATTCCTGGTTACTTTGTCCACAACTGGACAAACATATCGAACAGACATGCAAGCATTGCACGTCTCATCCTTATCCTCATCCTCATTCTCCGCTGTCTTCAGGGTATCTGCAGGTTTCAGTAAGTTAAATTTAAGACTTTTAAAGTCCTTTTTAATGCCACCTTGAATGGAATTTAAGACCGAAAAAACTATAAATATAAGCCATGGTTGGGGGATCCCGCTGTACTAGAAGCATAGCATGTGTGTCACTCAATGAGATTCATTCAAGTTTAATTTTTGTCTGTTTATTGAGCATAATATGATGCTCAATACAATGCATGATACTCAATACAAAGTGCTGTGTTATTTGGTCGTAAAACATCCAACAAAAAACCTATCTACTGAACATACTTATGGCATGAGCCTCATATCTGTGTCCTTAATCTCCAGTTCTGCCTCTATACACAAGAATAACTAATACAAAACAAAATATACATTTTGTCAATCACAAGTGTGCGCTCTGGTTGAATAGCTTCAAGTGCAATTATTTAGTCGTAAATATCTAACAAAAAACCCCATCTACTGAACACACACTCATAGTAAACAGATACGTTTGAAAATTAGCATTTATTATGTGAATTAAGGTGCAATCAGAATTTTGATATGTATAGCATTTCTTTTAGGAATGCAATATCAGTATTTTTTCTTTTGATTTTATTAGATCACAATCTGGGGATTTCAGAATGGTACTGGATGTATATTGACAGTGTTTGCTTCATATCACAATATAGACCAGAAGTCTGAATTGCAAAAAATGTCCCACATTAGGTGAATTCACCTTAACCCTCAGCAATTTATTTTGAGCCCTGTGTAGTTTGTTTTTTAGATGTTGTGATAATCTATCTTACACAGCATCATTCCCTATGTATACTGAATAGGCCTACATCATAACATTGCCAGTATCTGCCAAAATGAATGTTAAGCTAACAATAAGTCATTGACAAAATGAATATTACTTACTTTAAAGTGGTGCATTAAATCTTGAGCTGTTGCGTGCCCCATGAATTGCGAGCCCAGGTAATGTGAATGCACTTGATCCCCGACCCAATATTGCATGTGCACGTCGAGTTGCTTCTTCTTTGTTGTGTGGTTTAGACTCTCGTCAAACATTAAAACAAAAAAAGACTTGTTGACATTGGAGATCAGCTGATTTCTGATGTAAGGTGCAACTCTGAAACGTGTTACGTAGGCCGTCTTGTCCGTTCCACAAGCAAATGTGCAGGCGATTTGTGAGTCGGGAAACATTAAACGGAAGAGATCTCCAATCCCCTCATTGGAGGTGTAGGACTGGTGCTTCGTAATTGTGTTGAGAATCCACAAAACTTATTAGCTATTAGTGTCGGTGTTCCGCCAGATTGCTCTCAGATCAGCAGAGCTGCTAGCAGCGGCAGCCGTCGTCTGGGGCGCTGGGCCCGGAGCAGACGCTGATGGGCCCATCGTCTGGGGCCTTAAAGCAGCTGTGCAGAACTTTTTGTTTTCGTTGACTATAGCGCCCCTTTGGTCGAAGCGGCATGACACCCACAGCCTGGTGTCGTAAAATTCCGACTGCAGTCAGAAATTACCGCATGCATTTGTTTTGGAGAGCGAGAGGATTAACTAACGTCAGGTCAGTCCAAGTAATTAGTGGAAACAGCAAAATGACTTAGTAAATTCTCCTGTCGTGTTTCTGTTCTGATCTGATCTAATCTGTTGTGTATTTTGAGCTACTAAGGCTACCATAGTAGTGTGAGCCTCAAGTTATTCTGGGTAATGTAGTAACCATTGTTGTGCTACTGGAAACAATGAGAAGCAGCCGTGTACGTTCGGTGTAAGGAGGAATAAACAGTTAACAAGTCATCTGCTGAGTCCACATTATTATGTGAAAATAATACTCAGACGATTTGGGAGTTATGCCCTTTCTCTATCATTTTCATATTGAGACAGCGGTTAGCTTGGCACTTGTAGGAGGTCAGTACATCTTGCGCAGAGGGATACACCGGTGAGCAACAGCTGCAGCTGGCTCTGGGACAGGTCGCCAGGTCACTCGGTAAGAGCAAACAAAGAGATGACACGGACGATATTACTCACCCGACTGAAAGCTGTCCATCAGCTCCTGCAGGCCTGGAGCGTTTTTTCCAGTTCATCTTAGGAACATGAAAAAAAGTTCCAATCACTCCAGGATTAGTGATTGCTGCAAAGTTTTCACCCTTGTGATGCACTCTCTGCTGCGGTTTTCCTCCTGATGATATATCTCCCCAACGATGGCAGCACCGAATCCCATTCTGAGTGGAGGATTCAGCCTCTCTGCTCGCCTGCTCAGCATCAAACATGTGGAGCTCCTCATCTATATGCTCCGGCTCAAACAGGTATGGCTCTGGATCTGTGTCCGCTACAAGAAACTCTTCAAAATCGCGTTCAAAGTCGTCCATTGCAGCTACTAAAATAAGGAGATATCACTAGTGTGCCTGCTCACCGGTGTATCCCTCCGCGGATCACAGCGCAGGACATACTGACCCCCTATAAGCGCAATGCTAACCGCTGAGACCCAGCCACTGGACGTACAGACACAAAAAAAGATATCGATCATGTTGTCTCAACATTAAAATGATAGAGAAAGGGCATAACTCCCAAATCGTCGGAGTATTCTTTTATGTGAAGATACACAGTGAAGACATAACATAATCCTAACACAGCAAAGCTGTTACCTGCAGCCTTCGCTTGCAAAGCTAACGCTACTAACGTTAGGTCATTAGTGGAAACATGCTAACATGCTAACGTTACACACAAGTTAGTAGTAAAGTAAGACCTGTTCATAAATGTTCTGGTGTAGCTCTGAATTTCTTATAAACTGAGGACAACTGCCTGCTGTATATTTGTGTTCATGGTCACAGTCACAGATAATTTTACATGATGCTCCTTCGTTATCCGCCATGACATCAAAAGTACAACCAAGTCGTCATAGATACATCTCTGGTAAAACTGGTGTTATGTGTTCAGCAATGCCCGTTGTGTACTGCTTACTCGAAGAACACTGTAAACACGGCTCCATCTTGTTCTGTGGTTTAATCGCTGCGGCCGAGCAGAATCACTTCGCGTCGGGTGCCGTATTCTGGTTTGCTGACTTCCGCTGTGTGTCCGACCCGAGCTAGGCTGTGCTAAATGGGGGGGGGGGATACAAACTAGGGACAGTTTTATTAATTAAAAGTTCCACACAGCTGCTTTAATTTTAGATACATGAATTTAAGACTTTTTAAGACTTTTCAAAGATCCGCGGATACCCTGGTCTTTCTGGGATCTGCCTCCTCAGCTGGGCAGCCTCCTCCTCAGCATGCAGGTACAACAGACACCTTCTCCGATCCGTTACTGATTTTTGATTTCCATCTCGCCAATGCTCACGATCACAATAACCACCAACTCTCCACAAACTTTCCCCCCCGCACTTGACTTTTGATTATAATAAGAAGCCAGCTGCGGGGAAAAGACATTTTATGAAAAATATTTTGGCTATTTATATGTTTTTGTAGAGCAGAAATGACTGTACTCCCGTCCTGCCGTTCTCCCGTTCTTGGGAAGTCCAGACTCTCGTGTGGACTTGTCAAATCCGAACTGCCGAACTTGAGTATTGAGAAATGGCTACGGTCTCACTCTGCCCAACCAATTCTCATGCCAGTGACGAACGCTGGAAAAAAGGCTGGCAGCTGAGTATTTTAAATTAATTTAAAACAGCCGGCGCGCCGGGGGGGCGGAGTTCAAGTCTGCAGCCAGACTTCAGAGAAGGGAGAGGAGAGGAGAGGGGCAGACTCCGCCGTACCAGTTGAGGGAAATGGAGTGCAGCCAAATGCTTCTGTGGACAACTACTCTCTGATTGGTGCGCAATCCATATTTGTGCTTTGATTGGGCAGCTCTAGTCTCACAGTCAACCAACTACGGGCCGTTTCACGCGCCGGGGAGGACGTGACTTTTCAAGTGAACTGAGAGACGCTTGACTGAACTTGAAGAAAGGTAAGTCGGCTCACTGGTAGTTTGATGTCTTCGGTAGCACCCTGACCGCATACTGGATGTACACTGGATCCGTTGCGTGCATGATTCGGCCACGGTGCGGACTCGCTTCGTCCTGTGGACGTCAATGTCCACTGGAACTTTAGCTGCATGCGAGCAGCCGGATCGCGAGATAATAATGTCACACGATAATTTGCAGAAACTTTGGAGGTATAAAGCAGGGCTGGACTGGGACAAAAAAATGGCCTTGGCATTTTTGGCCATGGTGGCCCACTATGACTGGTGAAATGCCATACGCACACACAATGCTGTTACCAAAATTAAAATAAATCTCAGTAGTATCCTATGTGCCCTGGAAGAGAGTACCAAGGCTAGATAATCAATATGCTCATTCACTTCTCATATACATCCTGGTGGTAATAGATGGCTCTGGAGTACACAATGCCTATGGTGAAAGCACTTGCCAAAGAAACTCTACAAGATTTATCATTTCAATTTTTAATAAAATGTGTTTAAGTACAAATAAGTCCAGCCCTGTACACAGGTCATTGAAAGTCCTTGAATTTATCTATTTCTGTATGAAATTTAGGGCTGCCACGATTAGTTGACTAATCGATGACTAATCGACTACTAAAATAATCGGTGACTATTTTAGTAGAAAATACTCTTACTGTAGCTTCTTACGTTCAGATGTTGGCAGCTTTACACACTCTCCCGTGACAGTGAACTAAAACCCTTTGGCGTGAGCATGAAACAAGACATTAGATGACGTAATTTTGGGGTTTGGGGCGAGACAGACCGACATTTTTCAACATTTTAACACATTTTTCAATGAAATGATTAGTCGACTAATCGAATAAATAATCGACAGATTAGTCGACAATGAAAATAATTGTTAGTGGCAGCCCTAATGAAATTGCATAAAAATAGGATTTTACCATGCGAATTTAAAAAATTACTGTGACCAAAGTTGGCAACCCTGGGGCTAGCTCAGAGACTAGCGGAGGCTAACTGACTGTGTTTCCCTCTGGTCATGCTCTGCTAGCCGCTCCCAGCTAGCTCCTGCTGTTATTCAGGTGAAAGTGGGAAGAAGCAGCGGTTCTGTCAGTCAGTTGAGAGAAGTGAAGCCTGAGGAGGAAGCACCGGTTAGCCCCGGTTTCACTACAGGCAGATTCACTCACTACAGGGGTGAGGAAATAAAACCTGAACAGCCTATCAGAGTGATCTCTCTTACCAACAAGCTTCGCTGCCGATTCAACATGCTCAATCGGCCGAAAAGCTGCCGTTGCCGCCGACGGTGTGGGACACACTGCAAAAACTAGGGCGACAGACACTCACCGATGGCCCGACCTTGGTCGACGGCCGACCGTCGGCTTGGTGTGTCAGGGCCTTAATAGTAGCAAACATTAACTACGCAGTATCACAAGTGCGTTCTCTCTATCCTCTGTTTCTGGCCTCCCTGCCTCTTAAATGACCTCAGTAACTCTGTAACTGAAGGAGCATCAGAGCTGGCGCCTGTTTTCTTCCTGGTTTTTAAGGTACCCTTGGAGCTGATCTCCTTTCTCCTTAAATACATTTAGGGATTGCTTCCAAAAACAGATATGAGAAGGAGAAAGATGACTGTAGGAGTTATTCTTCTGGTTTGCTCTCCTGTGGGTGGTACATCTGTCTTACTGGCTCTCCAAGCAGGAGAAGATGGGGCAAAGTGAATGTAGATAAAGAGCAAAAGACTGCCCTCCTCCTCTTTGTCTTTCCCATCAAGCATAACATAATAATGAAATATTCCCTCTCTCCCCAAGCACTAACTCTCAAAGGCTCTGTCCACTCTTAAGGGGTTTAATAAGCCTACCATTACTTTGAGTTTCTAGGAAAAAACGCAAATGAAAAGCCTACAGTGGAGAGAGAGGCAGACAAACAGACAGACAGGAGAAGCAGACAGACAGGAGCACACAGTGTTAAGAGTATCACATACAGATGCATTTTTTATTTATTACAGAAATGATCATATGTGTATGACTTTTTCTTTGTCAGTACAACAATGAAGCTGTATGAAGTCACATCTTACAATGGATTTAAAACTAGATCCTTGGCTTTTGACCCACCTGCGACTAGGGTTAGGCAGATACATTTAAGGTATCGACTGAGATAACCCAGTACCAAGTAGTATCTAAACTTATCTAGTCAAACATTATCTGCATTCGGTCCTCTTCACACCAGGGGTCTGATCTAGGACTGTGCTGACTCCCTGCCGGATCAGATCTCTCCTCCTGGCAAATGATCAGTATAACACCTGCCCACTAAGCACAAGCTAATGCAGCAGCAAGGCCAGCATCCAAAACTGGGCTCCCACCAACTTCCCCTGATGCAGAGCTCACACTCCTCTGGCCAGAGTCGCCACTGGTAGGAATTGCTTTAGGGTTGTTGACATCACTGTCATTAAGAGGCAGCGGCACACTCATTTCTTAAGCCACCACAAGTGATATCTTGTGAAACTAGACAAGGTAAGGTATCCAACATGTCAGGATAGCTTGTCGGGAAGGGGGCTGAATTATGCTCCATATTTACGCTAATTTTGGCAAAGAAACAACTGGCATGGTTATTTTTAATGGGGTCCTCGAACTGTCACCTCAAGGTATCTAAATGAATATGGGTTCTGTGGGTATCAATCAATCAATCAATCAATCAATCAATCAATCAGCTTAGAATCACTTAGTACAGCAAATCTAGATACAGTTAATGACTTAGTTTTCAGTGGTGAGTTGGTGTCAATAGCATGGTAAATGGACCTGCATTTGTATAGCGCCTTTCTAGTCATCTGACCACTCAAAACGCTTTTAACACTAAGAGTCACATTCACCCATTCACACATACATTTATACACTGGTGGCCGGGGCTATCATACAGGTGCCACCTGCTACTCAGTTTTTAACACACTCACACACCGATGGAACAGCCATCAGGAGCAATTTGGAGTTCAGTGTCTTGCTCAAGGATACTTCGACATGCAGACTGGAGGAGCCCGGGCCACAGCCGCTCAGATTGTATAAATAATAGAAAAAATACGGAAATCAGCCTATGTCCTCCCTCTACATAAAGGAGGAGAACCTAGTTGTTTGAATAACTATAGGCCAATTTCTAAATTATCAGTTTTAGTTAAGATTCTTGAAAATTTGGTGAGCGAGCAGTTAAAGGAGTTTTTAGGTGCAAATATAGCTACTGTAACGTCACCCATTGGTTTGTAGACTGCTGTTTTGAAGCCTTGATTTCAGCATTTTGGCTGTTGCCATCTTGTTTTTTGGGAGCCAGAAGTGACTATATTTGGATGAGGGGTTGGAGCTGTGGAAGAGTGAGGGTAGATCTGACTCAAAGACTAGCTATGCCCCGCAGAGAGCCTGTCACTCAAGTGGCCCCACCATAAATATGTGTAACTTTGAGCCTTGATAAAATGTTAACAGGTGAGTTATAAAAAGAAAATGTCATAAAAGTTGAAATAAGACGTTTTGCACCAGTCTGTAAGTATGTTTAGTTCTGCTGTAAAGTTTTAACATGGTGGTCACTGGGGACTGGCTCTGTTTTGGACCCAGCCTCAAATAATCAAATGCAGTTTTTGGCACTGGCTGACTTCATTTTCAGCAGCAGAGGTTGCTGCTTGGTGTTAACACCTGTTAAAGCCCTTACAACCTCACCATTAGGGATGGCTGACTGAAAAGGTTGAACCCCTACTGCTCACAACTACCAGCTATGTTGGGCAGAGACAGGCTGGTAGGCAATACATTATGAACCTCCCTCCCCACAATGACATCCCAAATGGGGCACCCGCGCCCAACAATATTTGTAGCTTTCTGAAACTTAGGATCTGCCATATCACCCAGTGACAGACCAGGAGTGCGGAGGTCAGAAAGTATTAAGGATGTCAGTGTGTCAAGCTGTCCTTTTCATTCTTCACACAATAGTTTTGTACAGTATATACACCATGAACACCATGAATGTATTCCAGTATAGACTGCTCAAAGTGTGCAAATATTATAAACGATTATCCTGTCTCCTCTTTCTGCCGTGGCAGGCTATCCACCCCACTGTAAGTATGGCCTTTTAGAACAGGTAGTAACACTTTCCCACTGGACAAAAAACTCCACTGATATCCACTAATATCTGGCCTTTGTCTTTAGTGAGAAAAGTTACAATCTGCATTTGCTCCTAAAAAATGACTCTTCAATAGTCACAGGTATTTAACGGCTCCAGCTCCAGTCAGCTCAGATCAACAGTGATGAGAGTATGACACTCTGGACGCACTAATTTTATCCTCTTTTTGAGAGTGATGCAATAAAGGGTCGCCACAAAGTACCTTCCATCTATGTCCAAGCAGCACTCAAACAACAATCATTCAACAATAGTCAGCAATGAGTTTGAAAGAGAGACAGAATAAGTAAAGTATAAGTAAAAAGATGTAACCAGCATAACATTTTCACTGGCCTTCATGCCGCTCTCCACTGTTTACTAACCATTGTCCGGTATGTTTGTGATAATGAATGTGACATACCAGAAAAAAAACACAAAACGGAAAAACAAACTCATCTTCAAGGCATTCGGGTACTGGCAATGGAAAAGGAGATAATCTCCTATTTTTAATGGATGTTTAATTAATCCACCTATTTGCGCTAACTTGTTTGAAAAATGGTATTATGGTCTTATACTGCATATGTCCTAGCTTGATAATAACAATTAGGTAGAAGCACGTCGAAGCTTGGGTAGAACAAGGTTGAGCATTGTACTCACAATGTACTGTGAGTTGTGCATTCATTCCTTCTTAGAGGAGCTATGTGTCTTTTTGTATTTGTTTCTCTCTGTCTGTCTTTTCTACCTTTATTCTCCACGGTATGTCTTTGTTTGTGTAACTTGTCTGTCCTCCAGGCCAACCCCAGAACCTCAGACTAAACACAATGAAAGTCATCCTGGTCAGGCACTGGGTCTACACATACACACACACACACACACACACACACACACACACACACACACACACACACACACGCACACACACACACACACACACGGGCAGCCCTGTTTGATCCCTATTAAAGCCAGTCAAGGGTGTTACATGTTTGCAGTTCACTTCAGCTCCATCAAAATGCCCCATTGGAAATTTACTGGCCTTTCAGCGGCACAGTGGGGTCCTATAAAAACACCTGTGCACCACTACTTGCACATACCACACTCACACACACTGTAGATGCCCATGTTGTTAGACCCTTGTTACCACCGAGTGCCAGCAATTTGATTCAGCTCCAGGGTCAGATGCCTGTTGGCACCTGACACTCTGTCTGCTCTGAGTGAGTGTGTGTGTGTGTGTGTGTGTGTGTGTGTGTGTGTGTGTGTGTATGTGTGTGTGTGCACGTGGCCCTCACATTCCTGGCTCTGATGTCATCCCTATCATCAGACATCTTCCAGCACAACTTTCTCTAACACTTGTTTGTTTATGAAGCCTATATGGCTGCTACTGTATATCACCAGGCCAAACGACCAACTTTATCTCTCTCTGCATCTCTCCATCCCAACAGATGTGGATGAGTGTGTGGACAACAACGGTGGATGCCAGCAAGTTTGTGTCAACACCATGGGGAGCTACGAGTGTCAGTGCACAGATGGCTTCTTCCTCAGCGACAACCAGCATACCTGCATCCACCGCTCTGACGGTAAGACTGGGACAGAGACAGATAGTCCTGTGAGAGCTGTGTTCTTCCACTGTCCCCAGAGCTTTATTTCAGGGTTAGATAAAGCTACTTGATACATGTTGCTTAATCTTTAACTAAACACAAGGACGAGATTGCCTAAAATGTTTAGGGCTTTAGGGCAAATGGATCCGTTTGCTAGAATGACCTGAGAATGTGACAAAGCATGCATTTATTATAGGTGGAGTGAAATCATGCAGTCATTATAAAGAGATGCTACTTTGCTTTAGTTGGTGCAAAATTAAAGGAAAGTTGTTTGTCCTACTGCTTTATGCTGGATGTGTAAAAGACAGTTCAATGCAGACATTTAGTCTGACTGAATTAGTCCTTTCAAAGCCCAGCCACTTCAGTGCTCTAAGCATAGCTAGCTTGAACATGGCAGAATTTTGGTCAGCTTTCCCCCTTCCTGTTATACCTAGATATGTTATGTGCTAGTTAAAGCCCCCCTCCAGACAGTTTTACTTCCTATTTAAAAGTTAAGGTTCTCTCTGTCTCACACAGACATTGTGCCATTACCACAGCAATTAGATATTTTTATGCCTCTGTGCTAGAGGCATACCTTTGATGCTTATCTGTCTGTCCCATCCTCGTGAACACAATATCCCAAGAGCATCTTAATGGGGATTCTTCAAATTTAGCACAATTTGTCCACTTGGATTCATGATCTGATTAGATTTTGGTGGACATGGGTCAAAGGTCAAGGTCACTGTGACCTTGTCTCTCTTATTTACATGAATGCAATATCTTAAGAACAGCTTTCCGGATTTTTTTCAAATGTGGCACAAACATCTACTTTGATATATTGATAAACTGATTAGATTTTGGTGGTCAAAGGTCAAGGTCACTGTAGCATCACAACTTTCTGCAAAAACACCTTTTGAGGCATTACTCAGTGTCATATCACAGGAACAGAAGAGGAAATATTTGGTAAGATAATTAATTGGTGACACTAATCTTGGGTGTCCACCTTGAAACTGTGCTGATTGTACAGATCTTCTGTGTTGCAGTGGGGGAAATGTGTGTTTTCACAGACATGGATATAAACTACAAGAGAAGCTTCATTGATGAAGCATACAACTGTGGGTGGTAATTTTAGTTTTTCCATATAAAGTTTTAAAGTTTGAACAGGGCTCAACGGGACTTTCACTGTGACAGCGGAATTCATGTGATAAAAACAAGCTAACTGTGCTAACAATGGATCAGAAGTATGCAACAACATTTTTTTGTCAACACTAGATGTCAAACAACAGCCAGAGATTGTGTTGTATTAAGTATCTGTGAGCTGTAAATTCACCACTTCTTAGCAGAAGAGAGAAGACAATGTTTTCTCAGAGAGTAGTGCATAAGTCAAGAGCTCTCACTCTGCAGCAAAATCTGTATAGCAAAACATCCCCAGAGGAACGCTGCACAGCACAATGACCAGAAACAAACAACTGCTCGATTTGAAGTAATCTCAGTCAACTGAGGGGTCTCGGACTGATGACTCGAATCTCCTACTTTCAAGGGGCAGCCCTAATATAGGCATATGTTAAGTTGGCTAATGTTAGCAAACACTAGCCAAATACCTTAGCTTGCTAACATATTGCCACATCAAGAGGAGTTAACCTCATTTCAGATCAACATCATCCAGATTTGCTTCTTCCTTATTTCCAACCGTTAAGACATTTGGAAAAGGACAACAAATTGGTTGCTCACATGTTCTTAAGATGACACAAATTATCATTCGTCAGATCAACGCTAACATCCCTTTGTTTACATTATCTCTGCAAGGCTAACATTACATGCCTTCCCGGAAGTAGCCTAACTTTCTGAAATAAAGATAGACTAACGTTAGGTCAGGACCATGGTCTGTAGTCAGTCAAAAATACAGTAGTAGAGTACTTTCCTGATTTCCAGAAGGGTACAAGGAGACGCATACCCAGCATACCCAGCATCTTTTTGCCTTTTTAAAGAAAGATAACATTGTGAATATATCTGTCCATCACATACTGTAATCCTTGCTGCCGGTTTGTTAAAGCGATAGGCTATTGCTGGTTGCCCAGAGCAAAGGAAGAACAGGGGGAAAATGGGAGAAATTTCAGGAATGGCAATTGAGGAAGGAACCCTCTCCCGTATCGGACAGATGTGCAATATGTGTGTACAGAATAACCAACATAATAAAATGACAGTATAGATAATCATATGACAAAATGATACATAGAATGTATGTTTGTGAGAGATAGAGAGGTAAAACAAATAGGCCTATCAGTCAATCAGATACAGGGGTCTGTTTGATCACTTACATCCCAGATAGCACACATACATCTGGCCGACATCAGCCCGATTTATCAAGTTGAGATCGTTAAGACATAGCAGGGAGAGCGTTTGCTCATTGCCAAGACGTCGCTGAGATGTCAGCCTTTAATCGAAAATGACTACGCGACGTTCAAACAATCAATGAAAGAAGCTGCGCTCAGTGGACGCTCCTTCATTAATATTCATATGCTTCATTAACTACGACCTTTATTCATTTAGGTCAGACCTTTCAAACTACAAATATTTCACCATTCAATGTGAGAAATCAATGCTAACATTCAAAAATAGCTGACTGTTACCCTATTTCGTGTGTAAGTGTGCACAATAGTGTTGCACAGCATACCGGTACTAAAATAGTACCGTGGTACTATACTGCATTTGGAAAATACCGGTACTTTGAAATTGATTCAATTCATTAATTTAGTTCATTTATTTTACTCATTTATGCACACAAACGCCTTTCTTGTTCCTATTGGAGCACAGATTGCACAAGTGGTGTGTATGACAACACCTGTATCAACATTCGCAGCTGGCGCACGTGAAAAAAGACAAGAGAAAGTCTGCCTCACAAAGGGAGACAACACGAGACAACACCAACTTGGTGAAACATTTGATGGTGGGGGGGTGGTGTGGGATCACGGATGGCAGCTCCGGGCACTTCCACTTTAACACAAAAGGAGTGCTCACGATAACCAGATGAGCACATAACCGGATGTATGTGTGCTATCTGGGATGTTTATCCTCTTGAACATGAAACTCTGTCAGCCTTGAAATAGATCCCCCGTTATTCACATCCCGCTCTACACTGATCCTGTGACAGGCTTTCTAGATCACAAGGAGACGTGGGATTTGAGGGCACCGAGATCATGCCACTGGCTTGTTCGGTTGCCCTCAACACCCACAGTGGCGTTACACTTCTTAAAATCATTTGACCCAACTACCTCGCCATCCCAGACCCATTGCGCCAGTCACGTTTAATTTATGGGCTCAATGTGCAGCAGCGAGGGGTGCTGAAGGAGCGGTGATCCCGAGGTTAGGAGGGGTTGCCTTCTCCTTCCCTCTAACGCTCACACACGCATTCTCAAAGCACAATGCTCACATGCATGCTGCCATGAATGAGGACAGTGTGGCAGTCGAGTTCAAAGACAGATGAGAGGACAGTCATCTGTCATTTTTGCAACAGCACAGAAAGGAGACGCCAGAGGAATGTGGCGAGGGATGAAGACCAAGAGGGAGGAGAGAGAGATCAAATACAGAAGTGACCTCTCCTTAATCCTCTCCCTCTCTCCCCTGATGCTCACAGTGCTGCTGTGGTCAGTGTGAAGGCATGTTAGGAGCCAGTGTCAGGATGTTAGAGGATTCTCTGTGGACACATTCAGAGAAGGAGGTAAAAAAGATGCAGAAATAGAAGTGTGTTTGCTCACTGGAAACCCCATAAACCAGCATGTGAATATGTCTCCCTTTCCCTCTCTCTCCTCTCCTCATATTAAAAATGATTTCTGACAGGAGTTCTCATTTTCTATGGTGGATAAGGAAAATTGTACCACAAAATGAGTCCACAAATTACTCAAATGCAAATTGAATTGCCAAATTCCATAGATGAATTTCCCTTTTTAACACAAAAAAATCATTCAAATTACTTATTCTTTTAAAAAAAAAGGCAAAAGCATTTTTGTACATCCAAATAAATGTCAAAAATCTACATCTTTTCAAAACAGTTACTATGTCAACATGTGTAATTCCCGCTCCTGTCAGAAGGATGTTCACTGTAAACAGGCAGTGAAGATGCTTGTGGTGTATTCTCGTTGCCCGACTCTGGCAGACTGTTCTGAGCCTTTAACCACCGGCACAGAGCCCCCCTCATCCGCAGATCCTCAATCAGACACTTGTCTCCCCTCCTCCTCCTGCACAGGAATAGCAGCAGCATCCCAGTGTCCCACAGGAATCTCCTTGCACATTTTTTTCCATCTTCTCTTCCATGGCCTGCTTCTCTCCCCTCTGCATCTTGTCTCTTTTTTTCGCTCTCTTGATTTCATCTACCAAAGGTTCCATATGATAGGACCTCTTACGCTGTTTAAGGACAGTGGGTCAATCTAACAACATACAGGGAGTCACAGACATACTGTATAATATTTAGCTCACACATTCTAAAGTGGCCTGTTTTGGCACCCCTGGTCAAAATTTTGTTTACTGTAAATAGTTATGTAAGTAGAAAATGAATTGATCTCCAAAAGGCATGAAGTTAAAGATGAAACATGCTTTTCAACATTTTAAGCAGGATCAGTGTATTATTTTTGTTTTGTACAATTTAGAGTGAAAAAAAGGAAAGGAGCACCACTCACAAGTTTAGGCATCCAAGATATCTGAGCTCTCAGACAACTTTTACCAGGGTCTCAGACCATAATCAAGTCAAGTCAAGTCAAGTCAAAATTTATTATAGCCCAAAATCACAAAAAAATGCAATACACATAAGCAAATTACACATAACACAACAAATAAAATATATAAAAATGACCATGTAGAACAAAATAAACAAACAAAACAAAATGAAAGCAAAGCAAAAACAAAAATAACATTGGCACTTGTATATGTAAAGTAGTAGATAACCATGATGTAGTAATGAAGTACGGAAGCACGTTGCATTCACTGGATAAAAAAAAAATTAGACACCTTATCTCGTAATTACGAGATCCTGATCTCATAATTATGAGAAAAGATAGAGAGAAAAGACAATATTGTCAGTGAAACAGAAACAAGCTTTAGTTAAGGGACAAGAGTCAAGAGTCACAAACACTCACGTAGGCTATGTTAAAAGTTAGCTACTTACAACCGGTGTATTTACTGCAGGTTATGTGTCTGGGGTCCTTCGCCTGTGGAACAAGTAACGTGACCACTAACTTGTCCCCAAACAAACCCATGCTTGTGTTAGGCTTATGTGTTTCACTAACATTCTTTATGTATTATGAAGAATGTCAGACTGGCCAATCAGTGGCAGAGCTGGGCCCGGAGTCAGAAACAGCGCATTTCGACTGACACAGAACCAAATCGTCAGATTCCCGAACCTAATTAAGTAGGCTACTTACAACGGCATGAAAGACAATCTGACATTCTTTTTGTTGTTGGTTATTTCTTTAAAAAAAACACAACTTCATTCTCATAATATTATGACTTCAATCTTATTAAATAACGACTTTAATCTCATAATTCAACTTTATTCTTGTAGCCTAATATTATGACTTTTTCTCAGTTGACTTTATTCTCGAAATCTCCAAATTTTTTTTCTTCAGTGTGACCCTAATACTCCGTCGTACCCGAATACTCCGTTGTAATTTCCAATATATACACATTATAATAACGATATGGAATATGGTCAAGATGGCACCACCCGAGTGGCAGCTGGTTACAGTAGTTCCGACGCCCCTTCGTGGATGGGCAGTATGTGGTTCTGAGCGAAGCAGTGGCTAATGTGGCACCTTTCCTGATCTCATAATTACGAGATCCTGATCTTGTAAGATCAGGATCTCGTAATTATGACATCTGTTCTTGTAATTAAGAGTAATTACGAGATCTTTACTCATAATTAATAAAGTTAGAGTACTTTGATTACATTTTGCATAATTAATAAAGTTAGAGTACTTTGATTACTTTTGCAGTGACGAGTAACCTAACACGTTAGTTTGCTGTTTGGGTAATCAAATACCAAAGTACATTTTCAAACAAGACATCAGTTACTTCCGTTACTTTTAGAATGCTGGTCCTTCAGCTCCAAAACAGCAACGGCTGTCGTTTGGTTCTAATAACTTAGATAATGTTAAACCTATCAGTCTGAAAGAAGCCACGGAGCTTGTGGCTCACTACGTGGTCGGAGAAATGCTGCCGTTGTCTACAGTGGAGTCTAAATAGGTGGAGTAGGACTCGCTGACAGACATATTTCAGACTCAGGACTTGCATTATGCCTGGTACACGCTACACGCTGGTACTCACCAATTACCCCCAGTCCAATTATTCTTGTCCTTTTTTTTTTATCACTGTTACTATTATTTCATGTGCCAGCCGTCATGTTGTTGTAGTCACCTAAAAGCTCAGCAGATGGCAGGAGCTACATTTGAAGCGCCATATGTAAACTGTCAAGCTACTGTATCTTCCACAGGAAGTTCTGACAAATATTTCAGAATAAAAGCCTCTTTAGAAAATGGAGGGATTCTCTCAGACGAGGTTATAAGGAGCTTTTAATTTGAAACAAGTGTTGAGTTTGAAATGAGGGTATGTTAACTTTACAAAGACAACGGAGCGGATAAAAAGTAAATATATAAACACACAGAGGGATTAACAATAACGGACAGTCTATAATGTAGTTTGTTTCAAATGAAGCTGGGAGCCTTTGCAGTTGTGGTGAGTAAAAGCCCTGCCACTATTTGTTAATGTTATTACTTTATGTCCGACTGTGAGGATGTACCATTGTTAGCTAGCTTGATGCTAATGACACTAACGTTAACTCAGCGGGTTGACAAAGTGCCTCTGCTGTTTCACACCATCATTTCCCCCTTTTACTCTGTGTGGTAACATCCCTAGAGGAAATATTAAAAATGCTGGGGTGTTGTTGTCATACAGTTGTCTATGGCAGCAGATTGTTCTGTGTTTCTACTGTCAAAGTGACGGCTGTGATGGGAGAATTGGATCTCAGTGAAGGGCAAGTCGTCCATAACTCCAAAAAAATGTAGGCTTAGTGCCCTGTGGTCAATTGCCCAATAGGAAATGTAGAATACTCAAAAGTATTTTAAAAGTGCTTGAGTTACTCTACTCAGGGAGTAACGCAGTAAAGTGACTGGTTACTTTTTTTTAAAAAAGTAATGCCGTAACGTACTTTGATTACTTTTAAAGTCACCCTTACCCAACACTATAAGGACAGAGACTATGTGATGTTAACGCAGATGCAAAAAGGTGTGTTTTGAGTTTACTTTTGAAGGAATCGACTGTGTTGGCTTCACAGATTTGAATGGGAAGGCGGTTCCAGAGGAGAGGGGCTCAGTATGAGAAGGCTCTACCACCTGCTGATGATTTATTCATTTTGGGGATGGATAGGAGACCGACATTATGGGATTGTGGAGGCCTGATTGGTAAACGGGGAGTAAGTAGAGATGATAAGTAGTATGGTGCAAGTCTGTGTAATATTTCATAAGTTAAAAGCAGAAACTTGAAGTCCGATCTAGTGTGTATAGGGAGCCCGTGTAATGAAATGAGAACAGGGGTGATATGGTCAAATATCCTGGCAGCAGTATTCTGAATAAGTTGTAGTTTCCTAATGGTTGAATTTGGTAAACCGGAGAAAAGTGTATTGCAATAATCTAATCGGGATGAGACAAAAGCGTGAACCAGTGTTTCTGCATCAGTCATGGAGAGAATGTGACAAGTCTTGACAATATTGTGTAGGTGAAAATATGCTGTTTTTGTTATATTATTAATATGGTCTTCAAAGGAGAGATTAGGATCTAATAAAATACAGAGGTTTCTAACACGGGGGCTTTGTGAAATGATAGAACCAGCTAAATTTAAGGTGAGATTGCAGAATTTGTATTAAAGAGAAGGAAGTTTGACGACATCCATTGTTTGATTTCTTGTGTGGATTGTAGATGAATCAGTTGATGAGAGGTGTCAGACTTGATGCTTATGTAGAGCTGAGTATCATCTGCATAAAAGTGGGAACCTAATTTGTATTTATTGATTAATGAACCGAGGGGTAGCATGTAAATAGTAAAGAGAAGGGGACCAAGCACAGACCATTGTGGTACACCATAATTGACCTTTTTGCGTTCTGAAGAGCAGTTATTATGAAAAACAAAGTGAGATTTGTCGGTAAGGTAGGATTTGAACAAGGTGAGAGCAGAGTCGGTGAGTCCTGTGTAGTTTTCTAAAATATGGGGATCAAGTGTATCAAACGTCGCACTGAGGTCTAGTAGTAGCAATACTGAAGCTGACTCGGAATCGGAGGCAAGTAGTAAATCATTGACCACTTTTCCAATTTCCGTACTATGAAATTTTCTGAGACTGGATTGATGAGGGTTGTATAGATTGTTGAAGGAGTGGTGAACAGTGAGTTGTTGGGCTACTGCTTTTTCTAGGATTTTTGAAAGAAAGGGGAGATTTGTAACTGGTCTGTAATTATTGATCACATCAGGGTCCAAGTTATGTTTCTTGAGTAGTGGCTTGATTACGCTTGTTTTAAAAGATGCAGGTACTGTTCCATTGGTAAGAGAGCTATTAATTATATGTAGTAGTGGGCTAAAAATTGGGAAGAGGTCCTTAATGTACTTAGAAGGAATAGGATCAAGTAGGGAGGTAGTGGAATTGGAAGAGAAAACCAGTTTAGAAAGAGTTTCGTCGGAAATTGTCTTGAAGTTGGTGAGTTTGCAAGGTGACGACAGGTCATATGAAACCGCCTCCTGAGAGAAGATATTGCTTTTCTAATGTTGTCGATTTTAGCGGTGAAAAATTCTATGAAATCAGAAGTGTTAGGAGGAATATTACACATAGGGGATGGTTTACATGTTAATTTAGCTACAGTGTCAAAGAGAATTTTTGAGTTATTTTTATTATTTTGTATAAGTTCAGAAAAGTAAGTTGTTCTAGCAGCACGAAGAGTGTGTTTATATTCACGGAGGCTGTTTGACCATTCATGCTAAAAATTATTTAGCTTGGTTGATCTCCATTTTGAGCCTTCTGGATTTTTGTTTCATAAGCCGAGTGTTTTGATTGTACCAGGGGGATGGTTTTGGTCTAATTTTTCTGTTATAGAGAGGGGCGACTGAGTTAAAAGTATCCAGTAGTTTTTCTGTGAATTCATTTAGGCAACAGTGGATCCACGGTGGTGATAGTTGATTTGAGTTTCTCAGCAAGTTTATGAACAGTGGATGAGTCGGTGCGTCTGGGAGTATAGATTTTAGAGTGGCTAATATGACAATTAGAGATGAATGTAATTTTAAAGGTAAAGAAATAGTGATCTGAAAGGGCAGGTAGGTGTGATGAGATAGCTAGATCTGTGAAAAAGAGGCCGCGTGTAAGGATCAGGTCAAGTGTGAGACCATAGAAGTGAGTGGGTTCATTGATTTGTTGTGTCAAACCAGTAGAATCAATCAGATCTAGAAAAGCTTTACTGAGTGGTACAGATTTATCGTTAATACGTATATTAAGATCTCCCATAAATAAAAGATTATCAGATCGTGTCAGCATGTCACAAAGAAAGGTAGAAAACTCTGATAAAAACTGTGAGTAGGGCCCTGGTGGTCGATATAAAAAATCAGGTTGTTAGGACTATGACTTGTTCACAATCATTGTTAGGAAAGGCCAGGTGATGCAAATTTCAAAGCTTTATTAATACTCTAACCCCTGAAACTTTGCCCCAACAATCAGCAGCCATGGGCTCTGCTCAGGGGTGTTTCTTGGGACTGAGAACATTGGGGGCTGAGCCCAGAACCTTATAGGGAAGTCTAGGGGATCCTACCCGGGAAAAAAGCTCTATGCTTTCTTGAGCCTTATTGCGTCTTGTCTACAGCCAAATACTGCCAACATGTACTTCAAAATGTGTCAAAATAAAATTATATTATACTGATAGAAACAGGATGATGCACTTATAGATAACACAGGAATTAAAGCCAAAAAAATAAATATTTTGTAAATATTTTGACTGAAGCCAAGTCATATTCCCCCTCAATTTTTGAAAAATGTTAGAGGTTACATGATTTGCAGTGATATTTTTAGTTTGCTTTTTTTTTTTTTTAACACCAGACTACCTACAGACTATATCAGGAGCCATATTTTCCCCAAAAAATGCACATTACATGAGTCAGTTTAATTTTTGGTATTTTATTTTTCCTTCCACTCCTACTGTGTTGTGTTGCACCTCTGTCTCTGCTGCTCTTTTTTCTCCATCTGCTCATTCCTTCCATCCTTTGAATCTGCTGCCAGAAAAACAAAGAAATGTATACTGAATGACAACAGAACATATTAAATGAAATATTTTAAAAACATTTCTTTTTTCACTTGGACAAATTTCAGATAAATGTCATTGAGTGTTACTGTACCTTTCACTTTTCCAGACTGCTGCTGTTTCCCTCCATGACTCATGTTTCTCTCTGTCACACATCTTCTGAAAAAAAACAACAAAAAAAAAACAGATAAACAAACTGATTTCAGGCACACACCATTTTCTGATGAGGCTAACTCACCATGCTGTAGGTTTTAACTCTCCATCTGATTCTCTCTTCTCTCTTTCCCTCCATCACTAGCTGCTCTCCATTGACTTGCTTGTTTCCTTCTTTCCCTCTTTCACTTGCTTGTTTCCTTCTTTCCCCCTTTCACTTGCTTGTCTCCTTTCACTTGCTTCTTTCCCTCCATCACTTGCTTGCTCACTGTTGTCTTCTTGGTCTCCTATCTTCCTTTTATCTTCCTTCTCTGTACTGTCATCTGTAAACAGAATATAACATCAGATTCATTTTATCATAGCAGACGTTATCAAAAAGCAATCATATAAGGGAACTGGCCCTTGCAACAGGATTAGCATTTACTTGTCTTTTTCCTTCCTTGCTAAAGTGGCACTCACTGGGCTCAATTATATTGTTTTAATTATGAAATACAAGAGATGGTAGTAAAGAGTTTAAATGTTGCAACAATATATGAGTAGCCTAATCAATAACAACATTGACAAATATCTACATGAATAACTGTATACATGCAGGCAAAAAGAGATAGAGGTGCTCGGCAGCACTCGTCTGCCCTCCGGCACGCCCCCCCTAACAATACACGTTTCACATAATTTTGAAGGAATAAACAGAATTTAAATTATTCATTTACCTGTTTCTGGTAACGGCTCCCCGGAGACGTGAGACTCAGCCGAGTCAGCCTCCTTGTTTTTGAAAAAACGTCTTATATCCATGATCTTTCGTGTTGTTGATAAAACGTCTCCCTCCAGCGCGGTTTAGATACCGGAAGAGCCTGGTGACGCGAGGCTATCAGCCAATAAAACATGGATGCTTCACGCAACCCCTCTCTCTGATTAACCAGTCTTGACGTCATCCTGTGTTGCATTCACTGAAAATGGAAAACTACAACTTCTTTAGTGGCTCGTTAATGTACAGTTATCATTATTTCTTCTGAAGTTGAATTATCCGGGGCTTAAGAAAAAACGTTCAGGGCTAAAGCCCCGGATGCCCAGGCCTGGCAACGCCACTGGCTCTGCTAAACAGCTGCCAACCACTCTAAACTAGAATAACTGATGTCCACAAAGCAGGAGAAGGCTATAAGACAATAGCAAAGTGTTTTCAGGTAGCTGTTTCCTCAGTTCTTAATGTAATTAAGAAATGGTAGTTTCCACAGAAACTGTGGAGGTCAAGTTGAGATCTGAAAGAAGAAAACTTCCAGAGAGAGTTGTTTGTAGGATTGTGAGAAAGGCAAATCAGAACCTCCATTTGACTGCAAAAGACCTGCAGGAAGATTTATCAGACTCTGCAGTGGTGGTGCACTGTTCTACTGTGACACCTGTACAAATATGACCTTCATGGAAGAGTCATCAAAGGAAAGAGTCCTCACCACAAAATTCAATGTCAGAAGTTTGCAAAGGATCATCTGAACAAGCCTGATGCTTTGTGGAAACAAGTCCTGTGGACTGATGAAGTTGAAATAGAACTTTTTGGACGCAGTGAGCAAAGGTATGTTTGGAGAAAAACAGGATGCAGAAGTTCATGAAAAGAACACCTGTCCAACTGTTAAACACGGAGGTGGATCGATCATGCTTTGGGCTTGTGTTGCAGCCAGTGGCACGGAAAGTAGCTTCTACAACAGGACAATGATCCTAAACACACCTTGAGATCCACATTGTACTATCTCAAGAGGAGCAAGCTGAAGGTCTTGTCATGGCCCTCACAGTCCCCCAACCTAAACATCATTAAAAATCTGTGGATAGACCTCAAAAGAGCAGTGCATGCAAGACGGCCCAAGATTTAATAGAACTAGAGGCCTTTTGCAGAAAGAATGGGTGAAAATCCCCAAAACAAGAACTGAAAGACTCTGAGCTGGATACAGAAAGTGTTTAGAAGCTGTGATACTTGCAAAAGGGGACGCTATTAAATACTGACCATGCAGGGTACCCACAACTTGACTCCTAGTGCAAAATGTCTTTTACCACAACGTTAACTGTAACCCTTTATAACCATTGTGAAATACATAAACATTTATCACTGCGTAATGGGTAACATGAGTGATTTAGAACACATTTAAACACAGTTGTCTTTGGCTTATGGCCTTAAACGCATAGTCTCACAGCATTCCAGGAAACTCTACCCATTTAGCCCCAACATACTACAATGTGTTCAGTGCACAATGACAGTGCTGTTTATCGGCCTTAAACTAATTAGGCAAAATCAGCTTCATAAATTTTAGTCAAATTAACTCAAAACTCAAAAGTTGTTGATTTAACATTAAAAAAGTATGTCAAGCTCACAAGAGCTCAGTTTTAGTGTCAAGTGAACAGAAGGGTTTTATGTCATTGAGTGTGTTTAAATGGACAGTTTAATTCCCTTTTCATTTGGAATTAAAGTTCATTGCTATTAAAAGTGATCTTGTAAACACCTATATCGGAATGAAAATGGCCAATGCGACTGAAAATTCATTCCAATGTAAGGGGCTGGAATATTCAGTTTTTAATTCCGAATGAAAGAATTTCTCGCACTTAAAGTTAAAGTCCCACTGATTGTACTTGTATACACGCATTCCTCATTAAGTTAATTCTGGTCTTTCTGCGCATGCTTGTTTCCTTGCCCTTCTGGTGCAATGACGTATATAGCGCATGACTGGTATGCAGCAACGGGCTGAGATAGAGCAGTCGGACTCGTTGCACTTACTGGTTTCCATTTGCTAAAGCATGGTCTTCTACCTTCCTCCTCCTTAACAGACGAAGCATTAGCAGAACAAGGATGTTGTCGTACTGCTGCTTCAAGAATATAAGCGAAACAAGCCCGAAAAAGGCACTAAGAATGGCGTCGTCAAGCATCATGTTATCTGGAACGAGGACTACAATGTTTTCTTCCGGTAAACGTAAACACGCAACATCCACTCCGCCCCCTACCCAATCAGAAACCTTCCCTGCCCCAAACCTTGCGCAGACCCGAATAAAGGCGATTAAACTGATCTGCCGTGTAAACCCTCATTCAGAATGAATATCTCCCATGTAAACTACCTGGAAAAACTTTAATTACGAATGATTTCATTCAGATTTATTTCATTCTGAATGAGAAGCCATCATGTAACCACACCCATTGTAACAATCTGGGACATCCATGTAGACATTAAAATTATGTGTCATGGATGGATTGGGGTTTATATTTTATACTGCCTATATTAACAGCAGTATACTGCTGTTAATATAGGCAGTATAAAATAATGGAAGTAACCACCATGACATCACCTCTTGGTTTGTAGAGTCCTTTTTTGGAGCCTCGAGTTTGGCATTTTGGTTGTCACAGTCTTGGATTTTTTGAGCCAGAGATGAGCTGTGGAGGAGTGAGGGCTGGATGTAACTCTCAAACTCCTTTTTGACTGCCTGTTCAAGGTGGGAATTTTGTGCCATTATTCCACCTCACCAGTCTTTATTTTATTTATTTTATTTTTTTTATTTCACCTTTATTTTACCAGGTTAGTCCCATTGAGATCACTGATCTCATTTTCAAGGGAGACCTGGCCAAAACAGCAGCAGCAAAAAAAGTTACAGACAAGACACAACGCAACAAATACATTAAAAGTAATATGAATTCAGGATAACACTAAAATAACTACAGACAATGACAAGAACCAACCGATGTATTTATCATTGAGGTTATCAGAACTTTAAAATCAGACTCCTAAGATTCAGGTCTTTTTGAAGGCTGTTCCAGGTAAGAGGAGCTGAGCACTGAAAGGCATTTTTCCCCACTTCAGTCCTTATATATGGTACAGGCAATAGGACAACATCTTGAAATCTCAAGTTATAGCTACCACCAGCTTTCTGAACAATCAAAGAGCAAATATAAGAAGGGAGCAAGCCTAGCATGGCTTTATAGAAAAACAGGTACCAGTGACTGAGCCTTCGCATAATCAGTGAGGGCCAGCCAATTCTGGAATACAGATTACAGTAATGAGTTAAGACTGCACAGTTTGTGACAAATCTCAAAACACTGTGATACGCAGTGTCCAACATCTTCAAACAA
Source organism: Epinephelus cyanopodus (assembly GCA_026686955.1). Classification (NCBI taxonomy): domain Eukaryota; kingdom Metazoa; phylum Chordata; class Actinopteri; order Perciformes; family Serranidae; genus Epinephelus; species Epinephelus cyanopodus. The sequence continues at coordinate 3,502,733 of CM048936.1, forward strand.
TGGGCTGGAGTGTTCATATAAAATATCACCATAATCAAGAAGTGGTAAAAAGGTTGCAGAAATTAGTTTCTTTCTGGCCTCAAAGGAGAAACAGCTCTTGTTTCTAAAATAAAACCCTAATTCCAACCCTCAGCTTTTTAAGATTATTCACCTGAGGTTTAAAAGACAGGCAGTCATCTATCCATATGCCCAGATATTTATAGCAGGAGACAATCTCTAGTTTCTTTCCTTGAGTTGTAACAATATCTAAGATGTTGGCTTTGACCTGTTTGCAATTTTAGTTGAAAAAGCTGAGTCTGGATGATATTAAAAACAGTTTGCAATTTGGCAAGGGCCTCCATGATGGAGGGGGCAGCACAGTATACCACTGTATCATCTGCATAAAAATGAAAATTAGCTCCACTCACATTATGACCCAAATTATTAATATAAATTGAAAATAACAGTGGACCTAACACAGAACCCTGCGGTACACCATTACAAATGTTTAACCATTCAGCGCTGAGCGCATCAAATTGAACACACTGCAACCTTTCTGACAGATAAGAAACCTGATCAGAAATAGCAATATTAGACAATCTTTGTCGCAAAATGAGATGGTCAACGGTATCGAAGCAGTGCTGCGCAGCACTGCTTCTTATCAACAGAGTCAATGAGTTCATTCATTACCTTCATAGCTGCTGTTATAGTGCTGTGTTTCATTCTGAAGCCAGACTGATGCTTAGAGAGAATGTCATTTGCACCTAAAAACTCCTTTAACTGCTCACTGACCAAATTTTCAAGAATCTTAACTAAAACTGACAATTTAGAAATTGGCCTATAGTTATTCAAACAACTAGGTTCTCCTCCTTTATGTAGAGGGAGGACATAGGCTGATTTCCATATTTTTGGAATCAAGTTGGAGCTAACAGAAAGGTTAAAAATATAAGTCAGAGGTCGTGCAATAAAATCTGCAGCTATTTTTAAGAAAAAGGGTTCCAAGTTGTCAGGGCCAGCAGGTTTCTTAGGATTTAACTTGGTAGGCTTCATGTACATCAGCAACCAAAAATGGAGAAAAGCAGAAAGGTTCATCTGTGGCACTTTGGACAGGATCAGGAACTGAAGTGTACACAGAAGCAGAGTCAGAAACGGAGTCGAACAGTGAGCCACATGATACAAAATGCTCACTAAAACAGTTAAGCACAGTGGGTCTGTCAGATATAGTGCCAGATTCTGTGGCAATTAATTTTGATTTCCGATAAAGATAAAGCTTTAATAGCTTTCCAGAATTTTCTAGGATCATTCAAGTTTTCAGTGTTGTGAAAATACTTAGATTTAGAACTTTTAACTTGAGAAGTAAAACTATTTCTAAGTTGCCTGAAAAGGAGCCAGTCAGTCTCAGAGTCTGTCTTTCTAGCCTTCGCCTAGGTCTTGTTTCTTTCGTGCAGAAGACTAGATAATTCTGCTGTAAACCAGAGGTTATCTTGGCCCTTCACTCTAAACTTACGTAGAGGTGCATGTTTTTCTATAATTTCCTTGAAACCTTGATAAAAATATGACCAAGCAAATTCAATATCATCAATTAAATCAATTTTGCTCCACTCAAAATAAAACAAGTCAAATAAAAAACCCTGTTCAACAAAGTGCATAGTGTCACGTTTAATAATGATGCGTAGTTTACCTTTCAGAACCTTTGTCTCTCTAATTGCAGCCACAACAAACACAGTGGTCACTAACATCATTGGCAAATAGTCCAACAGCAGAGTATTTATGAGGGACATTTGTCAAAATGAGATTGGCCTCAGGCAGCAGAGCTGGGTGGATGGTGAGGGCCTCAGGCTGCTGAGCAGGGTAGATCAATCAATCAATCAATCAATCAACAAGCAATCAATCAATCAATTGTATTTATAAAGCCCAATATCATAAATCACAATTTGCCTCGCAGGGCTTTACAGCATACGACATCCCTCTGTCCTTTGGACCCTCACAGCGGATAAGGAAAAACTCCCAAAAAAAGCTGCAATACGAGTTAACCTGAGAGACAGTGGAGCACAAAGGCTCCAGAGAAGAGAAGGAGCATCATGTAAAATTATCTGTGACTGTGACCATGAACACAAATATACAGCAAGCAGTTGTCCTCAGTTTATAAGAAATTCAGAGCTACACCAGAATATTTATGAACAGGCCTTTCTTTCCTACTAACTTGTGTGTAACGTTAGCATGTTAGCATATTTCCACTAATTACTTGGACTGACCTAACGTTAGTAGCGTTAGCTTTGCAAGCGAAGGCTGCAGGTAACAGCTTTGCTGTGTTAGGATTATGTTATGTCTTCACTGTGTATCTTCACATAAAAGAATACTCCGACGATTTGGGAGTTATGCCCTTTCTCTATCATTTTCATATTGAGACAACATGATCAATATCTTTTTTGTGTCTGTACGTCCAGTGGCTGGGTCTCAGCGGTTAGCAGTGCGCTGATAGAGGGTCAGTGCGTCCTGCGCTGTGATCCGCGGAGGGATACACCGGTGAGCAGGCACAGACGTAGCTTGTAAACAAAACTCAGCTGTTTATTTAGCCTAGTGATATCTCCAGATTGTGGCAGCTGCAATGGACGACTTTGAACGCGATTTTGAAGAGTTACTTGTAGCGGACACAGATCCAGAGCCATACCTGTTTGAGCCGGAGCATACAGATGAGGAACTCCATGCTGAATGCTGAGCAGAGATGAGAGAGGCTGAATCCTCCGTTACTATTTTCCTGCACATAGTGGGATTCGGTGCTGCCATCGTTGGGGAGATATATCATCAGGAGGAAAACCGCCGCAGAGAGTGCATCACAAGGAATGAAAACTTTGCAGCAATCACTAATCCTGGCGTGATTGAAACTTTTTTTCATGTTCCTAAGATGAACTGGAAAAAACGCTCCAGGCCTGCAGGAGCTGATGGACAGCTTTCAGTCGGGTGAGTAATATCGTCCGTGTCATCTCTTTGTTTGCCAGTTACGGAGTGACCAAGCGTACCTGTCCCAGAGCCAGCTGCAGCTGTCGCTCACCGGTGTAACCCTACGTGCAAGATGTATTGACAGTGCCATGCTAACCGCTGTCTCAATATGAAAATGATAGAGAAAGGGCATAACTCCCAAATCGTCGGAGTATTCTTTTCACATAATAACACAGACTCAGCAGATGACTTGTTAACTGTTTATTCCTCCTTACACCGAACGTACACGGCTGCTTCTCATTGTTTCTCAGTAGCACAACGACGGTTACTACATTACCCAGAATAACTTGAGGCTCACACTACTACAGTAGCCTTAGTAGCTCAAAATACACAACAGCTAAGATTAGATCAGAGCAGAAACACGACAGGAGAATTTACTGAGTAATTTTGCTGTTTCCACTATTTACTTGGACTGACCTGACGTTAGTTAATCCTCTCGCTCTCCAAAACAAATGCATGCGGTAATTGCCGGCTTTACTACACCAGGCTGTGGGTGTCATACCGCGTCGACCAAAAGGGCGCTATAATCAAGGAAAACGTCTAAGTCTAGTCTTAAATGTGGAGACGGTGTCTGCCTCCTGGACCGCAACAGGAAGATGATTCCACAGGAGAGGAGCTTAATAGCTGAAGGCCCTGGCTCCTGATCTACTTTTGGAGACTTTAGGGACCACGAGTAACCCTGCATTCTCCGAGCGCAGAGTTCTGGTAGGATAATATGGCACTGTGAGCTCTCTAAGATATGACGGAGCTTGACCATTTAGAGCTTTATAAGTTAACAGTAGGATTTTAAATTCAATTCTGGATTTTACAGGAAGTCAGTGCAGAGAAGCTAAAACAGGAGAAATATGATCTCATTTCTTAGTTCCTGTTAGTACACATGCTGCTGAATTCTGGAGAGTTTTTAAGGACTTACTGTAGCTACCTGATAATTGAGAATTAAAAGACATGGATGGTGAGCACCTCAGGCTGCTGAGCAGGGTGGTTGGAGAGGGCCTCAAGCTGCAGAGCAGGGTGGATGGAGAGGGCCTTAGGCTGCAGAGCAGGGTGGATGGAGAGGGCCTCAGGCTGCAGAGCAGGGTGGATGGAGAGGGCCTCAAGCTGCAGAGCAGGGTGGATGGAGAGGGCCTCAGGCTGCTGAGCAGGGTGGATGGTGAGGGCCTCAGGCTGGAGTAGGCCAGGCAGATGCAGGATGCAGTAGTTCCTGGCTAAAGTCAAGCCCCACAATAGCAGGTGCTGGGTCTCAGTTTTCCTTGCTGCAGATCTGGGCTAAAGACTAGCCCCACTGCAGCAGCTCCCAAAAACTCAGAGCAGCCCACAAACAGCAGATCAAACCTCTGAGCAGGTGGAGTAGGCCAGAGCAGGGTAGCTTCCCAAAAAAGATAAAAATCCACAATCCACAGAGCTGGATATATACTTATAAGGGTTGGTAAAACAGCAGTAAAAGAGCTTGAGTGAAAAGTGTCGAAAGATACTAAGAAACAAATGAAACTACTTGTAACAGACAAACACACAACAGAGACTTCACAGAGACACTAGACATGCTGCCATCTTGGATTGGGGGCGGAGTATGTGTATGATAGGTACGATACATTGCATAGGTACAAACAACAATCCAGGTACAGTACAACTTCAGCAACTATTTTAGAGTAGTCTTAATTTTTAGATGAAAATGTTAGTTTTAGTCACATTTTAGTCATTTTTATCCTTCGTAGTCAACAACAACTTGAAACTGTTTGGTCGACAAAAAGTCTTGACATTTCAGTCACCTTTTAGCCAAAATGTTTTTGGGTGACAGGTTGCATAAAAATTCCATTCAGACATTTTTTTTTCAACTCCAAATAATTTTTACACACTTACAAACTGTCATTTCTCCAGCGGTTTTTGTAATTACAGGTTGATTTACAAGGACACACTTACTGATCATCATTTAAAAAGCGCAACATCTCTCTATTTATGCACTCAAAAACTACACTACAAATAAATATTCCGAGATGACCAGGATTTGCACCCAGGTTCATTGTCAACTCTAGGGCAGGGTTAAATTAATCGATTCATCAAATTAAAAACGATCACTGAAATGACCTGATATCGGTTCATAAAGACGCAAGATCGATCTTTTAATATGCACTTTTTCCCATGGATGTGTGAAGTTTTAACCCCCTTAATCTCACCGGTAGTAAACGAACCGCAGCCCTAAGTTATGAGTGACCGTCGTATTTAGAAGCTCCGACTTTATCTACTCTTAACTGTCCGTAACAGCTTACTTTCTTACATTTGGGTGTAATCTATGATCATGCTACAGTGCCTCCTCCTGCTGTCTGTGCGTCCTGGCTGCTGCGCCACTTGTACGCATTCACACACACACAAACATACATGGAGTAAAGATGCCGTGGTGGAGACAGAGTGAAGATAACTTGAGCTGACAACTACGCTTGTTACTGTGAGAGCAATAAAACCTCCTCAAGGAAAAAATTCAATACTTTATCAATACACATGATTAGCAACATGTAAACATGTAGCTTCAAAAGTGATATTTTGATGTGCTCTGTCCGCAGCCTCTCATCCACCACCGCTATTATTATGTTATAAACATGCACAAAGCGCTTTCCATCTCATAGCAAATTGTTACTAGCAAGCTAAAACAACACTGTTTACGTTAAACGGTTTAGCTCAGTTCGTCTCTCTGTATCTTAAAACTAACTGGTGGTCATGTGACCTGCAGACAGTGAGCCTCCTCAGCAGCAGAGGGAGGGACAGAGAGGACAGGAGGACTGATACTGACTGATGTCTGTGTTCTTTAATCTTTCTAAACTTCACTCAGTATTCTGATGTCAGGAATATGATTTATTTTATTGACATTTTTATTTTGTTTCCTGTGAGATATTAAGTTTATATTGTGACTTTGCTGTTGTAATATTAATGTTGCTGCTCTAGAAACAACATTGGGTTATAGAATATTCAGTTTTATTCATGTTGTGAATTTATTCTTAAAGAAGAAAAATCCTTGTAAATGTTACACTATTAGTTCTCTAAGAATCTCTTTCACATACATATGGCATTGTAACTGAAAAATCTCCAGTCGAATCAATATCGGATCGAACTGAATCAGTTATCGGAAATCGTATCCAATCAGGACCCCAAATCCATTCAGTAACTCCACCATCCACAGTCAGACACCTATGGCTGATTATTTACTGCTGAATTACAGCTCCCAACTCACACCAACGACTGATGCTGCTGTAGTTTGAGTGTTGTTGCTAGCTAGTGAAATATCATGGCACAGACTATTTACTGGAGTTCACAGCCAGTCGGCACTTTGATCTCATACTGTTCATTAGAAGCATGGCCGTTATCAGCTTTCTAGTTTAAAGCATTTTTCTAATACATGTTCTGTTATCCGCTCATCTCATTTTGAAATGTCCAAAAATCCACCAATGGAACAGATTTTTTCTAATTTTTTACTATCAAGATAAATTTTTAAGTTGTCAGTGTCTAGTCTTTGTCATGGAAAAAAAGGAAGTTGAATTGTAATTTTTGTCATAGTTTTCATTAATGAAATTAACCCTGGTACAATCACAGAATGGCAGGCAGAGTGGTCTCGCCTTTAAGACGGCAGCAGGGTAGTGACAATGCAGAATCGACATCTGTGTAAATGAGATAGCTGGCAGAACAGGACAATGGACAGGATGGGTGTGATGTTCTATCAACGTAAAATGCATGTGGACCACTGCCGGGAGATTTAAAAAGTAGCCCATAGCAAATAGCAGCTAAGTCAAAGAGGAGGTACAGTTGTCTCAAAAGTCTGCAAATTGGGAAAGCAATGAGGTCCAGGATCTCCTTACCCTCTGAGCAGAGGACGAGATCAGCCGCCATATAACATGATTTTTAAATTACTGTTATTATCATGTTACGCCATGTTATTATTGCACTAGTGATGCGTATGTTATATGTCACAGAGACCGACGCTGTTGTGTTACATATCATGGCTGTCACACCTCTTTTAATGCCACAATGTGCCAAATTACCATAACTAAAACAGAGGGGATTTCTGGGCTACAACCAGCTTCACAAATTAAAGCCTTGTAGATAGAGATGATCACACACACAACTGTGAGTGTGTGTGTGTGTGTGTGTGTGTGTGTGTGTGTGTGTGTGTGTGTGTGTGTGTGTGTGTGTGTGTGTGTGTGTGTGTGTGTGTGTGTGTGTGTGTGTTTGTGCAAGGCAGTGAGAGACAGTTTGTGTTAAATCGTTGCTTTGCATATGGTAAGTGTCAGCTTGCGGCTCATTTCTTTCTCCACGACACTCGCCTGGAGGCTAATAAAGCCAAGAAACAATTGTTTGTTCCATTATGGTGTGTTTCCACTCTGTTGTGCTTCACAGCTCAGTGTGAAGCACATCCAGGCAAAAAACTAAGACTTTGGCCTGTGAGCTCCCAATCTAGGGGTGGGAAACAAGCAAATGTTCCTGCTCTGTCATGATGTGGGTGGGAAATGACCACATGAGTCAGGTATGGCTCACAGGACCAATGGTGACATGCATGTAGAACCGAGAAGCTCTTTTCCATTTTGTGAAATTTGGAGATCTCCATAATGGAAGACCTGGCTCATCAGAGAAAGTTTTGGGTTACCTGCTGCCCTTGAAAAAGAAAAGAAATTATTAAAGTGTAGGTCATTTAATAAGACTGGTGCATGTCTCATTTAAAGAAACTGTTTGTATGATTTGCAGCAGCAGTGCAAAGGTTGAATGGTTGCAGTATTAGATATCAAATTGATGCCTCAGAGTTGACCGGTACTGTCTCTATGTCTGATTTATTAATTGTGCCTTTTGGACAATGTAGCCCCCGCCAAAACAGAGTGAAAACAATACGCTTGTAAATTCTTCTCTGAGCTCAACACCAAAATTCCTGGCAAAGACAAAGTTGGCAGTAAGTTGGGAATTTTAAACACCATCTCATGCGGAAGCCATGCCTGGCGCTCCAAGAGCGTGTTTGGTCGCAGGAGCGTCTGCGAGCTGTGGAACACGATGACTAGGCAATTCTTAATGGTGGACTGTGGGCAAGAAAAATAAACCATTCTGATCAGAAAACAATTGAGAAGGAATCCTGATATTGTGGAAAATGTCCCTTTGTTTTATGTTGAACTTACATTTTTTAGTTGCCCTGCTGTTCCAGTTTTTCTCCACAGTTCTTTTTGGGCAGCTGCTCAGCCCCATGAGTACAACTCCTGCAGAGAAACTGTGGCTCTGTGAGTCAGCAGAGATGAAAATGTCCTGTCGGCAGCTCCTGGAAGCCTGTGTAATGGTAGGGATTACAGTTAACAGGAGGCAATAAGCTGATGGTGCTCCAACATGCAGGGCACTTACAAGACACTTGTGGGTAGTGCAGCAGCTGGTAACTCTTGTGCCTAATGCTCAGTGTAACGGGATACCTTTGAGGCTGCCAATTACAATTATTTTTATTCAAGGCGAGATTTTATTTTCTTGATTAATCAGTAAATAGAAATATAAAATATACTTATCACAGTTTTCCAGAGTTCAAGGTGTCTTCCTCAGATTCCTTGCTTTATCCAGTAAACATTTCAAACCTTGATGATATTCACTTTACAGTCATATATGACAAAGAAAAGCAGCAAATCTTCACATGTGAGGAGCTGTAATCAAAATTGACAATGAGTGAAATGACTAAAAGAACCTCTCTGTATCCACTGATAAGCCAATACATCACAACCATTGGCTGGTGAAGTGAGTAACATTGATCATTTCGTTACAATGCGATGTTCTGCTGGGAAACCTGTGGTCCTGGTATTGATGTGGATGCCAGCTAACACACTCCACCCACCCAAACAGTACTGCAGACTAAGTACACCCCCTCGGCAGTGGCACTCCTCAATGGCAATGGATCCCCCAGCAGGACAATGCATCATGCCACACCTCATTAACTACTCAGAAAACAGGTCTCCCAATTTGATTGAGCATCTGTGAGAAATGCTTGTACCCCACCTCACAACCGACATGACTCAAAGGATCCACCACCAACGTCCTGGTGCCAGACACCACAGGACACACCCCAAAGGTCCTGTGTCCATGCCTTTAAAGGTCAAAGCCAAGTCCAATCCTAGGAGGCCTCACCGTGGATCGGGGGCATCTCTGGGGTACCAGCACATCCCACAGATGCTTGATCAGATTAAGGAAGTATTTTGAGACCAGGTCAACACCTTGAGTCATGTTCCTCAGGCCATTCCTGAACTGTTTTTGTGGTATGACAGGGTCCATTGTCCTGCTTGGGGGGCCACTGCCATCAGGGAGAGCCGTTGACATGAGAGGGTCTGCAACAGTGGTTGGGTGGGTGAAATGTGTTACGTGGCATCCACATGAATGCCAGGACCCAAGGTTTCCCAGCAGGACACTGCATTGTAACAAGATGATTGTGTCATTCACTTCACCTGACAGTGGTTTTAATGTTTTGACCGATTGGGGTGGGTTAACTAGCCTAAAGTAAGGGTGATCATAACATACCTTGCACCTTGGAGAGGAACACATTTACATTAGACAGACATTACATTGTGTTTAATAATGTATAGTACTTTTTAAGAACTAAAACGTTTCCTATCAAGACAAATTTCATAGAATTACAACTGTGTTTTACTATATTGACGTTTGTTTAAGAGCCCCACAGGACAGGGGTTAACTTGGTCAAAATTAGACTAATGTTTTTCTGAGGAAAAACCAGCATGGCCATTTTCTGAATCTGTTGTGACTGGAAAAGTGCAAGTGTTTGGATTCAACAAGCCCAACTGTATTAATTTGAGATGACCTTAGATTTAGTCATTTCAGTGTAGTGAGACCATGTTTTCATGCCCCCATGCCAGAGACTGCCATGGCTTGAGGCATTATGTGTTCAGGTTGCCCATCTGTCTGTCCCATTCTCGTTGACGTGATATCTTAAGAACGCCTTGAGGAAATTTCTTCATATTAAGCTCAAACATCCCCTTGGATCCACCGATGAATTGGCTATATTTTGGTGGTCAGAGGTTAAAGGTCAAAGTCCATAGTCACTGTGACCTCATCTGTCTCATTTTTGTGAATGCAATATCTCAAGAACACCTTGGGGGAATTGCTTCAAATTTGGCCCAAATGTTCACTTGGACCCAACAATTAATTGATACGAATTTGGTAGTCGAAGGTCAAAGGTCACTGTGGCCTCACAAAAGATATTTTTGGCAAGAGGTCAAGAATTCATGCACTTATTATGATATTTTATACCATTGTTTAATTGGATGTAATGATAAAGTGATGACACTTTTTTATTCAAAAGTCAAGGGTCATTTACAAAATACATTTTTGGCTATTACTGAATGTCATATCTCAGGAACAGAAAGAGAGACATTTGGTCAGATACTAAATTGGTGACACTAATCTTGGATGTCCACCTTAAAACTGTGCTGATTGTATAGATTTTTTTGTGCTACCTGGGGAAAGATGTGTGTGAAGACCACAAGACAGTAATTTTAGTTTTGAACTTGACCTCACTGTATTAAATGTCCTATAGTGACCTCTTGGATAATACAGCCATAACCTAGAGACGTGGAGCATTCAGAGGATGGGTGGCTTCCATAGGTATATTGACAATAAGGTGGTTTCTCAGCAGTTTCCACAATAGGAGTGCTCGCCATCCAATCGTCAAAAAAAGCAATCCTTACTGATATCTCCAAATGTCAAAATTTTTTGATACCAGACCACAACAGGGGTTTTTCCTGTGGTGTTCCTCAAAGTCTTGGTGTCTTAACATGGTATTTTTGAGGGCTCTTTGACTGATTTAATCACATCTCCAAACGGCATCAACCTAGAACATTTTTGCAACAACTTATGAGACATAATTGATCATGGCAATGGACATCATATACTAACATCATAATGTTCTAAACCTTTATACACTCTAAACTTTCAAAATTTGAATCAGTGCCTAATCAAAACACAGTATTTATTTAAGATCTATGACTAGAATAACTTGACACATAGTGCTGAGCTGCATCTCAAATTAACCTTTAGGTTTCAGCTTTCAGATGATGTGTACCACTTCTGTGTGGCATCTGTTGGCCTGCTGTCTCTCCCTGTGGATCTCCTGTCCCCTCTAAGAAAGGCAAAAATGGGTCTATGGTAGGTCTTTAAGGATTATACAGTAGCTTCCACCTCTGGGTGCCCACAGGAAGAGTTACAGTTGTTCATAAATACTGCTCACAACCACATTATAGTGTGTTTATGGATTACATCCTAATATTTTGCTTCTGAATGCTAAATGAGGGCCATAAAACACAGTTTTGCCATTATTTGAAATAATGATGTAGCTCACACACAGTACCTATATACAGGGTGCTATGTGTTGAGAAGGAGGAAGGCAAAGAGAGGCGTGGATTGTCGGAGCTTGGGATGGGGGAGTTGTGAATGTTGGGAAAGAGAAAGAGAAAAATAAACACAGAGAGACAAACACAGTGGAGTGGACCAATAGAAGCTGCATGCGTTTATTTGGAGTTGTGTGAGGAGAGGAAGCAGACTGAGGCTAAGGCTGCTGGGGAACACACACACACACACACACACACACACACACACACACTTATGGACACAGATGCATAGACATGTACTCACAGTCTCCGACATGCACGTACTCTTCATGAAGGAGGAATTCTCACTTTAAACAAACCAAAGCAGGAAATTGGAGGTACGGGGAGCTTTTAAATGCCGGCTTCAGGGCATGTGGGAACTCTTAAGTACAGGGAGCTCTGTCTGTTATCATCATCAATTATAAACGTCATCAAAGCCAGAAACACTTCACCTGTCATATACCTAAACACTTAAAGCTCCATGTTTCTGTCACATACTGTAAATGCTCACCAGTGGTTATTTCTGTGACCCTAATGTGTGTAGAAGCATGTCATTATATTAAAAGTTCAGTTTTTTCTGGAATATTTAAGATTATGATACCTTGTAAGGCCCTACAGGTAATAGTTTTGACCAAACCCCAGGGTCATAAGTTCAGAGTTCGACTTTATGGAAAAGAAGTGACAGCTTTGATTTAGTTGTCTAGTCTGTGATGTAAGGTTTCAAACATGAATTTGAGTATTGGTGGTAAGGTTATATTTTCTTACATTAGGCTCTGGCTGGTTTTAGAGAAAGCTGAATAGAAATGATAAGATTTAGTAAATAAATAACATATCTGGCAAGTCGCAAAATTGTGTTGTCTTTTCTTGGTTTTAAGGGCTGCATCACAGTAAAGTAATAACATTTTCTGAACTTGACAGACTGTTCTGGTTGTTCTATTATTTGCCTTTACCTGCGTTAATGATGATTATTTATCAAAAAATAATAAAAAGTAATATTTAATTTTCTCCAGATCGCCTAGCCCAAGTTTCTGTAAAAACTGCATTTTTCGGCAATTGTATGGCGAGCACTTCTGTTGTTGAAACTGCTCAGAAACCCCCTTATTGTAAATTTTATGTGGCTTTGATTATCCTAAAGGGCCACTATAGGTCATTTTTTTTACATTGAAGTCAAATTTCAAAACATGGTCTCACTACAATAATATAACTCCTATGGAGACTAACATCATCTCACACATGACTGAAATTGGGCTCACTGAATCTGAGTCTCAGCTTTCCAGTCAGACCCAATTTATGCAATTCCAACAATGTTTAGGGACCACAGTTTGCTGATTTGTGATATGTACTGCATGAGAAAGCTCTAGTGTTTTTGCCCAAAACTGCAGACTTCTGTAAAGAGAAGACTCATGGGTACCCATAGCACCCATTTTCATTCAGATATCTTGAGGTGGGATGTTCAGGGGCCAGTTTTCCCCTTACCAAAATGAAGCCTTACTTTGGAGCATTATCTATTTATCATTATCTTCACTATCTTAAAACTCAACCCTCCTCTGAAAAATAATGATGCTGGCCTAGGATAGTGGAAAGTTCTGCTGGGTGGAGGAGAAATCCTGGTGTTTGTGTGTGTCTTTGGATGCTGTGTCTTCAGTATCACATTACCTATGCATCTGCGATAGCTGTAGCTGTTGGCAACATGTTTTTGGGTTGTCTGTCCCATGAACGTGAATTCTCAAGAACAACCTGAGGAAATTTGGCACAAACGTCCCCTTGATCTCCACTATGAACTGACTGAATTTTAGTGGTCAAAGGTCAAGGGTAAGGGTCACTGTGACTTTGTCTTTCTCATTCTTGTGAATGTGATATCTGAAGAACACCTTTAGTGAATTTCTTCAAATTTGGCACAAACGTTTCATTTTTTGACTTTTACATATTTTATTAATCCCCAAGGGGGAAATTCAGTGTTTTCACTCTGTTGTCATACACATACACACACAGGCCCGAAATACAGACACACAAACAGGACCTTTTACATGCATTAAATGGAGGGATGTCAGAGTAAGAGGGCTGCCCATGGACAGGCGCCCTGAGCGGTTGGGGGGTTTGGTATCTTGCGCAAGGGCTGAACTGGCACCTCTCCAGCTACCGGTTCATGCTCCATATCTTTTTGGTCCGTGCGGGTACTTGAACTGGCGAACTTCTGGTTCCTAAGCCAAGTCCCTATGAACTGAGTTACTGGCGCCTAAACATTACTGCATTGTCGCAGGAGATTAGATTGATCAACATGAGCTGATTAGATTTTAGTGATATTGGTGAAAGTCAATGGGACCTTGCAACTGCCTCATTCTCGTGAACACAGGATCTCATGAACACCTTAAGGGAACTTCTTTTTGGCACAAATGTCTATGTGGACTTAAGAATAAACTGATTAGAATTTGATGGTTGAAGGTCAAAGGGCAAGGTCACTGTGAACTCACAAAACATGTTTTTGGCCAAAACTCAGGAACTGTTGACAAAACTTTACAAAAATGTCTAATAAGATAAAAATAACAAAGTGATGACATTTTACATCCAAAATTTCCTGGCCATTACTCAACATCATATGTCTGGAACAGTAGGGGAAACATCTGGTCAGATACTGAATTGATGACTCCAATCTTGAAACTGTGCTGACTGTATAGATCGGTGGCCCTCAAATGGTGGCCCGTGGTCCAAATCCAGCCCGCAAGCCGTCTATTTGCGGACCGTGAGCCGCCTATTAGAGGACCACGAGCTGAACACGTGACTCCTTCACTGTGTGTGTTTTGGTTTGGTCAGCACGTGTAAATGGGCTGTAATCTGCATACCAACAATGCGCTGATAGGCTGTTAGCGAGAACTGCACTTTTTTACTTTCACTTTTGAAGCAATATGCTTATACTTTGCCAGCAGTATCCTAAATTCAAAGAAAATGGCATGTGCCAAGTTCGAAAAGAAAGGTGTTGAAAGGTTTTGTTTTGTTTGAGTATTTATTTGAATTTTTGTCAAAATGGAAATGGTATTTTTATTTTTGCTGTTCTGAATATGACAGTATTATGGCTTGTGGCTTGACCAATGGACCTTTGACTCATTGAAAAATGTCGTGCGCTTGTGCACGCCCACACCCCCCAGACCTTTGACTCGTTGAAAAATGTCTTTGTGGACCTTTAAGATTTGTATCTGAGTACCCCTGGTATAGATCTTTTGTGCTGTTGGAAGGAAGGTGTGTGTTAAGTATCTACCTATGTGTCTACAGACATGGATGTAAGCTGAAAGAGAAACTTGACTGGCATATTACTGTGAGGCTGTCATTCAAGTTAGTTGTTGTTGTTGTTGTTGTGTGTGTGTGTGTGTGTGTGTGTGTGTGTGTGTGTGTGTGTGTGTGTATATGTGTGTGTGTTTGATTCTGTGTGTGAGTCAAACTGTACTAAGCTTCTCTCTAAATTCAGTTTGAATACTGTGAGGCTGAAGGTGTTTGTACGTCTGAGGCCTCACCGTGAACTCTCCTTAAAATGACAGTCCGTTATTGGTCGATCTCACACACACACACACACACACACACACACATTTTGGGTCAGCAGAGCATGGCGAGGGTACTGAAGGTGACTAATGCTTTCCTTCCTAAACACCGGCTCTTCCTTCATTTTATAAATACTTTGCATAAATATTATTCCTGCATGTGATTTCAACTTTGAAAACAAGCTCTAATAACTTCTCTTTGAGGTAAATCAGAGTTATTTACCTGTGAGTGGAAGGTCAAATCCACATTTTTTTCCTTTCTGTTCTGCTCTTTTTCCTCTGCCTTCGCTGTATTTTTAGACCAGAGTTTGTCTGTGGTCAGTGGAAATGTTTAATACGAGGGCGTGGAGCTGACCTGCTGTGTAGCTGCTACTCAGTAGCAAACACAGGAAACATGGGGAGTGGACACACACACACACACACACACACACACACACACACACACACACACACACACACACACACAGGCATGAAGTAAACGTCCTTCTGTCTCATCATTTCCCAGCCTTTTACAGGAAACTAACATCTGCCTCAGCCGGAACTCATCTGACACACACACACACACACACACACACACACACACACACACACACACACACACACACACACACACTTTGTAGTCATACTAATTCAGTTAACAAGGGCTGTGTGAATCAAACAGTTCCCCAAAAGTTTTTCCTCTCTTTAACATGAGCAGCTGGACTGTGTTAACATAACACACTGAACTTTGGTTCGCCTGCTCTCTCGCCTCCATGTAAACGGTGCTGCTTTGACATTCTAGCTGTTGCTCAGAGGACACAAGTACCCACACTGCATGTGAATAATAAACTCCTCACTTAATTCAGGCATATTTCCCATAGCATTCAAGACCTCACAGGTTAAACCTCTTCTCAAAAAATCCAATCCAGAATACTCATACTTAAACAATTACAGGCCAATTTCAAATCTTCCTGCTCTTCGCTAAATTTTTGAGAGAACTGTTTTTATCAACTACTAGTTCATCTTACCAACAGTGGCATTTTAGAAAGGTTCCAATTTAGTTATCGAGCAAACCGCAGCACACTGCCCTACTCATGGTTGTAAATTATCTGGGAATTATTGTGGATGAAAACAATGTGGCTGTTCTTCTTCTTTTGAACTTAAAGGGCCAGTGTGTAAAATGGGTTGAAAACCATTGAAAACAGTGACATCAGTGGTCAAATTCTACATTGCATTGCATTGCATTGCTATATATCTATATATATCTATATCTATATATATATGTATATATATATGTATAGATATATAGATATATAGATATGTATATATAGATATAGATAGATAGATAGATAGATAAAGACACATAGGCTGTTTGGTCTAAAGGATGATTTACAGGAGTGCAGAAATAGGACACAGCAACATAAGCTGGCAGCTCCACTCGGTCCGCTGTCATCTTTGCCTTTGGGGCATGCGTGTTTGAAGGAATCGTGGTTCGATTTCTTTCCCCTGTGACCTGCCTGTGACCTCAGTGACGTTGTTTCAACACTTTTCTACTCGCACCCACACACTTGAATTGGTGTTCACAGTGAGGACTTCATAGTTGTAGAAATTAAAGTTGTATTCATAACACTTTGCACTCACAGCTTTTAGATTCATACTCACATAAAAACAGCAGACAGCAGAATTTTGTCTACAACAATTTTATTGACATACAAAAGTTTAACATTACGAATATGAATGGTTAAAATTATGCGCACATCTTTTTGAAAGTTGTCTTACACCATACCTGTTACCCTATTTCGTGTGTAAGTGTGCACAACGAAGAGACAAAAGTCAATTTGGCAAACTTTATTTTCAAATTTCAACAAACAACATCTGATGGCCAGTCCGCTTCTCCTGGCAGCCTGCAAGACACAGAAAAGATGATGAGCACATAACTTCAAGAAACAAATCCCAACTTCACCACTGTATTTTTTTTTTTTTAACATTTCAGATATATTTTAACCAGATTTAAGTCTTTGGGTCCGACACTCTGCTTAATTTAGTGTTGAAACTATTAAATAACGGGATCCGGCGTTAACTCTGTTAACTGTTAACAGCAGCTCAACAATCAGTCCTTCATCTCGGAAAACAGTGGTTTCAAAACTGCGCTATTACCTATTACCTGTGATGTTAGCCACCGGGTCAGTTGCAGAGGAGGAGACCTCAACTGATAAATTGCCCATAATATCACATTAACAACATACTGAAGGCATCCTTAAACTTCACTATTTCACCTTGGCGCTCCTCTCCGCTGGTCTCACCGACACTTGAGCACCTGTTCTGGGATAGACAGTGTCGGCCCGCCCCGCCTTACCTCCACGCTCCTCTCCCAGACACTTGAGCACACGTCCAGGGCCCCGGAGGTCAGGCTGGGGGGCCGTGGGACCATGGGTGGCAGCTCCGGGCACTTCCACTTTAACCCAAAACGAGTGCTCACGATAACCAGATGAGCACATAACGTCAGCTATAGGGAAAATAAAATGAAAACACCACAGTTGTAGCCTGTTAGCTAACATGAGCTAAACCGCTAAACTAGCTATCAGCTAACGAAAGATAACGTTAGCTGGTGAGGACCTGTGCTATATACACCCAGTCGTGCCTCGCCACTCACCAGGAACCTCTTTTAATGGCCACAGAATAAACAACATAGCTATTTTCTGCCAATTTATTCCAGTAAGCTTACCTGAAACCAACTGCGATGAGATGCTGTGTCCTGCGAGCTCAGTTCCAGTTTAGGTTTAGTTTAGTCTAAAGGGCCGTCCACACCAAGAAAGATAACTGTAACGTTAACTATAACGATAACAATGGCAGCATCCACACCAATGAACGATATCGTCGTGTTGCTAGGTTACGCCAAACACACACTGCTCGGTGCGGTCGGCAGGGGAGCATGGTGATGGATAAAATGGATATTGATGACCTGTTATTGCTGTATGTTGCGAGACAGAAAAAGAAAACCAATTTGCCGCTTGCTCCACCTGTCTGTCTGTCTGTCTGTCAGCTCCATCTGTCATGAGACAAACATGAATGAAGACGTGCAGTTTATTGTGTTTCACCGCCGACGAGCTGTCATTACGCGCGACAATTACGCACGGCTGCGCGCTCTTTATAACTCACTGTGTGAACCTATGTTGCATAATAAAGATTTGCCCCCCTCAGTAACTTCATCCTGGCTCCTGAATTTTATGAATGGAGGGGAAAAGAGGAGACGCATTCCCCTGCAAAATGTATTTTATTGCAGTTATTTACCCGGTATTTGTAAAACAAAATCACTGAAGTTAAGGTTCTGTCACAAAACTATATTGTTACGGATCTTTGCACATGTTTAAGTGGGTGTATGGAAATCCTGGAGCTTTCTTAGTATACATGACGTGATGAATGTCTCGACCTGTCATTTCGGATGGATTTTGATTGGCTGTCAGTGTTTCTATCGTTCATCAAATCGCTCCGAAAGTGATCCAAACGATATCGTCCACCACTATCGTTGTCGTTATAGTTGTAGTGTGGACGCTGCCAAACACTTGAGTTTAGAACGATTTTTAAAACTGTATATTTATAGTTATATTTATAGTTATAGTTCTTGGTGTGGACGGCCCTTAAGTTTAGTTTAGTTTAGTTTAGTTTATTTTAGTTTAAATACTGAAACATTCTGAAACACATCTTTGTTTTACATTTGTTCTGGTCTTAGTTTTTGTGAACAAACAATTATATCTCAGTTCATACTGACACTTTCATTTTAAACAACCTGTGGATACAGTCTTGTAACATGCGATTATATACTTTGTACTTCAGTACAAAGTTCTATTTTAAAGGGTTGCTTTTGAATATGATAGGTTACAGATTACTAGCAATCCTGTTAAAAATAGTAATGTAGCTATTGTAATTGCTTCATCCAAGTAATGTAACGTGTTATATTTGATTACTTTTCTAATAAATGTATAAAACTGGGCAATAAAACTGGAAAGTGTTAGGAAATAGGCTATGCCAAATGAAGGCATTCCTGCATAACATGGATGTTTTATTCTACATATTAACTTTTCACTGAAAATAAATAAATAAATGATGTAATCAACCTATGTAATCACCAACTTTTCTATTAGTAACCGTAATTAAATTAAATCTCTCTTCTCAGTAACTGTAACTAATTGTTATTATATTAATTTTGTAGTTTAATTACATCCAAGTACTTACTTTTCAACGCTGGTGATGAAACAAGTGGTGCAAACTCACAATTGTTTTGTGTTATATCAACATAAGTCATTTGTACCAACTTGATCTAAACAAAGCTAGCTAGTTGGCTTGTACAAGCAATTCGCCATCTATTGATGCTAAATAATGTAATGCTGGTGGGGAAACATTTAGTGCTAGCTTGCTAGCTAGCTTGCAGGCTGTACCTCATCAATGGGTGATTGATTTCATCAGTAGATTTCTGCTGAACAGCACAAATATTTTTGTTGAGAACTTCAGCTTGACTTGCTCTTAATGTAGGACCAGTGCTCATGTGTCGGGGGGGTGGGGGGTGGGGGGGCATTCCTGTTCTTTGTAAACCAATGATATACACAAGGGTTGCTGTCGCACATGACAGAAATGCTCCAATCAGACTTTTCTGAATTTCATTCAGTCCTTAAGAGATTTTGCAGGGCATGCAGTGAAGTCAGTTCCAGGCAACTCAGTGGTGTGAGGCTCTTGTCCTAAATGATGTTTTGTTAATATCTTTGGACTTTATTTATATAGCCAGTATTTGTATAGTTGCTTCAGATCATTTGATTTTTAAATGTTGCATGATGTTCAAAGGTTAATTTCGTCACACGTCCCTTTGTCCCTGCTGAGGTCAGAGTGTAAGACATTCAGCATCACCTCATTTCAGTTCCAGGCAGTTCAGCTGGTCATTTCTTGTGATCTTTTACTGTAAATAAAGGGGAGAACTTTTAGAGTTTTGTAGCAGCTGATAGTGTCCCTCCAAATAAAGACCACATAACCCATACAGCATGTTGCTTCCGGTCACAAAGGGGATTTTACTGCTTGTCCCCTCTCTCTGTTATTACTCTGGGCGTGTACATTTTCTTTTTGGATTCACTGAAGCAGAGGGTAAACACAGTATTTTTGTTCCAGATTTCACAACCATTCACTTCTAAGCTTTAGCTGTGTTTGCTTTGGAACAACAGGGCCGACTGCCTGTTTAGTGCTTTAATTCAGCTGGTTTCCCTCCAAATCCCTCAATGCAGAACATTAACGCTGACAGTATTGGAGCTTTGTGTTGTGTTTGTTACAGTAATTATGTCTTAAAATGGAAGCTGTAATCATATATAGAAGTTTAAGTCCACAGCACTTGTACTGTGAAGTGTGTTACAGAAAGAGAAAGCTAAAGAATGAAGCAGAGGGGTGTGTGTGTGTGTGTGTGTGTGTGTGTGTGTGTGTGTGTGTGTGTGTGTGCGCGTGTGTGTGTGTGTGTGTGTGTGTGTGTGTGTGTGTGCGCATGTGTGTGTGTTTGAAGAAGAGATTGGGGAGAGTTGTTAAAAAGGCACAGTCCTTATTTAAAGGAGTTCAATGCAGCCAGTTGAAGAAAAGCTCTCATTGAAATTCATGGCTTAGCACCTATAGCAGTGTGGTTGGAGCAGACCAGTGAGTGAGAGACACAGCCAGCGTCTGACAGATTTCAATTAAAGTGGCATTTACAAGTGCATGGATGGAAAAGTGGAGGGCGGTAAGATGGTTGATGAGGGATTTTTTTTCTGTCTGGTAAGCTTTTCACTTAAATACTCGTAAAGAGTATTTTGTCACAGCATCATTTCTGGGGTCTGAGATTTGAGACTCTTCCACTTCTTATAACTAAAGTGCCTCGGTTTGGTTTAGTTATGCAGGTTGTCAGTGTTAATGGAAATTCTTAACATTAATTAAAAACGTCATTATCCTATGCCATTTCTGTTGCCAGAAGAAAATGTTGGCATTGTATGTTTCTGCAAACCACAAACATGTTACATTTGCAAATTACATATGTGTAATATCAGTCTTTCTAAAATTATGAAGTATATGAGCTGACTTTGTCTCCTGGAGGTGCAGGGGATGATAGATGGCATGCACACCACCGCCAGACAACAAAACCAGTTGTTGTCATAGCTACAGTATTCATCAAACGTGGGTGTTTTATAGTGACATATCTGTGTTTTCCAGCAGCTTTTAAGGCACCAAACATGGCTGTTTTGTAGTGATCCATTGGTGTTTTTCCAGCGGCTTTTTAGGCATCAAACATTGGTGTTTTTTAGCAACCCATCTGTGTATTTCCAGCAGCTTTTTAGGCACCAAATGTGGATGTTTTGCAGCAACCCATCTGTGATTTTTCAGTTGCTTTATATGGGTGTTTTGTTGCAATCCGTTTGTGTTCTTCCACCAGCTTTATAGTCGCAGCAAACATTGGTGTATTGTCATAACCCCTCTGTGTTAAAGCAGCTGATTTTCACCAAGACATTGCTGCATTTCCTGCTGGAATAGTGAGACAAAGAGCAGGTGCTTTTTATCATGACATTGCTGCCTTTCTAGCAGGAATAGTGCACCAAATAGCAGGTATTTTAAGCCAGATCACGATTTTTTCTGACCATAACCAACTTCTGTGCCTAAATCTGACCACACATTAACCACATCGATGTTGAAATGCATAGTTTCAGTGTAAGGTTTTAACATATCTGCGCATAATAACGTGCAAATGTAACGTATCTGCCACTACTGCTATGCAAATTTTAATAAATGCTGAGTGGCAGATTCGAATACCGGCCTCTCAGAAATGAAAAAGCAAGGGCCTCTTCCATCGGAGAGAAACATTTGGAAGAGGCAGACTATCTGCACTGACAGAAACAGGTTGATAAAAAGTAGGGCACATTAACTATAGCCAGCACTACAAATTACAAAGCAGTGATGACACAACTACTTTATGAGCCAGTCTGCAATAGTGTTTTCTCCCCACACAAAGCTGTAACAGCACTATAGATTGTTTGATAGAGCGATTGAGGCTTTTTAAAAGCTTTAGTTAAAAGAGGCCTTTTAAGTTGAGTTGTTTAGGTGTGGCTTTGTGCCTGCCATCCAGTCATAGTACAAACACTTGTAATTCATACATGTGTTGGCACATGCAGGCATGCACATGGTCATTAGCTGGTGTGTACATGTATTGTATATGCACACAGTTTAGGCTCTCGGTTGCTGTTTTATACTGACTCCTATTCAGAGCATTTTCAGATAATAAATGATAGACTTGTACCCTGTATATGTAGTGGTGTGTAAACCCTGCAATTTATTTATATATTAGTCCATAGATGCAGAAATATAATAGTGTTAACTTAAACAAGTAACTAATATCTAACCATTAACATAAGCAGTATGATTCAGCACACCCGGAGGGGAAAGTCTTCCAGTGTTACACATCAAGTGTTAACATCCAGGTGTTGGGGAATACTACATGTGTGAAAGAAGACATATACAGCCTTATGTATCTCCAGATGGAGCTGTGTGAAGTTTGATAAATGTCCTCAAGTGATGTTACTTTCATCTATCATTAAAAAAAATCTGATATCAATACTAGAACCCTTAAAGTCATAACAGTCCCAATAGAGCAGAGTCCTGCATGAAATCTAATTTTAAAGACACACTCTGTATGTCTTTTTTTGTTGCCTGAAACTGAACCCGGAAATGTATTAAAACAAAATACCACCCACAAAAAACCCTCTATACAGGTCACCTGTCAGGTACAGGTCATCCAATTCATCTTTTGTTATTGCAGTGGTTGAGACACAACGGAAATTAATACTGTAGGTTTGAAACTAACCCTAACCCTC
Source organism: Epinephelus cyanopodus (assembly GCA_026686955.1). Lineage (NCBI taxonomy): Eukaryota > Metazoa > Chordata > Actinopteri > Perciformes > Serranidae > Epinephelus > Epinephelus cyanopodus. The sequence continues at coordinate 3,525,461 of CM048936.1, forward strand.
ACCCTAACCCTCATGTATATGGTTGAGAATATTCTTTTGTCTATTTATTTTGTTCAATTTTCAGTTAAAACACTTACAATATTTTTAAACCATCTGTGCAGAGTTTGACATGCCCTTTGCAGAATTAAGATTTATTTGTCTATTTATTGTTATTAATTGACGTTGTTTTGATTATAATTGTTTTGGATCTACCTCAGATTTGTGAAATGTTCTGCTGCTGGGCAAATGTTTGTCATGCTCTCACAGTAAAAATAAACAGTTCAGACCACAATTAACCATATGGTTTCTGTCACTGAGGAGCAAAAAATCAGCCTTTAAACAATGATCGTTGAATAATGATTCAACATTTTTCATGATCATTATCAATAGGGACTGGGAGTTGATTTAAATCAAAGTGACAGGCTAGAGTAGTACGTATACTGTAGCATGTACAGTATTTAAGTATGATTGAGAATGTTTGAGTTTGTAAGTATGGAAGTGAATATGTGTCTGGGTAGCTGTGGTATGTCCAGTAATTCTAATTTGCAGTTTTCTACCACAAACAAATTATTTGTAAGTCCAGATTTTAGGTACGTCTACTTTATTTAAGGACATTGTGTAACATTTTCAGTTGTTAACTGGCAAAAATTATTATTAAATGATGCAGGATCATGCATATGCAGCATCACGGGAGACAGAATCCTCATCGCCAAGAAAGCGCAAAAGAGAATCAAAAAGGCACCGGGACTTCAAAAAACGAGGTTTAACATCAGGGTAGCCTTTCCCAGGTGGAAATAGCTGCTGAAGGAGAAAGGTAACGTTAATGCAATCACTGCAGCAACGCAATCATTAGCTGGCTGCTAACAGCAGTTAACAGCTAACAGCGGTTAATAGCTAACAGCGACAAGTGGCTCAACCTCACGCACCTCATCCCTCTCCTCCCAACTCTGCGCAGCTGTTAGCTGTTAGCCGCTGGTCCTGGTGAGGTATGTGAGGCTGAGCCTCTTGTCAGTTGTCAAAAGACAAGACGTGATTGGTTTGTTTCGATTTACACCCGCCCCAACAGTCCTACGTTGTAAACACAGCCAGCATGGTGAGGAGGGGGTTTGTCAACTTGCGTCGCGTGTGTCTGTGAGGGAGCTTAATGAATACTCCAAGTATCGGATGACATGGTTTCATCAATGTTATCATAGCTTTTTGGTACACGGCGGCTACCGTTTAAAACAGTGAGGCGCTAGAGTGCACTATCCATTTGAATGCGATATGATTTCAGCATTAGATGGGAGAAATTCCTACACACTGTGGCTTTAAGTATTTCCATTTTATGCTACTTTATAATTCTACTCAAGTACATTTCAGAGGCTAATATTGTACTTTTTACTCATCTACATTTATTTGACAGTTTTAGTTATTAGGTGTGGGGGGAAAATTCAGTGTAATGTTTCTTTGTGGCAATATTGTATCAATACACATGCCAAGTATCAATTTTTAATTATATAAATTATCAGTACTGAAAATGCAAATTATACTTTTGGTAGCCTCCGAGAATTATAAAATCAATTGCTTTGTGCTGCTACACTAGATACATTTGGCTACAAAAACAATAATTGAAGTGAGAAACTTTAATTCTTTTTCTTATTAGATAAAACACATGTTGGCAAAGCTTTTCTTCGGGGACTTGATTTACAGTTGAAAGGTAATATATAGCATTATATGTTATTACAATACTCAACATATTGCAAAACTTATATAATATAACTTATATAATATTGTACTGCAATAATGCTCAACTTACAGCCAAAACTGTTCTCAGATAGGGTGCTGGGTGGGTCCCCAAAACATATGGAAAATAAACTGATTTACACTGGGAGGGTTTTTTTTGTTTGTTAAAATTGCCTTTTACACCAACCAAGCAGCAACTGCCCTGACAACCACCTACTTGCAAGAGCATTCCCCAAAAAAGCAGAACGTTCTTAAAAGTAGCTGCTGCCACTACAGTCCTGGGCTATCATGACAGGGCAGCTGCTTCAGTGAACGTCACTGACAAAAGTAGCTTGGCGCCATGTAGATAACAGCATACCATAGCAAAACAAGGGAAACCATTGCAATTTCCAAATATTTCTATATATTTGGACAATTTACCAGACATCTTAAGTTTGGTGAAAATGTTATCACAGGCCCAGTTTTTTATTCTGGTAAGTTGTTAGTGTTAGTTGTTAGTTGGACAACCGCGGGTATGATGCTGAATTTATCAGCTCCTCCTCCATCTTGTTATCTGTCTACTGATGCCTGCCCCCTTCTATTATATATATGTATATACATATATATATTATATATATTCACACCCCTACCTGTACCCCATTTTTGAAACAGCTTCCCTTCTGCTACCTTCCCCTCATTAAAATTACTGGAGGCACAGCACTTCAAAAGCCCCAGATCAATCAATCAATCAATCAATCAATCAATCAATCAATCAATCAATTTTATTTATAAAACCCAGTATCACAAACCACAATTTGCCTCAGAGGGCTTTACAGCATTCGACATCCCTCTGTCCTCAGGACCCTTGCAGCGGATAAGGAAAAACTCCCCAAAAAACCCCTTTAAAAAATGGTGCCACCAGAGTGTTGACTAAGACAAGGAAAATGGATCACATTACCCCACTGCTTAAGTCACTACACTGGCTACCTGTATTTTTTAGAACTGATTTTAAAGTCCTTTTACTTGTTTATAAAGCTTTGAATATCCTTGCCCCTCCTTACATCAGAGATTTTCTATAATTTTATGTTCCAGCCAGATCACTAAGGTCCTCCACTGCTTTACTTTTAAATGTTACTCATGTGTCCTATAAAAGTACTGGTGAGAGCACTTTAAAAGCCCCCAAAAAAACCCTTTAACCATTTAAAAAAAAATGGTAGAAACCTCAGGAAGAGCAACTGAGGAGGGATCCCTCTTCCAGGACGGACAGACGTGCAATAGATGTCATACAGAACAGATCAACATGATGAATTAACAATAATCCGTATGACACAATGAGACAGACAGAGAGAGAGACAGAGACAGAGAGAGATGCAGGACAGACGGTAATGATGATAGCTTACAACAATATTAATTAAAGTAAAATTATTATAATTCTAATTATGGCTATTGTGGTACAATATGCTGAAAGTAAATATTAACATCTGATAGTATACATATGTGACAATAATCATATGTGTATAATAACAGTAGAAGTAAGACTAATGATAACAGCAGCAGCAGGAGGCATCTGACAGGACCACGGCAGCAGCACAACCACACATGTCACACTATCCAGGCACCGCTGCGATTTGAGTTAACCTGCGAGACAGTGGAGCACAAAGGCTCCAGAGAAGAAGCCAAGTTAGTGACATGCAGTTCAGCCGAGTTAGTGAGTTGCAATAACAGGACATGAGTGTTAGCAAAGGAGAGAGAGAGAGAGAGAGAAAGAGAGAGAGAGAGAGAGAGAGAGAGAGAGAGAGAGAGAGAGAAGGAGAGGAGGTGCTCGGTGTCCTCACCCTTTCGTACATGTGCATAACTGCTGACTTGCCCCCGACCTCCTGTCATTTTGCAAAAGTGGCCCCCGGGCAATCCAAGTTGAGTATCCCTAATGTATTATATCTAAAGTATTGTGATAATGTATGTGATGTGCAGGCTCTTTTCTTAAATGCTGTTTTATTAATATCATGGGATTTTATTTATATCGTTAGTATTTATAGAGTTGCTTTGAATTATTCAGATTTGAAATGTTCAAGAGTTAACGTCATATTTTCTCCACAGTTGACTGAAACTGTGAAATGTCTCTTTGTCCCTGGTGAGGAGGTCAGGCTGAGACTGGCGCTCAGCATCACCTCATTCCTCATCAGCCTCAGAGGAAACAGGGAGGAGAGCGACTGTGAGGCTCTAAATTATCCCAGTCTGTCTCCATCGCCCTCTCACTTTGTCTACCTTTCTCTGCAACATTCCTCTCCTCTTTCTTCAGTTTTTCTCTCTCTATCTGTCTCTGTCTTGCACTTAATTCCTCCTTTTTTTTCTCCCTCCCATTATATTCTGCCAGCCAGACTTTCAGGGCTTTGGGGTGTAACGCCACGAGAGTCGGGTTGTAATAACACGGCTGTGATATGCTTGGACCTCATCTGGAGTCGACGCTCCTGAGAGAGCAAAAGAGAGATGTGTGGAGAGGTGGATAAAGAAAGGTGGGGAACGTGAAAGAGGAAGACATACAGAGGATAATAAAAGAGACAGAGTAGAGACAGACTGTGTCCTAGGGGCTCTTACTGGGCCATGAAGACGTGTCTCATTGTTTTATCTGGACCCGCTGGGGCTCCCAGTGAGGAGCTTCAGTAGTTGTAAACCTGCTGACCTCCCCAATCTAAACAAAGCTCCACACCGAGCTGGAAAGAAGAAATGTCAAGCTTCTCTCACCTTTTCACTGCTAACTGAAGAACTGCCATCAAAAGTGACTTAAACACCACATTACTGTGAAGAAGCTGCAGATATCTGCACCTTCACACCTAAAATTACTCTAATTAAAAGATACTAACATTCTAGCCCTCCATTCGTTAACACATACCAACACCTTTTGGATTTTTCTTAGGCAGCCACTGATTTCAGTCTGTTTACACAGACATTTTATCAGTAATTTAAACGTCCTGCCAAAATACTTCCCATGATAATGAGCAACAGGCAGTCATTTAATTGGATGGGTCCACCAACCACAGACTAGGATGCCGGTGTTTGTTTCCTGTGTGATTGTAAGGCCAAATCCTGTTCTTTTTTTCCTAAACCCAACCACACACTTTTGTTGCCTAAACCCAACCATGTGTGTGTGTTGGCTAAACGTAACCACGTTGAAGGAGGGGGGAAAAAAAGTAACTTTGCAGTGTTAAAATGATGTAGTGAGTTTATTTTGAAAGAGACTCTATGCAACTTGTACATTTCCCGTGAAAATGGAGCGTGCATCAAAAGCCAAAAACAGGCTCAAGAACAGTTTCTTTCCCTGGGCCATCAGAACTCTTAGCTCTAATAACACACACACACACACACACACACACACTAAATGCAACAATACAGCAATACACATTTTTTAAGTGCAAAACCCATCCTTTTACGCATATCCATCCTTTATCTAGTATTAATTTTAGCTTCATATTTACTGAACAAGTGCTTGTTGTCTGTCTTTAATTTGTCTTACTACTTGCATTAATTGCAGTGTACAATTACAATAAAGGATTTCTATTCTATTCTATTTTGAAAACATCAGAGCTTATCAATACTATCATCTTTAATAATTCAGCCTGGGGCGGGACTAATACTGGGTTTCAATACCCATCCCTGGCCAAGGTATTTGCAGATCCTCAAAGTCTTAGAATGTTTAAAATTCAATTTCATAAATTTTAGACTGTAAAAGTTATTAAATAGTCTTTGAATTTCTGAGTTCTTTATTGCCACAAACCTTTCATTTTATTTTATTTAGCCATCTTTTATTTATTTATTTATTTGATCAAAATTGGTGAAGCTCGTCTTTGTAAAGATCCACATTTCTTGTGTTATACACCTACCATTGAACCTGATACTGCTCTTTAAAAAAAGAAAGAAATCGTTGTTGTTTTTTTTGTTTGTTTTTTTACTTAGACCTACCTGTTGGCAAATAACCATATTCTTACCTAAAACCAACCTCTGCGAGGGACCACATATATAGTACTTATCTTCATACTTACCTGCAATGCTTGAACAAGAAAATAATGATTTGTCAAAGAATCAGTCTTTTATTAATTATATTTAACATGATCTTGAAATTAAAAAAAAAAATAATAATAATTTAAGTGTCAGATACCTGTAGACACCCTGAAAGTGGAAGAAAATGTGTTTATATAAAAACACTGGTGTTATCTTTTCATTTTCCTTGTTTGTGGAAATGTAACATGCACTGCGATACTGGTGTTACGAAGTAAAAATGTTAAAGCTTTTATAACACAAGCATTTTCTTAACCAAAAATGTCCCTTGGGATATGTTTGAGTTGTGAAGAGGTCTTACAGGAAAGATGCAGGTACTGTAAAGAATTATGAATTGTCCTGCAGGAAGTGTTTGTGTTTGTTTTACTTGTCAGTCACTTTTATATTTGCTTTATTCATATAGTGTCTCTGTAGTCTCTGTCTGCCTCTGTCCATGTACCAGCAGGTCAATGCTGACATTGAGCTAAACAGAGCTCGACATCAGATCAGGTTGAATATGTATCCAGGAACCCATGTGAGTTATTCAGGTCTGACAAGTAAACGTGTCAGTGAGCTGCCGGCTCTTGCTCTCGCCCTCCCCACCTCGTCTTGTCAGACACGTTGAGAGGCCACAGTTGGTGTTTGTTGTTTTAGGCTGGATTGTGCTGAGTCCCAGGCCTGTGTCCACCTTCTCACTCTGCTTCAGTTTATTTGACTTCCCCCAGGTTTAAATTGATTGTAGATACTCTGCTTTCTTATGAGTTTGGTTTTCAAACAGGGTCAATGCATGCTTTGGCAAACTGTTTAAAGTTTTCATACCCCCTGGCTTCACTGCTCTCCTCATCTTCTGGGCTGTACAGGGTCCAGATTTAGCTGGGCATCAATACCTGCCTACATTTAAGCTTAGCTGAAATATGCTGTATATAATGTTGAACATGGGGTACAATTTTTTTTTTAATCTTTTGTTAATCATGTAAATGCACAATTTCCTTTGGTTCCTTTGATTTGGGAATGGTCCTGTTGGGAGTGGACAGCTAGAATGGCAGTGTTTAGGAAAGAACTTTTTCTTGTGAAGGGGACTCTCTTGAAGAAATGGCTCCCTAATGAGGCACTTGAAGCGCTCTTGGGGCCCATGAAGGTACATTATTTACTATAGAGACCGGGGATGAGGTGTGAACTAAATCTAGATGAAGTTTGGCGGGTACTGCCACACTAATGCAAATCCTGAGGAGCAAGAAGATGCAAATGAATGGCAATTCAGTTATTCACTTATCAGATATTGTTCCTTTTTTTATTTGGAGAGCATCCTCAAGAGCAAGGCTACAACATCTACATCTGTATCTTTTCAGAAAGGCTGCACAGTCCTCTAAAGGGAAATATTCAGAGGACTTGCATTTAGATTCATATCTGCAGGAAATTAGAAAAAAGTGATGAACTTTCATGATTTTTAGAAAGCCCAGATGACTTGGGAAAAATGGGGCTTTGTAAAGGATAAATTGTGCAAACCCTGACATTCCCACCCTAAGCCTAACCAGTCCTTCACCTTTTGCTGAAACCCCAATCGTTGGGAGGGTAGGTTGGGTAATTCCTTTGTTATCTTAGGAAGCACAAATTTGTGTCACATAAGCCATTTGCCTGATACCATCCCTCCAAATCTGCCCACTCCACCGAGTTGAATAATTTGTATGCCATCATGACATGAAACAGCAGTTTCTCAGTTGAAATAAAAAATGACCAATAAGTGCTAACAATTAGCCAATTGGGAATGTCAGGCTGTATGCCATAATAAATGAGAAGTAAAAACAACTATGGCGATAGCTGTACACCATGTCCCTACTGGATGCAAGCGTCAGACTATTGTGCTGCATCGCATTACATCGGATGCTTTATGTCCACACAAGATCTGTTAAATATGGAACTTTGTCACATCATGTAAACAAACCATTTATCTAGCAGCTGTGCGCCCATCAAAAGATGGGTGAGTATGTACTTCCGTACCATGGGTAACTTACAGTTGTCATTGTTGTAGCTCCCATACTATTTCATACCACCCTCTCCAGTTTGTTAAACAAGATGGCTTGCTAGCGTCTCACACAAGTCTTACCAGAAACATTCATTTTCCTGGCAATCTCCCTCCAGGCAGATGCCAACTTATTTAGGTTATTGTAGTGAAACAGGGAGGTATCCTGTAGGTAACTCATCATTTAAACCTTGTGAATCAGCTGTTCCTTGTCCATTGCAGCACTTTCAATGCAAGCGACAGAATAAAAATAGACACAGGGCATCCAACAAAACTTTAGTTCAAAACAGTGTGCTGCATCATGCTGTATTACATCGCAGGCACTTAGGACAGTCCAATAGAAAACAGTGCAATCAAACTGATTTGGCCGTTGATGCTCACTCGTGTTGCATCCAGGTAGGACACGGTAACAGACAAGACAGAAGCTGCTATAGAGGCTGTTCTAATTTGACATGTTGTCAATATAGACATTGTAGTTTGTTTTACCTTGCTCCACTCTTGAAACGCTGGGTAAGCAAGTACATTGGCATGACTATGCACTGGTGTGGACTTAAAATGACATTAGATTTAGGTGGATACATTGGTCTATAGTGACTGTATTGGGAAAATTAAATCCCCCTTCCCCACAGAAGTTGGTTAGAGTTAATAATAATATAATAATCTCTTTATTTGGATTTGGACAGTGCACATTAATGAACATCGATCATACATCTCTGTAAACATGCCGGATCGTAGCAAAGCTGCTAATTTGCATCTGTAGTCCCTAATAAATAAATAGATAAATAAATAGATAAAATACAAATGGAAGAGACAGCAGATAAATAAATAAAATACAAATAGAGGAGACAACAAACACAAAACAATTCATTATACAAAAGGGGGATGCAGTGTTGGACTGAAGATGGAGATTGAGTATAATAAGTTGACAGCTCTATCCAAAAACAGGCAATTAAGCTGGGAATGAAAAAATGTTTCCCCCCAAATATGTTAGGCTGTATATATGAAATTTGATGAAGATTGAATAAACTATGTAGGAATGATGAAAGTTTTCAAATGAGTGGAAAATCTTTGTGGGCAAAAGTGGGCTAGTCTTTTACAAATCACAGTTTAGGGGCTCTGGTTTCCCGGCGCAGCGCAGGTTGGCGCAGGGTGGCGAACCCCGCGCAGAGCTAGTTTCAAGCAGCGCAACCCAAGGTGCGCTCAGTTTGGTAGTTTGGCAGACCAAGGTGCGCTGAGATGGGTGTGGCAGCACAGCAGGGGGAGGTGTCGACAGATCCAGCTTGGCGCAGTGACAGTTTTGTGCCAAAAGGCTTCACCGAAGGTGCGCTAAAAGCTCGCCAGCTGAATCAAGGTCTACTGTCAGCACAGGCGGAGCGCAGCAGGTGTAAGCCGAAGTTTGGCTGACCAGCGGACAGTGCACACACGTCACCAAAACCTCACAGGCAGGTTTCCAGAATGTCAGGCACATTAACAATGCAATAAATACCCACAAAACCACTATTCAATGCAATTATCTGCAATCAGCACATAAATGTATCTCTGTATCGACTGTCCCGTCACATCTGATGTCAGATCAAAGGGGATTGGCACCGTTTGGCACGTGTAATGGAAACCCAACCTGATTTGATTAACACAGCTGCAAACTAATGAGTTCACATCCCTCTCAGCCAACCACAAGCAGCCACAGCATCAGATAGGGAGTATATATTCAGCACCTGTCATCTTAGAAAAGTCAAAAGAAAAGAAACAGAGTGAGACTGCGAGAGAGAAAGAGAGAGCACGCGTGCATGAGAGAAACACATCATTGATTTACAATTGTGGTGACGTCCTCCCAGGCTACCTTTGCATCATCAGCCCGTGGAGGTCTGCTCGCAGTTCCGTATATTCGGACACTGCGAGCTTTGACCTCCCGTACCAAAACATCAGTTTCCTCCTGGGAGAAGTTTGGCCGTCTGACGCTGCTGCTCTCTTCTGCCATGGTAAATTGAGTAAACTCTCATTACGCCTTTGCGCGGCGCATCTAAGGGCGAGGAGAGGGGCTCATTTGATTGGTGTGATGTGTGTAAAACCCACTCCATGCCTTCTCTTTCCGACTTGTGCAGGTAGGAGGGACGAAGGTGGGAAAGATGAGTAGCTGCGCCAGCGCGCACGGTGTGCCAAACTTCAAAAATCCGCCTGGCCACACCCAGTTGGCGAAGAGCAGGTGTGCTGTGCCTGCGCCTGCGCCTCCGCCTCGCCCGGTCTGCGAAACTAGAGCCCTAGGAGTTATTGTGGGTGTATACCAATGCATGGGCTCTCCACAAGTTAAAAGATAAGATATACTTTATTGATCCCCCCTCTGCTTAAGCCAAACTGCTGTTGTACAGTTTGATGGTGGTGGGCACAAAAGAGCATCTGAATTGTTCAGTCCTGCACCTGGGTGGGATAATCCCCTGGCTGAATGAGCTGCCCATCAGCCACAGTTCGTCGTGTAGGGGGTGAGAAGGATTGTCCAGGATTGCACAGATTTTGTCCTTCACCCTCCTCTCAGCCACTGTCTCCAGACTGTCCAGGTCCAGTCCCACCATAGAGCGGGCTTTCCTCACAAGCATGTTGAGCCTGTTGACCTCACCAATCTTAACTCCACCCAAAGAAGAGTGCAAAGGCAACCATAGACTGGTAGAAAGTTTGGAGAAGCCCACTACAGACACCAAACGATCTGAGTCTCCTTAGGACAGAACATCCTGCTCTGTCCTTTCCTTAGAGGGTGGCGTGCCTTAGGTGGTGGAGTGCCACCCTCAGTCCCGTCCCATCCCACTCCCACAAAAATAATCCCATCCCGTCCCAATCCCATGAAAAAGGGAAAAAAAATCCCACAAGAATGACTCCCGTCTCATCCTGCTCCCGTGTTGTGTTTCAATTACAGTTAAAAAAATAAATAAATGTATATATATATGTATACATCTATATACATATATATATATATATATATATATGTATGCATACCACACAGTAGGTAGAAACACGACTCAGAACAGATCTGTGTGAGAGTATTGATAAGTACACCAAACTTTTTTTTTTTCAGTGTTGTGGCTACATGCACTATTGTAACAATTCAAACAGTTTTTTGGTATATAAACATACATAGTGAGCCTGGAACAACTTGGTACAAAATATTTGAATAAAAATGTAATTGCACAGTTTAAAAAACAAATATATAAATATTCTCACCAGGTGCTGGAGTGTACTGAGCAAGTGATTGGTAAATGAATTATTGGTCAATCAGGCTAAAATATACAGCATTTTACATACATATACATATATATATATATGTATATATATATATATATACAACATATCACACAATGCCTACCTTAGTTGAATATAAACCCAAATATGACATCTAATGTTGTGTTTTGATGTTTATTGCCTAATTATTTTTACATTGACTCCACCTTGAAGCATTTGATTTCTGATGTGGTCAGACAACACGTCATAAGAACCAGTTCTGAGAGAGAAAAATGTCGTTAAAGTATTGCAGTAGGAGTAGTGTTTGGTTCCTCTGACTGATATTATTATATATGACATCATTAGATTATTAATACTGAAGCATCAGTGTTAGAGCAGCATGTTACTGTTGTAGCAGGTGTGCAGTTAAGTTGGTCATATTCGCTCTTTTTGTTGAGATTGTTTTAGAACAAACCCGGCACACCGGCTCGTCCAAATTACTGGGCTGCCCTCTGTCATTTGGTTTAAATCCAAAACACTCCCTTACTTGGTTTAGGAACAAGTTCCATGTCTTTCTCTTACACTCAACTCTCTTTTCTTCTCCGCCTCATCTCCCCCTCACGAAGATCGCACTGTGTGTGTGTAGCCCATAGCCCTGCCTCCCCCACAGAGACAAAGACACTCAATGACAAGACCTTTCCCTCCATTCATTACACTAATGAACCAACTCACCTGGCTGCCAGATGATGCACAGCAGTGAACGCTCTTGTCGTCCAGTCTCTTTGGTGAGGAGAACAAACATGCATGAATATGGCAATTAATCCCTTTTAATTTACCATGCAATTAACTGATTTATCGCATATCGCGACAGGCCCATTAACTTTCCCATCCCGTCCCAATCACATGAAGAATAGTGAAACTGATTCCCATCCCATGGGAATCCCACGGGAATCACGTGACCCGTGGGACTGCCGAAAAAATGTCAACCTCTACCTTTCCTATAGAGGGTTGTGTTATGAGTCCAGTCCAGTTTATTGTTGATGTGGACCCCAAGGCACTTTTACGAGTCCACCATCTCCACCTCCTCACCCTGGATGGTGACTGGGACAGGTTGCCTCCAGTTCCTCCGGTAGTCCACCACCACCTCCTTAGTCTTGCTGATGTTGAGTTTTAGGTGGTTTCGGTTACTCCACCTGACAAAGCTCTCAATCAGTTCTCTGTACTCCTCCTCGTCATCATTGCTGATGCATCCGACTATGGAAGAGTTGTTGGAAAACTTTTGGAGGTGGCAGGAACCAGAATTGAACCTGAAATCAGAAGAGTAGAGGATGAAGAAGAATGGTGCCAGAACAGTTCCCTGGGGCACCCCGGTGTTGCTTGACACCACTTCAGATACACAGCCATACACCCTGACGTATTGTGGCTGGCCCGTGAGGTAATACAAAATCCAGGCAGTGATGTCTGAGTGAAGTTGAATATCCAGCAGTTTGTCCCTCAGGAGGCTGGGATGAATGCTGTTGAAGGCTCTGGAGAAGTCAAAGAATATGACTCTCTCAGTGCTTCCGGCACTCTCCAAGTGAGACAGAACCTTGTGAGTGAGGAAGATGATGGCATCCTCCACACCAATGTGCTGCTGGTAAGCAAACTGCAGCTGATCCAGGAAGACAGAGAGCCGTGGCCTCAGGTGCTGGAGAATGAGCCTCTCAAATGTCTTCATGACTTGTGACATTAGTGCCACCAGCCTGTAGTCACTGAGAGTGCTGGGATGTCAGCCTGTTACATGCATAGTCTGTTTTCAAAATACACTTCCGTTTTCATAGGAAATGTGCAGTTTGCATACAGTCTCTTTCAAAATAAATGCACCACGCTGGTACAACAACGCAAATTTACATTTTTTTTTACTTCAACAACAGATGCACATGGTTATGTTTTGCCCACACATGCACATGGTCGGGTTTAGGCAACAAAAATGTCGGGTCGGGTTTAGGAACGATCAACAGGGTTTGGCTTTACAATCTTATGGAAAGCGGACAACAGCCTCCTTGGTGAAAGTTGGTGGTTGTTACACCCATACATCACCCGCCCTACTCGGGATTCTGCTGCCTTCTTTTCATTGTTGTCCCAGTGTTGTGCAGTAGCTCTTGCATTTAAACCACCAGCACTATAGCTACAAACCACCAAAGAATAATGTTGGATGTGTCAATGAGAAAAATCTTGGGCTGAAATTATTGTTATAGAGCTGCAACAATTAATTAATCGTTTGTCAACTATTAAATTAATGGCCAATTATTATATAACAAATTTGATAATCAATGAATCAGTTTGAGTATTTTTTTCCACCTCTTTGATAGTAAACCAAATATCTTTGGGTTGTGGACCTAACAAGACATTTGATGACATCAGCTTTTGTTTTTTGTTTTCCTGACATTTTATGGAACAACAAACTGATTTATTGATTTAGAAATTAATGGACAAATAACTTGACAGTGAAAAGAATTACCTCGCATTTTCACTAGAGGAGGACTCCCCTATCACGCTATTAAACATAAAGAAACTTGCAAATGGCAAACAACAGAAGATAGACTACGGAGCAAACTGATGATGTCTTGGTAACAGGAGTGGCCTTTAAAGTGAGTTTATTTTGTCATGGTGAGGTGTATTTTTCTGGTCTTGAGAAGGCAGATTCCCTCTGCCCTTGTTTCTTGCCTGATACTCTCAATTCAGAATAATAAATATTCTTCTGAAAAGTCGCAAAGAAATGAATCTATACAGCCCAGTTAAAAGAGTTGATGATTGGCATGAGGAGCAAAATGTGAACACTAGATTGTCAGTTAAGCTACCTAAAACCTTGGGAAAAACTTTGTGAAAGAAAGCATCCTTTATGATTGAAGACATTTAATTGTGCCATGATGGGTAGACTTCCACACACTCCCAAACTTTCTTTTCCAGTTCTTCCCAGAGCTCAGTGATATCTTTGGCTGGCTTCTCCTTCCCTCCTCGCCTCTCTGGAGAGCATTGGCCCTCCATCCTCCGCCTCCCTGCTTCCTCCCCCAGCTGATGAAGATTTAAACACTGGCCTATTTCACATATTATTGCCACAGTGTGCTCTACAAATCACTAGGATAGGAGACCGCATCAAACAGGCTTGGGTGAAGGAATGAAGGGATTGAGGGAACGAGACAAGGAGGAGGAGGAGGGAAGACCAGCCATGTCAGTGCTGACAGGGAGAAACCTCAGATCAGTTACAGCTGAAAACACGGACAAAGCAGAAGCATAAATTAAGGCACAGGGCCTAATTGGTGCTGATGAGGAAAAGGAAATGTGTTCAGATTTTATTATGTGAGAGAGTGGGACTTAAGAAAGGGGATCATGGATATGTTTCCTAAGCCCTGTGTTCCCTCAGATCAGTTTGTCCAACAATGAGGTAATGTTTTCACCCCTGTCTGTTTGTTTGTTCATTTGTCTGTCTAACCCTAACCCAAACCAAGTTTCGGAATGCCTGGTTATGATGCTGAAGAAACATCAGGCTGAGAGAACATAGGGCCTAATTTTAATGGGGAAAAAAGTTCATGTGAGAATATAAGGGTAAGACAACATAGGCCCTAATTAAGATGTAAAAAAAAAAAGTTAATAGGTGCTGACAGAACATACAGTCATGGAAAAAATTATTAGACCACCCTTGTTTTCTTCAATTTCTTGTTAATTTTAATGCCTGGCTCAACTAAAGGTACATTTGTTTGGACAATTATAATGATAACAACAAAAATAGCTCATGAGAGTTTAATTTAAGAACTAAGAACTATTCATTTTCCATGGTTTTCTTGATAATAACCAAAATTACTTAAATTCTTACATCAATAGCTATGGCATTGTACCGCCAAAAACACTACTTTTAAGCATTCCATGTTTTCTTTTCTGTTTGCTTTAAACACATGATACACACAAGAGTTAATACTTGATTGCATAACCATTGTTTTTGATGACTGCAGCCATGCGTCTTGGCATGCTCTCCACCAGCTTCTGACATTGTTCTGCTGTCACAGCAGCCCATTCCTGTTGGACAAATTCAAACAAATTTTCTTTGTTTTTGGGCTTGTGGTTCTCCATTTTGAGTTTGATGATTTTCCACAGGTTTTCAATTGGATTAAGATCTGGTGATTGAGCAGGCCAAGGCATGGTGCGAATGTTGTGGTTCTCCATTCAGGCTTTAACTGACCTTGCCGTGTGGCAAGGGGCATTGTCTTGTTGGAAAATCCAGTCATTCGAGGCAGGAAAGAGTTTTCCAGCTGATGAAAGAAGACTGTTTTCAAGGGTAGTCCTGTACATGACCTGGTTCATTCGGCCTTCACACAATTGCATTTGCCCTGTTCCACTCAGACTGAAACAACCCCAGATCATGACTGATCCACCCCCATGTTTTACTGTAGGGGCAAGACAGTCTGGGTTGTAAGCTTCTCCAGGCTTCCTCCTAACCAGTAAGTTGGCTGGAGTGGGCATCAATTCAAAATTGGATTCATCACTGAAGAGAACCTTAGCCCAATCATCAACAGTCCAATCCTTGTGGTCTCGAGCAAAGAGTAACCGGGCCTTCCTCTGCCTTTCATTGATGAAGGGCTTCTTGCGTGCTCTGTGTGACTTCAAACCAGCTTCAACAAGTCGGTTTCGAACTGTCCTTGCCGAACAAGTCACATTTCTCGACAGTGCCCACTCATTTTTAAGGTCCCTGGAGGTCTGACGACGATTCCTGACACAGGAACGGATGAGTGCACGGTCATCTCGTGTGGTAGAAAGACGTTTCCTGCCACGGCCAGGTAGCAATTTGGTAGTGCCATGTTCAGCTTGTTTTTTTTTGTTGTAATGAACGGCTGTCTTGGAGATCTTCAGTTTTTTCGCTACCTGTCTCTCACTCATGCCAATTTCCAGCAGTGCCAAGATGGCTGCCTTTGTGGCTTCACATAATTCTTTTGTTTTAGGCATTATGTGAGAGCTGACAACTTCTGAGTTGTGCTACGGCTTGAATGTAAGCAGGAAACCACTCTAGGCCTTTGCATGTGCAGTGCTGCTTGTGACATGAAATGGCCTCTTATATACCCTGGGAATCAATTAAGCTTAAGAATGTCAAATAGGACATAAAGTATTATGTGACCAGCTGCATTTTTTGTTGTGTTCATTGTATTATACGTTTAGTGGTACCAGATATTAGAATGAACAAGAAATTGAAGACAACAAGGGTGGTCTAATAATTTTTTCCATGACTGTAGGTGCAAAGGAAACATGGAGCTTAAGGCCTAGCAATGGCCTAATTTGGATTTGAAAAAAAATATTCACAAGGGTACATAGGGCTGAGAGAACAAGGGGCTGATTTGAATGGAAAAAAAAATCATAAGGGAACATAAGGCCTAATTTTCATGAAAGAAATGTTCATAAGGGGACACAAGGTTGAGGGAACATCGGGCCCTA
The DNA here is from genome assembly GCA_026686955.1 of Epinephelus cyanopodus. Classification (NCBI taxonomy): domain Eukaryota; kingdom Metazoa; phylum Chordata; class Actinopteri; order Perciformes; family Serranidae; genus Epinephelus; species Epinephelus cyanopodus. The sequence continues at coordinate 3,541,860 of CM048936.1, forward strand.
TTTGGATTGGGGGAAAAAAAACATTTATGAGGGTACATTGGGCTGAGAGAACATAGGGCCTGATTTGGATTTTTTTGGAAAAAAAAGATTTCCCTTTCTTGGGGAAAGACACAGCAGTGTACACTGGTGCTTCAGCAGCATAAGCAGTCACTCACTCAGCTCTAGCTGCCTTTAGATACATATCCTGTTGTGCAGGGGCAGACTAAACCATTTTCAGCAAGGGCTAAGGTAAAAGCGCTTCAAAGAGCTTCCACTATTTTTTATACAACATTCAGTTTTAATTTAGTTATGGCACTTATTAATTAAAGACAAGAATAAAATGCAAACAAAACCAAACTTTCATTACTCCAGGCTTTTTCAGCACCCCTCCTATCAGGGTCTTGGGTACAGTGAATGCCCCTGCATTCAGTGTAGCCACAATAGGAATGATGTTCATAAAGTTCTATAATTATATCATGGTCAAGGAAAATGTATGTATTTTCTCAGTCAGCTTCTTACCGCAAGTGATTGGTGCCTACATGAACACAATATTCTCTGCATTAGTTAGCAACAGCAAACCACAGGTACAATAAATGTGTACATTATTAGTTAGCAGATACAGTATTTTAAAACTTTACATGTCTTTACATTTTGATAACACTTTGTTAGGGATAGGCACAAAAAAACACTGAGGTGTGGTTAGAAAAAGATCAACAACTGCTTTGCATGGTACTATCTCAACAGAAAATAAAGCAATGTCTTGATAAATAAAAATCACTTTTTGTGGCATATTTTCTGCTGGAAAAACAGCAAAAATGTTCTAACACACCTGGAAACATAGCAATGATTCACTAAAAAACAACTGGTTTTGCTGTATGCTTGGCAGACATCTCGCCTAGTGGCACGCCATCCACCATCCCCTCCCCTCCTGATGACAAAGTCAGCTATGTCATTATAGAAACTCTGATATAGGTATAGATATAAAATGTACAAATGTAACATATTCATGGTTTGCAGTAACAGACAACGCCAACATTTTCTTCTGGTGACTGGGCCGCTAGGTTCTTTATACTAGTTCAAAGTGGGTGGGTCACTTGGTAACTGTCAATCAAATCTGGTCAAACCACACCCACACAGTCCTGATGAAGCAGGTTTGTTTTTGAACCTGATCACCCTCTGAAATCGTTAAATCTGGTGCTTGGTCTGTGACTTCCAGTGTCAGACACCGTCAAAAAAAGCTGTCCTTTCATGTCAGCATGATACGTGGTTGGTCGCCTTCGTTGTTTAATGGCACCCGGTGGGGTCAGGGGGAAATGTGGTGGGACAACAACGAAAGTTAAGGTGGTGGAAGTCCAAGTAGGACGGGTGGGAGTGGTGGTAGATGGATGTAACAATCCCTGACTTTCACCCAGGTTGTTTGCTTCCCGTAAGATTGTAGAGTCAAACCCTGTTCCTTGTTCCTCAACCCAACCACGTGCATGTGTTGGCACAACATAACCACATGCGTTTGCTGTTGAAGGAAAAAAACATCAATTTGTGATGTTGTTCCAACATACTGTGTTTACTTTGAAAGAGACTATATGCAAACTGTACATTTCCTGATAAAACCGAAGTGTATTTTGAAAACAGACAATGCATGTCACAGCAAAAACATTGTTCCAGAATATCAGCAACCAACTGACCCAGGGTACCTTACACATCATATCTCAATGTAGAAAGTCCATGACCAAATGTTGCTATGTGACAAGGGTGAAGTGAGAATGTGTTGGATTTGAAGCTAAGCCGTAAACTTAAGTGTGCTGGTGGAGATAATCACTGGTCAGCTGAGTTCACCCCTGTACAGTTCCACATCATTAAAAAGTGGTTACAGTCTTTGTGTCCCTTTGTCTCTTTCCCCTGCACAGACGGGATGAACTGCATGAACAAGGACCACGGTTGTGCCCACATCTGCAGAGAGGCTCCAGGCAAAGGCGGGGTGTCGTGTGAGTGCCGTCCTGGCTTTGAACTGGCCAAAAACCAGAAAGACTGTACATGTAGGTATCACGCCTAACCTGGGTAATCGCCTTTACTGACAAACACACACACACTCACACACGGACCAGGAAGTGACTGTGCTTAAAGATCAACCTTTAGCCTCAGATTAATGTGTCAGTTTTGTTCACATTTCCTCACATTAAATGAGCAGCTCACAGACGTTGGATGTCTTTATTTACTCCATGTAGTCAAATGCACTTTTGCACAATGCTTTCTGTCATCTGTTAATCTTTAGTCAATTTACTTGTCACTTTGTTTTACAATTCACATGGCAGCAAAGTATTAACACTTTGTTTCATAGACTTGATTTTATTGAGGTACGTGCTGGTGTGATGAAGGCTCTAAACTGCTCCTGTAATAAACATCTGTAATAGCAATGGTGGACAAGTTCCAGTAGGCCTTCAGCAGTAAAATATGAGGGTGGACATTTAATACCAAAATCAGTTAAGCGTTTCAGGCCAAGCTGAAGGTGCTGAAGGATTCAGTAGAGAGAATTCATGTCTCTCACCCCCCTCCCTCACCACTAGGCTCCATCCCTGTTTCTCACTCTTCATGCCGAGTGCCTGCAGCCACGGAATTTAGGGCTGCTGTTTTCGAGGGGGGCTTTAGTTACACTTTGTTTGGCATCACATCTTGTTCTCCTCTCAGACAGTGAGAGTGTTAAGATTGTGAAAGCCTCTGAAAAGCTCTAATGCATCCCCCGCTGTGGTAATATTTCATTAGCGGCAAGGGACCCAGTGCTGTGCCGGCCTGTTGAGCACGGCAGCACAGGACAGTAGTAAACAAGTGATGAAAGAAGTGCTAGTTATGTCTACACACACACACACAAACCCACAAACCCACACACACACACACACACACACACACACACACACACACACACACACACACACACACACACACACACATCCTCCCTTCCTTCTCCTTTCGTGTCCTCTCTTTCTCATTTTCATCTCTCTCCTCCATTTTCTCCCTTGTTCTGTCTCCCACTTTCTCCCTCTACTTCACTCTTTGCTTCATCCATTTTTTTTAATGCCTTTGCACCAGAGACAGCTGAGGCCAGAGACAAAAGGTTTTTGGGTTGTCCGTCTGTTCTTGTGAATGGAATGCTTCAAGAATGCTTTGAGGGAAATTTCTTCAAATTTGGCACAAACGTCCACCTGGACTCAACAATGGCCTGACTAGATTTTGATGGTCAAAGATCAAGGTAACTCTGACCTTGCACCCATCCCATTCTTGTGAACGTGATATCTCAGGAGTGCCTTGAGCGCTTTCTTCAAATTTGGCACAAATGTCCACTTGGACTCAAAGATGAACTGGTTAGATTTTGGTGGTCAAAGGTCAAGAACACTGTGACCTCACCCTCATGCCATTTTCATGAACACAATATCTCGGGAACACCTTGAGGGAAGTTCTTCAAATTTGGCACAAATGTCTACCTGGACTCAACAATGAACTGATTACATTTTTTGGGGTGTAACAATACACAAGTCTGAACTGATATATCGATTCAACAATCAACAATCCAATATTATTGACGCAAAGTGAAAAACATTGGTACATATCATCGTATTTAATACAGGACATTATTTTGAAATTCCCATGGCATTTCTGTGGCACCATTTGTGTCCAAGCACACCCCTGTCCTTGACATTCAACAGTGCTAACAGCCTAGCGCCAGGCAGATAAGCAGCCAAGGGATATTTACTGATATTGTCTCATACTGATTGCAGATCCCTGAATTGAATCATATAGTGTTGCAGACTTTGTGACATCAGCAAATATCTTATCGTTGTCCCAGAAATATTGTATTATGATGATATTTTTAATTAACACTCCCATTAGATTTTAGTGGTTAAAGGTCATTGTAACCTCACAAAACTCAAGAGTACATACACTAATTGTTATAGAATTTCACACAAATGTCTAACAGAATATAATGCTGAGGGGATGACATTTTATATCCACAAGGTCAAGGGTCAACTTAACTGTGACATAATACTTTCTGGCCATTACTTACTTAACACCATGAGTCAGGAAA